>CAWUFW010010237.1:0-714793 GCA_963921515.1 Calotriton arnoldi | reverse complement strand
ACATAACAGCTTTGGACTTCAGAGGGAAAGATTTATTATTCCCACTCCAGTCAGCCCAACAGTAGGGAAACTATTGAACTTGGGAGGGGTTTGATTTACACTTCCCACTCCAAACAGCATAACAGTAGGGAAAGTGTTGGACTTCGAAGGGGTTAGATTTACTATTCCCACTCCAAACAACACAATAGTGGAGAAAATGTTTGAGTTCTGAAGGGTAAGATTAACTATTCCCACTCCAGTCTGTGCAACAGTATGGCAGTAAGGAAAGGGTTGAACTTCAGAAGTGTAAGATTTACTATTCCACAGTAGGGAAAGCTTTGGACTTCAGTGGGGTTAAATTGACTATTCCCACTCCAGTCTAAGCAACAGTAGGGAAAGCACTTTACTTCAAACATGACAATTGAGTAACCCTATTAATTTAGAAAAATATTAAACTCTTAATATTTTCATTATTAACATAAAAATCTTTATATATGTTTAAAAACAATTAGACAATTTACATAATTAAAAAACAATTACATAATTAGCAGTTACATTTTTTTTATTTAGTTATTACTATATTAACTCATTACCCTATATCTGTACAAACCTAGCAGCCCATACCTAAAACTTAACTAAAATAAAGGAGTATAGCACAATTTACATAATTGATAATCAGTTAATTAATTAACAATTTTCATTAATTGTTAATTATGTATTACTTAACTTCCCACCCTATATATATAGAAATAGGGAGTAACCAGAAAATTACCCCCCCCACACTTTGAACCCAATCGCTGATGGCACCAAACAAGCGAGGCACATGAGCCCGAACCTCCCTAGAGGAGCTCCCTTGTCTCTTCCACCCAAGAATTGACCTATTCATCCATTCATCCTTCCATGCACCCACTGAGATCAACCATTTCACCTTTACATGTCCTCACCAATTCATTCTTTCATCTATCATTCAATCTTTCACCATTCCATCCATCCATTGGCCATTCCATCCATCCATATAGACATCCATGATTTATGCTTGCATCTATCTATACATGCATCCACCTACACATCCATCATTTGACTTATCAAGGGTGAGCAACTTATGATCCGGAAATGCTCTTCTTTTGAGTCAGTCAATTGACATTAAGGCATCATTCTTGCACTTAACGTGACCCCCCCCCCCACACTCCCCAGAAAAAGACCCAGGTCTCGACAGAGTCCCCATGGACTTATCAACAGACAATCTATTATTCTGGGCCCCTCTGTTAACAAATGTCGTAGAGCTGCAATAGTTGGGCCAATATTACCTTCTTGGAAGGAGCCAGCTGTTGTGCCAGTCTTTAAATTAGGGAATAGGAATCTCCCAAGTTGTTTTCGCCCGATCGTGCTAATAGATAATACCACCAAGATCTTAGGCAGAGTATTATTTTCAAGGCTGGAGGCATGGGCAGAAGCAAATAATGTCCTGTCCGATGTGCAGTTTGGCTTTCGTCCTGAGCTGGGTATAGTCAAGGAGTGCTTTAACCTTCACCTCATAATAGGGAAATATGTCAAGGCCAGGAGAGGGCTATTCACGTGGCCCGTATGGGCCTCCCCTGTGCTTCTGACATGGTACACCGTTTCAAACTGAGTGGTGTTATGGAGGGGATGGTCATTGAAAAAGCCTTGATAGATCTGTAACGACTAATACATTGGAACACATTGGCTGAGATTTGTTTTGTATTGAATGGCAACCTTTCTCCCAAAATGTAATCCTCTCCCGGGGTCCACCAGGGCTGTGTCATTGTCTTCTTTTTGGCCCTAATTTACATCAACGGCTTAGAAAATCACTTGCATGTTGCAGGGAAATATATTCCACAGTTGGGGAACTGTCCAGTCCTGGTACGTTTATGTACTGATGAGGTAGTCTTAATAGGAAGCTCATCAAATGGGCCCCAATTTTTTTAGATGCTTTCAGCACTTTTAATAATGATTTGGGTCTTAAGTCTAAATTAACCAAATCGTTCATTAGGAAATGTGTGCCCAAAAACCCCAAATGAAAGACATACCACATTGGAGGGGTTGAGGTCACTAAAGTGGAAAATTGTACATACATTGGCATCCCTTTTGATTCTGCTATCAATTGAGATATTTTTACTTAGACTCTATGGACCTTTTAAATTTGTGTGCCCTTAGATTGTCTTTCACTTTGCATCAAGACTGGGCCCCAAACGAGTGAGGGAGATAATCCACATTCACAAGAGCAAATATGTTGCAGTGGGGAGTTACTGTGCTGGGGTATGCGTGTATGCAAATGGAGAACTGCAAAAGGTGGAAAATAGCTTTATACGCAGGCTGTTAGCCATCCACACAATCCTAATCTACTCCCATGTGTCATTCTGAGGTGGAACTGGGTTATTTGGAAGATATCATCAGATTAAGTTCCTTGCTTTGATGGCTGAGGGTTTGGGGGAATCCAGGAGTGAGCCTTTCGAGGGCAGTTATTGCTGATTGTTTATCTTTAAATAATGTGTCTGCCAATCCATGGCTGCCATACGTGAAAGAAGCTTTTATATTACTTCAGGGGTCTCAGATCTGTACTCTAATCCAGAGGGTACAGCAAACAAATCAAAATACTTTGTGAGATGTTTGTTCTTTAATTCTCACCCCACGACTCGTGCGGAGGAGATTAAAAAAATCACAGATTGGTAGCTACTATTGGCTTTTAAATTTATCATCAGGATTAGAGTTTTATCTAGCCATCATGTCTAATAACCAGTTAGGGTTTTTCTCACTGATTGCGATTTAATACTATTCATTTTATAGTGGTGTTCCCAATGCAGGGATGTTGGTTTTTAAATCTTCCTAGTTGCCCATGTCACTATGTTTGGAAGCAAAGCACACTTCAATGTATGCTTTTTTGCCCTCTATATACCTCTCATCAGAAACACATTTTAGCCACAATTCTATGGGAAGCAAATATTAGACAACACAAATTAGTTCTAATCTTTTTACAACAGCTAGGCTCACTGCGAACATGCCTTGTGGATATATTTATATTAGATGCTCTGTGACTAGGAGGAAGAGGTACAGAGCATCCTTTTGCATATCAATTTTTTAGGTCCAGCCTGAGCCAGCGCGTAAGCGCTGCGCTGGCGATCTGTTCTAGATACCGTACAGAGGAGAAGCTCCACCCATATTTGTCATTGGCTTGTGTCTTTGTCCTTTGTAAATGCTGCCGTCTGATTCCTTAAGAGGCTTGTTAGTCCCTCCTTAGTACAGCCATGTCGTCATTTGTATCCTCCCATGGCTACTGGCCCCTTTACTTGGTTGTTACACGGTACGTGTACTTTTTGTTTATTGAGCCGGGTCCAGGCACAACGCTTAATATTTTAGCAGGCGTCCGTTTTAATATTTTAAAATCTCCAACAGGGTGCTTGGACCAGCAGCTTTTTCTCTCTAAATTAGACCGCAGTATTTTCTCCCGCTGAACTCTGACTTCCAGGTTGACGCGAAGAATGCCCCACGCACGCCACCCAGCTGTAATTGATTTGCTGGAAAGATGCTGTGGCTCCAGGAAGACGGCCGGTGAGTTTGCTCGAGCTCTCTGCCCTGACTCATTCTTCATTGCAAAGGGCAACTTTCATGCGACTTTTCTCAGCTCTAAAATCTTCTCAACACTTGATTTCCTTCTGTAATCGAATGTCTAGCACAAAGTTCTTATGATGACTGCTCCAAATTCATTCACCATTGCTCAGCTTAACCTAATCTTGCAAATAGAAATCTAGCACTCCTTTTGGCGATCATATTCTTGGTGTGCCCTGAATGAGGCAAACCTAACAAGAGCTATTTCGAGTGTTTTTCTGCGAGTCGCAAACCAAAGGTTTTGAGGCTGGACTGTGAACACCCACTCATCCAGGGTGCTTCGCGTTTATTGTTACCGAAGTAAAGTTCACTTTTGAAAAGTCTATTAGTGTTTTGCAATGTTTCAAGAGAGTCCTGTCCTCTTGCTCGTTATTGAAGTCATAAAATCACGTTATTTTGAAAGATTGGAAAGATAAAATGTTGATATCAGCAACTTTTGCTGATCTGTTTAGGAAGAAGATCTTTTTGTTCTAGTAATTTTGAATCATTAATTTGAAAACATTTGTGTACATGGACAATCATCATAAATGCTACTTGGAACCTCCTTTAAATAAGAGGAATTGCTTTATTGCCGTTTTTCTGATTTTTTTCCACGTTTTATTCTGTTTTGAACTAGATTACGGCATCTAATTGGGCCACAACACCTCAAATGAAAATGCATTCTCAAAAGCTTCTTTTCTTGTATTTGTTGTTTTTTCATGCTTTCGTTTGCGTAGGCTAGGGCCACTTTCATCTTTACCTAAATGAGTGTAAATAGGTTATGGTGTATTCTGTATTTCAGATTAAAATTGTTTTAGTAATGTTCTAGAGCTATAGGGCTAACATAATACTTGGTTTCTGGTGTTTGCTTTTTCAACGTTGGTAGACCTGCAATATGTTGCACTAAATGCTCTTGGTTGTGTTTGGTTAGTTCACTCTAAATATGAAATATCCTTTAACTCAAATGCCATTGTCACTGCATCATTAGTGAATACTCATGGTTTTGTATGTAACATCTGTAGGCTTGAGAAGCCATTAGTAGACTGCACAGAAACGTGCCTCTAATTTCACAAGCTTGTGAAAAGTAGGGTGGCCTAGAGTACATCTTGGTTTAATTCGTTCGTCCACGTTATCTGCTTAAAGTTAAGGATCCATTGAAACTGAGAAAAGAAAGCATTGTGAGAAATGTTAATTATGATCACTCTACCTCGGTTTAAGTCGAGTTTACAGAAGCATAGCAGGGCAGCCTTTGCTTGGAATGTTCCCTCTTCACGTTCCTTTGCTTATAGTTCATCAATATGTACATTTTTGTACACTAAGATTTGCAGTGTCAGTAGTGAAAGAATGGAGCTCAGTAAACCCTGACCCATGTATGAACTAGATTACTTATTAAAAGTAGTTATTGCTTGCACTGAGTCCTTTTGCTCACCTACTGAATACTCTAGACCACCCTCACATTCATAGAGCACCAAAAGCATTAATAACCACGCAGTGTCCTCCATCTGCACATGCCAGCATGACACAACCTTCCTCTCTCAGATCAAGAGAACGCACTAGACAGACCCTCCCGTTTCATGGACACCTCCTGTATTTCATCAGTACATAGGTGCCTTTTGATGTCAGTTACAACAGTCAGTAAATCAATTCTCTCCACCGACTCTCAACTGACCCTCGACCTTTTGTTCCCAACCGAAGTATTTCTACACCTCACAGAAACAACACAGCACCCCCTAAAGTTTTTTAAATGGTAGTGGCGTTGCTATCCAACAGTACAACCCATGGGTTTTAGAAGCTCGAGATACCATTTCTACATTCACTTTCTGAAACAGGTGGTGCACATGGCTGTTGTAGACCGTCCCTGCTGGCGTCATGGGGCTAACTGAGTTCTCAACATGTGATGTTGTGGAAACCTCCTGAAAGGAAGAAAAGGGTGGCTGCTACAACAACGAATGCAAAGCACAGTTCCGCCTTATTACAATGCAAAATTATCATTTATTGCAACACTGTATTTTGTGTAATGCATTTGTTTTTCTCATTTCTGCCATTGGTGTAGGCTGTTTGCAAAATATGTTGTCTCTTGGATTAGACTTTTGCTACAGCACAGTCTTTTTAGAAGTGTCCTCGTCTCACCGGCTAGGAGTCTCATTTTGATGTAGCGTTTGTGTGTGTGTATGATAGATATATATTGTTGTCTTGTTGGGTTCTCAGTGTCTTGCATCTGTAAAATATGGTTGGGTCCACCACTGGAGAGGGACTTCTTGACATCTTAAACGTGAAAATAATTTGGTAGTTATTTGTCTTACTTTTTCTTGAGTACCGTAATATGTATTATGCAGGCTGAGAGGAAAAGTTTGGGACTTATCTGTGCTATCGCTCTTCCTAGTTTTAGCTTATTTACTGATCTGACTTACTTGCTATAAAAAAATTAAAAAACTAAACATTAAAATAAGAATATTGCTTTTTAGGTCAAGCCTGGGAAGCGCATGCGCTGCTCTGCGAGGCATGCTGTATTCAGGTATGATCTTCAAGCTCCGCCCACTCTCCGCTCATATTTTTCATTAGCTTGTGTCATTGTCCGCTGTAAACTGTGGCTTTTCATTGGTCAATAGGCTTAGTAGTCCATCCTTAGTACCACCTTGTCTCATTTTGTAACCTCCCATGAGGACATCTCATGTTACGTGTGTTGTTACTCGGTAGGCTTTAATTACAGCCTCCGAGCACTATTTTCTCAAACAGCTTTGTCATGCCTGCTGTTGCAGGCGGGACACGCTCTCTCCTAACGCCATTTGCAATGCAATCGGTCTCGCATTTGCGAGAGTTTAAGCTATTGGCATTGTAAATGACGATGTCTGTTATTTATCTGTTTTAAAAACAATACATAAATAAAAGGCATTGTCATTTACAATGCCAATAATTCAAACTCTCGTAAATGCGAGACCTATTGCATTGCAAATGCTTGTTTTATTGTAGTATGCGGGTTAATTTGCTTAGAATGCATTTTCACAATGTCTGGAACTGGTTTTTATGCACATTTTATAATCGTATTTATGTATTTTGTGCTTTTATGGCTACTTCAGCCGAATAAAGATAAGTTAATTGACTGACTAACTTAACTGCTTCAATCTTGTCAAATTAAACATAACTTAATTTGCCTCTATTTCACAAAACCACATGCATTACAGGGGCCGAGGTAGGTTAAGTTTTTAAGGTTGGGTATGGTAAAAAAGTTATAGTAGGTAGGTAAGTATGGTAGGTAGCTAGTAGGGTAAGTTAGGTAAGTAGATAAGGTATGGTAGCCGAGTATGATAGATAATAATAATAATAAGTGGTTTATAAAGCGCCTGGTTACACCGGACGGTGTGTCCCGGCGCTGAGACCAAGGACCAACAGATGTGGTAGGTTAGATATGGTATGCAACTAGGAATGTCAGGTGTGGTAGAAAGGTGCTATAGTACTTTAGGTATAATATGGTAAGTTAATTTGGTAGGTATGGTAGGTTAAAAATACTAGGTTAGGTATGGAAGATGTGATATGATAGGTATAGTAGGTTAAGTATGCTAGGTTATGGATGGTGGGTAGGCATTGCAGATAGGTATTGTAGGGTGGAAAGTGTGATGGGTATAGTAGGTAATCGTGGTATGATAGGTATGGTATGGTTGGTAAAATAGGTTAGTATAGTAAGTGAGGCATGGGAGGTTGGTAGGCTGGGTATGGTAGGCAGATATTGTAGGTATAGTAAAAATAATATGGAACCAATGTGGAGGGGTGGAAAGTTTTGAAATAGTAATAAATAAGTTTCCTAATAAATTACCATATTGTAGTTCTAGTCTAACAAAAAATTGACTGAACAAAAAGTAAAACATATACATTCACACCGTTCCTTCATTAGTGGTATTAGTGGAACTTTTATTAGACATGCAGTAAAAACACCAGACAACAGGAAACAGTTGTATGATATTTTCATACTGTGTTTCTTTAGCAAACACAGAGTATTGTTGCATCTTTTAAAAAGCCTAGAAGTATGAACAAATGAAGCTGTAAATCCAACAAAGTTATCATTATAGCAAATGCATGATCTAGATAGATAGATAGATAGATAGATAGATAGGTAGATAGATAGATAGATAGATAGGTAGATAGATAGATAGATAGATAGATAGGTAGATAGATAGATAGGTAGATAGATAGATAGATAGATAGATAGATAGATAGATAGGTAGATAGATAGATAGATAGGTAGATAGATAGATAGATAGATAGGTAGATAGATAGATAGGTAGATAGATAGATAGATAGGTAGATGAGATAGATAGATAGATAGATAGATAGATAGATAGATAGATAGATAGATAGATAGATAGATAGATAGATAGATAGATAGATAGATAGATAGATAGATAGATAGATAGATAGATAGATAGATTTAATGGTAAGACATGATTAATATTGTTTGAAATTGTTTTCATTCATGTCTCTATAGTAGAAGACAAACACAAAACATTGTCTGATTTTTAGAAATGAACTATGTTCTTCGAAGACTGGAAATTAACCAGGCAGGACAAACATAAGAAGAAAAATATAAGTAGGCCTCTGCTAGCAGCTGTCAGTTAATTTTCTGTGTCGAAAAAGCTTACATTTCAATCCATCTTCCAATTACCTGCCACTTTCAACTTGTTATTTTCTGTCTTTGGATGCATTTGGTTCTCTGATTGCCCTGGAATTA
The DNA here is from genome assembly GCA_963921515.1 of Calotriton arnoldi. Classification (NCBI taxonomy): domain Eukaryota; kingdom Metazoa; phylum Chordata; class Amphibia; order Caudata; family Salamandridae; genus Calotriton; species Calotriton arnoldi. Next base: position 706,488 of record CAWUFW010010237.1, on the reverse strand, counting down.
CTATGGTATGCTGTTGTCTATTAATGTCATTCCCAGGTGAAAAGTTACATTACTCCGGTTCCATCTTCCTTGTTCTAGTACCTACCGTGGAGGGATTGATTGTTACAGTTGATTGAAGACTGCAAAGTCTACTGAGAAGTTGTGGTTGGAGGTGCTCTGGATATAAAGTTCCTAGGAGGACCTAGGACAGTTTGTTTCTTTTAGGTTTTTCACTGGGTGGCTGTCTGGGAGGCACGCATACACCTTACTTCATCAAGGACTGGGACGAGGCACATGGAAGCAGAATAATGGCATTAACTTTGAGTAACACACGCATTCAGAGGAACAAAGAGCGAGTCCAACTTGTCACAAATATAACTTTTACAAGCGGCTGTGTCAGGAAATACCATTTATATTTCATCACGTGAACTAAGGTGACCCATCATGTGTTTGAATACCTCTTACATGACTCAAAGTTGTGCTGTATAATTAAGGTTTATTAAAATGTGTGTCTTTGAAATGAAGGGAATAAACTAATGACTGTTCTGTGTTCTGCTTGCTGCCATCAGATCTCAGAATGCCAAGATAATATGAACCCTAAAACAGGAAAGCTGTCATAACTCTGTACCAGCAAACTAGGTACAACCAGCTCAGACAGCCATCATTTCAATGTGGAAAATCCCGGGATTATCAGCAGGGGCGCCACAGTGAATCTCAGGGGACTGTGACAGGTAGCAAGCGCGGCCTGTAATACCATTGCTCTTAATGGTCTTCTGTGACCTGCGGTGTATCTCAGGGCTCTGTTCCAGCCGCACCACTATTTAATCTTACCTAGAGCTCTTATTTCATACACTGAAACAGCTAAGCATATCTATGAATCATTATACTGATGATACTCAGCTATACATGAAGACATCATGCCTGGAGGATATGCACAGCTTGAAGGACGGCTTCCGAAAAACACAGCGTTGGATGTCAATCAACTTTGCCCTCCAAAACACTCACAAGAGTAAATGCTTGCTCATCTCTGCAAAAACAAACTGGACCTAACTCTCCTAAATATACTTTCTCTCAACAACTCTTTTCCTATCATCTCATCTACAGTAAATTCTTTGGGATGCGTCAACAACAGCTCCTTGACCGTAATCCCACAGATCAACAAACTAGCTCAATCAGCTAATTATTTCCTTTTTTTTACCCAGAGATACGATCTTACAATTGAATACCTTATAATAGCATCGATATGAATACATGACACCATACCTTGAGAATAAATACATTACAAGCATACTGTCAAAAACATTATAATAGCGCCAATATAAATATATAGCACCATATTTTAAGAATGAATACAATACTTCATCCATAGATTTCATATATAAATTCATAATATAAATATTACATATAAAAGGTCAGCATAAATATGAATATATGTATAAATAAGGATAGTAATAAAGGCTCCATACTTTGTAACGTCACTGATTGATTAAGCATATAGATATTTAAAACTAGTAAGAGCCGGAGACAAGCCGGCCTCTACCATCAAGGTCACCACTCATCCAATCCTGCAAAGGGGACCAGATCTTTTGTCCCCACTTCCTAGCCCGACTGCCCTTACAATTATATACGGTTCTTTCTTGGTTATATATAGCTATCAGTCGCCCAAGCCACACCTGAACCGAGGGGGGTTCTGAATCCTTCCATGTTGCTGCAATTAGCAGCCTAGAAACTGCAGCTGATATGAAGACAAAATTAATCTGGGTTGTGTCTAGTTTGCTACTATTATCGTACCCCAATACCATCATAGAGGGAGATTTATAAAGATGGAATCCAATGTCTTCAGTATGGATCCTTTGATCTCTAAAGGGAGAGATCTAAATAAATATAATATCTTGAATAGGCCATGTTATAACGCATGCATTTAGAACGCATGCCATTACAACGCGGTCATTACAACGACTGCGTTGTTACATCGCATACCATTACAAAGCAAGTCATTACAATGACTTGCTGTAGGGGGAGCGCTGGATGTTGGAATAGTATAATTTACTATTCCAACTCCAGTCTGTGCAACAGTAGGGAAGGTTTTGGATTTAAAATCCAACACCTTCTGCCCCCTACAGCAAGTCGTTGTAACGGCTTGCGTTGTAATGGCATGCAATGTAACAACTCGGTCGTTGTAATGACCTCGTTGTAATGGCATGCGTTGTTTCGCATGCGGGGTAAACGATGTTTACCAATATCTTTGGTAACATTATCATCTTGAGAATATTGCTCCTACCAATTAATGACAGTTGAATTCCATTCACACGTCTAAGATCGGTGGATATTTTGCTAACACCAGGGTTAAAGGTAATCTGACTGATTGTATCTATTTTAGGATTAATCCTGACCCTCAGGTATCTAGCCATGCCCACTCGCCGAATATCAAGGTAATCAATGTTCTCAGTACAAAATATCTGAGTCTTCTCCTTATACAATAAGTATCCTGAACCTCGACCATATTCCCCTGCCATATCTTCAACCTCCTTCATTGCGCTTTCAGGATCAATAGTTACTATGGCGTGTCGTCTGCGTATGCCAATACCTTCGTTTCATGACCATTCGTGATGACCTTTTTTTTTCTGATTGTGTAAAATTTGCTCAATGAATGGGTTAATATAGAGGGCAAATAAAATTGGAGAGCAGGGACATCCCTGTCTTGTTCCTCTGGCCACCTTTATTTTGTCAGATTCTTCACCCATTAATTGTAGTCTGGCACATGGATCTACATACATAGCCTTGATAGCAGTGATCATTTCGGGGCCAAATCCTTTTGCCTCTAATATATCCCATAAATATCACCATGCCACCCGATCAAATGCTTTTTCAGCATCGAGGAGGATCATAGCCATCTGGCTCCGGGTCTTTTTAGCAATATCAAATAGCGATATGGCTCGCCTTATGTGATCAGAAGTACCCCTTCCTGGTATAAAACCGTGCTGCCATGGTGTGACCAGATGAGCTCTGATCCTCCCTAAATAAACCGCCAGAAGTTTTGAATATATTTTGGCGTCCGTATTTAGAAAGGATATGACGTGGGACTGTCCGGGGGTTTGTCCTTTTTTAGGAAAGATGACAATGTCCATACCCTTCCAAGACTCCAGATGAAGCCCATTCAATTGTACTCCTAGAAATAGATCTAATAGAAGAAGAGCTAACTCTGTTTGAAGTGCCTTGTATAGCTCCAATGGTATTTTATCAGGGCCCGCTGCTTTCCCTGAGGAGAGTTGGTGTAATGCATGTAATACCTCTTCCGTTGAGATGTCGGCTTCTAATTCTAATTCCTAATACCCAAACATTGGCTTAACCATGGCTGACCATAAGTGAAGTCAGTGCCCTATGTACACACGTTTTTTCCCTGATATTTACTCATGTGAGCCCTATCCACTGCCTGATGTGTGTTCAACCCCCCACAAATTAACAGTGAATCTGGCCAGGATTCTAATTCCACCTCCAAGTCTTCCAACACTTTTGGATCATCCTGATTTGAACCATAGATAGTGCATACTGTTAACCCCATATCCAACTCCACCAATGCCCATCTGCCACAATTGTCCACCAATTTCCTCCTCACCGGCCCCATTTCATTCCTAGCTAGGATAGCTACTCCTCTGATATTAGAACTTTGAAAAGAGCAAGCCAATAAAATATACCCTTTGATAATTAACAATTCCTTCCGACCCAATGGGATATGTGTCTCCTGTAGACATATTATGTTGGGGGGCTACTGATCTTAAGATCTCGGCAACCCTTAACCACTTAGCCTTATCATTTAGCCCATCCACATTGGGGCTAAATGATTGTTTTGGTAACAAAAAGATTGGCATTGTGCTCAAACTCTCGATTATATTTAGCCAAGATTCAGTGAAATCATTTTTGTTCCTTCTCTGGTCTTTTGTTACATTTTGTCCCCCACCAACCCCATCCCTACCCCTCCCATTATCTTCCGTTGCACCCTGGCCTTCCATGACCCCAGGCCCCCACCCTCTACCCCTTCCCTTCGCCCTCCCCAGTCCTGAGAGGTATACAGACCACACATTGGTCTGTGGGGGAGAAGGAGGCAGGCTCTTCAACCCATGGCTTTTCGTTACGAACAACTTACTAACAACTCTACATCACCCACCACCTATTTGATCAAGGCAAGGTTCTATTCAACCAACTATTGCACACCTCAGTTCCCTTTATTAATTCTTCAGTGCAACCCATAGAAAATAGTGAAGAAAAAAGAGGAAACGAATCCCAAAATAGAAAATTAGGATGGGCAAACAAAGAGAGAAAAAATGAATGAATTCAAAGGGAGCGTAAACACACCACCTCCAATTGCACCAACAATCCCATCCCTATACTCTTATCTCAATACAAAATTCCTCTGCCTTACTTTCTGAAGTGAAAAACGTGTCTGACCCCCCCCCCATCACTTTTAAGCGCGCAGGATTGACCAGGTATGCCTGAGCGCCTTTGTCTTGAAAAGGCCTGATTGTGTGCCGCAAGCACCACCATCTTTCGACCGTTATATGACAAAAGTCAGGTCTGACAAAGAACGAGAAATCGCCACTAATCCGCTTTACTGCAGGCCTGGCTTTCTCAATGATCAACTGTCTCAGGAGAAAGTTCCCAAAGTATACCAGGAGGCTCGAGGCTTTGAATCCTCTTTGAAGGGCTGTCTCATGACAAAGGGCACCCCGTGGACTCGTTGCTCCTCTTGAGACCAGTTCCATCCCTCTAACTCCGGGAAAGCTGTGCGTAGTAGTTCTACCATATATATGCAGATGCCCGTTCCCTCCATGCCTTCCGGCACCCCCAGCAAACGCAAGTTGTTACGTCGTTGGCGATTCTCCTGATCCTCGAGCTTCCAATGGATATCAATGAGTTGCGATTCATGCGCCTCGGTCTGCACGCTGATGCCTGCCGGATCCATTTCAATGGCAGTGGCTCTTGTTTCAAGGTCCGCCAAGCATTCCCCTATGGCACTACATGCCTTAGTCAGTTTTCTGACTGCACCCTGCACTTTTCCTATTGCAGCTTGAGACTTATGACCATCCTGTTGTGTTTGCTCTCGATGTAGTAATATAGACTGGAGGATGGGTTCGAGTGTGGGAGGATTTGAGCTAGAGGTGTCGTGTGCCGGTATTTGCTGAGTCCCAACTAGTTGTTCTGTTGGTGAGTAATTCCATTTCAGATCCTTACCACCTAATGTTTGGTGACCCATCTTTTAAACCATCTTGCGCACTGTCATGGCAGGAGCACCTCCGCCTACATCTGGATCACTATCGTTATCACTAGACCCTGTAAGAAAGCCAGATTCGTCCACTGACCATTCTGTGCAGTAAGATAACAAAAAGAAACAATCATTATGCTCCATTTCCAAATCATTTGTCCCCCCCACCTTCAGACCCCACAGGATGGGCCACCAGTTGCTGGAGTACTTTTGGTCATTGGGCACTATCTGAATGGGGTAGGTCTGAAGAATCTAGATGGGTCGAACTCTTAGCGGGAATACAATTTTCTGCTGTGGAAGAGGTGTGGTGCAGCGGCCAGGGTGGCTGACTCCGGAACACGGGGGCTCACGGTTCGATCCCCGGCGGCAGGTTACCCAGCGCCATGTGACTCTGGGCAATAGCTCGCTTAATCTTTCCGACGGCCCCCACGCCTTGACACCCTTAGGGGTAATTGTTCGCGCTTTACAAATACCGGTATTTCATTTTTATTTCATTTCTGCTGTGATGCTGACCAGAGGGGTTTTATTCAGCGAACTGACCGATCCTAGTTGGGACAAATTCCCCTCTTTTTCATCTGGACCCCTACACTCTGCACTCTTAATGCTCTCTGTACTCGCATCGCTATCAGGGTTTGTTTTTCCTGATACAGGTAAGCCAGCACAATCTTTTACCTTATTTACTGAAAGTTGAGGAATTAAAGCAGTCATACCACCGTCCTGGGGAACCGGAGTCCTGGTCTCTGCTGAAACCTTATCCACATTGGGCAGAATTGGCTTATCATTTGGTCCTATGAGATCTGCTATTTCTGCTGTTAGTTTCTTAGAAAGAGGGAGTGCTGTCATATCATCAGGTCAGATAATTCCAGGCGCCTCCTGTAACAGAGAGTCACCCTGCACCCGATTGAGCCTCGTAGCAACTCCAGTGCCATGGAGCTGGTCGGGCACTGACTCGACACAGCCTGCCTTTTCCCCTCCTTTCCGACGCGGTCTCCACCCTCGACACCAGCAATGCGTGTCTCCCACTAGGCTGTGGCATTGGCCCACCCGTGGTCCCGGCTCCAGCTCCGGAATCCACGGGGTTCGGCCGGGTCACCAGAGGAGGGGGACAGCCTTCCCTTTCTGAGCAGCTCTTGCCACTTTGGGACCCATCTTTGCTGCCGTCGGGTGGCTGCAACAAACACCGCAGTTGGCGTGGTCCAATACAGCTGCAATCAGGCGTTCGAGAGAAAGCAGGCTCTCTTGAAGCAGCACAGCCCTAGAACAACCACTAGGCACCGTACAAACCGCAACCGAAACACCCAGAGTCACAGCCACGTTACTAGGTGAGTAGAGTCTTTATCCATTCATTCCACCATGGTTCGGAGTATTGCCAAATGACCACCTCAGGCGGCCGCCATCTTGCTTCTCCTCCAGGGACCCAGCTTATTATTTCCTTCATGCATTAAAGAAAATAAATCATCCTCTTATCCTCAACCAACTAAGAAGTGCAACCCACAGCCAAATCATCTCCTGCTTACTCTATTGCAATGATCTTCTGGTGGGTCTTTCAATGGCTTCTCTCATCCCGTCAAGGAGATCTTCCATGCAACTGCTCAGCAGGTTTCTGCCTCAAAGAAATGTTATCATATGACCTCAGTCCTGGGGAACTTCACTAGCTCTCCATACATGACAGATTACAATTCAAAATCAGATACCTCGCTCGCAAGGCTATTTACATGAAGATTGAAGACACCTCCTTACCTCGCAGATTAACAACTCTGGCAGAAAGAGAGGACTTCGGAACAGGAACTCTCTCCTCTGTTCATACATACTAATACCATTTTGGAATACACTTTAATACCATACTGGAAAAATTAATGAATTGCTTTGCAGGGGTATCAGGAAATCCTGTGGGACCCAAAGTGAAGCAATGTGTGCTTGAGATATGGGGGGATAAAACTGCATCACGATATACAAAATAACTTTGTAACCTTGGGATGGTGGTGGCCAAACGAAATGTTGGGCAACATTGGGGGCAAGCACCCCACAAACGCTGTGTAGTTGGAAATACATATGGACTGGTGTATGCAGGTTGAAAGATCAGTGTGTGAACGTCGGGGTGTCCAGGAAAGTTTAACAAATATGGGTTTCATTGCAAATGTACAGGGGATAGCAATGATTCACTGTAATGATGTGGGTGTAGGAATTGTATATCTTAAACTCAACAAAAGGCTATGCTTCCTTGGCAATAGGTAAATTAGGCATACAATTGAACAACTTTAGTTTGGGTGTTTATCAACGGATTGTACACTCAGGTGCCCCCTGCCCCCCTTTGCTATGTTTGTTTTAGCTTGGTGAGCAAATGTACTGTGTGTAATGACCTAATGTTTTCTTGTTTTTTGCCTTAAAAGCAATAAAGATTTTCATTAAAAAAAGAACTCTCTTCTCTTGCAAACTCCCGCTTTGAACATGTTCATATCCATAGAACCATCATTCTCTGGAACCACTTCCAGCTTCTGAAACTCCCTTGCTATGTCCATCGAAATACAACCTTACTTCCTCACCTTCAGGACAGGGGCGGCTCCTCCATTAGGGCGGAGGAGAGTCGCCCACTGCTTTCTCGCAGTGCGAGAAGCAGAAACATAAAATGGCATTTTAAATAACTGCTGCGCTGCGAGAAAGCAGAAGGGTATGCCTGGTTGGGGGCAGGAGGGTGGGCGGTTTCGGGGATGAGTGGCTTGCCCAATGCTGTGGGCCCTGGCTCTTTGGTCAGCCCTCTGGGGCCGACCAACTCAGTCATGCGCACTCTGCATTTTCTCTATGTAGCTGCATGCAGCCTACATAGAGAAGATGGCCTCCAGATAGGCGCCTGGCTGGGCGCTGTCCCCACCAATCACAACGCTGCCATTGCAGCGTTGTGATTCACTTAGGGGAGGGGAGGGAGGCTGCCTGCTTTCTGTTCCTGCTGGAGGCAGGAGAGCAGGAAAGCAGCAGGAAAACACAGGACCTGGCCAGGAGTGGAGGCGGCACGGGACCCGGTAAGGATGTGTTTTTCTTTTATTCCCCCCGCGCTAACCCCCGTGCGACTCCCCTACCCGCGAGTCATGCCCGCCGCGACTGCTTCAGGAAGCTTCTAAAAACCTATTTGTTCCGACTTCACCTCAACTAACTCTACCAAATTACACATGGGGTCATATCACATTAAGGGTGCACTGTTCTTGTTTGCACCGCGGCACACCTTTAACGAGGTATACCAAGCACAAATACGGACAGTGCACCTTATTACTGATAATGTGCTGCGTCCCAGGCAGCAGCAGACCTGCACTGCCCCTAGGGCAGCGCATTAGTGTAAGACTGACCGGCAGAAGCAGCCAATCCGACTTTCATGGTGCAGGTGGCACACGGCTCAACTTTCAAGTGGGTTAGAGACCCTCTAGCAGGTGGGTACAGTGAATAATTGCGCCCGCCTGCAGGTGCCTGGTGGGGTGCATGGGACCCCATTTCCATGGGGACTCACTGACTATCCACCACCTATTTCTGGAGCACAATCAGTGTACCTCCTGATGGCCTCTTTCACTGCACCTGTGTCCATAATATGGGTGCAGAGGCAAAGTGTTTTCCTCATTTGCATGGGGTCATGCCCCCATGAAAATGATGGACTGCTCTTTTAGGATATCACCAGCGATTCATGCGTATGGCGCACTGTATTACAGAAGGGTGCACACAAGCGTCTGAGGCCCATCTCTGAAAAGTGGTCCGAGAGCTCACAAAGCAGGCGCACATTTCCTTTTCGCCCTCCTCAGCAACTTTCCGTAATTCGGCCCTAGTGGTCCCTCTTATGTTGTCTTCCGCTGTGCTTTGTATGCTTTCATTATTTTCTGCTCTTTCATATCGTATCTTCTTTGTTATGTGTAAAGCATGCTTACGACTTCCTGATAAAAAAGTGCTGCATATCCAGACCATAATTAAGTAAATAAATAAAAAATAACATTAGGATTGAGAACACACACCGTGTCTACACATGATGCTTCAAATCATGTTACTTAAAACAAATGTGTGGACCTCTCTGAACAAGAGAGTCAGATTCTAAATCTCTCCCCAGGAAGATAGATATGATATCATAACCCTGAAAGAGACACACCTGGGGAGGCAAGATACGTTGTGCCTCAAGCACAAGCAATACTCAGAACTCAGCCTAAACAAATCATTATTGAGTGGCTCTTTTTTATCTGGGGTCCACACCTCTCTGAACCCATCAGATCTCTACAAGACCAACTATCAACAAATCCTCATTTCTCTTTGTAATGACTTTGGAGATGGTCACTTCAGTTTTTCTCATGGTTAGGCAGGATAAATACCATCAAAATGAATGCACTCTCTCAAGTCTTATACATTTTTCAAGCCCTCTGTGTCTATGTTCATAGAGTCTTCTTCCTCAAGCTTAAATAATGACTGAAATGAATCTGGCAAGGGAGTCAAGCCGCATTAGCTCATAGATGTCTGTGTCAACCCAAACTAACTGGGGGATGGCTCTTCCAGATTTCCTTCGTGCTTCAGAATGGCGCAACTACAAAGCTTCTCATACTGGCCCCTCAGAGAGACCGATATACTAGGGCCACACCTGGATCGGGCTGTGGTGGGCATATCTATTTGGGACCTGATGTGGAGGCCTAAGCAGGATAGGCCCCAGGGGGTTGTATAAACATCCCCACAAGCACTACCCTAACAGTCTGGGACACCTTAACAAAACACTGAAACCTAACAACATTTTCCTCAACACACACCTCTATCAATTACAACCCTGCCTTCACACCAGCACTGAAACCAGGCCCTTTTTATAGATGGAAACAAGGGAATTTCCTTAAGATGTCGGGAATGTTCCACCCGGTGATATTTTGCCCTTTGAGACATGTGAAAGAACCTTTAAATTGGATGAGGCAGAATAATTTGTTTACGCCCAACATTGGTTGTTGAAACGTATTATTAAAGAGGCTGTGATTCACTACCTGGCCTCGATTAAAAAAATGTATAAAGTCATCACATGGCTCGAATGATATCATTTCTGCCTTATGTAACCATTGCTTGAGGCTTCGCCCCACAACCAATTCTAACAGAAGAGGATGGGTCGGGTCTTTCCTAGGGAAGAGGAGGAGGCTGAGTATTAGCAACATAGCAAAATCTGACCTGCAATTCTGGGAGAATCCTGGGCAGAGGCCCAATGTAGGATAGAATTCAACTGGTATCTTACTCCAGCGAAGCTGAACAATTTCTAACCCCTCATGAGTGCCTTGTGCTGAAGGGGCTGAGGCCTCTTACTGGATTTCAAACTTATTTGGCTGGATTTTCCCTGTATTCAGACATTCTCAGTGAATATTGTGGTAGCCATGAAAATTATATTGGGATAATCCATTTTCTTTAGTTATCAACATTTCTTCTGTTGCTGCCTGCCTGAAGGATTTCCTGCAGTGAACGCAGAAGAGTTATCTTCAGTGCGATGCATACAAAACCAAGATTATCTTGTTTGGCAAAGCAAGAGCTCTGTGAACCAACTTTAGTTGGCCATGGGACACTCCGTCTCTTCATTCTCCGGGCAGGACAGCTACGAATTTGGGAGTAAAAAATCGATGAAATATTATCCTTTAACACACAGATTGGGTTAGTAGCTGGGACTTGTTATGGTCTTCTGCGTCCTTTGAGGACATTTTTGGTCTTTCTTCCAGTCGAGACTCGTAGGACAGTAGTCCACGCTTTGATCACTTCTAGGCTAGACTACTCAAATGCTATTTATATTGGCATGCCCAAATATAAAATTAGCAAACTTTAGACAGTCTAAAGCGCAGCGCGCCGGCTTATTATGGGCCTATCTAGAAGAGACTCTGGGGCCGATTCCGATCTCGGTCGGAGGCGCACCCAACACCATTCGGTCGGGAAAAAAGCCATGCGAAAGCCTGTTTCCCGACCGATCCGTACAGCACACCGAACGAGTAAGTACGATGCGCACAACAGCAAAGAATCCGGCCGAGCCGTACTCATCCAAACCAGGTCCTGTTCCCCGACCGAGGCGAATCCGGGAAACGCTGAATCGAGTCGCACGGAAGGAAAATGCAGCTCCGTCCGGCCGAACGAGTACGATGCGCTTTCCGTACGCGCCGAACCCGTCGCTACGCACGGCACGTCAAAGCATCCGGGAGAGGCGCACATAAGCTCCGATTCGCGCCACAACACGATCCACGGCTCCGAGACGAACACGCCAGCGACGAGGACGAGGCGAAGCGACGAGGACGACGCGAAGCAACGAGAAGGACGAACGACACGAACCAACCATGAATCCCTTCGTCCCGATCATACCAATATTCTACATTTACTACCGGAACAGGCATGGACGCGTACGGCGCAGAAGGTAAGCCAGACACCAACCACAAAACACATACAACACGTACACGACACATCACACACACACAGAGGGATGCAGAATATACTTACACCAGCAACAGCAGCACCATAGGGGCGGGATGCCCATCACCAATCCCACATATGCACACAGGGGCCTGAATGCGCACCACCACCCCTACCCAGGGGGGCAGGATGCCTACCACTACTACCACCCTCACCCAGGGGGCTGGATGCCTACCACTACTACCACCCTAACCCAGGGGGGCAGGATGCCTACCACTACTACCACCCTTAGCCAGGGGGCAGGATGCCTACCACTACTACCACCCTAACCCAGGGGGCAGGATGCCTACCACTACTACCACCCTTAGCCAGGGGGCAGGATGCCTACCACTACTACCACCCTCACCCAGGGGGGCTGGATGCCTACCACTACTACCACCCTAACCCAGGGGGCAGGATGCCTACCACTACTACCACCCTTAGCCAGGGGGCAGGATGCCTACCACTACTACCACCCTTACCCAGGGGGCTGGATGCCTCCCACTACTACCACCCTCACCCAGGGGGGGCTGGATGCCTACCACTACTACCACCCTAACCCAGGGGGGGCAGGATGCCTACCACTACTACCACCCTTAGCCAGGGGGGGCAGGATGCCTACCACTACTACCACCCTTACCCAGGGGGGGCTGGATGCCTACCACTACTACCACCCTTAGCCATGGGGGTGCCAGATGCCTACCACTACTACCACCCTAACCCAGGGGGCAGGATGCCTACCACTACTACCACCCTTAGCCAGGGGGGCAGGATGCCTACCACTACTACCACCCTTACCCAGGGGGGCTGGATGCCTACCACTACTACCACCCTTAGCCATGGGGGTGCCAGATGCCTACCACTACTACCACCCTAACCCAGGGGGGGCAGGATGCCTACCACTACTACCACCCTTACCCAGGGGGGCAGGATGCCTACCACTACTACCACCCTTACCCAGGGGGCAGGATGCCTACCACTACTACCACCCTTACCCAGGGGGGCAGGATGCCTACCACTACTACCACCCTTAGCCAGGGGGGCTGGATGCCTACCACTACTACCACCCTTAGCCAGGGGGGCTGGATGCCTACCACTACTACCACCCTTACCCAGGGGGGCAGGATGCCTACCACTACTACCACCCTTAGCCAGGGGGGCTGGATTCCTACCACCACTACCACCCTCACCCAGGGGGGGCTGGATGCCTACCACTACTACCACCCTTAGCCATGGGGGTGCCAGATGCCTACCACTACTACCACCCTAACCCAGGGGGGGCAGGATGCCTACCACTACTACCACCCTTACCCAGGGGGCAGGATGCCTACCACTACTACCACCCTTACCCAGGGGGGCTGGATGCCTACCACTACTACCACCCTTAGCCATGGGGGTGCCAGATGCCTACCACTACTACCACCCTAACCCAGGGGGCAGGATGCCTACCACTACTACCACCCTTAGCCAGGGGGGCAGGATGCCTACCACTACTACCACCCTTACCCAGGGGGCAGGATGCCTACCACTACTACCACCCTTAGCCAGGGGGCAGGATGCCTACCACTACTACCACCCTTACCCAGGGGGCAGGATGCCTACCACTACTACCACCCTTAGCCAGGGTGGCAGGATGCCTACCACTACTACCACCCTTAGCCAGGGGGGCAGGATGCCTACCACTACTACCACCCTTACCCAGGGGGGGCAGGAAGCCTACCACTACTACCACCCCCACTCATAGGATGGACAATGCATGACACAACCAGCACACCACAACTTAGGGAATGCAAGAAGAAGACATCCCCCCAACACCATGACAAGCGTGTGTAGACTGTGTCAAATGCCTACAACACCGAACATGACTTTGAACATACAATGTGACCCCCTAGCACATGTGCCACACATATATGTGTGTGGCACCCACAATGCAAGCAGGCCATGACCATTGTGGCAATGGGGTCCAAACCCCCATCATCACAGTGACCAAAATGTAAGTGTGGGGTCCATAGCTGAAGCACACTTTGAACATTGTGGCAATGGGGTCCAAACCCCCATCATCACAGTGACCAAAACGTAAGTGTGGGGTCCATAGCTGAAGCACACTTTGAACATTGTGGCAATGGGTTCCAAACCCCCATCATCACAGTGGCCAAAAGGTAAGTGTGGGGTCCATAGCTGAAGCACACTTTGAACATTGTGGCAATGGGGTCCAAACCCCCATCATCACAGTGACCAAAATGTAAGTGTGGGGTCCATAGCTGAAGCACACTTTGAACATTGTGGCAATGGGGTCCAAACCCACATCATCACAGTGGCCAAAAGGTAAGTGTGGGGTCCATAGCTGAAGCACACTTTGAACATTGTGGCAATGGGGTCCAAACCCCCATCATCACAGTGACCAAAATGTAAGTGTGGGGTCCATAGCTGAAGCACACTTTGAACATTGTGGCAATGGGTTCCAAACCCCCATCATCACAGTGACCAAAAGGTAAGTGTTGACAAAGAAAGAGGTGCAACTGCCAAACTGCATGGATGATCCTGGTCACAGAACAACAAACACATCAGTGGCAAAGTAGTGTATGTGTCCCATTGCAACATAAATTGGGGGAGCCAAATCCTGCAGTGCAAATAAGACATACCTTTGGCCATGTGCAGACAAACAACACCCATGGGGGCTGACACCGTCAACAATCATCAATGACACAAGTGACCATCAGAATGCAGACCCACATATTTGCACCAATGGGCACACACATGCAGATACCCTGTGGAGACTGCAGATGTGAGGTGAACAGATACCATACCATGGCAGCAATGGGACACACAAACCATGATCATTGTGCTGACCGATGACCTAGGAGTCCCAGGGACAGCAGGGGAAACCCACCAAACTACATACAGCCAATGGCACACCCAAGATATGCCAATGCAGTGGTGCAGATGCACAAACACAAACAGGCAGACCCACACTGCACATCATACACAACAGGTGAGGGGGGTGCCAGTGTCCCCAGGCAACCACACAACACATGAGGAGACCTGAATACCAATCATACAGATGTGCATACAGTGCCACACAAAGGTGACTCATGGATCCAAATCCCCTATGTGGGCAAGCAGGCATTGTCAGATGAGAGGGAGCACAAATCACACATGTCACAAAGGCATGTAGGGACAGCAACTGACACAGCAAGACACAGACACACCACAGCACCACCCCCAGGGCCCCCACAATGTGGTGACCCTGGGCTGCATTACAATCCCACTGTGATGACAAAGCTAAATGTGGTTCACACTGTGAACCACAGTCATGTGTCCTGAGCAACTAACTACCATCACACCTACACAAGCACAAATCAAACAGCATGGCCAGTAAGCCAAGGCCAACATGGAGGCAGGGGCCTAGCCGGGCAACAACTCTCATCTGCACACACTCAACACCACACCCCTCGACCTCCAACAATGTGCAGCAGTGAAGCACACATGCACTGGTGACATTGCACATGCACCCATGACTATTCCAGGGTGGTGGGTGGGAACCAAGGTGCAGAAACACATCACACATGGCCACTCAACAAGACTCCTGAATGTCTGACACACTGCACACTACGCTGTACATGGACATGACGGCAATACCACACCAACCAATGGGATCCCAGCCACAGTCACACACCAATGAAGAAGCCAAGGTCACCCACAAAGAACACACATAGACAACAACCAACATTGCAGCCCGGACCCTGAGGAGTGCCAGCAGTCACACACACAACATGTCACAATCACTGAAAGATAACACAAACTGGAAATCACATGACAGGGGCAAACAACAAGTGCCAAGGGGAAACCTGACTGTGACCCATCTGCGTCTGCACACAAACTCAGCCCTGACAGCAAACACACCTATGGGTGACACCCTGATGACCAGTAATGTGCCATGCACCCACATCACAGAGAACCCAGGGAGAAGACTTTGGGGGAACATAGCTCAACTCAGCTAGCATCACAAACAGGTACAACACTAGGGATCACAGCATGCACAGCTAAACGGAAGTGAACACACAGACATGCACATACAACACACACCTTGGGCGCAGGCAATGTCACAGGAGTACACACTGCCATGAGGGGACTCCACTCCTGTGTGAGGAAAGCTGTGCCATATGTTGCCTCAGTAGGGCCCCATCATGTCAGCTGAGCACTTGGTCACACAATCAACAATTAGCACCAAATGAGGGCTCCCGTCACATCAGCCTGGTCATGGAAGTGCCAACGGAATCATCAGCACAGATCCAACACACTTGTATAGCAATGTTGCACTGACAACACAGATGAGTCCTTCCCCATTGATGCCCAAACCTGCATGTCCACTGGAGATGGCCACACGGTCAGGGAAGTAGACGAATTGAACAATGGCAGGCACAACAGATGTGCAGGGGTGGAAGCCACAGATGTGAAATTGCCAATCTAAGTAGGAAATCCCATTGCCAAATACTGAACACATGACACCCTCAGATGCTGCTATGGATGACATGGATACACCACAGGATAGGACACATTCCCCCTGGACCACATGGGTTCCTGCACAGTAACACTTCATTATCATGAGACCAAATATCACCATCACTGCAGCAAGGGCATGGTTAGCATCATCAACATCATGTACATCAGAAGCAAAAGCACTAGAGAACAGAAAGTTGCTTTATTCAGCATATGTGGCATTAAAAGTAGAAGTCCGGTAGAACATAAACAAAGGCCAATGGCCAGTCCATCAACAAAGTCACAAGTGGGTGACAGTGGCAGATGCCACCCTACACATGCCTGCACAAAACCAGGGACAATCCACTAGGAGGGGCAACCGGGGGTAGGCCAGGCACCGCAGGGACAGGATCAGGGCTCACCAGGAGGAAGCAGGGAAGGGGTGGTGGGTGCTGGAGAGCCACTGACAACTGCAGTGGAGGTGTCTGACATGGTGTGTGCCGGCACAACTGGGGGCATGGCTCAGATGTTGTGGGTGCCGGCACGACTGCAGTGGACCCTGCAGATGGAGTGGACAGGTCCGCCACTGCAGTGCCCAAGTCAGACAGGGTGGTAGTGGACTCCACTGCAGTGCCTACCACCAGGGGAGGAGAATGGGGAACAGGCAAGGTGGGCTGGACAGAGGGGGAGGACACCCTCACCACATCAGTGGCACAGACAAGCGCAGCGGGGGTGGTGCCGGGAGAGCAAGTGGCAGGGGGAGAAGACCGGAGCCTCTTGGGGATGGTATATCTGTGGGTGGGGGAACCTGGGGCAGGGTGTGGTGGGGGCACCTGTGGAGTGGGGGCCTGAGGGATGGAGGAAGGAGACCTGGTGCTTGAGCTGCAGGGCGGCGGCGGGGTCTTGCTCTTAACACTCCGGGGGACTTGCGGTGGGGGCCTCAGTCTGTCTGCGCCTGGGGGAGGGTGTCCGGGGGCGAGGGGCACTCTGCTCCGTGTGGGGGGGCTTCCTCTTCACCCTGGATGCTGGAGCAGCTGGATCGGAGGGGAAGAGGCCGAGGTCACTGAGGAAGAGGCGCTGGGTCTTTGGGGTTGCAGGTGAGGCAAGGGAGGGTGCTTTGGAGGGAGAGGCAACTGAGGACTGCGCAGTGCCCATGGATGCGTGTGTGTGTACCAGGGCCCCATCCCCTGTGAGTCTGGTTTCAGTCCCCTGACTGTGCGTGCGTGTGCGTTTTGTTTGTGGCGTGTGTGTCTGTGTGCCGGACGTGTGTGTGCTGGTGTGTGCCTGTGCCGGTGTGTGTGTGCTTGGGACGGGTAAGGTGCTGGGGAGTGTGGATGGAGCAGAGGCAGGAGGGGTGAGGGCCTGTCTGAGGAGGGACACTGCTGCCGTTAGGGAGGAGTCCATGGACCTATTGCCCCTCTGTAGGTCAGACATGCCCGATGAGATGCCCTCCATGAACGACACCAGCTGAGTCAACAGTGCGGTGTGCGCATGGAGGACACTCGGCATGGCTGTCTACCCTACATGGAGCTGGCGAAGGAGGTACACAGACTCCTCACTCAGGGCAGCAGGGGACACAGGGGCAGGGGGTGCGGTGCCTGGCCCAAAGGAGACACGCTCCCGAACATGGGAGCCTCCACGGACCTGGGGAATGGGAGCCGATGGGAGGGCGGTGGTGGTGCTGGTGGTGGCGGGGACAGCAACACTAGCTGGGGTGTGGTGGCTGCTGACACCCGCCTCCACAAGGGAGTCATCCTCCGAGTTGCTCTGGTCCTCAGCTGAGGTGGATGGTGCTGAGGACTCCTCGGTGTGGCTCCCCTCGCCCTCCGTGCCACTGGGTCCCTCCGACCACTCCTCGGCTGCTGACCCAGTCTGGCTCTCTGGCTCCTCCTGGTCCGTGGAGCTGTCCCCTTCCGTGGCCGTGGATGTATCTGCAAACAATGGGGAAACAGACAGACATCAGTCACCTGCACCAAACGCACACACCACTGTGAGCACAGCACATTACAGAGCAAGCCCTGGCATCATTAGTTGTACATTGCTAAAAGTGCCCTAACTGAACAGGAGAAGCCAATTGTCAGTCTGATGCCAAGCATGGCACTCACATCCCACATGGCCTTGCACCCATCTGTCTGGTGTCTGTTGGATTGCAACACCCCAGTGTGGACACATGCACCAAGTACACAGTAGTTGGACAGTGCAGATGACACGGTGTGGCATGTGGACATGCACACATCACAGCTCTTGCCACTGAGTCAGTACAGGTTTCCGGATGAAAGGGATGCCCAGAGTCAAATAGGAAATGCATGTGATGCATACCAGCGACAGACACCATGATGCACCCATGTCCTGATAGCCATCGCCACAATGGTGTGCATGTAGCACATGTCACTCCCTGCAGGACCACCAATAAGTTGACACATGCCATGGCAGAGGCATGACTGCTAAGTCATACATCACTGTCTCAGTGATGTATGACTTGGCAGCCAGACAACAACACTATGCACTGTGTCACAATAGTAGGTCATGGGGAATGCAAGTCCTGGAGCTGCACAAGTGCACATGTACATCCCCCACACAACACATCATCTTAACCCTCATCTGTCCAGGTCATACCTATTGGACATATGGGAGACCTGTGACACTACCCTCTGAACCAGAGCCCCTCACAATTTGCTGTGAATGGGGAACAGCTGCCTGAACTTCACATTCGCATACCCCAGTCTGCACGGGCAGCTGATCAAACACCTATGTGACACACAAGTATCGTCTCCTATGGTCACATCTCCAGGGGCATGCTGAGCCCCTACCAAGAAACACCCCAGCAGTCCTGGCAACTAATCCACAGCACACTGACACAGAGGCAGACACCTGAGGGGTCAAATCACTGTGCACAATGTGTCAGCTGATACACGGGAGTGGGAGTACAGAGTGCATTGAATGGCCTGGAGTAGGCATGACTGTCCTGCTCCACATGAATGAGGGATGTGCCCTGGACAGTGGATAGCTGGCTATGTATGTGTGACACACGTAATCTGCACACTCCTGGGGCCCAAACATTGTTCCCACCCGCTGCATGGGCGTGTGCCACATACCCCAGGCACATGTTTTGGCTCAGCTCAGCAAGTGGACCGCATATCAAAGCAACACGCAGATCACATGTCCGAACACAGGCGTTGTGTGAACAATGGACCCACCCATGATGCCCACAACAGAGTTAGGGAAACAGATGCTGTCCCCCACCTTTAGTGAAGCAAACTGCAAGGACACAGTCCCAAGTGACACAATTCCCTGAATGTAAGGGCCACACCTGGGTATCAGATGAGCAGTGGGCAGTGCACAATAGAGGGACATGGCTCCTGGACAACATGACTGCTGCACTGTGGCAGTTGAACCAGGCCAGAGGAGGGCACAAAGCATGTAATACAGAGTTCACAGTGCAGTCTTTGACTCACCCCTCCTTGCTGCTGTCTGGCCTTCAGCTGCCCATCCAGGTCTGGAAACACCACCGCCAGGATCTGGAGCATGTGGGGGTCAGGGTCCGTGTTCCGCCCCTCCTGCGAGGAGGCGACAGCTTCAGCTGGACCCGTGCAATCCTCCGGGTCCAGCCCCGAAGGTCCTGCCACCTCTTCTGGCAGTTGCGGATCCGGCGCTTGTAGACCCCCACGGACCGGACGGACCGGACGATGTCCTTCCAGATCTCCTGCTTCCGATGGGCATTAACCTGTCAGGATGACAAAGTGAAAAGGCCATTACTACACATGCAACATATCCGTGCATGACACAGTTGTATATACATGTCTCAATCACAGGGGCACATGATGTACACAGGCAGTGCAAAGCTGCCCATGGACAGTTTGCCAGACGTCACTACATGGTATCATTCCATGGGAAGTAAAACCTTGTTCAAATGCACTGTTACTGCACCATACCTGTCCAGTGCATGTCACTACACACTATGGGGGTGACAACTACTCAGTGAGCCTGCTAGCCAGTGGCGTGCAGACTTTCAGCCTTGCTAGTCAGACAAAATGCACATTCAGAAAGGCAGTGCACAGAACACTCACCTGCTCCCCTGGTGTCCCATACAGCTTGCTGTACTGTGGAAGTAGGCTGTCCAGCAGGGCCTGGTTCTCTTCAAGGCTGAAGGCTGGGGCTCTCTCCACAGTACGTGCCATTGCAGGGTCCAGAGGGGCAGAGACAGCAGCAGTGCAGTGGCAGATGTCGTCCTGGAGCATGTAGTGCAGGCAAGTGAGCTCTCAGGGGAACAGCCAGCAATATATATGTGCTGGAGAGGCAGATACTGTCCCTTGTGTCCAAAGTGATAGGTCCAAGTCGTTTGCATCTTCTGAATCTGGCCAATCCATGGAATAGCAGCACCAAAACACGCCCACAGCATCCTTCAAATCTTCAACTTCATGACATACATGATTTTGCAACATTGTTGTGGGTGACCAACTGATTTTCCAGCAACCGACTCGTTCGAAATTCAAAACGCGTCCGTTGCCAGGCAAGCCCATTGTCAATGGGTGCGCACCGATCGGTCCATTGCGGTACAACGCGTACAGGGGTACAACGCGTACCCGCACACATTGAATGCAATGGGCCGGCCGGGGGCACCGATCGGTCCATTGCAGTACAACGCGAACAGGGGTACAACGCGTACCCGCACACATTGAATGCAATGGGCCGGCCGGGGCACCGATCGGTCCATTGCAGTACAACGCGTACAGGGGTACAACGCGTACCCGCACACATTGAATGCAATGGGCCGGCCGGGGCACCGATCGGTCCATTGCAGTACAACGCGTACAGGGGTACTAACGCTGCACCCGCACACATTGAATGCAATGGGCCGCCGGGGCACCGATCGGTCCATTGCAGTACAACGCGCATAGGGGTACAACGCTGCACTCGCACACATTGAATGCAATGGGCCGGCCGGGGCACCGATCGGTCCATTGCAGTACAACGCGTACAGGGGTACAACGCGTACCCGCACACATTGAATGCAATGGGCCGGCCGGGGCACCGATCGGTCCATTGCAGTACAACACGCACAGGGTACAACGCTGCACCGCACACATTGAATGCAATGGGCCGGCCGGGGCACCGATCGGTCCATTGCAGTACAACGCGCATAGGGTACAACGCGAACAGGGGTACAACGCTGCACTCGCGACACATTGAATGCAATGGGCCGCCGGGGTACCGATCCGTCCATTGCAGTACAACGCGAACAGGGGTATAACGCTGCATCCGCACACATTGAATGCAATGGGCCGGCCGGGGCACCGATCGGTCCATTGCAGTACAACGCGTACAGGGGTACAACGCGTACCCGCACACATTGAATGCAATGGGCCGGCCGGGGCACCGATCGGTCCATTGCAGTACAACGCGTATAGGGGTACAACGCTGCACCGCGACACATTGAATGCAATGGGCCGGCCGGGGCACCGATCGGTCCATTGCAGTACAACGCGCACAGGGGTACAACGCGTACCCGCACACATTGAATGCAATGGGCCGGCCGGGGCACCGATCGGTCCATTGCAGTACAACGCGTACAGAGGTACAACGCGTACTCACGCACATTGAATGCAATGGGCCGGCCGGGGCACCGATCGGTCCATTGCAGTACAACGCGTACAGGGGTACAACGCGCACTGCGACACATTGAATGCAATGGGCCGGCCGGGGCACCGATCGGTCCATTGCAGTACAACACGCATACAGGGTATAACGCTGCACTCGCGACACATTGAATGCAATGGGCCGGCCGGGGCACCGATCGGTCCATTGCAGTACAACGCCGTACAGGGTACAACGCGAACAGGGGTACAACGCTGCACTGCGACACATTGAATGCAATGGGCGGCCGGGGCACCGATCGGTCCATTGCAGTACAACGCGTACAGGGGTACAACGCGAACAGGGGTACAACGCTGCACCGCACACATTGAATGCAATGGGCCGGCCGGGGCACCGATCGGTCCATTGCAGTACAACGCGTACAGGGGTACAACGCGAACAGGGGTACAACGCGTACCCACACACATTGAATGCAATGGGTCGGCCGGGGCACCGATCGGTCCATTGCAGTACAACGCTGCACAGGGTACAACGCGAACAGGGTACAACGCTGTATCCAGCACACATTGAATGCAATGGGCCGGCCGGGGCACCGATTGGTCCATTGCAGTACAACGCTGCACAGGGGTACAACGCGAACAGGGGTACAACGCTGCACCGCGACACATTGAATGCAATGGGTCGGCCGGGGCACCGATCGGTCCATTGCAGTACAACGCTGCATAGGGGTACAACGCTGCACCACGCACACATTGAATGCAATGGGCCGGCCGGGGCACCGATCGGTCCATTGCAGTACAACGCGAACAGGGGTACAACGCGTACCCGACACATTGAATGCAATGGGCCGGCCGGGGCACCGATCGGTCCATTGCAGTACAACGCGTACAGGGGTATAACGCGTACCCGCACACATTGAATGCAATGGGTCGGCCGGGGCACTGATCGGTCCATTGCAGTACAACGCGCATAGGGTACAACGCGTACCCGCACACATTGAATGCAATGGGCCGGCCGGGGGCACCGATCGGTCCATTGCAGTACAACGCGTACAGGGGTACAACGCGAACAGGGGTACAACGCGTACCCGCACTCCATTGAATGCAATGGGCCGGCCGGGGGCACCGATCGGTCCATTGCAGTACAACGCGTACAGGGGTACAACGCGTACCCGCACACATTGAATGCAATGGGCCGGCCGGGGCACCGATCGGTCCATTGCAGTACAACGCTGCATAGGGGTACAATGCGTACCCGCACACATTGAATGCAATGGGCCGGCCGGGGCACCGATCGGTCCATTGCAGTACAACGCGTACAGGGGTACAACGCGTACCCGCACACATTGAATGCAATGGGCCGGCCGGGGCACCGATCGGTCCATTGCTGTTCAACGCATCACTGTACATGTGACTGGCATATGTCAGCATGCCTGTCTCAGATGGACATATGCCAGCCACAGATAGCTCCCAGGGAGTGAAGGGCACACCTACATCACGACAGCCTGTCCAAACTTTATCATAAGGCATGTAAGGCTGCATTTCCTATTGTGTGTATGTTGGTGTACATGTTGTCCTGTGGGCAGCCACCCCCAGGCTGTGCACGTGTTCATGGGGACAGGATCCTGGGTGTTAGGTGTACATGACCACTGTGATGTGCAACTGTTCATATCTGTGCATGTGCCATGGTCACATTTCACGGTGGTGTATGTGTATGTCATGTCACATACCCCGTGAGTCCCATGTGGGACGGTATGTTTGAGCCAGGGTGTCCCAGTGGCACAATAGTGATGGTCCTCCACAGTCTTTGTGCATGTAGTGTTTACAATGTCTCTGATTTCATGTGCACAATGGGAGACAGTCTCCACATCCAGGTTGTGTGTGCATGGACTTTGATGTTGTGCGTGTGTGTGTCACAGACGTCCATGTCTGTCCTGCCGTGGCAAGTGGGGCCACTACCTGTGGGGGTCATGGTTGTTTTGCTGTGGTGTATACATGATACTCCATGTAATGCCAGTGTCCATGTGGCAATACAGGGTCCCTGGGAATGTACCTGTCGTTGAGCTGTGGTGCCTGGGGCACATCTGTCCTCACATGTCACTGTGGGGGTGATTGTGACACGGCAGCAGGAGATGGGAACTGTGACACGGCCTCATGATATCCAATGGGCCAACCTGGGACTAATTGATGCCACCTGTTGGACCGTGTTGACAGATGTTGGCCATGTATGTACCATACATGTCCTTCCGGAACTGCACACTTCATGTAGTTGTGCCTCATAATGATGTATGTTGGGATATTGAGTGTGTTCAATGCCGCATATGTGGGGTGACTGACAATCTTGCTTACTTCTCCTCTGCACTGCAGGGCTCCTGCTGTCCATCGACCATTCCCAGACCTGGCAACGATGGTGGAACGGGACAGCATCCGACGGTACCGCTTCACCAGGCAGCTGATTGAGGATTTGGCAGTGCAGTTGTCCCCACATTTGCAGCCTGGACGGCCGTATCCTACAGCGCTGACCCCCAAGGTGAAGGTGATGGCAGCCCTACACTTCTTTGCCACCGGTACCTTCCAACATACTGTGGCGACTGCTGGTGGGATGTCACAGACCATGTTGAGCCGTGTGCTCCGCGATGTTTTGGCGGCAATGTTGCTATTCCTGAACCGGTACATCTATTTCCCTAGACTGCGACGACTCACTGACGTGAAGAGTGACTTTTATGCCCTGGGGAGGATGCCGCATGTCATTGGCTCCATTGATGGGACACATGTGGCTTTGGTACCACCACAGGCCCAGGAGCAGGCCTACAGGAACCGCAAGCACTACCACTCGGTCAATGCACTGGTGGTGTGTTTTGCAGACATGACCATCACACACGTGTGTGCCCGTTTCCCTGGTTCAGCACACGATGCCTTTGTGATGAGGAGTAGTCGCATCCCCAGGATGATGGCACAGATGCAGAACCAGCGTGCCTGGCTTGTCGGTGTGTACTGACTTTGTGCCATTGTGTGTGATCTGATCTGTAGTATTCCGCCCACTTTTCCAAGTCAGCTAATGTGCACTTGTCTGTCCGTAGGTGACTCGGGATACCCCAACATGCCGTGGTTGCTGACACCCCTCAGGAACCCTGTGACACCAGCCCAGATGCGCTACAATGAGGCACATGGTCGGACCAGGAGAGTGATTGAGCGGACATTTGGTCTCCTGAAGAGCCGCTTCCGCTGCCTGGACAAGACCGGAGGGTCCCTCCCATATGCCCCTGCGAAAGTGTGCAAGATTATCATCGTCTGCTGCATGCTCCACAACCTGGCAGTGCGGAAGGAGTTGCCTCTCATCCAGGATGACAATGACCAACATCCGCCACCTGTGGAGGATCCTGGCCTGGACCACGATGCCAGTGACGATGATGATGATGATGATGATGGTGATGTCCGCACACAGCTCATCACCAACTTCTTTAGCTGAATGTGAGTATCCTGAGGTGTCATTTCAATGATGTGAGTTGGCATGATGTGTAGGTGGTGCTCTGGTGCTGTTGGAGTGTGTCCATGGGCTACTTGACTGGATGTGTGTTGCGATGTGTGCTTACAGGTGGGCTGTACTCCCCAACAGTGTTGACATGCTAACTTGGTTCTGGGTGGGTATCTTGTAACATGTATTGTGCATGAGTTTTGCTGTTCTGTCCTGTACTCCATTGCTTTTGACTGTGTGTCATTTCTGTCCTTCACAGGGTACTTTCAGATTCGTTTGGTCAACTGTGTCCACCGACGACGTTATTGCACTTCCAGGCTGGTAGCTGTTGTATCCCTACAGGTGATGTGCGCCACACCCATGGACTTCCTTCCGTCTACAGTTGTTGACTGTGTGCCCGCTGCCAGGTGGGATTACCTTGCATCTGTAGTGGTTACGACATGTTGCAACTGTGTAATAAACCTGTGCTTCACTTTGTGATGTGCGTTGTCTGTGGTCACACATTTGACTGCCATTTGCTCACTGCACCTGTGGGCTACTTGACTACAACTGGGAATGGGTGTGGTGTCTGTGCATTGCACCGTCTTCCCTGGCAACATCAGTGTAGGCAATGAGTCAGATGGCCTAGGTGTGTATGTGTTGTGTAGCCCTGGTGGTGTGTCTCCCTCATATGTGTCACGTTGCCTTTACTCACATGCCTGTGTTGTCCTTGCTGTTGCAGTTCGCATACACAGTGTAATTTTGCAGTTCATCATCCCCATAACAGCACCCACGTTGGAATCACGACAGAGGCAAGTATGGTGTATTAGTGTGTTTATTGTGATACATTTGTGTGAATAGTGCATAGGATGGGTAGTGCTGTACATAAATCTTGCAATCCGAAGTTCCTAGGTGAATTGAAAGTCCTGGTAGACAGGATCCCCAGTATCGGGGCCACAGTTGTCTGACACATTGGTCCAACTTGTACTCCCCATGCAATGTGTGGGAGTAGTGTTGCCGTCAACAGGGTGAACAGTCTGTGCACAAAGGCGAACATCCAGAACAGGTTCAGGCTTCCTGGGAGTTGCGCTTGGCCATCGGCCTCTCACTTTCCCCTCCTCGGACGACCCCTCTTCTTGGGGGGGGCCCTCAAGTACAGGCTGCTGCGGTGCAGGGGACTCTCCGCCAGAGTCATCCTCCCTCCCTGTGGCAGTTGCAGTTTGTTCGGCACCAGATGTTGTTGGCACACAGGGAGGTGTGGACTCGTTGCTGTTCATCTGGCGGAGGCATTGTAAAATGTCCCTGTGCACCGCCGTCATCTCATGCAGTGCATCCCACTTGGACTCCACGCGGGACATGTGTGAGTCCACGCGGGACATGTGTGACTCCACGTGGGACATGTGGGAGTCCAAGCGGGCATGATGGGCAGCCTGCTGCTGTTTCATGTCTCTGAGGAGCCCCACTACCTGGCTGAGGTCTCCGGTGCTGGACTGGTACGCATCAGCTATGCGTACCAGTTGTGGGTCATCATGCACACCAGCAATGTCTGCAAGCAGCGACCTCTGTCTCCCACCCCTCCCACCACCCCTGCTGACATGTGCAGTGTGTGCAGTGGCACGCACAGATAACCCTGGTCCCCCTTGGGGGTTGGTGGTGGTGGTGGTGTCCATGGCCCCAGGTTGGTCCAGGGTCCCTGTGCTGGTGTTGCTCCTTGTTCTGTCCATGTCGGCAGGGATGGTATTTGTGGTGACAGTCGTTGAAGGGGTGGGTGCAGGGGGTGCAGCTGGTGGTCCTGCTGGTGCTGCAGCTGGTGGTCCTGCTGGTGCTGCATGTTGACTTGCACCGGATGTGCCAGGTTGGTCTTCATCGTCCGAGGAGGACAGAGGCTGTACGACGCCAGTGAGCTCCGCATCCTCTTGTGCCTGGGACTCGGACTCCTCAGCGTCTGCTGCTGTGTCCCCATCATCACCTGTTTTTGGGAGACACAAACAATGTATGTTATGTTTCTGCAGGCATCAATGGTTGACACACATGACAGTTGTGACTGTGCCTCTGGGTGCGGGCCTGTACATTGCATTGTCCTAAGTCGTCACAGTCAGGGGTTGATATTGGTGTGGCACATTGTCCTGCACTATTTGGGCATTTCTATGTATTTTTTGGGGTGTGTACATGGTCTGCATTGGTTGTGTTTGGTTGACAGCCGGCCCTCCTTCCCACCCACCCAGCCAGTCAGTTATCCCACCATGGAACGTGCTTGCGTTGCAGGGAGTGGAAGTTGTCTCTCAGGATGTCAGTCAGTGGTGTCCTGCTGTTTGTTGGTGCACAGTTGGCAGCAGGGCCTTGTGCTCCCCACAGCAGTAGCCAGTGTCAGCCATCTTGTGAGTCCTTCTCCACTCCCTGTGATGTGAGCATGGTTCAGGGTGGTGTTGATGGGACAGTTGTGGGGGTGAGCTATGTCTGTGACTACGACTCCCATCATGCTATTGCCTCCACCCCACTTGCCAGCATTCCCATACTTACTTGCTTTTGTGGGGAGTTCAGTGTGTGTGGGTGTGAGAGCAATGGCAAGATGGCTGACAGTGGTGTCCTGCTGTTGGTTGGTGTGCAGTACCCAGCATGCCCTTGTGCTCCCCACGACACAGCAACAGTGTCAGACATCTTTGATGGGCCTTTCCACTCTCTGTGGGATGTGCATGCGTGAGTGTGAGCTTGCTGGGCCATGTGGTGGGGGATGTAGAGCTGTGACTACGACTCCCATCATGCTATTGCCTCCACCCCCTTCCCAGCATGCCCATGCTTCCTTCCTTTTGACTCTGCTTCCCTGTGGGGTGGGCTGGCTGTGCTGACAGGATGGCTGGGAGTGTTGTCCTGGCAGTTGTTTGGCTAAAAGTCCCAAGAGTGGCCCTGTGCTTCACACAACATAACCCAGGGTGGTGGTTCTTTGTGGGATCTTGTGTTAGGATGGGGGGCATTGCATTCTACCAGGTGGGTTCTGTGGAGTTTGTGTTGGGGTGTGTGTGAGGGGAGGTGCTTGTGACTATGGTCAGTGCTGCAAGTCCTCCTTCCCACCCACCCACCCAGCCAGTTATCCCACCATGGAACGTGCTTGCATTGCAGGGAGTGGAAGTTGTCTCTCAGGATGTCAGTCAGGGGTGTCCTGCTGTTTGTTGGTGCACAGTTCCCAGCAGGGCCTTGTGCTCACCACAGCAGTTGCCAGTGTCAGCCATCTTGTGAGTCCTTCTCCACTCCCTGTGATGTGAGCATGGTTCAGGGTGGTGTTGATGGGACAGTTGTGGGGGTGAGCTATGTCTGTGACTACGACTCCCATCATGCTATTGCCTCCACCCCACTTGCCAGCATTCCCATACTTACTTGCTTTTGTGGGGAGTTCAGTGTGTGTGGGTGTGAGAGCAATGGCAAGATGGCTGACAGTGGTGTCCTGCTGTTGGTTGGTGTGCAGTACCCAGCATGCCCTTGTGCTCCCCACGACACAGCAACAGTGTCAGACATCTTTGATGGGCCTTTCCACTCTCTGTGGGATGTGCATGCGTGAGTGTGAGCTTGCTGGGCCATGTGGTGGGGGATGTAGAGCTGTGACTACGACTCCCATCATGCTATTGCCTCCACCCCCTTCCCAGCATGCCCATGCTTCCTTCCTTTTGACTCTGCTTCCCTGTGGGGTGGGCTGGCTGTGCTGACAGGATGGCTGGGAGTGTTGTCCTGGCAGTTGTTTGGCTAAAAGTCCCAAGAGTGGCCCTGTGCTTCACACAACATAACCCAGGGTGGTGGTTCTTTGTGGGATCTTGTGTTAGGATGGGGGCATTGCATTCTACCAGGTGGGTTCTGTGGAGTTTGTGTTGGGGTGTGTGTGAGGGGAGGTGCTTGTGACTATGGTCAGTGCTGCAAGTCCTCCTTCCCACCCACCCACCCAGCCAGTTATCCCACCATGGAACGTGCTTGCATTGCAGGGAGTGGAAGTTGTCTCTCAGGATGTCAGTCAGTGGTGTCCTGCTGTTTGTTGGTGCACAGTTCCCAGCAGGGCCTTGTGCTCACCACAGCAGTAGCCAGTGTCAGCCATCTTGTGAGTCCTTCTCCACTCCCTGTGATGTGCGCATGGTTCATGGTGGTGTTGATGGGACAGTTGTGGGGGGGCAATATGTGTGACTGCGACTCCCATGATGCTATTGGCTACACTGACTTGGCCAGCATACACAGAATTCCTTCCTTTGAGTGGTCTTCACTGTGTGTTGGTGTTGTTGTGGTGGCTACATGTCTGGATGTGTTTGTTAGTTCTATTTGTGCCACTGCCTAGCTGTAGTTGTAGTTGTGTTTGTACATGTGTTGGCACAGTTGGATGTGACTTTTTTGATGGCATGTGTTGTGTTTATCTGACTGACATACACATTTTGGGATTATTCTGTTCTGGTTGCTGTGTAATTGCTATGAGTGCATGGTTTGACTCTCCCCTTGACAGTGATGTGTGTGTTTTGTGGCAGTATATTGTGTACATTTGTTGTGTACTCACCAGGCTCTGGGATGTCCTCTAGTCCATATACGCTCACTGGCGGAAGGATGGCCCGCACCTTCTCCTCCCAGGGCCTGAGGTATATTGGCTTGGCAGGAGGGCCACTGCCGGTGTATTGGCTGTTGATGTAGTCTTTCTTGAGCAGGTCCCGTACCCTCCTGCGCACGTCATACCACCTGTTCTGGATGTCGCTCTTTGTGCGCCGACATGGTGATTGTGCGTTCACCCTGTTGATGATCCTCTCCCACATCTTGGTTTTCTGGGAGATGGGGGTCTGTTGGACCAGTGTGTCAAACAGCTGTGGCTCTACCCTGAGGATCTCGTCTCACCATGACTTCCAATTCACAATCTAGGAACTTGGGATTCTTCTTGGGGGCATGGTGATGGGTGGTGATGGTGAGTGATGTGTGTGTTGGTGTGCAGGTGAGGGTGTGTGAGTGTGTGTTTTGCTGGGTGTATGTGAGGTAGGTATTTGTTGGTGTGCTGATGGTGTGTGGCTTGTGTGAGGGATGAGCTGTGGGTGTGTGGTTGCTGTCTGTTGGGTGCTGGCAGTGGAATGGCATTTGCAAAGGATCATGGTTGGGATTTGTGTCCTTTATATGGGTGGAGTTGTGGGTGTGTCTTTGTTCTCTGTCCCCACCCCCCCAGTATTTATTGGCTTTGTAATTGCTTGTTTGGCCTTTTTGTGTCATTTTTCCTTTGTACTGTCTGTGCATGTTGGAAACGTTCTTGTGACCGAGTCGGACCCTGCATTTGTCTCGTACGGTGTTCTCCGTTTCGTTCACGCTGTGTTTGTGCAGTTTTCTATGCTGCGTACGCGTCGGTCGCTGTGTTTTGTGTTGCTTCGGCTCGGTTTTGTATGTGTGTCGGTCGTACGGCTTGGCTTCCGTCCGACTCGCTCGTGGTTTTCGCGCCTTGCATCGTACTTTGCGGTTTGGAGTTCGCGTGTACGTTTCGGTCGGATTTGTTCCGGGTGCGTGTCGGTCGGTTGGATTTGCGTGTTTTTCCGGCCGGATTGCTGTTTTCCGTGCGGCTCGGTCGGTCGACTTGGGTTCGGTACGTGTCGGTCAGATTTTTCACGCCTTTCATCGTACTTGGCGTGTCGGGCGCCACAGGTACGTGTCGGTCGGTATTATTTCCGGCTCCGAGTCGGTCGGTGCTTTTTCCGGCCCGAATCGGAATCGACCCCTCTGTCTCCTCCATCTTGCGTGAATTGCATTGGCTACCCATTAAAAAAAGGATCCTGTTCAAAGCCTTAATTTGTATTCATGAGGCTTTTATAATCGTGGCCCTAATTATTTGATCAGGAGAATCTTCCAGTACACGCCCAATAGAGCTCTAGATCCTCCGCGGTGGCAAAAAACATCCTTGCCTCGTATTGGTCCCCCACCCCTCCCGCATTGGCACTAAAAACTTTGGAACATAATAGCAATAGAGAGACACTCAAGGGTAATGTCAGGTAAAGATAAAAGTTTTCAAGTGATATGGAGCCCACTTTTATTTTACCTGTCCATGGGTCCCTCCGCAAGTACAATATTTAAACTTTTCACTTACTAAGCAGTGGCAGCTGGTGGATTTTGGAAGTGGTGGGGACCCTTGAAGCCTAAAAGCTTTCTTCAACACCAGGACTCGGGCCTTGCCAACTCCTTCAAAGGCTTTCAAATCACACGCACACACACACATACACTTAAGCATACACACACAGTTGCAGGCATGCACACAAAGAACAGTCACACAGACATACACATGCACTCCCCATCACACAGACAAACACATACTCAGGCTACCAAACACAACAAATTACCTGGGGCAGACTCATGATTATTGTCTCCCCATCCATCAGGAGCATACCAGAGGCAGGTCCACGAGCCTCCACCCAATCAGAAGTCGCAATTGGTTTGAAGGTACTGAGGTAGACCTTTTTTAGGTCTCACCTAGGCAGCACATGCGCGCTGTTTCTCCTTTGTGGTGGTTTGAGTATGCCCGTTGCTTGCCATTTGTTCCTGTGTGCGCTTTTCAAAATTCCTTTCCTTTCTGTGGCTAGCTGTTCACATTTGTCCCTCCTTTCCGTGGGTGGTTTTTGCCCCTGGCGACTGGCCCTGTTACATGTATTATTGCACGTTTGTCTATTCCTATTTGTTTCATTGCACTCCTTTTTCTGCTTGCTTTGGTTAGTTTTTTAGGTAGGCACGAGGAGAACCGACGCAGAGACTCGAACACGGTTCCCCAGTTCCAAAGTCGGCAGCTCCACATGTTATACCACATCCTCTCTCCAGAAATTGCTGGTTTTCTTTCTAAATGCCTTCTCAGGAAATCGGACTGCTTGGTTATGTATTTATCCTCTGACTTGTGTTACCATGCCTCCTGGCACGTGGATTTTGTTTTTTATGTACTGTACTCACACTGAAGAGAAAGAAGCCTCTAGTCTTGCTATAAAACTGAAAACTGATGATAACATATGTCTGGTTTTAAGGAAGTTTTTGCTGTAGCTGCTCAAATTCAGTAATCGACTGGATTCCTTATGTGGGCTGGAACATGTTTTGAGCGTTTTTCCATAAGCATTGGTCTCGTTGTTTACATTGGACCTTGTTGTTACACAGCTATCTGAAAAACCCCTGACTTCACATTGCCAGTGCTCTGACCGGAAGATGGACTGGCTGGTGGTAACTCTGGCTTTTCATGTTAGTAATAATGCGTTGATATTACATTGAAGCCAAGGTGCTGTGTCAGAGTGCATCATCTGTTTACATACTTTTGTAAATAAAAGTTTGCATCTGAGAAGAACCCATTGTGCCTCTGGGCCCTTTCCAACATTGCTGGCAGGATAAAATGGACAGGGTTTGAGAGCAAGCAAAGCGCTCATGATCTCACATTCGTCACAACCAACCGACTCCAAAAACTGGTGCGGCATGCCTCCTGCTGATCCAAGGTGAATCTGTACTCACGCTGGTAAGCTGCTCCTCCCCGCTTCCAGCTTCAGAGGGGCACACACATCCCAGGTTGTACACTCTTCTAGCCCCACAGGGGATAACACTTCCCATGTACACTCTTCCAGTCCCACAAGGGCTCGCACTCCCCAGTGTGTTTACTGCACCCTATCTGAATTATATATTCACAAGCTATTTGTTAAACTGTTGCAGTGGAACCTGGGTATAATCAGCGTGGCACACTAAGCAAACATTTCCTATAGCACCTTTGTACGTGCGATTTGCAATTAAATGGTACAGCCACTTCTGCTGTGCGATTGTAGTAGATGCCCCTGCACAGGCAGGTAGGCACACGAACCATGCAAAATAGAGCGCTGGTGCCCGGTGTCAGCAAATGAGGTAGCCACACCACTCTCGTAACTTCTTACCCTCAGCTGGTGTGGAGGCAAGGCACAACAGAATGGTGATTTTAAAGGACTGCGGTGGAAAAGGGATCGATGCCTCCAGTACCAGAAGGAGTGCTATCTTCACACACAAAGCATGCCATTACTGGGCACCATGCTGCTGGAAATCTTGTATTTTGCTATCCTCAGGTTTGAATTAAAAGGTCTCTATCGACTAATCTGCTTAATTCCAGAAGAAAGTGAGGACCAGAAGCATTTCAAACCTGGCTACTAGTTTGTCAAAATATTTAAATTGTTTATAGTTGGTAAACGTTGTCCTAATGATCTTTTCAATTTACAATGATTTGTATGCTGTGGATCCTGTTTAGGTCGAGCCTAGGCAGCGCACGCAGTACCCACTCCTTGGGCTTAGACCCCACCCATTGCCTGTGTATTCCTCACTTCAATTGTCCTTCAAAAAGTCTTCTTCACTAGTGGCTAATTCTTCTTCTTTTTCCCACCTTGTTGTCATTGGTATCCTCCCACGGAGCAGCACCTAACTTCCCGTATCTTTACACTTTCGTCTTCATTGGTTGTTTTTCTGGAACTCTTTTTTCTTTCAGTCGGTCCCTTAGAGCTCCGTTGCAGTATGTTGTCCTGCCCCAGCAGAGCACCTTCACCCCTCTCCGCAACCCCCTCCCACAACACTGCTTGCCTGCTCCCACCACCACTCTGAGGTCGCTGCTTGCCCATCCCAAATCCCCCCGTCGCTGCTTCTTTTAATGCACTTCGACCACCATCTCAGGTTCTTAAGGCTTATATCGACTACCTGAAAGGAGCAAACATTTTTGAAAACACAGCGTAAACAAGTACGACAGGACGCAGACACGTACCCACCATGTTTTCCTTGCTCTTCATTGGGGGTGGGGAGGCATTTTTTCAGCAAAGCAGTACTTTTGTTTATCACATTTAACGTTTCTAAGATGTGTAGCACATGGCCATGCAGCAGCTAGCCCAACCCCAGGACATCGACACAAAGACGGACTCCCTGCCATGGCCCCAGTGTCTCTGGTGCAGGCGTACCACAGCCTGGCACTCTCAACATGGCTGCTGTTCTCCTGCTGCTTCATGCATCTGCAGTGCCTGGACTTCATGATGGCTGAGAAGGAATACCCTGTCTTCGGAGAGCTGCACTCCAATAAGAGTGAGTTCGGCCACTATCGGGAACAATCACACAAGCAGGATCCCCGAGGAGTTCCAGTCATGCCCACAGCCAAGGACCGGCTAGCCTGCAACCTGCACAACACACACTTTCCCGTGCCTGCCCACGCCTGCAGCTGCGTGGCACTCATCCCCAAGGGCAACTGCACCTACCAGGACAAGATCTGGCACACAGCCATGCACAACTCGTCGGCCATGGTGATCTTCAACGTTGGCTCTGCCAATGCTAATGA
Source organism: Calotriton arnoldi (assembly GCA_963921515.1). Lineage (NCBI taxonomy): Eukaryota > Metazoa > Chordata > Amphibia > Caudata > Salamandridae > Calotriton > Calotriton arnoldi. Next base: position 672,019 of record CAWUFW010010237.1, on the reverse strand, counting down.
GACCATCACCATGCCCCATCCAGATGAGAGCTCGCCGCACTTAAAGGAGGCTGGGACATGATGGGTCATAAAAGGGGGAATATGTTTGAAGGTAGTGCTGACGATAAGCCTCTTAGGTTCATTACACTACCTCGTGGCTCGTACTCATTCACAACAGTCCCGACCGGGACTCACACCTCTGTCGTAGCTGTGCTCCAGAATCACCTCACCACCTGCCTCGTACTCACTATACTTCCCTATTCAATGCTGCTCACCCTCATTCATACCCCACACACAAGTTTTTAATCAATGCTTACCTCTTGATTTACTTGTGGCAATCTTAGTCAATGACCCTTCCAAATTGGCACCTTTCCCGTCATCCCATACTCGCAACACTTACTCTATAGTAGCTCTTCGGCCTGTCACCTGTCACAACCCTGTCTCAGCCATACCTCTTTCATACTTCTTAATTTATTTATAGTTCATCTCTTCCCCATCTGCACATTTACCTCCTGCCACTCACTGCTACTTCATTGTACTTAACACATGTCCACCTTCATACTTACTCCATTGTCGCTCAGCCATAACATCATTCCCACCTGCATTTCATCCTTTCATTCAAACCTCATCGTGCTTGCCTCCCATGTCCTCTGTTCACTTTTTAGTCTCTCGTTCTTGTCTTCAAATAAATATATCCCATGCTTGACCCCATGAACACATACCACTGTTCTGTGAGTCGTGCTTCTCTCGGTCATACTTTTCCCACTGCCCTCCCCGCTAAGACCTCTCGACAACTGTCTCAGAATGATGCTTCCTGCCACTTACTTTCCTTAGGATCCAGAAAGGCCGTAGTGGTGGTTGAAACTTTCCTTACGTTACTTCAAAGATATGGAACCTACTCCCTCTTCCTCTTAGGTTTGCTCATATTTGTCATTCTGGATAAACCTAAAAAAATAAATAAAAAAAAAGCTGCCTATTTAAACATACTTGAAATGAAATGAAATGATGAATTTCTAGAGCGCGACATGACCCGGAGATATCTAGGCGCTAAAACACTAGAAAGCAGTTATTCCCAGAGAAGTGTTACTGGTAAAGCCAGGTTTTTAAGCGCTTCCTGATTTGTAGCAGATTATGTTCGTTTTTCAGGGAAGTGGGCAAGGAGTTCCAAAGTTTAGTGGTAGTATAGGAGAAGCTTTTGCCTCCCCATTTTGCTCTTGAGATCTTGGGGATGTCGAGATTGCCACTCTTGGCAGATCTTAATGATCTTCCTGGGATGTAGGGTTTAAGGAGTTGTGATAGTTGTAGTGGGCCTTTGCCGTGTATTGCCTTAAATGTGATGAGCAAGGCTTTGAACTGAATGCGCTTGTTAATAGGCAGCCAGTGTAGTTCTGCGAGAGCCTTGGAAGCTGAGGCAAGACGAGGAAGCCCAAGCAGAACTTTAGCAGCGGCGTTTTGGGTAGTCTGCAATTTTTGTAGACTACGTTTGCTTGCACTGGTCAGAAGGGCGTTGCAGTAATCTAGTCTGGAACCAATCAAGGCTGTGACTACTGTTTTCCTGAGCTCAAACAGGATGAGCGGCAATATCTTCCTTAAGATTTTAAGGATGAAAAAGCAGGTTGCAGTTGTATGGTTAATCTGGGGCTCAAAGGAGAGCTTGGTATCAAACAGAACTCCCAGGTTCTTAACCTTCTCAGCTGGTACCGGGAGAGGGCCCATGTGACTTGGCCACCAACTGTCTGACCACACAATGGGTGTATTGACAAAAAGCATGACCTCTGTTTTTGAGGTGTTGAGCTTAAGACAATTTGTCTGCATCCAGTTCCCAATATGATTTATACAGTCTTTGAACCGAGACGCGGTGTCGGCGGGCAAACTGTTAATAGACACTATAATTTGCGTGTCGTCCGCATATGACACCAGCGTAAATCCAAACATTTTGATCAATTTGGCCAGTGGAGTGATGTATAGATTGAAGAGAGTAGGGCTCAACGAAGAGCCCTGAGGCACTCCACAAGGCAATGTAAAGTCTAGGGAGACAAACGGGTCAAGCGCTACAGACTGTGTCCTATTAGACAGGAAGGATTTGAGTAGGAGGAGTGCTTTATCTCTTATTCCCAGTGCGGCAAGACGATCGACCAGCACGTCATGATTGACAGTGTCGAATGCCGCTGATAGGTCTAAAAGTATCAGGGCAGCACTTCCACCTTTGTCGAGGGTTATCCTAAGTTTCTCTGTGGCTGTGATTAGGGCTAGTTCCGTACTGTGGTAGGCCCGGAAACCAAATTGTGAGTGGTCTAGGATATCGCCTTCCATGAGGAAGGAGGACAATTCCTCATTAAGATATTTTTCAATGATTTTGGCTGGGAACGGTATCCTGGAGATCGGTCTGTAATTGGAAGGATCGTCTGGATCCAATTTTGGCTTTTTCAAAAGAGGCAAAATAGATGCTTTTTTCCATTCAGTAGGGAAGGCTCCTGAGGAAATCATGGTGTTAAAGATAGGCCAAAGGACCGGTCCCACGATTTCTGGGAGTAGATGCACTGTTTTAGGGGGACAGGGATCAGAGGGTGATCCTGATTTTACTTGGGAGATCAGCTCAATAGTACGATCAAGAGTGATCGATGGAAATGAAGATAGAATGGTGGTAGGAGGACTGGCAATGTTGATTTGGTGGGATGTGTTTGCACTGGGATTCTTGTCAGTTAGTACAGATGAATTGACTTGGGAATAAAGCTGTCGAAGACTTGGTTGACTTTAGATTGAAAAGCATTTGCTAACCTGTTTCAAAATTGCTGGCTATTACCCTGGCTTTGAATTTCAGGGAGCTTAGAGAGTTTTTTTACTGTAGCAAACAGTTTTTTTAGCACAGCCCTTAGACGCTTCAATACTTTCTTTGATGAAGTCCGATTTGGCTTTAACGATGATCTGTTTGTAGATTTGCATAGCCAGTTTATATTCTGATTTTATTTGACTGTTGTTGGCTAGTCTCCATTACCTGCCTTGCTCACTGTTGTCTTTCAGCTCCAGGAGTCCTCTTGTTTGGGTTCCAGTTTGTGCTCTTAAAGTGTTATTCATTCTTTCAACTGGGTTCTCCTTGCTATCCCCAAATATGACCCCAGTTACTGCTATAAATTAGGTCGCACCATAGATCTCTGTCTGACGCCCACCAGCTGTCAGTGTGTGCATCCCAACAGCCCCCGCTCACTGTCCATCTCATTCTTGCCTCTCGCTGGCTAGTGAGGCTACACTTTAGGAAGCCAAATGGACTGAAATATATGCATAATCATGAGGTTGTTTGGATGCCCAGTGTCGTATTCTCGTTGCAAGGCTCTGGGGTAGCAGGGCATCCTTTGCAAAATGTTTTAAACTATGCACTTTGATACACTTTCCATTCCATCTGTCAAGTAAGCATGGGTTCCTGAATCAGACTGCTTGACCCAGGATGATGTAAGGCATATTGCAACTACAGTCTATGATGTAATGATGCCATACCGCTTTTTCTCTCGCCGTGGACTCCAATTGCCTGACTTTGCTCTTGTTTGCTTTTCAGTTGTCACTTCATTGTTTGAAATGCTAATATATGTTAATGTGCTGTTTCCTTTCCTGAAGATGCTGTGGCCGCCACCTAATTAGGTTTTTCTTCATTGATGTCCATATTCTGCACTGTTAATCTAGTTCCTTTTTTTGTTTTTTTCCTTACTTAGATGCTGCATCTTTGATCCTTACCATTGCTTGTCTCTCTTGACTCTGACCTTGTGTATTATGGCAGCTATTTGTTGAGAAAATGCAATAAAAACAATAAAAAAATTAAAAAGTATAGCTATTCAATACCCAGCGGCAAAGCACCCAGGATGATGTAAGGCATGGCTAAACACTTATAAGGTCCCAAAGGCGAGATCTATTGGCTATGCCAATGCTTGTTCTCTATTCCAGCTTCTAACAAGGCAAGAGAACATGTGACTGACAAGCCCTGAAGCGCCATTATCTGACATGCTGCACTGCCAGACACTAGTGCTGCATATCAGATATATTTTGTGTCTGTGTGAGGCCGGGTTGTAACAGCCCCCGCCTGACACATGTGCAATACAGCCACTAGAGCCCTCTTCTCCTGGCAAGGAAATATTACAGCTTTCACATGCAAACAAACTATCCCTGAGATTTTTTGTTTTCATGTAAAAGCTGTGACATGCCGAGGAATAGTGGGTGAATCAGGCAGTGGGTCGACGCCCTGGCATCTCCTAGGGGCAGCCGCCACTGTTACTAAAAGCTGTGATGCAGACACTTTTTCTAGACCCTCAACTGCCAAACTGGGATGGAATATCCACTGCAGATGATAGCCCACCCCACGCATATATTTCTCTAACACCCTCCAACTGGCAGGACGCCTACGAATTCTGAATTAGCTGACATAATTGTTGGAATTATTCATGGTAGGGGGAAAAAGGGGTTAGAGGCAATCAGAGATTAGTTATGCACACCCTGCAAACATGTGCATTAATTTTTTGCTGGTTTATTTTGTACACATTGTGCACCGAAAACCTCAAAAGAAACTACGGGCTTATTTACAAGTTCCTTGCGCCACCGGTACATCACTTTTTCCCATATTAAAGGTGAAGCACCGGCGGCGCAAGGGGCTTGTAAATAAGCCCCTACGTTTACAAAAAGTTTATTACAATTTAAGAACAAGACATTTGAAATAAGAAATAGTAAATGAAGAGCAGTTTTACATATATTTGTATTGGGGTTTTTTTTTTTGTATTTGGTGGCTTTTCTGATCCAATGTATTAATACTTTTCTAATGATAGGAAAGTGGCAGCAATATTTTGTTTTTGTGTTCCAAATATTTTTTGGGTGCTTTATAATAGAGCATACCCGCCTACAAGTTTAGTAGAGTACAACCTGCAAGGTAAAAAAATTATAACAAAAAGCATATGATATACAAGCAACAAATCTGAGACTGATATTAGGCCTACTTATTAAAATCCAGTGTAGTGTATTGATATTGAGGAGTTTACAAGAAGATATTGGGATATAGCCTTTGATGAGTGTATCTCTAGTATGTATCAAGTGTATAGTCTCCTATGTGTTGTATATCATATGAGTGTATCGCCTCTGAAACCAACAAATGGGGAGGGGAGGGTGGGGGGAAGCAAGTGGGAGTTATGGTTTATGAATATGAGGGTGGGAGAAGAGGCTGTATTCTGTCACTAAGGGGCGAATATGTTGTAGTTTTGTTCTATGTATTTAGCTAATGTTCGCCATAATTCACTTGATATCTTGGGGGTGGAAGGGTATTCATCTTGAGAGCTATGTGCTCCTCTAAGGTAGGAGACCCATGACCACCAGGTGTGATGGGATATATGGTTAAATGTCTTCCATTCGGATAGGATGACTTTGACTGTAAATGTCAATAGTAGGTCCAGCAGGCCCATGTCGTTGGATTTGAGGCTCAGTGTGGCCGAGGAGGCCCAATGGGCTAGTGATATGATAAGGAAGTTTAAGGATATGGGTGTGCTGAATAGAGCTGTTAGTTGGTTCTGGATTGAGGACCAGTATGAGCTCAGGAGTTGGCAGTTAAAGAACATGTGTTCATGGGAGCCCGGTGCTAGGTTACAGTTCCAGCAAGTGTCATTTTTGCGCAGGTTTATTTTGTGTAACCTGGACGGAGTCCAATGTAGAAGGTTCAGTATAAAAAAATTGGATTGTGATAGTGAAGGGGCGATTTTGTTGCATAGGAAGTTTTGCCAATTTTTCTCCATAATGTAATCAAAGATGTTGGTGTCAAGATGTTTAGACCATTTTGAGTGTTATATGGATTTTGGTGCTGGATAAAGAATAGATATGGTTGTAAAACATTTTGATGCTATATGACCTGAGGAGTGCTATGTAGATAAACGAGAAAGGATAGTTGAATGTTTGCCATGACTAAGTTTCAACAGTTTTACTTTAAGTTTTAGGAAGCTGTAAAAGTCTAAGTTAGAGAGATTATATATTTTTGCCAGTTCTTTAAAGGGACGTGGCTATTTATTGTTTTCATATAGGACTCGGATTAGATCGATGCCTGTGGAGGCCGACGAGTAGGCAATACTCGTGGTGTTCTCTGCCTTTATTTTGGGGTTGTGCCAGAGTGACGCCATTGTTGAGTTATGGATAAATATCGGCATGCGTTTGTCTAATTTTTTTAGTGCATTCGCAGTGTCTGTAAATATTCATTGGGATTGCGGGGGGTTAAATTTCAACATTGTGATGACGGAGGTGATACTAAAGGGAGTACATAGCGTGCTTTCTATATCAATCTAGCACAGGTGATTTGGGGTGTCTGGGAGTAACCATAATGCTCCCTGTGCTGCTAGGAAAGCGGATTGTTAGAGACTCCAGTTCAGTAGGTTACAGCCTCCCTCAGCAAAATTTCATCTAAGAGCCTTATATGCGATCCTTGCTCTCTTGCCATTCCAAAGAAAGTTTAGTGTTATTTTATCTAAATCGTGAAAGTTGGAAGAGGAGAGTTTCATGGGTAACATGTAGGTTATGAAGTTTACTGTTGGGGTGATCATCATCTTGAGTGTTTGAAGCCTTCCCTCCTATGAGATGTGTTTAGGTAACCAGGAAGTGAACAGGTCTTTGACTTTAGTGATGGTTTGGGATTTGTTGTATTGTAATGTTTAGGCTACGTCACTGGAAAACCAAATGCCCAGATAGTTGAGGTGTTTGGGTTGCCACTTGAGTCTGAATCACCTAATTGTGAGGGAAAACATAATGGGTTAAGGGGAAAAACCCCAGTTTTATCTTTGTTTAAGGTGCATCTAGAGACCCCTGAGAAATCATGGATGATGTTAGTATTTGTTGGAATTGCATTTTCAATGTCGTCTGAGAAAATGAGGATATCATTCGCATATGCTGCAGTTTTGTACGATTTAGTGCCAAATTGAAAACCATTCATTTCAGGGGAGGCGTTGATTAATTTAAGTTGGGGGTCAATAGCGAATAGAAAAAGCAGAGGGGAGAGAGGGCAGCCATGTCTTGTGCCTTGGTGCAGATCAAAGGAAGTAGAGACCATGCCGTCTATTCTGATATTTGCTTTGCAATTGGCATATAAGGCCATGGCCATTTTGATAAATGAATCTCCAAGGTTGTGAGATTTGAGGACTGCTTGGAGGAAAGGCCAGTAGACCTTATCAAAAGCCTTTTCTGCATCGTGTACAACAGCCGCTGCAGGTAGTGAGGCATGGTGGGCCTTTTCTGTTATGTAGCAGAATGTGTGTATGTTGTCTCTGGCAAGTCTCCCTTTGACACTCCCGTTTGGGAGTTGTGAATACGTTTGGGGATGCATGTTTCTAATCTTTTGGCCAAGATTTTGGTGAATATTTTGGCTTCCATATTTAAGAGTGAAATGGGGCGGAAATGTTTGGGGTCAGAGTGGTCTTTGCCCTCTTTGGGAATCACCACAAGCGTGGCTTCGGAGGCAATGCCAGATACCTTCCCTTGAAAGGCAAAGTGGTCCAAGGTATATTTAAGATGTCTGATAATGGAGTTTGTACATTTTTTGTAAAAGATAATGGGGAAGCCATCGGGGCCTGGTGCTTTCTCCAAGCAAATTGACTTTATAGCTTTGACAATTTCTTTAGTTTCTATCAGTTTATTTAAACGGGCTCTATCTAAGTCGGTGACTGACGTAATAGGGAGGGATCTAAAGAACGCCGTGCACTCTGTTTTACCACACGTTGATTGTGTGCCCTAGAGGTTTGCATAAAAGTCTTTAAATACATCTAGGATCTCAGTAGTTCTGAATTTCTGAGAAACATCTTGTGCCTTCCTGTGTGTGACTTGGTTCTTAAGGTTTTTTAATTTGAGGGTGGCTATTAAGGTCTTACCAGATCTGTTGAGAAATAGCAGCTGTTTGGAGTTTAGTGCATGTACCCATAGATATACCCGTTTTCTAGCAATGGAGTTATAGTTGTATTTAAGTTGCTTGGTTTCATTTAGGATGATCTTGTTTTTTTAATGTCTGAATGCCATCTCTTTTTTTTTTTATTTCAACGCCTAGATTTTGTAAAGTTTCTTGAGTTTCACAATTATTTTTGAACATGCGTTTAATTACTTGTCCTTTTCTGGCACACTTTGTCACCTCCCTGGTGGTTCTTTGGGACGTGTTTAAGTGTTCATTTTCTTTAAAGAGTTGTTCAATTTAATTCCTTAGATCTGTTATATCAGATTCTTTGTCCAGAATTTCAGCATTTAAATGCCAGATTAGGTTTTTTTCTTTGTTGGGAAGATTTAGAATGGACATTGATACTGGAGCATGATCTGAAATGAGAATGGGATGGATTTTAGCATTGGAGGTGCCCAGAGAAGAGAGGCATCTACTAGGAGATAGTCAATGCAGGAGAAACTATAGTGAGGAGGGGAGAAAAATGTATAGTCATTGCTCCTCAGGTTGTGTAGTCTCCAAACGCCTAAGAGATGGTGTGAGATGTATAGATTGGGCAACTGTTTGTGTGGTTATGGGGTTCTGAATTTGAAGATAGATTGGCAGTCCAAAATGGGATTCATTAGGAGGTTAAAATACCTTCCTAATATCATTTTTGGGTCTCGTGGAATGTCTGCTAATTTCTTATTGAGTGCGCGCTAGAATAACGGGTCATCTGCGTTGGGTGCATAGATGTTCATCAAGTAAAGGTCATGTTCTCTATTGTTCAGTCTGGTGAGTAGCCATCTATCATTAGTATCATGTTCTGAGCTGATTACTGTTAGCCCAGAATTTTTAGAGATTAGGGTGAGTACCACATTTTTTTCCCTACAGGCTTCAAAACAGGTTACATCTGCCACCCAGCCCCTTCTCATTGATTAAGCTTCTTTAAATCCGATCTTTGTTTCTTGGAGGAGAACTATGTACCCCGACAGATCTTTACAATAGTCATGTATTTTGGTTCTTTTTACTGGGTGAGTCAGCCCCTTGGTGTTCAAGGAATTAACGTTTAATGATGACATTTGTAGTTGTTAAGATTAACGGGTAGACTTTCTGGTTGAGGGGGCCTAAGAGAGGCCTTAGGCATCTTTTAGAGCATCATCTTTGGTTCAGTTCTCCGACTGGGGGAAAGTTAGGGGGGAGTAGGGATGGAATAACATAGGGGGTACTAACAAACAACTCTGAGAACTTATGTGGGTTCTGGGGACTCCCAGAACAAAAATTGAGTTCCTTCCCACCAGGGGATGTCTGTAAGAGACAAAATGTTTTGGGGGTTCGTAGTGGTGGATGGCCGTAGCAACTATGTCTGATGAAAAAGACCAACTGGGTGAAAAGTCATGCAAGGATGGATTTATGTGTGTGTAGTGGAAAGGGAGTGAACTGACTGTATTACTCGACCTGTCTATGACTCATCCTGGGGGGTGAGTCATAAACTTGGATATACGAGGAGCTAATAGATGAGTGCCATATGCATGAAATGGGTTATCCCTGCGGGGGTGATGTAGAGGTGATCTGCCTAGCTGATAACCTACCATAGAATCTCATTAACACAGCGTTATAGTTGGCTCTGGTGTCTTGATCAAACCAACCACGCATTTAGAGTAGATCAGAGCATATTTCGATTCAAACAAATTATCTGTTTAAACATCAGTACAAACATATACCAAAGCTGAGATAACTTTGGTGGAGGACCTAATGACCTAACTATGTGTGTAATTGTCTCCAGTGAGGTGACCCAGAAACTGTAGTCTTGTCTAAGTGCCCAAAGGGCTAATCATAATAAGGCACCATTAGTTAGGAGATTGGGAGCCACCATGAGAAGGAAGTGATCTCGCTATTTGAACCTATAGACACAACATAATTGGATTGTTCCATGTACTATTAATCATTAAAGTAAACAACTCTAATATACCACAGTTCAGTGGGCAGTCTTAACTATCAATCAGTTGTGAATATTAGTCATCCAACTCATGAGACAGTTGTCATTTTGTCAGTGGTCTGTAGGTACAGAGCATGGTAATGTCAACAGGTTACAGCCAAGAGTGTGAACATGCATCTTGAAACATATGGCCAGTCTTTATGACTCTGCGTCGACCAGTATTTGCATCTGTGTCAGTATCTGCAAATTATTTCTATATCAATACTATTCCAACCTATAAAAGGACATGTGGGTGATATCGGCATTCGAACAGTCGCTACTTTGGAGATGTTAGGTGGGGCAAAGTCTTGCTGTGGTTTCCGGAATGAAGTCAGAATCCATCTGCGCTTCATATTTGTTGTCTAGGAAAGCAGATAACTCCAAAGGGTCTGAAAAAATTCTTATCTGATCTTTGAACGTGATTCGAAACTTTGAAGTATGACAGTTTCTCTAGCATAATCCTGAGAGATGGAAATGTTATGGTCCTGCCATTTAATCATTCTAATCTTCCTCATATGGGCTAGAATCTTCTCAGTATATTGGTAGCGTAGCGGTTTGAAGATCAGTGGTCTTGTAGAGAACATATTTTTCGGTGTAAAGGTTTGTACCATGTGGGGTCTTTCGATCTCAAAGTCTTTGTTGAAGTAAATTTAGAATACTTCTGGGATCCATGTGATTAAAAAGTCAGCCACCAATTTGGATGTGCTTTCATTACTTCCAGTAATCCAAAGATGCAAAGGTTACTCCTTCGATTACGGTCTTCCTGTTACATGAGTTCTCACTTCAGTGAGGATATTGAGCGTTCTAATCCTTGTAGGCATTTTGATTGATTCATAACCTTAGTGGGAACTTGACTTCCATTCTTAATTTACGTGAGTGCAAATGGATACATTTGCTAGATACAGTTAACAAGGGGCTGCATGAATCTGAGGAGATATCAAGACAGGTTTCCCTGCTGTGCACATGCTAGACATCAAGTGACTCCTGGTGATTGTTACAGGTCAGCCAAATAAGGAGCACAGTATTGTTTTAGTATGCATTCAATCTGTCACACTTGAATCCACATATTTCTGCACTTCGACTTGTGGAACTGGAGTAACTGTTGTTGTTTTTTACATAAGCTATGTTTTTCACATAAACTATGTCTTTTACTTATGTTCTTTACATAACTATTTTTTTACATGAGCAATGTTCTTCAAAAACCTGTATGCTTGACAATGCCGTTTTGATTACCAAATATGTTTCGTGCCAATCACGGAAACGTGTTCAAATGATCTATGTTTATCATGAAGCTCATTGGATCTAAAATGTATTATGTGAGGTCTTGCCTTAATTACACCGTCACTGACATACACTTGAATAACTACGATCCCCATTGATGGAATACGGAGGGTTATACTTTGATTGACTTCGCACAACATGGAGCACTGTCCTTTAACTCCGACAGGCAGTTGGCAAGGCATTGATTCCCCCGTCGGTTTTTGACAAATGAGGGCTGGTAGAGGATTACTTATCCGGTCGACTTTGGAATCAGACCGCCGCCTGCATTGCATTGCATTGCTATGAATACCGGGAAGCTCTGGTATGACGGCCTTCGCGTCATCCAGAGTTATTGAGCATAGTGCCAATATCGGCAACATTCAGTTCTCATACAGCAACATACATAAATAAACCACACAACACCTTTTTTAGTGGAGAAATTTGCTGCAGGTTTATTTGCATAACCAATATGCCAACATGGTGGGTTATCTTACGGGCGATCCCAGGGCAGGCCAGCCCCTATGCCGCCTGCCCGTCTGATGAGCCAACTTGCACCGTGGCCGTCGCCAACCGGTGGTTACCAATTCTTGGGAGAGGCCACCTCTCCCATCAGTGGACCGCCAGTCCACTCCCTTACTCACGCCCCCGACCGGTGGGCGGAGCGTTCCAGGCAGCCCCCGGTTGCTCAGACCCACAACCGCCCGTAGGGCTAACGGGGCGCCGTAGTTCTTCCAGGGGACCCGCTAAAACATCCCTGGGTATCCTTGGCTCAGCACCCTTGTTGTGCTGCTGCAATATAGTACCCCTCTGTACTTTGCAGACTCTGGATCGCCCTGTAACTCCTCCTGCAACACAAAACAATAAGTTAGATTCTTCCCCTCCCCGTACTACCCTTTAGCCGTCCGCAGGGTAAGCGGTAGGGTGGGAAACAGCGGGACGGGTAGCGGTCAAGAGACCGTACAGTGGGCGGGGGAAGGCATGTGTACCCCTGTCCCCCTCCCACGGCCGGAAGTGACGCGGCCAGCAGACCCCCTGGTCCTTAGCCCAGGGAGCCTGGTGAGCTGACTTCTGTGCCTTCCTGTGGCACTAAGGCGGCCGCCCTTTGGAGGGTCCCCTACGCGGCCCCCTGGGCAGCCTTGGCATAGTGCCAATATCGGCAACATTCAGTTCTCATACAGCAACATACATAAATAAACCACACAACACCTTTTTAGTGGAGAAATTTGCTGCAGGTTTATTTGCATAACCAATATGCCAACATGGTGGGTTATCTTACGGGCGATCCCAGGGCAGGCCAGCCCCTATGCCGCCTGCCCGTCTGATGAGCCAACTTGCACCGTGGCCGTCGCCAACCGGTGGTTACCAATTCTTGGGAGAGGCCACCTCTCCCATCAGTGGACCGCCAGTCCACTCCCTTACTCACGCCCCCCGACCGGTGGGCGGAGCGTTCCAGGCAGCCCCCGGTTGCTCAGACCCACAACCGCCCGTAGGGCTAACGGGGCACCGTAGTTCTTCCAGGGGACCCGCTAAAACATCCCTGGGTATCCTTGGCTCAGCACCCTTGTTGTGCTGCTGCAATATAGTACCCCTCTGTACTTTGCAGACTCTGGATCGCCCTGTAACTCCTCCACAGCTCTGGGGGTGGCCACCGTCACCACCAGGGCCCCCACCAAGGCAGATATTCCTACCTACATCCTGTTGCTTCAAAGCCTCCCCAAGGCCCAGCCAACTTAAGTCCATGCCTACCCTTGAGAAGTGAACCTCCTCCACTTCCCAGCATCCAGTGGGCTTGGCCTGGCGCAACCCTGCCAGATGAAGCCAAATCCTCTTTGCTCCGTGCATTTACGCATGGCGCTGTTCACTCTCCTACGTGAACTCAAATGCCTCTCCCAAAGGGCTCCTTGTCAAACTGGGCGAGGTAAATTTTCGGACCGCCAGCGTACACATGCCCCCAGTTAAATACTCAATTGGCACATGATGTCCCTCATGTCTTCGAGCAGTCCTCTCCTCCCCAGGTCGTATGGTCATTCCCTCCCAGTGTATGACCCTGAACTGCGGTGGACCGATACCTCCCCCAGTCTCTGCTGTGGCTTCATAAGCTCGATCCAGCGCATACCCGGGTAACCTAGCCACGTGATCTCTGTGGCGGCGGAAAGTGATCTCTGCTCCAGTGCATGCCTGGGACACCCAACCCAACTACTTCGGTGGTGGGAAAACCCATGCCTCCATTTCTTGAATTCCTCCAATAGTGCCAATCCAGACGTACGGAAGGTCATTCACCCCAGACCGTTGGTCCTGGCCCATTAAGACATGCTGGGTTGCCAACACCCTTAATGAGCACTGTACATCCTTTATACCCACACCAGTGTGCACCTCCTTGCACAATACCCCGGACAAGGTAGGCCTTCTTCTTGTTGCTTCCCGGGCCTCCAACCCGGTCCAACAAAACAGTCGGAGACCCGTCTTCTTCAAAAACACCCTGTCGACTTGGCATGCCGCACTCCATGCCTGACAAATCCAAGCCTACATGGCATGGCTGTTCACTTTCCTGCGTGAGGTTTCCACGACCTCCCTAACCGGGCTCCTCGCCACCCTAACCAAGGGGTTATTTCTGCCCACTATAACCAACAAGCCCCCAATAGGTTGCTTAACCTACACATGGAGGACACATTTCTAGCCGCAGTTCCCTCCTCCCCGAGCGAGTCAGATCATTGCCACCCGGGTGTATGACCAGAATGTTGGGAGGGAGACACCCTCCCTTCGTCTCTGCTGCAGCTTCTTAGCAAGATGTTCCCGCGCAAGCCTGGGTATCCCAAACCCGTTATCTCGGTGGCGGACAAGCCCTGCCCCCATTCTTGCTTTCCGCCCACCGCGCCACTCTAATGGCGCCAGAATGGCAACTCACCCAGACCTTAGCTCCTGGCAACTAAAGAATTGTAAGGATGTGAACATATATTGCACTCATGCAAACCAAACATACAAAACTCCAACTTGCACCTATTACACAATAACCCTGCACACTAACGGGTAGTCCCCGGTGCATTCCACATTCGCCTGCGACTACAACTTACAATGTCCTCAGGCATTCCCTTGGGCAGCTCACGGAAGGAGTCCTTGTGAATCTTAGGGATTCCCCTTGTCACTCAAAGGTACTCGTATTATCGACCTCCGACACACGAAATGCTAAGCGCACCTACCAGAAACTGAGGCCAAGCTGTCGAACCAAGCCCCTAACGGTTCTGTCGCTCCACATGCCTGGGAATTTGAATCGCAGGTCAAACTTCGGGCACCTAACTCACATCTCACAGGCGTGCCAACCGGTTGACCCCAAGATGCAGTCCCAGTGTTAGCTGCCCTTTCCCAAGGAAAATTCGCTTAACTGGAGCAACTGGTGACATTCAGTCAATTCTAGTCAGGGGACTTGTAGTAAACACATGGGTGATGTACATGCACCCCCCTAACTATGACTGCGACATGTGCTCTGGTAGTTGTCCGATTAGTGTTCCATCCCCTCCAATTCAGCACTATCATGTCTCCCTTACGCCCCAGCTGCCATAAAGTGCCTATTCGTATGTAGCCTATTAACCTTACGTTTTCCACTGACGGTATACCAGGAATGTGCTGATACTTCGCATGCTTTACTGATGGGTGCGCGATGCACAATCACATATTTGTCTTTACCTCACCGGGTTGCCCTTGGTAACTCAGAATTCACCCTGGACAAGACACATTCCCCCAGTGACCCACTACCGAAGAGACTACATACCAGTTTATTTTAAATACCCTTCGTCTCGTTCATGCAAGGGAGACTTAGTACCATCTGCTCCTATACCCTGTGCTACCCAACCTCCTCATGACAACGGGATTACATAACCCCCTAGGTCAATAGGGCCACTGTCCTACAGCTCAGGAGTGATAAAAGTCTTTCTAACTTAGCCAACCGACGGATAGTACGCCAGTGACTGCTCCCCTTATGGGCGACCAAACCAAGGGTGAAGCAATGGGAGCATGAGGCCTTAAGCAACGGGAGTCTTAGTGACCTGGAAACATTAATTAACCACGCAAGGAACCATGAACATATCCTAAATGCGAGTCACCAGCTCGTCAAAGAAATATTGATGTATTCGAGACATAGGCGCCATCCAAACTACTGAATTAAATTGGCGAGAATAGTTCTTTGAAAGAAAGGCATTGAAAGAATCGCTCATCAAAGTCAAAGGACATACACAACAGAGTACACAACAACTGAGCACCCAACACCTGTGAACCTGTGCGGGGATCCGGTCATTCGACCTCGGGCGTAAACGAAGGGAGCTTTAGATAAACAGCGCCCCTCCCCCCTGCCACTCAGACTGCCAGAACTGGACGGATATAATGTAATGTGCGACAATAATCCGAGTGATAGGTGCCCAGTCCTTCGCAAACCAACGCCAGCAAAGCTGACAACATGAGGCGAGATGCGACTAGCCCTCAACGAGTAAAATTCTGCAGGGGCAGATACTAACAACCCTGCTCTAATGAACCAACTCACTTACCGGCAATTCAGAAACTCGTCCCGCCTAACTGCAACAAGCTGGGCATGACCGAGTAACACCTAAAGGGCAGTACTAAGGGTGTATCCCATGTTGTCAACTCATCCCTTCAAACCGAAAGATGAGTCCGTGACAAGTACCATGCCGAGACTTAAAACAAGCTGTATAACTAATCGCACATTGTCCCCTCTCGCTGAGACTGCATAGCCAAAGAAGGTAACACACCCCATTCCGATATTTCTCCTCTAATTTACAATAACGTTTGACCGTGCACCAGGAAGCCTAGTGCATATGGCACCCCAAAAGACTCTACTTTGTGAAAGATCAACCGCCGCAAGGCTCATCCTTACACGGCATCGCATAATCTGCCCTTGTGCAGCCTTTCCGCACGCTGAACTGACTGGCGCCGCCAGCACTAGAGCCTCGCTGTGGAGGAACTTGGACACACAATGCAAAAATCTGTCCCTCTGAGCTACAGCGTGTCCTAGTCTGTTAAAACCCGGGTGCAAGGTAGCCTGCACAGCTAAATCCACAAATGAATCGCACGACACCTCCAGCCAACGCCTGGACATGCAAACAATCCAGGCTACCCCACCCTCGTTCCGTACCTATCTCGCTGTAGTCGCTGCGAGAACCCAAGTCCACAACCATCCCAACACAGGTGTGCCCAAAATGGCAGTACTAATCGCGCTGGACACATGAAACTGGTGGAATGAGGAGCAGTGCAGCGGTGCCACCCGGTGGCCTAAACCTATAGGCACCACCGTACTATGGACTGCGTGCATCAACTGGAACGCATATTCAGAAAGTGGTCTGTTCCCTGACTATGTATTCCCCTTTCTATACCGATGTTGTACCACTGCCCACGTGACCACCGCAGCATCGGAACCGTGTAAGCAGCTGGCGCGTAAGAAACATGAGGGAATGGCATGACCCCCAATCGAGAGCAGGCGCGCACCGAGACGCCGACCTGTGTCATGCCCGGGTTTCCCTGAGCACCGTTTCCAGCTGTGGACAAGAATCCGCCACATGTCAATTCACTTGCCCACCGCGTGAGCGTCCCGGCGCGGTGCGCCCCGCTCCACCGGCACACGCCTCAACGCACGCCGTCAATGGCAACTACCTGAAAGAAGAATGGTTGGCACGTGCAATACCTGGCGGCTTGGTACCCCCACCAACCTCCCGCCCTGCCCCCTCAGATCCGCTGGCCCAGTCTCCACAACTCAATGCTTCCGACGCATGCGCGGCCCGGTGGCCTCATCCGTCCTCCTGATCGGGGCTTGGGCAATATGTCCGTAACCTAGGTGAGAGCTGACAAAGGTTGGGTCCCTACCGACTCCCTTTCAATTCTCCAAGTTAACTGGCTAGAATTGCGTGAACCTACGAGAGCAACACAGTTGGAACTATAACAACATGTGCTCTACTAAGACCACTATCTGAAAGTACCACCGAGCCATGGTCTGTGCGTGCACGCACCGGTTCCATGCATGTTATACTAATGGGCAGTGCAGCTGGCAAGGCGCTTCCAGTGCCGAGCAGCCCCAGGCCCACCAGGGACCACGCATGCGGGCCGCGCCCGGTCCTGGCCGGCAGCTGCATTGTCGCTCGACTTGCCCTACTCTCGTCCCGCCGGGGAAGGAGCTGCACGCAGTTCCCCCCACCTGGCGGCGCAAACCCAGTCTCCCTCCGATCAGCCTGCGCGTGATTAGCTCATTCGCTACTTCCAAAGGGGCAAGAGAGGCGCTAAAGGCTAGACGCGCGGCCCCACGCATGCCCTCGGGCCGAGGACTCCCCCGCCCTCTCGCTCTGGTGCGCACACCACACACGCTTGCACGCCGCAAGGGCGCCCCGGACCAGCCCTGTACCCGCCGTCGGACCCCGTCTGGGTAGCAGGCCTAGCAGTCCATTCACATCGTGGATGCTCACTCGGCCGTATTATGAAGCCTGGGCGCAGTCGCGTGGCTGCCCACACATGTAGCACAGCGAGGTGATACTTTGGCCCCAGACCTACGGCTCACCAATTAAGTGCGCCCGTGATGCAGTCCAAGCATCGCGCTTACAGCCCTGTACCCACCGTCGGACCCCGTCGGGGTAGCAGGCCTAGCAGTCCATTCACATCGTGGATGCTCACTCGGCCGTATTAAGAAGCCTGGGCGCAGTCGCGTGGCTGCCCACACATGTAGCACAGCGAGGTGATACTATGGCCCCAGACCTACGGCTCACCAATTAAGGGCGCCCGTGATGCAGTCCAAGCATCGCGCTTACAGCCCTGTACCCACCGTCGGACCCCGTCGGGGTAGCAGGCCTAGCAGTCCATTCACATCGTGGATGCTCACTCTGCCGTATTATGAAGCCTGGGCGCAGTCGCGTGGCTGCCCACACATGTAGCACAGCGAGGTGATACTTTGGCCCCAGACCTACGGCTCACCAATTAAGGGCGCCCGTGAGCAGTCCAAGCATCGCGCTTACTGTGCGAAAAAGGATGGATACAAGTGCGTAAGAATTTGACACCCTGGCTTGCTGGAACCAGTGCACATATGCTACTCAATATATTAGCATACCGGAGATCAACTTACGTCTGCTTGCCTACCGTAAACCAGTATGGTAGTTTCAATGGATAGTGAGGCTGGGTGGTAGCAACTGGCACAACTGTCAACCAGCACCCATCTTTGTAAAAACACTTTATTATATACTGTGGTGCTACACTTACACCTTGATAACGCTCAAATTAACGACCTTGAAATGAGCGAATGCTGACTATGCCTGAGGTAGGATTTGACTCGCTACTTGCAAATCCAGTAATAGAAAGCATGAGTGTGTACCTCACTGGGCCATATCGGGGGATCTGAAATCCCCATTGGAGCCCCCGCCCCGCGAGGAGCGCAGCCCGCCACTCGACATGTGCTGTGCGAGGCAGCCAAACCTGGATCGGAGAGGTTGGGTTCCCCACCGAGATCCCAGTCCCGCAAGGGGCACCCTGTTGCTGCTGAGCGAGCCCAGCAGCTCACACTGCCGTGCGCTCCCGGTCCCTCACTCCGGGGACACACCCCGGCATCCCCAGTGTGCGGCGCTCGTGCAACTTGCGAGCTGGGCCACAATCTGCGTGTTGCTCCCGACAGGAGGAACGCTCCGTCGACGCCATCCAACATGGAGCCCATGTCAAGGTACGTGAGCCAAAGTCCCCAAGCGAACATGCTCCCGCCCGCGATGCTCATACAGGACACTGACCCATGCCGAACCCCGTACCACATCCCAACGCATGGCTCCGGGCCCCCACCTTAATGCAGGGCACCGAGGCCACCACCCCTAGGCCCCAGCGCCGCTCCGGGTGGGAGGCACCAGGGCGACCACCGGGTGCCGGCCCGCGACCCCGAACGGCGCCCTCCAGCCCCCGGGGCTCGGCACGAGCGCCTCCTCCCCAAAAGCCTACAGAAAGACACCCCGGCTGCAGACCACGGCGACCCCAGAGCATAACCCCATGTGTGGGAAAGGGGTCTGAACTGGAAAAACAGTTTGGGGGTGGGGGGAAAGCGACCACCTCAGATAATGTTGGCTGTACGCGCGCGGCCACTGAATAGAGTCCCAGCACACTGTGCCCCCGCATTGCCAAGGCATCGGGGCCTCCGACCACCCCTCGCCTCCTCCCCGGCCAAGCCCAGGGACCAGACCCCAAACCTCCGGGCAAGAGTCTCGGACATGGCGATGAAGTCGGAGACTCGCAGCCCGCCGCCAGGAGGACGAGCGCCCAGGCCCCGCACCCTCAGCCCGCGCGGCAACGGAGAGGCAGCGTGATCTGGCTGTCCTAACCCCAGTAGCGCGGTGAGCAGGAAATATAAGGCGATGTTCGTAAAGTTAGAGAAGCAAGCCCCTGGCACTACAAGCCCTGTGCTGGAGCGTGCCGGATACGGATCCGTCCACAGCCGAAAGGCCTGCGCGGACCTCGTACAAGACACAAATGGGGGGGGCGCCTAGCGACCACGCTGCCCCCACAGTAACCTCCCCCGCCACAGCAGGGACCACACCGTGAAATCCCTCCAAGCGGTAACCCGGAGGGGTCCCTCCGCTCACACCCAGCACCCGTGCCCACGACGCGCCCGGTCTACAACAGCTCGCTGAGACCACACCCAGGAGCTGGCCCCGGCGACGGAGGGCGCCGCAGCCCACTGCCCCCAAGGAGCAGTCCTCTTCCCCCTCCAAGGCGGCCGCAACACCGGCAGTGGCCGTGCAATACCGCGAGGCCCGATGGGGAGGGGGAAGGAGTGCACTCACCGCGGACTGCTCCTGTGGAATCAGGGGAGACGACGCGTCCGGTGCAAACAGCGGGACGGGTAGCGGTCAAGAGACCGTACAGTGGGCGGGGGAAGGCATATGTACCCCTGTCCCCCTCCCACGGCCGGAAGTGATGCGGCCAGCAGACCCCCTGGTCCTTAGCCCAGGGAGCCTGGTGAGCTGACTTCTGTGCCTTCCTGTGGCACTAAGGCGGCCGCCCTTTTGGAGGGTCCCCTACGCGGCCCCCCTGGGCAGCCTTGGCAGGTAGTGAGTTTCTAATGAGACCGACCCGCATTACCATGACTACCGGGAAGCTCTGGTATGACGGCTTTCGCGTCATCCAGAGACTTGAGCAGGTGACTCGCAGCACGCTCATTTACTCAGACAATCAAGTTCTTTTCTATGTATAATGTCAATTGTCTTCTTTTTTGGATTGTGTTCTATGTAAATGTATCGTATATGGCACTTATTTATGTATGTAATCTTGTATGTTGTGGAACAGTCTTAAATATTGGTATATGTATTGTTTTATACGACATATGATTTTTAATATATCATTCACACTTTGAGCGCACAGCGTCAGTCTCATCCTTTTTTGCCTTAGTGGTAGCAGCGTTGATTGTATACCATTGATTAGTTGTCCTAGTTAAATTAATCAGGACAAATGTAAAACATTTTGAACCAATTGTACTTTTCTCAACAGAACCAATTTTAAGTATATACTGTCATATTTCCCCAGGTTCTGTGAGATACTGGGGCACCCTATTGATACTTATGGCATTTACTGATGAAGTGGAACTGTATTTAGGTGACAGATCAAGTGTATTTAGGTGATGGAACAAGTGGTTGTTACCCTATACCACGTTGGTAACCTTGGCACTTATGGCTCTTTTAAGATGATCTAGTACCAAGGAGGGCCCACATCCGCCAGAGTGTTACCGGTTGCAGAGAGGGCAGATTAGTTAGATCCTTGCAGGCTGGTCGTGATCCTAGATGTAGTCCGTTCAAGCGCAGACTCACACAGTGGGGCTGGTGGCTGCATGACTGGAAATAGTGGCATGGGGTGGACTACATTCACAGCTTTAGCTGGATTTGAACACGGGATTAGCAGAGGTTGGTGGACAATGTTGAGTGTACAGTGAGGTATGGGCAGGTGCAGGCTTACCAATTCTGGAGGCTGAAGTCGATCGCAGGGTTTGCAGGAGCGACAGGATGATGACAGGGGATCAATAAGGTAGGTTCTGGTGTAAAACTCCTACCTCATATCACCTAGCGAAGCCTCGCCACCATTCTTGCCTATCGACACAGATCTCTGGGAGCTGTCTAGTGGGGCAGAGAGACGGGGGCGGCCGTAGCAGCACTAAGTGGCCGCTGCGATTTTGTTGTTGTATGCACATAAGTGCGGCTCCCAAGCCCAATAAAATCGCAATAGTTTAGAGGTTCCGCCACATGGCGATAGCGAGGTCCGGGTGTAGGCTTTGTTTAATGTCCCTCAGCACACCCTCGTGGTTTAGTTCAGGGTGCACGCTGTTTACCGCTGGAGCACTGGATTGGGTGCGGTGATAGCAAGCGCGGGTGAGCTTTGTCGGGTAGTCGTGCAGTTGGTATAGGAGCAAGTCTCTTACTGCCTGTTTCACCGTCTGACATTCCAACATACTCTTGTTTCAGGGCACCACCCTCCGACCTCACCAGTCGCTACAGGCAGGTCAGTGGCTGACGGGCACGTCAATGGGTCAGGCAGTCATCGCCATCTTCATTGTGCTTGGTTGCTGGTGCCGGAGAGGGTTTGAGGGAAAACCACAGTGTTCGCGTGGACGGGTTGTCGGCAGTTTCTCACCTGTGATCTCTATGTGTTCCGTTGCATGATTATGTTTTTAAAAAGTTTGGTGTAGGCATCCGGCCCAGGAGACCTTCGCCGCGCGCCTAGCCATGCCCCAAAGTGGCAGCAGTATTAAGACTAAAGAGACTGTGTTTAAAATGATGAACTTACCAAGGTTTTCATATCTACTTCAAAATACCGCCTATTCAATGCCAGATGATGTATTTCACCATATTAAACGCCTACTAAGAACCGTGGTACGAGATGCTAAATCACCCAGGATATCCTTAACAAACCTATTCAAAAGGGTGTATGACAGACATCGGGCTCCAAGACATTAGGAAATACTACTGGGTAAAATGACTGGATATATTCACCCATGACCCAGCATGCCGATTAGATCAGAACATTACAGGAATTGGGATTTCAAGCACTAATTCATGGTAGGGTTCCAGCGAATAGGTTGTCAGAGCCAACACGTTTGGATGGACTGGCATTAAAGGCAGCCCAGCGGATGAAGAGGTGAAGGGGGATCATCACCAGGGAGAACCCTTGGTGAGAAAGTAATGGTTAAAAAAAATAGGGGCACTTGACTGATTTAGAAAGTGGGACATGGTAGGGATCTCAAATGTGGGAGTTATCTGGGAAACGGATGCTCTGAAACAATTTCAACTATTTAGGGAGGAGTACACTCTACATTATACCCAACTGTACAAATACATACAACTATAACCTGCAATAGGAAAATTAAAAGAAAAGTTAAAAGTGATACGGGAAATATCTTCAATAGAAAATAAAGTACTAACCAACCATTGACCACAAAAGCCATATCCATGACTTACAGAACATTGACAAACAACTCCCAGTACCTGTTGGTGCAGATAAAAGAAATATGGGAGAAAGATATTGGTCAGCTAGAGGAAGAGGATTTGGAGAAGGTCCTATCACACAGAGTATATTACACAAGGACCAGATTAAAGGCCATTGGAGATATTCAATCAGACCACTGCCTGAGGGATTGTGGATCAAGATGCCCCTTTTTTCTATCATGATGGTGTTATAATGGAAATTGATGCATACATCGATGGAAATAAAATATTGTGTTTATTAACAGAATAGCCCATTGTGAACTCTACATCAACCTCGACTCGCAAATATGTAGTTAGACAGGCACTGAGACCTAGACCCAGGAATTGCTGATTGATAGGTCACAGGTGGGAGGGTGCATAGCTGGCAGGAAA
The DNA here is from genome assembly GCA_963921515.1 of Calotriton arnoldi. Taxonomy (NCBI): domain Eukaryota; kingdom Metazoa; phylum Chordata; class Amphibia; order Caudata; family Salamandridae; genus Calotriton; species Calotriton arnoldi. The sequence continues at coordinate 649,035 of CAWUFW010010237.1, read as the reverse complement.
ACATTCAGGCAGGAAACTCTTGATCAATCCCACATATAGAAGCAGCGACATTAGAATGGTCAGGGGAGAGTGCTCCAATAAAGCCAGGCTTGGGTGGAGATCAGCAAGCGGCGGAGTGCATTTGGTCATGCTATTTGCGTTCATTTTCAGCACCAGGTGTTTGTCCCGTGCTGTAAAAATCAGCGCAAACTGCACCATGCGCCGCACAAGAGGATGCTGCTTCTTTTCTTGCCGCTTGAGTAGATTTCCTACCCGAGCTGTAGCTTTCTCAACGCAAACGGATGGTTTCTCAACGCGAGCGTTCGCGACAATCCGCAACCACCTGCGTTGAGAAATCTGACCACCTGTGTTGAGAAATGTCACCAGTAGGTTTATTTTCCTCACTCGCGCTCGCCAACTTGACGCGGAGTGCGGGAAACTCTGCAAACTCTGTGAATGGAGCGGAGTTCACCACCTAGGCCTAAATAAAGCACACATGGCTAGAGGGGGTACGCGCGCTCCTAAAAATACCATCAAGTCAGATGCCACATGAATTAGGAACACATACCCAATCAAGACCTAGCACATGTAGTGATCACGTGGTCCCCATGCAGGACATCATGACATGTTCACCACTGGCCACACTGTGTCCACACAAGGTCGAGACCCACCTATAGTAACCATTTGACCTTTAATTTATGACTCCAAAGTCAGCAACCAACATTCCTCACCATATATGGTACGCCGTAAACTTTTATGACTTGCTGTACATAAGTAGGACACAAACCAAATGTAAATTGAGACAGTCCTTAGACCTAGTGCCAGCAACTGTTCTCCCGGCTGCTATGTTTAATTAAATAAACTGTTCCTGTTTTTCCAAACACCTCTTGTCTTCTGTTTTTTCTAAGGATTTCAAACTCAATCTACAGTGGAAGTGCCCTATTATTATTCAGTACTGGGAAAATCAGCAAACAACTGAGTGATATAACTGAAACCCAGATTGAGAGGAGTGCCGAACTCATGCTTTAGGGAATATGGAGGACCAAACACTTCAGAAAAATGTCTCTGTGGAATATATAAGCAATGGGCTGAAAAAATAGCACCAACACATAATGAATGGTTGATGGACATGCGTTGGTGTATGGCGGGGGAGAGAGAACTCTAAAAAAATGTAGGTTGGCCACACAAATGCAATAAAATTTGGTGTAAGGAAAATGAACGGGACTCAGGAAATGGCAATAAGGCCATACTATGATGGTGCAAACCCTACAATAGTTAACTGACAAAATAGGGAATAATGAGTAGATATAATACTGGTAACCGTCATGAGAAACAAATAGCACAAAATACGAGAATCCCTATTGTTGAATCTGTTGCACTCAAATGAGATGCCAATGTTTTATTGTTTAACTGTGCCGCTAATGGTAATTTGACATGCATATAGAACAGTGTGTTTTCTTTCCTTCGTTTGCATATAATAAAAATTGTTTAAAAAAGAATAAATAGACTGAGAAATTTGAGTGCCCCCTTTTCTTCTGGTAGGGTTAGGCACTGCTTCTGACAGCCACACCTTTACAGGGAATCCACAAAACCTGCAAAATGACCAAGGGAGACTTCTCCCATTGAAAGGGCAGCTCCCCTGTTATACAGGATGGGAGACAATATTGCCACATTTCACCATTCCCTAGCTCCCTACACGAACCAATGCAGCATATTTCCATAATCGACCCAGGAGAACTGGTGTTGTTTGGCGACAAGCTGTGAGGACCTCACTCCAACTGTCCCCCGTAATTCTGAAAGGGACAGTGACAAGAAGTGGCTCAGTGGACTAATGCATCAAATCCTGACCTCTGTGTTTGACACCATGGACACAGGTTGAATCACAGCGGGTCCACTCAGCCTTTCATCCTTGCACAAATTATAAAACGAGTACCAGTGATTTAGGCAACAATAAACTGTGTTTAGACAAATTATCGGGAGACATAAATATCAGAAATGAAATGTTGTGACACACAAATATCGTGATGCACAAATATTGTTGACAAGTATATCGTTTTTGAGGTGATTAATATTGTTTTAAAGAATATCAATGTTTTTATTATCATTTACAGTAACATAGTTGTTACAAATATCGCTTTTTAGTTATTTTAATGTGTCTTAGTTGATATAGTAATTTTATGTTACCATTGTTTAAACAAATGTAATAATAAAAAAATAATATATCTTATAATTTTAAGTGATATAGAATGCTTTATTAAATTATTAATATCAGTTTATAGTGTTCTAGCGGGTTACTGAGTTTGTAGGGGGACAGGGTGGGAAGTAAATTAGATAATAATTGAGCATGAAATAATTGATAGATTTTATTTAATTATATGATTGATATTTATTATATAAATTATGGAATACTGATTTATTTCATTATATGTTATTTGCGGGCTGTTAGGATTGTAGGGGTAGAGTGTGGGAAGTGAATTAAATAATAATTGATTAACAATTATTTATTAATTGTTAATCAGTTATTCAATTGATTTTTAATCATTTAAATTATGGGATACTGATTTATTCCACTTATTTTTTTGTTGTGGTCTAAAAGGTGTGTAGGGATATCGGGTTGGAAGTTAATCAAGTATTAATTAATTAATTATTATTTGTAAATTAATTATTTAATTGAATTTTAAATATATAAGTTATTAAATACTTATTTATTTTACTTATATTTTAGTTGAGGGCTGCTATGTTTGTAGGGGTCTACGGTTGCAAGTTATTTATGTATTAATTAATTATTTTTAATTATTAATTGTTTTCTTAATTGATTTTAATTATGTAAATTATGGAATGCTTTTGGTTATATTTTAGGTGCAGGCTCCACCTACAAGGACTGGGACACCCTTCTCCACAGCGCCAGAGAGAAAGCACCTATAACATATGACAATACATGTATCTCCCTAGTCACAGATTATACCCTAATGTTGCAATGCCAAAGAGCCTCCTACCAGGAGGTGAAAAAAATCACTTAAAACATTAAACCTCAAATACACCCTGTTGTATCCAGCCCGATTGAAAATACTACATGACCACAAAAGCCATTTCTTCGACAACTAGGATGCTGTAAAGATGTGGATCGAAAATACCTTTCCAGATCAACCCCTTGGGGGGACACGGCGGAGCTCCCCCCCGTCTCAGCGGATAACGAGTGGGAAAAGACGACGAGCAAAGCCATCCCGGAAGAAAGCAGATGCGGCCCCATCTGCATATCGGCTGGTGGGGCTATTCCTCCAACTTGGAGGGGAGCCGAGATAATCACCATACATAAGAAGGGTGACACTTCTGTCCCATCTAACTACAGACCAATTAGTTTAATAGATAATTTGCAAAAAATCTTCGCCCGCCAAGTTCTGGATAAACTCCTGAACTGGTGGACGAGAAGATGGTGCTGTCCCCCTACCAAGCGGGCTTCCGCTCCAAAATTAGCACGTGTGACCAGGCATTCAGATTTACTCTGCTGACCTGGAAGTATGTGCTATTGAAAAGACAAAAGCTCTTCATGGCATTTGTCGACTTAAGAGCTGCGTTCGACTTAGTGCCACGCAAACTGTTGTGGAAAGTAATGCTTGACCTAGAGACCCCAATTGAACTGGTGACTTTAATAGCTAGACCCCACGAGGATAATTATGCCCAGGTCAGATGGGGAACACGAGGCGAATTAACTGATAAAATACCAATACAGCATGGGGTGCGCCAGGGATGCGTGCTTGCTCCAACACTATTCTCCTTTTTAGGTCGAGCCTAGAGCAGCGCATGCGCTGCTTGCGAGACTTTTAGTAAGGGGGTTTGGAAAGCTGACCAGACGCTCGTGCGTCATGGCCTTTTTCCTGCGGTTACGCGCGCAGGGCCGACATCTGTTTTGCATTATCGTGCCCGATAATGCAAAACAGATGTCTCACTGTGGCGCGCGCAGATCGCTCGCTGTGGCGCGCGCACCACTCGCGTCGCCCCCACCTCCTCCCCGCTCGTGCCTTCAAATGCTTGTTTTTATAGTCTTGGCTGCTCTCATTAGTACTAATGTCTGCCTCGCAGGCCTTTGTCCTAACTTTAAACGGCATTCCTGCTCTCTAAATTCCCCGCCTTTCCTCTGCCCCCTCCCAAGGTCGCACAGCGGTGGTAGTCGGGAAATCCCCTCCTCAGTCTCTCCCAAGACATGGTCCTGCTGCAAAAACACAATATTTCACAAAATGCGAGCCTGTTTTACGCAATAGGTTGCAAGCAGGCTACGTCTCAAATTTGAGCTACGAGGGAAGGCATGCCGCCATAGTTTCAACTATGTGTGGAATTAAAATAAAAAAAAGTCCATGCAGCCAGTGCCAAGGCGCCGTCGTTTCTTGGCTAAACTGGTAAAACAAGACTTTCTGTAGCGTGCCCTGACCGACCCCCCCCCCCCCCCAAACCCGCTCCACAGCTGTGTATTCCATGATTTAATTATGATGGTATGCAGTCCCGTCAGGTTTTTTCGGTATCCAGATTAACAAAAGCAACATAGAAAAGCCAAATTCCATAGCTGCCGACTGTGCAATTAGAACCCGAAGTATTCCAATTTCCAACAATGTTGATGCCTGGCGAGGCTTCACCGCCTGGGCGAACTCCGCCCACGGCACCTCCGTCTCACTGCCCCGGCTAAATGCGCCATCGTACACGGATAATTACAGATGAAAGGTTTACGTTTAAGGCCACACCAGCTTACAGAAAACATGCCACATGGGTTTGACTCAATGTTTCCAATATCTGAACGGAGCATCAGTGCCAGCTCTGTGGTACTCTGAAACCATGAAAGACGAACATTCTGCATGCAATGGCTCCCACAAAGTGAAGGTGTATTAAGACGCAATGGCTATGAACTTAAACAGATTTATGGTAATGGCCCGCCCAAATGCATGCAGGAAGAGGTTATGGAACTAAGTTAATTTGTCTGTGTTTTTCCCAAAAGTTGCATCGCCATTTTCTCTCGGATGCGATTCTTTACTGTAGATGAGAAACTTTACAATATGTTAAATATGGTTTGTAAATTGTAAGAGATAGTAAAAAAAACATTCAGAAATGTTAGACATTATTGAAAAATGCATTTTATATAATCATCTCCTAATAGCAGTCCATAATCTAAGTTAGACAAATGCATTAGTGCACGCTTGGTTGGCGGGAAAACGGGTAGAACACAGTAGCCATTTCAGTCTGCATTATTCCTCGTCCATATGGCTTTTATAAAATGCATTACAAGGAGTCAAGTCAAAATAAGTGTGGAATAGGCAGGGCCACTGGAATTATGAGATTTTTGCGGCTGCAGCATTTTTCACATAAATGTAGATTTGCTGCTCTTGACACATCACCCATTATCCACTGCATAACCTGCAGAGTTTAACAAAAGAAAAATTGTTTCTAGCACAAACAGATTAGAAATTGCTGAAAATGCATCAACGTGTAGTGCAGCGCAGTGGAAAGGCCTTAGTAAAGGTTGATTGGTCAACTATTTGTTGCTTAGAGATGTAATTGGGCATTTCATCGGTGCTAATGTGGCGCCACCTTTGTGTAGTCAGTGTTAACATGTGGATAGATGGAAGACGTGGGGTCTCCAGAAACAGTGGTCGTTTTATATACCTTTTATTGGGATATTGTTTTGTAGTGTGTGCATTAGTATATCCTAGTGGGAAAGGCTTCCTCCACACAGGTTAATTGGTAATAGTTTTGCTTGAAAATGGGGGTACTAGCACTCAGTCATTTTCATGTTACGTGTATTAGTGGCCCAGGTGTATATGCATTTAGGAGTATGGAGTTATAGAGAAGTAGCTAACTACAGACCAAGAGCAGACTAGCTTCCCTTCTTAGGTTTACTTTGCTGTCCATTTTCTAGTTTTTATATTTACCAGCCCTACTAATGAAAGAATCGTCATCCAAAAGCATGCACTGCACACAACCCTTCCTAATTTTACACAAGGACTGACAAAGCTAAGAAGTTGGGCTTTTCCAATCTAATTCAGTGGTTACATTTAGAGAGAAAACAAAAAGTCTGTAATGTAAGCATATGCCTGAAAATAAAATGGGGGTGGGAGGGGGAATCAGCCACTTAAACATGGCTGCCGTAAGCTCACACTAAAAACGTTTCACTTGAAGAATATTCATCCATGCAGTCATTTTCCGAGCGATGTTTTGAAAATGACCAAGCCTTTCATTTGTGCAATGCATTTTATTATTATTTTTGAAGGAGAATACAATAAATCACCACCAAACCAAGTACTGAAAGTGTCCGCATTTAAAATGGTAGTGTCACTTTAAAACTTTACATCAACCTTATAAACGAGACACACAAAAATCACCATCTAACTGGGGACCCAGAGGGCAGGCAAAAGAATAACCGGTATTTAATAAATATCCGCGCCCGTCAGAGACTGTAGGAGGCCGGGCCGGGCCACCCCTTTGATAAGCACCATCCTCAAAAATCCTCGTGGTGAGTTATCCATTTGATTATTACTACATGTAAAGGATTAACACGCTATGGGGAAACGCACAACTTTACCAAGCTCTTGTCCTTCCATCTCAATAGACAACATGCTGGAAAGAGCGGTTAACATTGTCACTACTGAAATAGAGTTAACGGAGAGGCAGTTGTCATTGGGACTTACAACCCCCCGGATTGTTCCCTCTAGCCCTTCTAACGTGTACAGTGTTCATCTCAGCCCGCCCATGCCACTGAATTTGGCATCAACTTCCATTGGCGACATATTAATTATGGAATCTGGCTATAATGACGACAATAGTGGGAACAGTGAGGCTACCGGGACTGTCACCGAGGGGGGCCCTACAGGCGTGATATACAATAACATCATTGTACCAAACATGAATGTCTCCCCAGATTCAGCAGTCACCGGGGCAAAAAGAACAAGCATTGGCATAGCCAATAGGTCTCGCTTTTGGGACCTCATAAGTGTTTAGCCATGCAACAGTTGACGTTGTTGCACCAAGGATATTGTGCTGCATAACTAAATACTTATAAGGTCCCAAAAGCGAGACCTATTGGCTATGCCAATGCTTGTTATTAATGATGTGGCTAGCAGCTTATTGGACTGCAGGAACGACTCCCCTGTCGTGAATGGCACGAAGGTCCCAATCCTGCTCTTTGCAGACGATTCCTTACTTATTTCCACAACCCCAATGGGCCTGCAAATCCTAGTGGATAAGTTTTGGGATTTCTGCAGGAGTTTGGAACTAAACGTTGCCAAAACTAAATTTATGGTGTTCGGGAAAACCAAGGGTAAATCAAGAGAGGTTAGGATCGCACTGGAACCTCTAGAGCGGGTGAAAAGGTTTGACTATCTGGGGTTAAGACTGAGCGATACACTAGGCTGGGAACAACAATTGGAAAAGAGCCATTTAACTCTCGTTCATAGGTCAAAATCAATACTGAGACATCACAGGCAGTCTTATACTCGATCGCTGACCCCAACACTTGAAGTGTATCGAGCAAAAGCTCAGAGTGGTGCCTTGTACGGAGCAGAGATATGGGGGTATATCAATACAAATAAATTGACGACATCTGAAAATATCTTTGCTAGATCACTCATCTTAGTACCTATTACCACTCCCTTAATTCCACTGTTTTTGACCTTGGGACCAAAAGAATTGGTGATGTGGCCTCATTGAAACCTTTATTGTACTGGCTGCGCTTGTGGACAACACTGCAGCTCTCTGATTATTGCAACTCTCTAAATGAGGTTTTGAAGATTAGTGGTGCTAAAAGCCTACCTTGCATGTTGCAAGTTGGTTTACAACACTCGGTATGACAGAATTATGGGAACACCCAGAGAAGGCAAATAGAGAAAATTGTCCAAAGTTGAAGATTAGGTATTGGGCGGCCGTGGAAGAACGTTACGCCACTAGGTCAGTAAATGGCCAATTAACTTTAAAAATGTTATGTGCCAAGCCATGCCCTTCCTTTGAACCCTTCCTGGATCAAATCACGCCACCACTTGCAAAAAGTTTATATGTTAGATTTAGGTATGGTAACCTCATATTACGGTTTCCCAGTAACCAGGCCGCAGGATTATCTTTAGAGCTTTGCCCCGAATGTGCCAAAACAATGGAGACAGAAGAGCACATTCTCTTTTTCTGTATAAAATATCAAAAGATCCGCAGGAGATGGATACGACCGACATGCTTAAACATTGGAGCCAGGCAACATCAGGTTGCCTACAGAATCCTGAAAACTGACACTACAGGACCAATAGTCTATGCGGTCAGTCGTTTCCTATTCTCGTTCTGGATCAAACGAGAAAAGTTTTTGCACATAGCTGGAGCCGATCGTTAAAAATTAAACCCTTGTGATCCCGAAAATTGATTTATTGGCACAAATGAATTGTATGTTGTATACAAAATCTTTTTTTTCATAGCTTCCCCAGTGTTGTGTCTTTTAAATGCATGATTATTTACATGATACTAGTTGATCACGGTTTTTAAAATTTTAGCCTCGCCCTTTTCTTTTACCTTTTTTAGATATGTCTGAAGACTTTTTATCTTGTTCAATTGTCTTAAAACCTAAGCCTTGATTGTATTTGTATACTTTGATGGTTTTAAGTAAATAACCGAATAAAGTTATTCAACAACAGGTGCATAAATCATTTCGAGCCAATGGAAAAGGTTCTTCCGATGGTCCGTCGTCTTCCGTTTCGATTCCAATGGTAAACGTCCATGTTGACATGTTGTTATTTGAATGTGGCTACAGCGTATTACAAAAAGATACATCTAGGAAGGTTCTCATGAGAACCTTTGCAAACCTACTCTGCTAGCTATTCAATGTTCCGTAGTGTAACATTGGACTGCTCTACGAAATGAAACATTAATATCTAGCACGTCCTGGTTAGATCATGAAATACAAATCCATAGCAAGCATTTTCTTTCATCAATATACTTGGTAATTATAAGCATGGGGCAGAGGAAACTATCTAAACTACAATGAAGTCATATGGTGTGAGGAAGAAAAGAAATAAATTTTTGCAGCAAACAGCACATTTCTGAAGATGTCAAGTTCTGCAGTTCAATTATAAGGTAAATCAGCATTTACAAAAACAGCCCTGCCAAGTGTCACACATCGTGCGTTATACTAACGCATTTTAAGTTAATGTACTGCATTACCGCAAGTAAAAATATTGTCACGCATAGTAGCTTTTTAAAAAAGGTCAGTGCATTACCTCTTTTTGTGCTCTAGTATCAACTCCGCTATTTTTCGTTAGACTACCAAATCACACATGGGCCAGGTGGCACTCAGCAGCCAATAGATGTTCTAGTGAGTTACGACGAGGTTGGCAGATTCACCCCAATTGGACAGCGTTTCATTTGTTGGCGCTGCGCAGGCTGACCTGACTACCTCTCCCTGACGCTGATTGCTCGGGTCAGCACCAGTACGCACGTGCATGTGCCACAGGGCCTGCCCTGCACGAGGAGGTTTACGTCGGTGTGTGCGTGTGCTGGTGAGGGAAGATCGGCACCCGCTTGAGTATGGCCCTGAGCTGCCACTGGGTGAGCAACGTTACGGGGGAAAAAGCATCCGAATCCCAGCAACACTGTTCCGGCAGGGAAACGCTGATATCGCAAAACTGGGGAAGAAGTTGGTGCGCTTGAGTGAAGCAGCACAAAATATGGAGCATTCTGGAAGTCCGTAAAAGCCATATTTTTCAAAATGCTGGTAAAGCCTTTCAGCATGAAGTGAGTGTACTAAAGAGTGTTGTTTTCCCTCTGCCACTCTTAATGTGGGTTAAGAATGGTCTTAGGCATGTGACTGATGCAGAGCGTACAATAAAACTATTCTCCTCCTAGGTCACTTATTGGTCAATCCAGGGGCAAACTATATTTTCTCACATCCACATGACGATGGGGCCCATAAACATCGCCTATCACACACGCACACACCTGGATTTCCTTTACACTTTTACGAAAATCTGTACTCCTAGGAGAAGCATGAGAACTAAATGGAAAACACCATTTATGTACCGCTGGAAGGAGCCGGGATATCTTATTACCTAAAACTATCGTTTTCTTTTCAGTTATTTCTTAAGATATTCCTGCTCATTGTTTTGTCGATGAATCATTCATGTAAGAAATTAGTTCATAGTGATTAAGACCAGCTAAATCACAATAACCAATTACTGGTGTCACAATCATTTAGTAAAATAACCACTGAGTCGTTTGATTTAAAGAATCTTAAATTTTATATAATTTTAAAAGCATGAGAAAGAATTTAAACTTTTTATTCAATTATTCATTCATTATTAATTCAAATATTTATTAAGCATAATCAATTTTATTGCAGAAAGGAAATTTTTGTCATGAAGCAAAACCCTAATTACCTGCCTACCTTCCTAATTTAGCCTAATGATTTCTAACCTAAGTTTAAGAATTAAAAATAACCTGATTCTCATACTCAACTGGAAAATTAAGACAGCAACAGAAACTTCAGCTCGTCAGCATCAGCTACCTGCAACCCGTCTCATCTAACAGTCTTTCAGCATCTCCCGCTCAGTAATGGATCGATCAGGACCACCAAGCACTGGAAGCCACCAACACCAACACGACTCTCCAACTCCGATCGTGACTGTGACCCCCTCCCACTAAGAGTAGGCCCTCTTATACCCTAATTCTAACTTTGCTAACTAATTGTTGCAACATTAATAACACGCTTTTCTTTCATTGGTTCATACATTTCATCTATTCATTCTTTAATCAAGTTCTCTTGGATCCAACGGGTCCTTGGATCATTTCCTTTCTCACAGTTCAAGACATGTTTCCATCCGCTTCGATCAGTACATTTGTAACTTCTTTCGATACATTCGAGAACTCTGCAGGCATTGTCCTTTCTCTTAAAATGGTTTCCCACGGTTCCTTGCTGATCACCACGACACACTATCAGTTCAATTAGGTCACATCAGCCTTGACCATTCTCGCATCCTAGCCTCTCAGCAACATCACGAGGTTAGCTTTTCTCCAACTTTTCTCCCTTGTCACGTGTTTCCCCGCACTTGCGCACTTCATTAACTGGCAGCCATTTTATATCGCCACTCGTTTATACTTAGAAGCACTATTTTGAAATAAACAAAACATAATTAAAATAGAGAAACATAGCCTTTTCGTTTCCCTCCCGTCATCTACGTACCCCAATTAGTTATTACCTAGCAGAAAGCAACATTTAAGCTGTTCCTTACTTACCATCACTATTGTTTTTGCAACGACACGTTTATTTTCTATGAAGCACAAATCATGCATTTATTATAAATTAGTACGCATTTATTTTTATGTTATAATTAGACACACAGACATTCGTTAATAGATTATTCAGCACATACACTTGCGTATTACCCTTCCCCACGTACAGTGTTGATTAATACATTTAAACGAACATTTTATTAATTATTTATAAAATTTGTTAGGGGTTAAAAAAAATTATTTTCTCTGCTCCATCAACTCCCCCCTTTGGTGATTTTTAAATCACCACATAAAACTCAAGTTATACTTCTTTTTCAGGCAGCATATGTCTTTCATCCTTTTGCTTTTTGTTAGTTACACATCTGTTTCCCTTTCATCTTGTCTTCTTGTCTCCTTATACATGCTTTCTTTCATTTTCTCTAACTCAATTTCACCCATTTCTCTCTCTCTCTCTTTCATTATTCTGTTATTTCTTTTTATCTTATTTTGTCTTACTTTTCTTTTTATACACGTTATTACAATTTTCAACACCATGGCTAACAATATTACTACAGTTGCTATTATTATAATTTTCCCTATCATTAGTCTACTCATTCTGGTCAACCAATTTGCTACGGAAGAAAACCCTCTACCAAGTTTTCCCAAGACACTTTCAACCTCCAGTGGAACTAGTTCTTTGTGCAAATTTGTAATATTTGTAATATACTTCTGTATATTTTCACTTTTATCAGGAATGTAAGTGCAACAATGTTGGACTTTCAGCATTCCACAGACTCCACCCTCTTTTGCCAAAAGAATATCAAGGGCAAGCCGATTTTGCATCACCATAGCTCTCATGGCAACCATTTCGGTATTTACCATCAAGAACCCTCCCGCAGTATCTGTAGACAAACGATCTACTACTGTGGATAACTTCCGAATTTTAAATGCATTCAAAGATATTCCCACTGCTGGTATTAATGCTCCAAAAATATCACCTACAATTTCTGAAAAACTTTCCCTCTTTCTACGTGTAAAGCTATTAATCATCTTGTATGTTCCTTTTTCTTCTCTGTCCATATGAAAGATTTTTGGAAAGACCAGGCCTACATAGCAAGTTCCATACCAATGGTCCGGTAACCTGTAATAAGCTCTATTCCCACAAATATAATAGATACCTGGAAATATTGGATCTTTTCCACCTTTGAATCCCCAACCTCCCAAAATTTGATAATTGTCATGGCAGATACTGGAACCTACAAAGTAATTGTCATAGACTGTCTTATTTCTCCTAATACACAACTTTCCTGTTTGCGGCCAATCTAATGTCATTGCTGCATTTATCTTTTTCCCTTCATGATTTCCTTCCTCAAACGTCCATAGATGTGTTCCTTCCTCTTTTATTGCTTCTTTTTGAAATTTCATTCTTCTTTCTTCAACCATTTCTAAAAATACCTTTTCTTCTTTCTTTAACTCACAGGTAAGGTTGTTATTAACTATTTCTTCTAAGGTTAATTTTCTATGTTCTAGAAAGAATTCTCCTAAAACTTTTGCTGGTTTTACTTTGTTAAGTTCTGGTACTACTGGAACGTTTGCAAAAATCTTATCTATATCAGTATAATAAGATTCTAATCTACCTGTTTTATAAAATAAACTTGCTATTACACTACAGGTTATTCCATAAGTTAGAGGTAGGTGATGATAAGTCACACCTTCTGACACTGATGCAGGCAACTGCATACAAACATAACAATCTCTCACATCCATTGTCTCTACATATTCATACAACAATTTTGTAAAAACATTTTTAGAAAAGTCTGTTACTGACTTATCCTTATGTAATTCTGCACTACTTCTTAAAATAACTGGTTCTTTAATATTAGTTTCTTTTTCTGGTTTAGTATCATTCTTCGCTTCTATTACAGCTAAACTAATAGGAATTGTGATTGCTAAAACTATCCATACGGTCATTAATAAACCTGTACAAAAGCAGCACATTTTACACCATCTTTTTACAAACTCACATTTATCTCTTCTATCCCTAGTATTTTCCATTTTGCTTTTATCTTTTTGTTTAAGTTTCAGAAAATTGTGTCACTACACCTCAGAAATGACTCAGATGCCACTCCGCTTTCCAAAAGTCTTTGCTCGGTACTTTCTTTTAATTCTCTCCAGAATTCTTTCGTTGTCACATCCGGTGATTTGTCATATCCAGTAAAATTGTCATGTCCGGCAGAAGCACTATAAGTCTTCACTTCAGGTTTGTTGCATCTCACCTTTACCCATTCGACTTCTTAGTCTCTGGTTCTCGTGAGTGTTTCCTTCTTCTTTGTAATCCGTCAGTGCGATATATAGCCACTCAGGTGACTTATACTTTGCATTCACTTTCTTCGTTCTTTTAGACTTTTGCAGTCGTTTTCCACTTGGCTTTTCTTGTCCCTTTTGACTTGTTATTTCATTCACTTGTTCAGCACTTTCTTCTCCTGCTCTTATTATTCTATATCTCAATTTTCTTATATAGTTGCTGGGCCAATTATCTCCTTTTCTTGGCCTTTTGGCTTCACCTTCTTTTTCTTCTCTTTCTGATTTCCAATTTCTTTTTCTTGATTCAGTTTTTGCTTTCTCCTCTTCTCCACTCTCTTCAGATTCGGTTTCAACTGTTTCACTATTGTCTCTTATTTTGAAGCTTATGATCTCGTCGTCTCTTACTGGTGGATCTGTCTTCTCCTTCTTGTGTTCCCTTATTACTGTCCCTCCTCGGTGTTCTTCCGATTTGGTGTTTTCCTCACTTTCTACTTCTAAATTTCCCTGTTCTTTTGTTTCTCTATCTGTCCCTATTGCTCCTCGGGGTTCTTCTCGATTCTCTAGCTTTTTGTGTACTTCTTTCCCTACTTCGTCTATTAATATTATTTCTGAAGGATTTCCACCATAACTTGTACTTGGTTGCTCATCTAGATCATTTTCTTGCTCATTTTCTTCTCTAATTGGTTTATAACCCCAAGTTCTCCTTCGAAATTCTTCACAGTTTGCAACTGAATCATCAGATCCTGAACTTGTGTCAGATATTTCCAGATGTCGACTTACAGGTCGATCTTCAGGTTCTGGAATTTCTGAATTTCTTTCTTCTTCTTCTTCCTCTTCTTCTCTAGAGGTGCTCGCAGTTGGGGTTTCCAGATGTCGACTTTCAGGTCGATCTTCAAGTTCTGGCACCCTTTCTCTTATTCTTGTTGTCCCAGCCGTTAAACTTTTATCCCACACTTCCAGACGTCGACTCACATGTCGATCAGTAGGTTCTTGAACTCTGATTGTGTGGCTGGCATGGACCCAGTTCTTCACTCCTGCACACTTGACTGCAGTCGTTGTCACTAGGATTACCTGTCGTGGTTCGTCCCAGCGAGGAACTAGACAGTTTCTTCTCCTGTGGATTTTTATACGGACCCAGTCTCCTGGATTCAAGTCGTGGGCTGGTTTTCTTTCAAGAGTGGTCGCATCCGGTCCAACCTGATGAAACACAGAACGCACCACATCAGCCAGTCCCTTGCAATAATCCAGTACTAGATCATCAGTTATAGTCAATAACTTGTTGACAGGTACTTGTGCTTGTCTCATTGCTCGTCCCATGATCATCTCATGAGGACTAAGTCCAGTTTTCTTTTCAGGGATGCTTCTGATGGTCATCAGAACAAGGGGCAGTGCATCTGGCCATTTGAGTCCTGTAGCTTGACACATTTTTCCTAATCTGTTCTTAATTGTTCCATTAATTTGCTCTACTACCCCAGAAGCCTCTGGTCTGTAAGCACAATGTAGTTTTTGTTTAATACTCAATGCTTCGCAAATCAATTGGATCAACTCATTTTGAAAATGTGTTCCTCTATCTGTCTCAACCGTGACTGGAAAACCATACCTTGGAATGAACTCTCGCAGCATAAGTTTTGCCACCGTTGTTCCATCATTCCTTCTAGTGGGGTATGCCTCCACCCAACGAGAAAACAAACAGACGACCACTAGAACATATTTTAGTCTGTTACAAGGGGGCATTTCGATAAAGTCCAATTGCATTCTAGTGAACGGACCTCCTTCTCGTCCTATTGTTCCTAGACTCACTACCGTCTTTCTTCCTGGGTTAAACTGCTGACAAATAAGACATCTTTGACAAAGGCTTTCAGCTATCGCTCTGAATTTTGGGTTATACCAAGTTTGTCTGAAAAGTCTGATCATTGCATCTCTCCCAATATGAGCTTGTCCATGGTACATCCGTGCCATGTCTGCAATCATGCTATCAGGCATAACTGGTCTTTCATCTCTGTACACCCACACACCATTATTTTCCTGTCTTCTACATCCTGCTTTTATCCAGTAATCTTTTTCCTCATCATTTGCAGCTTCCTGTAACTGTCTTACTTCATCCCATGTCTCGACAGTGTTAGTAAAAAGCAAAGGAGAAGAGATATGCTCCCTTTCTCTGTTTTTATTCAGGGACACCATGTTCTCTGCACAATATTTGGCGATCTCATCAGCATAGTTATTGCCAACAGCTATGTAATCTTCGTTTTTCTTATGTGCCTTGCACTTCACTACAGCTATTTGTTTAGGCAGCTGTATCGCCTCAAGCAGCTTTTTAACAAAATCTCCATTTCTGATAGGTGTTCCTGCAGACGTCAAGAAACCTCTTTGTGACCAAATCTGACCGAAGTCGTGTACGATACCGAAACCATATTGGCTATCGGTCACAATCGTGACTCGCACATTTCTTCCTAATTTACATGCTTGAATCAAAGCAATCAGTTCCGCAACTTGTGCAGACCTTATTCCTTTCAGACAAGACGCTTCCATCACAGTTGCCACTGTGCACACTGCGTAAGCTGCGCTTAAAACTCCTTCTTTCGTTCTCAAACATGAGCCATCTACAAACATGACATAATCTGATTCCTTTAACGGTTCATCTTTTATGTCAGCTCTTGGTTTTGTGCAATATTCCAGCACATTCAGACAATCATGATCTACTTCGTCTTGTTCAATTATACTCTCTTCATCTGGCAATGATGTTGAAGGATTCACATTCATGCATCTATCTATGGTCACATTTTCAGCACTCAAGATTACTTTTTCGTACTTAGTCAGCCGACTATGTGTCATGTACTGTGTTTTTGTTCTTGTCAAAAGAATTTCTACTGAATGGGGAACATATACTCTCAGTGGATACCCCATCACTATACCTTCACTTTGTTCCAGACTTACACAAGTAGCAGCAACTGCTTTCAGACATCCGGGCAATGCTTTTGCTATAGGATCTAAAACAGCTGAAAAATAAGCAATTGGTCTTTTCATTGTTCCATGTTTTTGTACCAGTACTGAAAACGCACATCCATCTCTTTCACTGCAGTACAATTCAAAATCCTTCTCATAATCAGGCATGCCTAAAGCAGGGGCCTCACACAATTTCTTTTTCAACTCTTTGAAAGATTTCATTTCTTCGTTATTTAACTCAAAAGGGTCTCTTACATCTTTCTTGGTCAACTTTTGTAATGGTTTTGCAATCAAAGAGAAACCACTTATCCATTGTCGGCAATATCCAACCATTCCCAGAAACATTCTTACCTCTCTTTGCGTCATTGGTGCTCTCATTCCTTGAATCATTCTTACTCTTTCTGTCGCTATCTTTCGCACTCCTTTCTCAATTTTATGCCCTAAATATTGAACTTCTTTTTGGCAAAATTGCAATTTTGAAGGGGACACTTTATGTCCTCTTTTCTCTAGATGGTTCAGTAAAGCAATTGTATCACTTACACATGCTTCTTTTGTTTTCGATGCCACCAATAGGTCATCGATATACTGCACCATCACTGACTTTTCTGGCATTTTCAAATCTTCCAGAGATTTCTTTAGAATCTGATTAAAGATTGAGGGGCTTTCTGTATACCCCTGAGGAATTCGGCACCATGCCAAAATACGCTCTCCGAACCGGAACGCAAATAATGGCTGGCTATCTGGATGCAAAGGAATAGAGAAAAATGCGTGACACAAATCTATCACTGTGTACCACTCAGCTTCGTGTGGAATTTGATATAGAATTACTGCAGGGTTTGGCACTATTGGACAACAGGGCACAACTATTTTGTTGATCTTTCTCAAATCCTGTACTATTCTATATGTTCCGTTTGGCTTTTTCAGTCCCATAATAGGTGAATTACATGGACTGCTCATTATTTCTTTTAGAATTCCCTGTTCAATCATTTTATTTATTACAGGAGTTATTCCTTCAATTATTTCTGGAGTTAATTTGTACTGTGGCGTATTCGGGTAAGTTGTTCCTTCTTTTACTGTTACTTTTACGGGATCAACTTCTTTCATTAATCCAATATCTTCTCCTGTAAAATCCCACACACTTTCTTTCACTGCAATTTTTAGTTCTTCTGGAAGTTTTTCTGCATCAAATGCAGGAAACAACCCATTCATTTCAGGTTCCTGATTCATCAAAGTTACTTTATACAATACATCTTCATCTGAGGTCTGAAATCCAATTCCATCTGGTGTACAATAAATTGTGCAATTCATCTTGCACAAGAGGTCACGACCTAAAAGATTTACAGGACTACAATCGCACACTACAAATTTATGCATTTTGCTAAAAGAACCAATTTTTACTTCCACTAATTCAGTAAGTGGTGTTTTAATCTGCTGATTTGCTACTCCTACCACTTGGATGCATTCACCTGAGAGAGGAAGGTTTGGAATTTCCACTGATCTAACAGTAGAACGGGTAGCTCCAGTATCGACAAGGAATGTTACATTTGCACCATTCACTTCTCCATCCACAAAGGGACCAGACTGATCTACCTCTAGAGTTGCGCCAAGTACGCACTCTTTCCCCTCTCCTGGGCACCGTCAGAAACTTTCATCCGGCTCATCCTCACTCTGACGCAACCAATACTGAGAAATGTTAGCTGCTCGCGGCAACTGTGTTACCTGCTCTCCTCCGTAGAATCCTGTTTCTGTACTGTATCTTTGCTGGTTAACAGTGTTGGGAAGTGGTGGTTGCGGCACCTGACTTTGTTGAACAACTACCTCATTCTGCACCTGTGGAGTTAATGATTGATTTTCCGGATTAGGTTTAGGTGGGAACTTACACTCGTTTCTCCAATGCCCTAATTTTCCGCAATTATGACAGGGCCATTTCTTCTTTGCCTCCTCTAGACTCACTTGACCTTTCCCTTTACCTATGTTAGGTCGCATTTTATTCTGTCCTGTTTCATTCCCACTATTACTATCCAATTGAGCTTCTTGTTTTTCTGCCACTTTCACCTGTGCCCACATTGCCTTCTCTTTCAATTTACGCTGTCTACTCTCAATATCATCACTGCAATACTTAGCATACCTTAGCACATCATCGACTGTGCCATTCTGCCAATTAATCATATGCTGTTTAATCATTTCACTAATCTCTGGCTTCAATCCAAACACAAATCTGTACACAAAATGACTCATATCTTTTTCACTTAATTCCTCATATCCACTATACTGCTTGAAAACCAACAACAACCTCTCATAATAGGCGTGTACAGACTCCTTACTTTCCTGTGTAGTTCTATCGATTTTTACCCAATCTGTCTCTTTAGGAGGAATCTTATTCTTCAAAAAGGTAATCACCTTATCATACTTCTTCATCACCTCAGGACCTGGAGCTCCTGTCTTAGGATCTCTTGGATATTCTGTAGTTGGCCAGTCAACTGTAATCTTACATTCTGACCACAAATCAGTTGGTACCACTATGTCAAATAATCCATCTAAATCTATCCACAACACCTTTGAAACCTTTACAAATCTCTCTACTTGTCGGTACCATTCAACTGGTTTCTCTCTTAGCTTCGGAAAGTCATTTGTAAATGACAGTATATCCTGCCTAGTCCAGGGAACATGCACATAACTACCACCTGGAGTTTCTCTCATAGGGTATTCTCTGGCAACAGGTTCCTTTTCAGTTATCATAAAAGCCAAAGAAGCTTTGTCTGTAGTTTTCTCATTCTTCTTTGTCCATCTAACCTTCCATCTGTCCACATCACCCCATTTTCTCAATAACACAATTAACTCTTTTATTTGTGTCAGCCTTCCTGCCGTGTTCAAATTTTCAATATCTTTTTCACAAAAGTCTACTCTATATGGTTTCTGCAACGTTTTCACTTTCGCAAAGTCTATTCCAATTTCACTGGCTACTTCTTCTAGTTTGTCATGTAAATTCTTTGCTCTCCATGTAATACTTTTGCACAGAAACATTATTTCATCATCCTGGTAATTTTTTATCTTTTCTGTACCAATCGTTCCTAGAATTAATTCTTCCATGTCAATTTTTAATCTAATTACATCTAATGGTTTTTCTTCTGGTTCTTTTATTTTAAATGCCTTCATCCACTCATTTAACTCATCAGGAGTCGGACCTATGGGTGTATTATTTAGTTCTACCCAATTACCACTCTTTTCAGGAGTCTCTGTTGCAGATTCTGTTACCATATGCATTTTCCTACCATTGCACTCATTCACAGTCAAATTTGTAGGTGGACTTGGTCTGTAAGTACTAGCCAAATTACTTGTACTTGCACTTTGTTCCATCCTTTCTTTTTCTCTCTGAAATTGTGAACTCATGGGAATCACTAAAGATCGTTCATCAATTTTCTGATTCTCAAAAACTGGTATTACTGGACCTATTGTTACAGGCACAGTCACTGCTTCCATATTTTTCGTTAATTCTCTAATCTTCTCAGTTAGTTCTTTTGTTGTCCTTGCTAATTCGCTTGCATTGTCGCTTTCTATTCCTTCATTTTGTGAAGTTCTCATTTGATCTTGTGACCTATTTATTTCAATTCTTTTTTCCGGACTTTTATTTCGCATAGTCTCTATTAGCGGCGCATTTGGTGTCACCACTGTAGAACTCTGCTGATACGGAGGTGGATTTCTATTTAAAATATCTTCCAGCAATTCATCATCCGTTTCGCTCTCATGCATATATTTCTCCCTCTCCATATGTTTCTTTTTCTCAGTCCGTTTTCTCTTAGTCTCTTCCTCAACTGTAAAAGCTGGAAACAAACCTCCTGTCATGTTAGCACATCTCCATCGTTTTATTCTATCTTCATGATTTATTCCCCACATTCTTCCAGGCATAAACTCATGATCTCTTAAACCTCTGAATCTCTCTCGCTCATACATCTCATCCTCCCATTCTGTCAACGCTTCAAACTGTGTTGGTCTAGGTCTAGGTTCTAGATTTGTCATTTTTTCTCGCAAATTTCGCAAAACCGCTACACAAAACGAACCATTCTCAGGGAAAGCTATTGCACCATCATTCTTCGTATACTTTGCCCAATTTTCTAACCATATGCATGTATGATATCCATATTTCAGCATCATATGTGAAGCTGCTGATTTCGGCGGAGGAATTACTTGTCCCTCTCTAGTCACAACCTTTTTGTCTTTCTTAAAGAAATTCTTTATTTTTGTCGTCCATGACGTTCTCTCCCTTTCATACTCGTAATACGGCATATTTTCGATTTGTTTTTCTCTTCACACTAGCACTGTTCTGTGTACGGAACTTCAACCAATTACAGCGCGACTCACACTAACGCACCAATCAGAACAATTCCCTTCGTCCGCGAACCAACCAATCCTAGCGCGGCACTTTTCTACGTCACTCCTGCTCTTTTACCCCTCCTTTACAAAATTTATCGGTAATTTTTCTTTTCACTGTTTTCTCCGTTAGTTACAACAATTAAAATAATTCCATAGTCTGATTCGCTAAACAAAAGTGACAGCTTTGTCCTTTTACACAAGAATCCTGTATTTCCAGTAGGCAGCGCTTACCTCTACCCTACCACAGAATTATTAACTCTCGCCGATAAAGTAGCACTTCCCACTACCTTACCCTTCTTTCAAGCAAACAATTTACTCGTTTCTCTGGGGATAAGACACATGTGGAGACTAGGCTCCTGAGAATGAAGGCCAAAGTTTCACAAGAAAACGTGATTTGCTATTTCAGTTACACACCTTTCGTACAGAAAATCCCTAACATAACACAACCTGTGTTATTACCAAAATGAATTCAGACCATGTACCAAATTCCATGTGACTTCTCTTGCCACACGTGTTCCACTTCCTACATCCCAGAAGCGTGAAAACTCACATATAACATAACACGACTCAACATATAGTATTAGTCATAAAAAAAATCAATAATCAATAAACAATAATCACTAAACTAATCTATAGAAAACCATAACTCTGCTACCAAGAAATCTGATGCAGCGCGTACAATAAAACTATTCTCCTCCTAGGTCACTTATTGGTCAATCCAGGGGCAAACTATATTTTCTCACATCCACATGACGATGGGGCCCATAAACATCGCCTATCACACACGCACACACCTGGATTTCCTTTACACTTTTACGAAAATCTGTACTCCTAGGAGAAGCATGAGAACTAAATGGAAAACACCATTTATGTACCGCTGGAAGGAGCCGGGATATCTTATTACCTAAAACTATCGTTTTCTTTTCAGTTATTTCTTAAGAAATTCCTGCTCATTGTTTTGTCGATGAATCATTCATGTAAGAAATTAGTTCATAGTGATTAAGACCAGCTAAATCACAATAACCAATTACTGGTGTCACAATCATTTAGTAAAATAACCACTGAGTCGTTTGATTTAAAGAATCTTAAATTTTATATAATTTTAAAAGCATGAGAAAGAATTTAAACTTTTTATTCAATTATTCATTCATTATTAATTCAAATATTTATTAAGCATAATCAATTTTATTGCAGAAAGGAAATTTTTGTCATGAAGCAAAACCCTAATTACCTGCCTACCTTCCTAATTTAGCCTAATGATTTCTAACCTAAGTTTAAGAATTAAAAATAACCTGATTCTCATACTCAACTGGAAAATTAAGACAGCAACAGAAACTTCAGCTCGTCAGCATCAGCTACCTGCAACCCGTCTCATCTAACAGTCTTTCAGCATCTCCCGCTCAGTAATGGATCGATCAGGACCACCAAGTACTGGAAGCCACCAACACCAACAACGCTCTCCAACTCCGATCGTGACTGTGACCCCCTCCCACCAAGAGTAGGCCCTCTTATACCCTAATTCTAACTTTGCTAACTACTTGTTGCAACATTAATAACACGCTTTTCTTTCATTGGTTCATACATTTCATCTATTCATTCTTTAATCAAGTTCTCTTGGATCCAACGGGTCCTTGGATCATTTCCTTTCTCACAGTTCAAGACATGTTTCCATCCGCTTCGATCAGTACATTTGTAACTTCTTTCGATACATTCGAGAACTCAGCAGGCATTGTCCTTTCTCTTAAAATGGTTTCCCACGGTTCCTTGCTGATCACCACAACACACTATCAGTTCAATTAGGTCACATCAGCCTTGACCATTCTCGCATCCTAGCCTCTCAGCAACATCACGAGGTTAGCTTTTCTCCAACGTTTCTCCCTTGTCACGTGTTTCCCCGCACTTGCGCACTTCATTAACTGGCAGCCATTTTATATCGCCACTCGTTTATACTTAGAAGCACTATTTTGAAATAAACAAAACATAATTAAAATAGAGAAATATAGCCTTTTCGTTTCCCTCCCGTCATCTACGTACCCCAATTAGTTATTACCTAGCAGAAAGCAACATTTAAGCTGTTCCTTACTTACCATCACTATTGTTTTTGCAACGACACGTTTATTTTCTATGAAGCACAAATCATGCATTTATTATAAATTAGTACGCATTTATTTTTATGTTAAAATTAGACACACAGACATTCGTTAATAGATTATTCAGCACATACACTTGCGTATTACCCTTCCCCACGTACAGTGTTGATTAATACATTTAAACGAACATTTTATTAATTATTTATAAAATTTGTTAGGGGTTAAAATGTTTTATTTTCTCTGCTCCATCATGACCATTCAGGCAAAGGTGACCTTTGCTAAATGCTGATAAAGGGGATGAGGTTGACAGCAAACTAGTGGAATCGCTGTCTTTAAAAGGCATGAGTAACAGTGCGTGACAGGCTCAGCTCACCGTTCATTGTAGCAGCAGCTGCAGCATTGTCTGATGCCCACCCTTCCCACACTGAATCAAGAGAGAGAGGCTCAGGGCCTGCCTACCAGTGCAACGCCAGCAAGACCAGTAAGTTCAGGACTGAGCAGTATTGAGGCAAATGCAATTTCGCAGAGCACAGCAGTCCACCACTGTAAGAGACCACTACAGCAGAGCTCCAGCATTTCCCAGCAGTTGATAAGTGGCCACACCAGAAGGGGCACATACTGGTTAGAGAGTGATGTCTCTGGAGAGCTGCAATGTGGTGTATACCTATGAGAGGAAGGAGTCAGGACTTAATTTGTATTGTGGTAAAGTGTATGTATCAAACAACAAAGGAGAGAGTAAGGGTATTTATGTTTGGGAGAATGCTCCCAGTCCCCTAGGGTCAATTTTTCAAAGCAAAATAGGGAGCATCCCAGGGGCCAAGAAAGGTCCCAGTGACAAGGGAAAATGGAGAAGGACGTAACATAGGAAAATAATCTTCTTATTTAAGAAACCCCTCACTCACCAACCTGGTTGGTGACATGCTTCATCATCGGGGTCCACCCGAGTAGCCGAGTGCCACTCAGGTGTGCTTCGAAGCCTGGAATACAGCGGAGCTGGATTTTTCGTGAAATAGTGTGAAAAAATATGTGTAAGTGAAGTTAAAAATGTCTTTATTGTACTCTCTAACTAGTTTTATTTGTAGAGCAATAAGACAGAGTTAAAATCAAGTGTGATACTGTAAAATTGGTTAGATTGACCAATAAGTATCAGTGATAAGTGAGAAAGTTTTGGTCAACATGTTTCAACCTATCTGTGATAGTATCAGGTATTCGTCAGGACCAAGTAACTGGACCGGGGGGTGTGCACACACTAAGGTGCACCCGTCCCTGGATCCAATAATTCACCCCACCGTATACTCACGGCAAGGTAACCTTACAGCAATTCTCTTGAAAGGTAAAAATTGGGTTTTCTGAAAAAAACAGAGCAGAGTTATACATACATTACTGCATCAGTCTTTATAGGTCATGTTCTCCATTAGTGACGGTGTGAATATGACTTAATACACACCATGCATGTCGATATAACGTGGCACATTTCCCATGCATTATAACCACAATATGTTCTGGCTAGGGATAATCTCCTACCAATATTTACATACCTATATTCACACGTAATTATAGGTAGGTGTCATGCAGCTCTATGGTTCATGAGCCTATATAATGGTGGTCAAAGTGAATTCACGACCATGTATGTTATACTCTCATAAAGCGTAGCAGACAAGGATAAAAGAACCAGGTTATCCAACACTTACAAGAAAACTAGATTCGGTTTGCCCCATGGAAAACCGTGAGGAAAGGGGCTGGCGACTGTTGCATTCTGTGGGTAATTAAAAGTATGTCGAGGAACCGTTAGTCAACACCTCGATCTAGTCAAGGTTATGAAAGTCAAAGAAAATAGTAGCAGTGCGCGGTGCCCACCCGCATTGTAAGTACTCACAGTCAGTAGCCTCAACGCCCACCGTAAAACCTATTCGTCAGCCTGCACGGGATCCGAAGGATATCGGTGAACTAATCCCAGAGGTTTTTAAGCCGGAATGGCCGTCCAAACACTTCCGTGTACGTGCACGCATGTGCGTGGAAGCGAAGGGCGGAGCAGTGTCCTGAGTTAAAGGGATCGAGGATAAATTCTGGTCTGATAGCAGTGGTAGGGAACCATCTCTACTAGTACTTGGCATGTAATGTCAAAAGCGTAGAGGCAAAGGGCGGAACAGTATCCCAAGCAACGGAATTTACAGATAAATTCCAGTCTGGAAACAGTGCTGAGGGACAGTCTCTACTAATAACTAGCATGCAATATCAGTGCGTCACGGCAGTTATATATCCCTCTGTTTCATAAACGAAGGTGAATGTGAATAATATAGAAATAACGACGGGGTATATCGGACAGGGGTAACTGACCTCTTGATGTTACTGCCAATGACTCACATGTGACTGTAAATCCGGGGCCTTAGCTCTATATCCCTCCCTTTAAAATGAAAAAGTGGGCACATAGGCGGTGTAAATAGCGATGAAATATAACAGGCTAACACAAGCTTTAATTATGTCAAATAAATAGTGTTAATTCCCAGAGTGAGATGACTCGGAAAAAAAGGGGGTGAATTTGAGGGCTGCCCCATAGAATACACCGCAAAAGGTCCAGATTGATATGAAAAGAGGGGATATATCATACATGCTTAATGGTATGAAGGGACATTACAGTACTGGGAAAATAAAATATCGGAAGACTAAAAAGAGCATTGTCAGTATAGATCTAGGTACTTACTACATCTATGTTAATTTAAAAAAATGAGTTTTAAACAGACAGGTTACCTCAATTTGACAGTGTTCCATGGAACATTGTCATTCAAACCATTGATATTGGTGGCAAGTCTGTAAACCCATCGTTGTTCCTTCTCAAACAGACGCTGTGTATTTTTTTCTTTGCATTTCACTACTTCTATCACTGTCCATCTCATATCATTGGTGGTGTGATTGTTTTGGAGGAAATGATCTGTCAATTTTGTCGTGACTTTTCTGCACCTAATTGTACTTCGGTGTTCACAGATTCTTAGTTTCACCTTTCCGCCTGTCATGCCTATGTAGCGCAGCCCACAGGGGCATGTTATCATGTACACTACATCTGTACTGTTGCAATTAGTGTGTGCTCTCTGGGTCCATGTCCTACCTGGTTCCAGATTCAATGTTTTTGTTGAAGATGTTAAATGGCACACACTGCAATTACCGCACGGATAGTGGCCTACTATGTTGGGAAGGCCCCAGGCATTCAGAACAGTTGGTGTTCTCCCCTGTTCCTCAGATCTCGGACGGGTATTAACCAATGTATCTCTAATGCTTTTTGCACGTTTAAATGAAAAAGAGGCTTTTCCCATTGTAAATTCCCAGTCTTTAAGATACCCCAATGTTTATTGATGGACCTAGTGATTTGATTGGAGAGGGTGTTATATGTAGTAACACATGTCAGAGGCGGGTCTTTTTTAGTTTGGGGAGATCCTCCAAGAGAGCTTCACGCGGTTGGTTTCTTGCCCGTTTTTGACATTTCCTCAGTATGTGTTCAGGGTATCCCCTATTAGAGAGCTTGCCAGAAAGTTCAACTGCCTGTTCACGATAGTCCGATATTTTACTGCAGTTCCGCCGTAGTCGGAGGTATTGCCCATAAGGTAAATTTTCTTTAAGGGCCCTCGGATGGAAGCTCTCGAACCTCAATAAGTTATTCTTAGCGGTAGGTTTTCGGTAAGTCTTCGTTTCCAATCTTCCTTCTTCTTTGGTGATAACAATATCAAGAAAAATCATTGTGTCAGGGTCAACCGAATGGGTAAATCTGAGATTGCTGTCACAAGTGTTAATCCAGGCTATGAACTCCATCAGGAGGTTTCTTGGTCCTTGCCAAATGGCAAAGACGTCATCAATGTATCTTTTCCAGAATACAATATATGACAAAAAAGGATTGGCATTCCCCAGTATACATTTTTTCTCGTAATCGAACACGTACAGGCCCGCTACACTCGGAGCGAAGGTACTCCCCATGGAAGTACCCCCTGTCTGTAGGTATATTTGGCCTTCGTATTCGAAATAATTCCTCTTCAATGCCAAGGTAGCACATTCCAAAATGAATTGTTTGGGGGTTTTATACATCCATTCCGTGTCATTAAGAGCTCTACCTAAGACCTCCAGGGTGTCATCTTGAGGGAGGCTCGTATATAGACTTTCAATATCAAAGCTTAATAGAAAGGTGGTTTCATCTGCCTGAAAATCTTTAAGGAGGATGAGTAAACTCTTGGTGTCACGTAAGTAGGTTTCAGTTTGTTGAACCATAGTTTTTAGAAAGAAGTCGCAAAATATTGACAGAGGTTCAAGTAGCGACCCAATTCCCGAGACAATTGGTCTTCCAGGTGGAGGGAGCTTATTCTTATGCATTTTTGGTAATACATAGAAATAGGGTACCCTTTCTTCACTGGTAGTGAGAAAGTCAGCTTCGTGCTTTGAAATGTAGTTGCATGACTCCGCTGTATGAACCAAGGATTTTATTTCTTGCTTAAGTTCTTGAGTAGGGTTCTGATTCAGTGGATAGTAATTTCTTCTATCTGCCAAAAGGCGGAGGCATTCAGTTTGGTACATGGTTTTATCCAAAATAACCATTCCACCGCCCTTATCCGCCGGTTTTATTATGATGTTCTCATAGGTTTTTAGTAGTGCAAGAGCCATACTCTCTGCTTTGCTCATATTATAGAAGGGTTTTTTTCTTCCATTTTTTCGATGTCATTATATACCGCTTGTTCGAATGCCATGACTTCCACTGGGACTGTGTGGGGTGATGGTATAAAGGTAGATCTAACTCGTAGTCCTGTATCCTCGTGGGTCGAGTTAGTTTGAGGGTTATCTTCTTTGTCAAAAAAAGCTTTCAATTTCAGTTTTCTGAAGAAACCTGCTAGTTCACAATGGAGATTGAATTTATTCAATTTAGCCGTGGGAACATATCCAAGGCCTTTATTGAGGACTTTCTGTTCTGTTTCGGTCAGTTCTCTAGACGAGAGATTGGTAAGTAGGTCCTGTTGTTGCTCGGGCCGGGCTGGGGTTCCCGTGTTTTGCTCCTTGTGTAGTTCACCACACTGTCCTGCTCCTCCCAGTGTACCTGGTTGTTTCCCTTTCTTCTGCCTCTGCCCCTCCTGCCTCCCCCTAAAAAGGTGGCCTAAATGTGTTATGTGGGAACAGTGGTTGTGGGAAAGGTGGTTGCCACCCATATACTGGGTAATGTTGATGTGGGTTGTAAGGACCAGGGAAATTGCTCATTGGTGGAATATTATAGTTGTGCCATGTGGTCTGTGGTCTACCTCTTCCCCTCTGTCTAAATTTCCCACTGTTAGAGCTGGATCCACTACTGACTGAAGAATCGTCACTAGACGTCTCAAAACTCTTATCCCCTTTGGGTGGCGGTATAAACTCAGAATCAGAATAGGGGTAAGTTTTTACATAAGAAAAGCGTTTGAGATCTTTTTGAAATTTTTGCACTTTCTGTTGTGTGAGATTATCTTTGTACTCATTAAGTTCTTTATTTAGTTCGTCAAGTCTTTTCTTGTATCCAGTAATTGTGGTTTTTATATGATTTTCTGTGTACTGGATTTCCACTAGTATGGCCTCAGATAGCCTTACTGCTGTCTTAATTATTAGTACCATCCAATCGCGTGTGCAATGCCACGCGATCTGGGCCCAATCTTTCCTGAATACAGGATCATCAAGAAAGATGCGCGGTGCATTAGTAACAAGGAGACCTTTAGGTGCAGTATTATTCCTTAAGTACTCCGTCAGTATAGTGCCATGTAAAATTGTTCTAATTCGATTTCTTTTTATCTCCGATAGTTTATCCCAGTCTGTAGTTTGCGATATGGTTTGTGCTATGCTAGCATCAGCAAAGATTGAGGTTTCAGCTAAAATAGCCTCCACCTCTTCATTAGTGAAGGATAGACCTTGGTTCTCACCCATGTCTGCTCGTCAAAATATATCGAAAGAAAACTCTTGCAGCTGTGCGCTGCCTTAATATCAAACAACAAAGGAGAGAGTAAGGGTATTTATATTTGGGAGAATGCTCCCAGTCCCCTAGGGTCAATTTTTTAAAGCAAAATAGGGAGCATCCCAGGGGCCAAGAAAGGTCCCAGTGACAAGGGAAAATGGAGAAGGACGTAACATAGGAAAATAATCTTCTTATTTAAGAAACCCCTCACTCACCAACCTGGTTGGTGACATGCTTCATCATCGGGGTCCACCCGAGTAGCCGAGTGCCACTCAGGTGTGCTTCGACGCCTGGAATACAGCGGAGCTGGATTTTTCGTGAAATAGTGTGAAAAAATATGTGTAAGTGAAGTTAAAAATGTCTTTATTGTACTCTCTAACTAGTTTTATTTGTAGAGCAATAAGACAGAGTTAAAATCAAGTGTGATACTGTAAAATTGGTTAGATTGACCAATAAGTATCAGTGATAAGTGAGAAAGTTTTGGTCAACATGTTTCAACCTATCTGTGATAGTATCAGGTATTCGTCAGGACCAAGTAACTGGACCGGGGGGTGTGCACACACTAAGGTGCACCCGTCCCTGGATCCAATAATTCACCCCACCGTATACTCACGGCAAGGTAACCTTACAGCAATTCTCTTGAAAGGTAAAAAATTGGGTTTTCTGAAAAAAACAGAGCAGAGTTATACATACATTACTGCATCAGTCTTTATAGGTCATGTTCTCCATTAGTGACGGTGTGAATATGACTTAATACACACCATGCATGTCGATATAACGTGGCACATTTCCCATGCATTATAACCACAATATGTTCTGGCTAGGGATAATCTCCTACCAATATTTACATACCTATATTCACACGTAATTATAGGTAGGTGTCATGCAGCTCTATGGTTCATGAGCCTATATAATGGTGGTCAAAGTGAATTCACGACCATGTATGTTATACTCTCATAAAGCGTAGCAGACAAGGATAAAAGAACCAGGTTATCCAACACTTACAAGAAAACTAGATTCGGTTTGCCCCATGGAAAACCGTGAGGAAAGGGGCTGGCGACTGTTGCATTCTGTGGGAAATTAAAAGTATGTCGAGGAACCGTTAGTCAACACCTCGATCTAGTCAAGGTTATGAAAGTCAAAGAAAATAGTAGCAGTGCGCGGTGCCCACCCGCATTGTAAGTACTCACAGTCAGTAGCCTCAACGCCCACCGTAAAACCTATTCGTCAGCCTGCACGGGATCCGAAGGATATCGGTGAACTAATCCCGGAGGTTTTTAAGCCGGAATGGTCGTCCAAACACTTCCGTGTACGTGCACGCATGCGCGTGGAAGCGAAGGGCGGAGCAGTGTCCTGAGTTAAAGGGATCGAGGATAAATTCTGGTCTGATAGCAGTGGTAGGGAACCATCTCTACTAGTACTTGGCATGTAATGTCAAAAGCATAGAGGCAAAGGGCGGAAC
Source organism: Calotriton arnoldi (assembly GCA_963921515.1). Taxonomy (NCBI): domain Eukaryota; kingdom Metazoa; phylum Chordata; class Amphibia; order Caudata; family Salamandridae; genus Calotriton; species Calotriton arnoldi. The sequence continues at coordinate 618,722 of CAWUFW010010237.1, read as the reverse complement.
AGTATCCCAAGCAACGGAATTTACAGATAAATTCCAGTCTGGAAACAGTGCTGAGGGACAGTCTCTACTAATAACTAGCATGCAATATTAGTGCATCACGGCAGTTATATAGCCCTCTGTTTCATAAACGAAGGTGAATGTGAATAATATAGAAATAACGACGGGGTATATCGGACAGGGGTAACTGACCTCTTGATGTTACTGCCAATGACTCACATGTGACTGTAAATCCGGGGCCTTAGCTCTATATCCCTCCCTTTAAAATGAAAAAGTGGGCACAGAGGCGGTGTAAATAGCGATGAAATATAACAGGCTAACACAAGCTTTAATTATGTCAAATAAATAGTGTTAATTCCCAGAGTGAGATGACTCGAAAAAAAAGGGGGGGAATTTGAGGGCTGCCCCATAGAATACACCGCAAAAGGTCCAGATTGATATGAAAAGAGGGGATTTATCATACATGCTTAATGGTATGAAGGGACATTACAGTACTGGGAAAATAAAATATCGGAAGACTAAAAAGAGCATTGTCAATATAGATCTAGGTACTTACTACATCTAGGTTAATTTTTAAAAAATGAGTTTTAAACAGACAGGTTACCTCAATTTGACAGTGTTCCATGGAACATTGTCATTCAAACCATTGATATTGGTGGCAAGTCTGTAAACCCATCGTTGTTCCTTCTCAAACAGACGCTGTGTATTTTTTTCTTTGCATTTCACTACTTCTATCACTGTCCACACTGTGCACACCCCCCGGTCCAGTTACTTGGTCCTGACGAATACCTGATACTATCACAGATAGGTTGAAACATGTTGACAAAAACTTTCTCACTTATCACTGATACTTATTGGTCAATCTAACCAATTTTACAGTATCACACTTGATTTTAACTCTGTCTTATTGCTCTACAAATAAAACTAGTTAGAGAGTACAATAAAGACATTTTTAACTTCACTTACACATATTTTTTCACACTATTTCACGAAAAATCCAGCTCCGCTGTATTCCAGGCGTCGAAGCACACCTGAGTGGCACTCGGCTACTCGGGTGGACCCCGATGATGAAGCATGTCACCAACCAGGTTGGTGAGTGAGGGGTTTCTTAAATAAGAAGATTATTTTCCTATGTTACGTCCTTCTCCATTTTCCCTTGTCACTGGGACCTTTCTTGGCCCCTGGGATGCTCCCTATTTTGCTTTGAAAAATTGACCCTAGGGGACTGGGAGCATTCTCCCAAACATAAATAACCTTACTCTCTCCTTTGTTGTTTGATATTAAGGCAGCGCACAGCTGCGAGAGTTTTCTTTCGATATATTTTGACGAGCAGACATGGGTGAGAACCAAGGTCTATCCTTCACTAATGAAGAGGTGGAGGCTATTTTAGCTGAAACCTCAATCTTTGCTGATGCTAGCATAGCACAAACCATATCGCAAACTACAGACTGGGATAAACTATCGGAGATAAAAAGAAATCGAATTAGAACAATTTTACATGGCACTATACTGACGGAGTACTTAAGGAATAATACTGCACCTAAAGGTCTCCTTGTTACTAATGCACCGCGCATCTTTCTTGATGATCCTGTATTCAGGAAAGATTGGGCCCAGATCGCGTGGCATTGCTCACGCGATTGGATGGTACTAATAATTAAGACAGCAGTAAGGCTATCTGAGGCCATACTAGTGGAAATCCAGTACACAGAAAATCATATAAAAACCACAATTACTGGATACAAGAAAAGACTTGACGAACTAAATAAAGAACTTAATGAGTACAAAGATAATCTCACACAACAAAAAGTGCAAAAATTTCAAAAAGATCTCAAACGCTTTTCTTATGTAAAAACTTACCCCTATTCTGATTCTGAGTTTATACCGCCACCCAAAGGGGATGAGAGTTTTGAGACGTCTAGTGACGATTCTTCAGTCAGTAGTGGATCCAGCTCTAACAGTGGGAAATTTAGACAGAGGGGAAGAGGTAGACCACAGACCACATGGCACAACTATAATATTCCACCAATGAGCAATTTCCCTGGTCCTTACAACCCACATCAACATTACCCAGTATATGGGTGGCAACCACCTTTCCCACAACCACTGTTCCCACATAACACATTTAGGCCACCTTTTTTAGGGGGAGGCAGGAGGGGCAGAGGCAGAAGAAAGGGAAACAACCAGGTACACTGGGAGGAGCAGGACAGTGTGGTGAACTACACAAGGAGCAAAACACGGGAACCCCAGCCCGGCCCGAGCAACAACAGGACCTAGTTACCAATCTCTCGTCTAGAGAGCTGACCGAAACAGAACAGAAAGGCCTCAATAAAGGCCTTGGATATGTTCCCACGGCTAAATTGGATAAATTCAATCTCCATTGTGAACTAGCAGGTTTCTTCAGAAAACTGAAATTGAAAGCTTTTTGACAAAGAAGATAACCCTCAAACTAACTCGACCCACGAGGATACAGGACTACGTGTTAGATCTACCTTTATACCATCACCCCACACAGTCCCAGTGGAAGTCATGGCATTCGAACAAGCGGTATATAATGACATCGAAAAAATGGAAGAAAAAAAACCCTTCTATAATATGAGCAAAGCAGAGAGTATGGCTCTTGCACAACTAAAAACCTATGAGAACATCATAATAAAACCGGCGGATAAGGGCGGTGGAATGGTTATTTTGGATAAAACCATGTACCAAACTGAATGCCTCCGCCTTTTGGCAGATAGAAGAAATTACTATCCACTGAATCAGAACCCTACTCAAGAACTTAAGCAAGAAATAAAATCCTTGGTTCATACAGCGGAGTCATGCAACTACATTTCAAAGCACGAAGCTGACTTTCTCACTACCAGTGAAGAAAGGGTACCCTATTTCTATGTATTACCAAAAATGCATAAGAATAAGCTCCCTCCACCTGGAAGACCAATTGTCTCGGGAATTGGGTCACTACTTGAACCTCTGTCAATATTTTGCGACTTCTTTCTAAAAACTATGGTTCAACAAACTGAAACCTACTTACGTGACACCAAGAGTTTACTCATCCTCCTTAAAGATTTTCAGGCAGATGAAATCACCTTTCTATTAAGCTTTGATATTGAAAGTCTATATACGAGCCTCCCTCAAGATGACACCCTGGAGGTCTTAGGTAGAGCTCTTAATGACACGGAATGGATGTATAAAACCCCCAAACAATTCATTTTGGAATGTGCTACCTTGGCATTGAAGAGGAATTATTTCGAATACGAAGGCCAAATATACCTACAGACAAGGGGTACTTCCATGGGGAGTACCTTCGCTCCGAGTGTAGCGGGCCTGTACGTGTTCGATTTCGAGAAAAAATGTATACTGGGGAATGCCAATCCTTTTTTGTCATATATTGTATTCTGGAAAAGATACATTGATGACGTCTTTGCCATTTGGCAAGGACCAAGAAACCTCCTGATGGAGTTCATAGCCTGGATTAACACTTGTGACAGCAATCTCAGATTTACCCATTCGGTTGACCCTGACACAATGATCTTTCTTGATATTGTTATCACCAAAGAAGAAGGAAGATTGGAAACGAAGACTTACCGAAAACCTACCGCTAAGAATAACTTATTGAGGTTCGAGAGCTTCCATCCGAGGGCCCTTAAAGAAAATTTACCTTATGGGCAATACCTCCGACTACGGCGGAACTGCAGTAAAATATCGGACTATCGTGAACAGGCAGTTGAACTTTCTGGCAAGCTCTCTAATAGGGGATACCCTGAACACATACTGAGGAAATGTCAAAAACGGGCAAGAAACCAACCGCGTGAAGCTCTCTTGGAGGATCTCCCCAAACTAAAAAAGACCCGCCTCTGACATGTGTTACTACATATAACACCCTCTCCAATCAAATCACTAGGTCCATCAATAAACATTGGGGTATCTTAAAGACTGGGAATTTACAATGGGAAAAGCCTCTTTTTCATTTAAACGTGCAAAAAGCATTAGAGATACATTGGTTAATACCCGTCCGAGATCTGAGGAACAGGGGAGAACACCAACTGTTCTGAATGCCTGGGGCCTTCCCAACATAGTAGGCCACTATCCGTGCGGTAATTGCAGTGTGTGCCATTTAACATCTTCAACAAAAACATTGAATCTGGAACCAGGTAGGACATGGACCCAGAGAGCACACACTAATTGCAACAGTACAGATGTAGTGTACATGATAACATGCCCCTGTGGGCTGCGCTACATAGGCATGACAGGCAGAAAGGTGAAACTAAGAATCTGTGAACACCGAAGCACAATTAGGTGCAGAAAAGTCACGACAAAATTGACAGATCATTTCCTCCAAAACAATCACACCACCAATGATATGAGATGGACAGTGATAGAAGTAGTGAAATGCAAAGAAAAAAATACACAGCGTCTGTTTGAGAAGGAACAACGATGGGTTTACAGACTTGCCACCAATATCAATGGTTTGAATGACAATGTTCCATGGAACACTGTCAAATTGAGGTAACCTGTCTGTTTAAAACTCATTTTTTTTAAATTAACCTAGATGTAGTAAGTACCTAGATCTATACTGACAATGCTCTTTTTAGTCTTCCGATATTTTATTTTCCCAGTACTGTAATGTCCCTTCATACCATTAAGCATGTATGATATATCCCCTCTTTTCATATCAATCTGGACCTTTTGCGGTGTATTCTATGGGGCAGCCCTCAAGTTCCCCCCCCCCCTTTTTTTTTCCGAGTCATCTCACTCTTGGAATTAACACTATTTATTTGACATAATTAAAGCTTGTGTTAGCCTGTTATATTTCATCGCTATTTACACCGCCTCTGTGCCCACTTTTTCATTTTAAAGGGAGGGATATAGAGCTAAGGCCCCGGATTTACAGTCACATGTGAGTCATTGGCAGTAACATCAAGAGGTCAGTTACCCCTGTCCGATATACCCCGTCGTTATTTCTATATTATTCACATTCACCTTCGTTTATGAAACAGAACGATATATAACTGCCGTGACGCACTAATATTGCATGCTAGTTATTAGTAGAGACTGTCCCTCAGCACTGTTTCCAGACTGGAATTTATCTGTAAATTCCGTTGCTTGGGATACTGTTCCGCCCTTTGCCTCTACGCTTTTGACATTACATGCCAAGTACTAGTAGAGATGGTTCCCTACCACTGCTATCAGACCAGAATTTATCCTCGATCCCTTTAACTCAGGACACTGCTCCGCCCTTCGCTTCCATGCGCATGCGTGCACGTACACAGAAGTGTTTGGACGGCCATTCCGGCTTAAAAACCTCCGGGATTAGTTCACCGATATCCTTCGGATCCCGTGCAGGCTGACGAATAGGTTTTACGGTGGGCGTTGAGGCTACTGACTGTGAGTACTTACAATGCGGGTGGGCACCGCGCACTGCTACTATTTTCTTTGACTTTCATAACCTTGACTAGATCGAGGTGTTGACTAACGGTTCCTCGACATACTTTTAATTTCCCACAGAATGCAACAGTCGCCAGCCCCTTTTCCTCACGGTTTTCCATGGGGCAAACCGAATCTAGTTTTCTTGTAAGTGTTGGATAACCTGGTTCTTTTATCCTTGTCTGCTACGCTTTATGAGAGTATAACATACATGGTCGTGAATTCACTTTGACCACCATTATATAGGCTCATGAACCATAGAGCTGCATGACACCTACCTATAATTACGTGTGAATATAGGTATGTAAATATTGGTAGGAGATTATCCCTAGCCAGAACATATTGTGGTTATAATGCATGGGAAATGTGCCACGTTATATCGACATGCATGGTGTGTATTAAGTCATATTCACACCGTCACTAATGGAGAACATGACCTATAAAGACTGATGCAGTAATGTATGTATAACTCTGCTCTGTTTTTTTCAGAAAACCCCATTTTTTACCTTTCAAGAGAATTGCTGTAAGGTTACCTTGCCGTGAGTATACGGTGGGGTGAATTATTGGATCCAGGGACGGGTGCACCTTAGTGTGTGCACACCCCCCGGTCCAGTTACTTGGTCCTGACGAATACCTGATACTATCACAGATAGGTTGAAACATGTTGACCAAAACTTTCTCACTTATCACTGATACTTATTGGTCAATCTAACCAATTTTACAGTATCACACTTGATTTTAAGTCTGTCTTATTGCTCTACAAATAAAACTAGTTAGAGAGTACAATAAAGACATTTTTAACTTCACTTACACATATTTTTCACACTATTTCACGAAAAATCCAGCTCCGCTGTATTCCAGGCGTCGAAGCACACCTGAGTGGCACTCGGCTACTCGGGTGGACCCCGATGATGAAGCATGTCACCAACCAGGTTGGTGAGTGAGGGGTTTCTTAAATAAGAAGATTATTTTCCTATGTTACGTCCTTCTCCATTTTCCCTTGTCACTGGGACCTTTCTTGGCCCCTGGGATGCTCCCTATTTTGCTTTGAAAAATTGACCCTAGGGACTGGGAGCATTCTCCCAAACATAAATACCCTTACTCTCTCCTTTGTTGTTTGATATTAAGGCAGCGCACAGCTGCGAGAGTTTTCTTTCGATATATTTTGACGAGCAGACATGGGTGAGAACCAAGGTCTATCCTTCACTAATGAAGAGGTGGAGGCTATTTTAGCTGAAACCTCAATCTTTGCTGATGCTAGCATAGCACAAACCATATCGCAAACTACAGACTGGGATAAACTATCGGAGATAAAAAGAAATCGAATTAGAACAATTTTACATGGCACTATACTGACGGAGTACTTAAGGAATAATACTGCACCTAAAGGTCTCCTTGTTACTAATGCACCGCGCATCTTTCTTGATGATCCTGTATTCAGGAAAGATTGGGCCCAGATCGGGTGGCATTGCACACGCGATTGGATGGTACTAATAATTAAGACAGCAGTAAGGCTATCTGAGGCCATACTAGTGGAATTCCAGTACACAGAAAATCATATAAAAACCACAATTACTGGATACAAGAAAAGACTTGACGAACTAAATAAAGAACTTAATGAGTACAAAGATAATCTCACACAACAGAAAGTGCAAAAATTTCAAAAGATCTCAAACGCTTTTCTTATGTAAAAACGTACCCTATTCTGATTCTGAGTTTGTACCGCCACCCAAAGGGGATAAGAGTTTTGAGACGTCTAGTGACGATTCTTCAGTCAGTAGTGGATCCAGCTCTAACAGTGGGAAATTTAGACAGAGGGGAAGAGGTAGACCACAGACCACATGGCACAACTATAATATTCCACCAATGAGCAATTTCCCTGGTCCTTACAACCCACATCAACATTACCCAGTATATGGGTGGCAACCACCTTTCCCACAACCACTGTTCCCACATAACACATTTAGGCCACCTTTTTTAGGGGGAGGCAGGAGGGGCAGAGGCAGAAGAAAGGGAAACAACCAGGTACACTGGGAGGAGCAGGACAGTGTGGTGAACTACACACGGAGCAAAACACGGGAACCCCAGCCCGGCCCGAGCAACAACAGGACCTAGTTACCAATCTCTCGTCTAGAGAACTGACCGAAACAGAACAGAAAGTCCTCAATAAAGGCCTTGGATATGTTCCCACGGCTAAATTGGATAAATTCAATCTCCATTGTGAACTAGCAGGTTTCTTCAGAAAACTGAAATTGAAAGCTTTTTTTGACAAACCCTCAAACTAACTCGACCCACGAGGATACAGGACTACGTGTTAGATCTACCTTTATACCATCACCCCACACAGTCCCAGTGGAAGTCATGGCATTCGAACAAGCGGTATATAATGACATCGAAAAAATGGAAGAAAAAAACCCTTCTATAATATGAGCAAAGCAGAGAGTATGGCTCTTGCACAACTAAAAACCTATGAGAACATCATAATAAAACCGGCGGATAAGGGCGGTGGAATGGTTATTTTGGATAAAACCATGTACCAAACTGAATGCATCAAAACAATAAAGACCTGGCTAAATGAGAGTTTCTTTACTGTCACCTTCAGACACTGCATCAAAAGTGAGTTTCATTTTTACTCCCACTTCATGGCGCCCCGTCCAATTGCCTGCAGTCCCAATCTCTCAAATCAGTACTTTAAAAAAAGAATCACTGTCGATTAAGCCACCCTGCCAACTATTCCCTCCGTCACAACATGTGAGTGAAGAAAACTTACTACCAAAGTAAGTGAAAAGAGTGAGCGGGCACCTCACGTATGCAACACCAAAAAGGCTACCGGCAGGTTCTCGCCAGTATGCCCACGTATATCATCATCGGTTACCCACTCACTAGAACAAAGGAATTAGTGTCCAAAAAGAAAAGCAAAGAAAACAGAGAAAGGGAATCAACTGTTCCAAACCAAGAACCCCGTGCTGAGCAAAGAACCATGTGCTCAAATACTATTAAAAGCAAGTCAAGACTCACTGTCGTATTACCCCCTTTATTTGAAAATGTGAGCTTGCTCAAGTTAAAAGCACTGCATGTTGCTAACCTTTTCCAAGAAGGCCAACATGTTTCATTGCCAATCACATATGTTATGGCAAATTCATCAGGGCGTGGGGTTCCAATCACTCGCCTTTCAGGACAATGTATTTTTAATAATAAATGCGGGTTGGCTGAGAAGACAAAAAGGACAGTGATTCACTCTCATTAAAAAACCGGACCAGACACAGTCCCACTCCAAGGTAATATATATCTTATTTTTAAGAGTCAAACATATATAATTACCCAGTGCCAGCAGGGGGCTTTCATACCAGCCTGCACCAGACCAAGAAGGGGTGTATACATCACTATTATACCTTCTTTAAAAGCACTGCCGTTGCTTGTCAATTTCACCTATGGAGACAATGTCATACATCAGCTGTATAATCGACAAGTACCTAACCTCTTCATCTAAAAGTGCCTAAAATGTCATGGCATATCTCAGTCCCATAACATATACAGACGTTCATTTCTTGACACTGCCTTGCCAATATGTACATATCGTTACCCAACTACAACTTATCTACAACATGTCGGCCCATTATCATTGGCCTCCTTCATAATGGCTAAAACAGACCGTCTCCTTTACTTGAATAAGAGACTTTTCACTCACATTCTTCCGTTCATCCTCAGGGGAACCCTCTGCTAAACTTCCAAATCAGTCACAGCCCCAACCTACTCTTACCGCATCGAGAATCTCCTACAGCGGCATCTCGTTCCAGCCTCGCTGAAAAACGGCTTTCAGAACGGATTTAAGCCGTCGCTGTGTTGCGCGCCAATAGCGCGTAGACCACGTGACCCCACGTTGTAATGCAGCTCAGCTCACTTTCCACCCCACTACGGCGGACATATTGGAACGGCTCCTTTACAAGAGCTTTCTACAGGTGAACATCAGTCCTATGCTCCAAATTTCTTATTAACCCTGCTGATTTACTTTCTCCATTTTCGTTCACCCTATGTGTATTATCTCTGGTGAACTTTCATATTAAACTGTTCTTTCACAACAAAGGTCATTTCCATATTAATCAGTCTTCTACATCATATCTTTGATTACTACCATCAGGAATTCTTCGAGGGACGTAAATATACTATATATTTACATATTGTTACAGTTTGTGTTTGTTTCATAGTCACAATATTTTGTTTTTATTGAAGTTCTATACTGTACATTCATATCTTTACTCAATGGACTAGCCAGTCGTAAAGCCCTACCATCTACTGACTTTGTTCCATTCAATATGATCATTCAATCCAATTCGATCTACTCCCTCTGAAAAAATCCAACGGGCTTCTTTATTTGCCAACACTCTTTCAATATTGTCACTGCTGGCCATCACTCTTTCCAAAACCACCCACCGTAATGCTCGAGGGTCATGTTTATGTTCATTGAAATGTTGTACCAGACGTGTCGTGAGTTTGCCTGCTTTAATGGTACTTAAGTGCTCTTGAATCCGCACTTTGACTTTTCTGGTCGTAAGGCCAACGTACTGTAACCCACACTGGCACGTCAATCTGTATATGACATTTACTGTATTACAGTTCGAAAATGTATTCAAATGCCATATTTTCCCATTACTTAGCTGCACCATATTGATTTTCTCTGTCAATGCACAAACTGAACAACTCCCACATGGGTAGTGTCCTGCTGGCATCGTAGTAATCTTTGATTTCAATATTGGGCGTGTATGTACAAGTTTATCCTTTAGATTACTTGCACGCCTAAATGCAAATCTGGGTTGGGGCATCGTGAATCAGCAGTCGACAGCATTGACCAATGTTTTCGGATCAAATGTCTAACCTTAGAGGCTAGGGGGTCAAAAGTCATAACCACAGGTAGGCAATCAGCTCGTTCTCTTATATTCTTTTCCAATAATGCCTCCCTAGGAGTGTTACGCGCTCTTTTACAGGCCCTGCTAACAATCTTCTTGGGATAAGCTCTCTGCATCAATTTCTCTGACAGATCTTCAGCTTGCTGTGAGAAAGACTCCACAGTCGTGCAATTACGTCGATATCTCAAAAATTGGCCAACAGGTAAATTATCCCTCAAGGCTCTTGGATGGTAGGATTGATAATGCAACAATGAATTCCTATTGGTCCCTTTCTGATGAACCATGGTACATAATTTATTCTCCTGTACAGTAATATCTAAATCTAAGTACACAGCATGTTGATTACTTTTTGTCCACGTGAACCGCAGACATGTATCACGGCTATTCAACCATCCCAGAAAGTCATCCAGGACACTCTCTGCTCCTGTCCAGATACATAACACATCATCAATATATCTCCTCCAGAGACAAATATGTCTCTGGAAGGGATTTGACGAATCACTCAGGAAGTGTTCCTCAAACTGGCCCACATAGATGCAGGCCAGACTGGGCGCAAAAGTTGCACCCATAGATGTCCCTGACACTTGCAGGTATAGGTCATCCTTGTAACAAAAATAGTTACGTGTTAATGCTAGTTCTATGCACTGGAGCACAAACGACTGGGGAGTGTCATAAAACCATTCTTGTGCCCCCAGGGCTCTAGCTGCTGCCACCAGCGTAGCTTCCTGGGGGATACTGGTGTACAATGACTCAATGTCAATTGTCACCAAAAATTGCTGTGTAGAGTCAAAAACCAAATCATTGAGAGTGTTCAAAATATCTGTAGTGTCTCGCACATACGATGGTTGTTTTAGAACAGACTCTCTTAAAAAGAAATCCGCAAACTGGGAGAATGGTTCAAGAATAGAGGAAATTCCCGACACTATTGGGCGCCCCGGAGGGGGCCGCTGTATCTTGTGCACTTTTGGTAGTATGTAGAAGGCCGGGGTTCTGAGTTTGATGTTAACCAGAAACTCTGCCTCCTTACTGGTTATCCAACTCTTGCTCCTGGCATCAGCCACCATCTTAGTAATCAAGTCCTGTAATTCACCCAGAGGGTCTCTGGTGAGGGGATGGTAGTTCTTACGCTCACCTAACAATCTCAACACCTCGTTATCATAGTCTGTACTATTCATAACTACAACCGCCCCGCCTTTGTCCGCGGACTTTATGGTTATGGCTTCATTATCCTGTAGTGTCTTAACTGCTTCCCAATCTTCATGGCTCATATTGTTAAAGACGTTTCGTTGTTCTAGTTGTTCCAATTTCAAAATTTCTCCCAAGATCTTTTGTTCAAATACCAAGACCTCAGGTCCCACTGACGAACTTGGTGGACAAAACTGGGAAGGGCGTAGCAAATTAGTCGAAAATAAAGATTCTGGTTCCAAATCTTTATTAGCAAAGAATTTTTTAAGTTTAATTTTTCTCATCGTTTCATGAAATTCCGTCCTACACTTAAAGGCATCATGACGGGGAGTGGGAACAAATCCCAATCCTTTGTTAAGGACCCGAATCTCATTCAATGTAAGTTCGTAGTCTGATAAATTCATGACTATGTTTAGAGCGGGGTCCTGCCCCGGCTGCGGGTTATCCGCGGCGAAAACATTGGCCATTGCTGTCCCTGGTTCAATCCGGCACGACCTCGGCCCCTCTGTGCCCCTCCTCCTCTGTTGCCCCTGTGAGTTTGTCCTAAAAAAGAACGCAACAGGGCACCCAAATCCTCATTGGATTTGGAATGTGGGTCAAACCTTACTCTGCCAGGGTTATGTGGTTGTTGCCCCTCTTCTTCCTCACTCGAGGTATTATCGAATGTCCAGTTCTGAGGTGTTCTCCTCTGCTGTTGTCTCCCACCCCTCCTCTGGTAATGTGATTGGGACACTTGTTCACTTCCCTGTTGGTAATGCGTATCATTTACATATGGAAAAGCCCACTCATGTGTGTACCTCTCAAGATTCCTACGCAATCCCTTTATTTTCTGATTGACCATATAACTCTTATACTCCACTAAATCCTCTTGGATCCGCTGTAACTGTTCTTTAGTATCACTAATGGTCGTATCCTTCTTCAAAGTTTCCTCCAATTCTAAAATCTCCACCAAAAGCTCCTCACTCAACCTCTTCGCTGTATTAATAATTAATATCAGCCAATCTCTTGTACATTTATTGGCAATATAACTCCAATCCAGTCTAAATTTCTTATCTTCTAAGAAAATACGTGGCTCTATTCTCACTAATAGACTGGCTGGTGCTGCTCCCGCACGGAGGTACTCTGTCATAAGCGCTCCATGTAGAGCCAACCTAACCTGGCGTTTTTTGGTATTACTTAGCTTTTCCCATTCTTCTCGTGCTGAACTAGTATTGATTAAGGCTGAATCTGGAAACAGTGAAGGCCCTGACAAAATGGCCGTAATCTGGTCATCAGAGAACGCCAGACAATTCATATCCATCTCTTTTCAGCTGTGCTTCTAATACACAATGTATATTCGTTCCACAGGTGAATTTAAGGTCAGACAAAGTATCCTGCTGACTATAAAATACTTGTCTGGTTAATCCAGTTTTTTTTTTTAAAACATACTTTTGTTCGAAAAATATTTTACAATAGGCTCTCACGGCTGAGCCGCCGTTCTAACAATATACGCAACAGGGAGCACAAGAGGGAAATCACCAGGCCACCCTCCTCTCACAACGCATCAAAACAATAAAGACCTGGCTAAATGAGAGTTTCATTACTGTCACCTTCAGACACTGCATCAAAAGTGAGTTTCATTTTTACTCCCACTTCATGGCGCCCCGTCCAATTGCCTGCAGTCCCAAACTCTCAAATCAGTACTTTAAAAAATGAATCACTGTCGATTAAGCCACCCTGCCAACTATTCCCTCCGTCACAACATGTGAGTGAAGAAAACTTACTACCAAAGTAAGTGAAAAGAGTGAGCGGGCACCTCACGTATGCAACACCAAAAAGGCTACCGGCAGGTTCTCGCCAGTATGCCCACGTATATCATCATCGGTTACCCACTCACTAGAACAAAGGAATTAGTGTCCAAAAAGAAAAGCAAGGAAAACAGAGAAAGGGAATCAACTGTTCCAAACCAAGAACCCCGTGCTGAGCAAACAACCATGTGCTCAAATACTATTAAAAGCAAGTCAAGACTCACTGTCGTATTACCCCCTTTATTTGAAAATGTGAGCTTGCTCAAGTTATTTCATCAGGGCGTGGGGTTCCAATCACTCGCCTTTCAGGACAATGTCTTTTTAATAATAAATGCGGGTTGGCTGAGAAGACAAAAAGGACAGTGATTCACTCTCATTAAAAAACCGGACCAGACACAGTCCCACTCCAAGGTAATATATATCTTATTTTTAAGAGTCAAACATATATAATTACCCAGTGCCAGCAGGGGGCTTTCATATCAACCTGCACCAGACCAAGAAGGGGTGTATACATCACTATTATACCTTCTTTAAAAAGCACTGCCGTTGCTTGTCAATTTCACCTATGGAGACAATGTCATACATCAGCTGTATAATCGACAAGTACCTAACCTCTTCATCTAAAAGTGCCTAAAATGTCATGGCATATCTCAGTCCCATAACATATACAGACGTTCATTTCTTGACACTGCCTTGCCAATATGTACATATCGTTACCCAACTACAACTTATCTACAACATGTCAGCCCATTATCATTGGCCTCCTTCATAATGGCTAAAACAGACCGTCTCCTTTACTTGAATAAGGAGACTTTTCACTCACATTCTTCCGTTCATCCTCAGGGGAACCCTCTGCTAAACTTCCAAATCAGTCACAGCCCCAACCTACTCTTACCGCATCGAGAATCTCCTACAGCGGCATCTTGTTCCAGCCTCGCTGAAAAACGGCTTTCAGAACGGATTTAAGCCGTCGCTGTGTTGCGCGCCAATAGCGCGTAGACCACGTGACCCCACGTTGTAATGCAGCTCAGCTCACTTTCCACCCCACTACGGCGGCCATATTGGAACGGCTCCTTTACAAGAGCTTTCTACAGGTGAACATCAGTCCTTACAACCCACATCAACATTACCCAGTATATGGGTGGCAACCACCTTTCCCACAACCACTGTTCCCACATAACACATTTAGGCCACCTTTTTTAGGGGGAGGCAGGAGGGGCAGAGGCAGAAGAAAGGGAAACAACCAGGTACACTGGGAGGAGCAGGACAGTGTGGTGAACTACACAAGGAGCAAAACACGGGAACCCCAGCCCGGCCCGAGCAACAACAGGACCTAGTTACCAATCTCTCGTCTAGAGAACTGACCGAAACAGAATAGAAAGTCCTCAATAAAGGCCTTGGATATGTTCCCACGGCTAAATTGGATAAATTCAATCTCCATTGTGAACTAGCAGGTTTCTTCAGAAAACTGAAATTGAAAGCTTTTCTTGACAAAGAAGATAACCCTCAAACTAACTCAACCCACGAGGATACAGGACTACGTGTTAGATCTACCTTTATACCATCACCCCACACAGTCCCAGTGGAAGTCATGGCATTCGAACAAGCGGTATATAATGACATCGAAAAAATGGAAGAAAAAAAACCCTTCTATAATATGAGCAAAGCAGAGAGTATGGCTCTTGCACAACTAAAAACCTATGAGAACATCATAATAAAACCGGCGGATAAGGGCGGTGCAATGGTTATTTTGGATAAAACCATGTACCAAACTGAATGCCTCCGCCTTTTGGCAGATAGAAGAAATTACTATCCACTGAATCAGAACCCTACTCAAGAACTTAAGCAAGAAATAAAATCCTTGGTTCATACAGCGGAGTCATGCAACTACATTTCAAAGCACGAAGCTGACTTTCTCACTACCAGTGAAGAAAGGGTACCCTATTTCTATGTATTACCAAAAATGCATAAGAATAAGCTCCCTCCACCTGGAAGACCAATTGTCTCGGGAATTGGGTCGCTACTTGAACCTCTGTCAATATTTTGCGACTTCTTTCTAAAAACTATGGTTCAACAAACTGAAACCTACTTACGTGACACCAAGAGTTTACTCATCCTCCTTAAAGATTTTCAGGCAGATGAAACCACCTTTTATTAAGCTTTGATATTGAAAGTCTATATACGAGCCTCCCTCAAGATGACACCCTGGAGGTCTTAGGTAGAGCTCTTAATGACACGGAATGGATGTATAAAACCCCCAAACAATTCATTTTGGAATGTGCTACCTTGGCATTGAAGAGGAATTATTTCGAATACGAAGGCCAAATATACCTACAGACAGGGGGTACTTCCATGGGGAGTACCTTCGCTCCGAGTGTAGCGGGCCTGTACGTGTTCGATTTCGAGAAAAAATTTATACTGGGGAATGCCAATCCTTTTTTGTCATATATTGTATTCTGGAAAAGATACATTGATGACGTCTTTGCCATTTGGCAAGGACCAAGAAACCTCCTGATGGAGTTCATAGCCTGGATTAACACTTGTGACAGCAATCTCAGATTTACCCATTCGGTTGACCCTGACACAATGATCTTTCTTGATATTGTTATCACCAAAGAAGAAGGAAGAATGGAAACGAAGACTTACCGAAAACCTACCGCTAAGAATAACTTATTGAGGTTCGAGAGCTTCCATCCGAGGGCCCTTAAAGAAAATTTACCTTATGGGCAATACCTCCGACTACGGCGGAACTGCAGTAAAATATCGGACTATCGTGAACAGGCAGTTGAACTTTCTGGCAAGCTCTCTAATAGGGGATACCCTGAACACATACTGAGGAAATGTCAAAAACGGGCAAGAAAGCAACCGCGTGAAGCTCTCTTGGAGGATCTCCCCAAACTAAAAAAAGACCCGCCTCTGACATGTGTTACTACATATAACACCCTCTCCAATCAAATCACTAGGTCCATCAATAAACATTGGGGTATCTTAAAGACTGGGAATTTACAATGGGAAAAGCCTCTTTTTTCATTTAAACGTGCAAAAAGCATTAGAGATACATTGGTCAATACCCGTCCGAGATCTGAGGAACAGGGGAGAACACCAACTGTTCTGAATGCCTGGGGCCTTCCCAACATAGTAGGCCACTATCCGTGCGGTAATTGCAGTGTGTGCCATTTAACATCTTCAACAAAAACATTGAATCTGGAACCAGGTAGGACATGGACCCAGAGAGCACACACTAATTGCAACAGTACAGATGTAGTGTACATGATAACATGCCCCTGTGGGCTGCGCTACATAGGCCTGACAGGCAGAAAGGTGAAACTAAGAATCTGTGAACACCGAAGCACAATTAGGTGCAGAAAAGTCACGACAAAATTGACAGATCATTTCCTCCAAAACAATCACACCACCAATGATATGAGATGGACAGTGATAGAAGTAGTGAAATGCAAAGAAAAAAATACACAGCGTCTGTTTGAGAAGGAACAACGATGGGTTTACAGACTTGCCACCAATATCAATGGTTTGAATGACAATGTTCCATGGAACACTGTCAAATTGAGGTAACCTGTCTGTTTAAAACTCATTTTTTTTTTAAATTAACCTAGATGTAGTACGTACCTAGATCTATACTGACAATGCTCTTTTTAGTCTTCCGATATTTTATTTTCCCAGTACTGTAATGTCCCTTCATACCATTAAGCATGTATGATATATCCCCTCTTTTCATATCAATCAGGACCTTTTGCGGTGTATTCTATGGGGCAGCCCTCAAATTCCCCCCTTTTTTTTTCGAGTCATCTCACTCTGGGAATTAACACTATTTATTTGACATAATTAAAGCTTGTGTTAGCCTGTTATATTTCATCGCTATTTACACCGCCTATGTGCCCACTTTTTCATTTTAAAGGGAGGGATATAGAGCTAAGGCTCCGGATTTACAGTCACATGTGAGTCATTGGCAGTAACATCAAGAGGTCAGTTACCCCTGTCCGATATACCCCGTCGTTATTTCTATATTATTCACATTCACCTTCGTTTATGAAACAGAGGGATATATAACTGCCGTGACGCACTAATATTGCATGCTAGTTATTAGTAGAGACTGTCCCTCAGCACTGTTTCCAGACTGGAATTTATCTGTAAATTCCGTTGCTTGGGATACTGTTCCGCCCTTTGCCTCTACGCTTTTGACATTACATGCCAAGTACTAGTAGAGATGGTTCCCTACCACTGCTATCAGACCAGAGTTTATCCTCGATCCCTTTAACTCAGGACACTGCTCCGCCCTTCGCTTCCACGCGCATGCGTGCACGTACACGGAAGTGTTTGGACGGCCATTCCGGCTTAAAAACCTCCGGGATTAGTTCACCGATATCCTTCGGATCCCGTGCAGGCTGACGAATAGGTTTTACGGTGGGCGTTGAGGCTACTGACTGTGAGTACTTACAATGCGGGTGGGCACCGCGCACTGCTACTATTTTCTTTGACTTTCATAACCTTGACTAGATCGAGGTGTTGACTAACGGTTCCTCGACATACTTTTAATTTCCCACAGAATGCAACAGTCGCCAGCCCCTTTCCTCACGGTTTTCCATGGGGCAAACCGAATCTAGTTTTCTTGTAAGTGTTGGATAACCTGGTTCTTTTATCCTTGTCTGCTACGCTTTATGAGAGTATAACATACATGGTCGTGAATTCACTTTGACCACCATTATATAGGCTCATGAACCATAGAGCTGCATGACACCTACCTATAATTACGTGTGAATATAGGTATGTAAATATTGGTAGGAGATTATCCCTAGCCAGAACATATTGTGGTTATAATGCATGGGAAATGTGCCACGTTATATCGACATGCATGGTGTGTATTAAGTCATATTCACACCGTCACTAATGGAGAACATGACCTATAAAGACTGATGCAGTAATGTATGTATAGCTCTGCTCTGTTTTTTTCAGAAAACCCCATTTTTACCTTTCAAGAGAATTGCTGTAAGGTTACCTTGCCGTGAGTATACGGTGGGGTGAATTATTGGATCCAGGGACGGGTGCACCTTAGTGTGTGCACAACCCCCCGGTCCAGTTACTTGGTCCTGACGAATACCTGATACTATCACAGATAGGTTGAAACATGTTGACAAAAACTTTCTCACTTATCACTGATACTTATTGGTCAATCTAACCAATTTTACAGTATCACACTTGATTTTAACTCTGTCTTATTGCTCTACAAATAAAACTAGTTAGAGAGTACAATAAAGACATTTTTAACTTCACTTACACATATTTTTTCACACTATTTCACGAAAAATCCAGCTCCGCTGTATTCCAGGCGTCGAAGCACACCTGAGTGGCACTCGGCTACTCGGGTGGACCCCGATGATGAAGCATGTCACCAACCAGGTTGGTGAGTGAGGGGTTTCTTAAATAAGAAGATTATTTTCCTATGTTACGTCCTTCTCCATTTTCCCTTGTCACTGGGACCTTTCTTGGCCCCTGGGATGCTCCCTATTTTGCTTTGGGAAAGTGTATGTAGCCAAAAATGGTCTGGCAATTTTTAAACTGGAGACAGCAATGTGATTTGTCCGTGGTATTGCAAGCAAGTGTAGTGGAGCAGGTGTGAAATGTAGGGTGTGAGGAAAATGTGCAAGCTTATGGGAGCGTTTTGGAGAAGAGTGTTTTGGACAATTTTATCAAGGGGCAGTAGATTAGTGAAATTCCATTCCAGCCTGTTTGCAGCAGTTTCAAGATCTTTTGAAAGCTTCTTGTTCTCAAAAGAGTGTCATTTCTGATATTTATCTCTGCATGCAGTTACATTATTTTTTTGTTTTATTCACAAGAAAGTGTTACTCTGTCACACATTTAGTCCGTGAATTTCACTCGTAAGTAAACTGAAACCATAGAAATGTCACACACAAGGAATCTGAAAACTTGGCAGCTATGATTGGTGTTATTTCTGATATTTATCTGTTTCCCTCTTTTTCATTGCTTGAGATTGCTCGCTAGAAAGTGTCACTCATAGTTGTTGAATGTCACTCATAATTACACTGAAATTATGAAAATGTCACACATATGCAATCTGAAACCTTTGCAGCTATGCAAAAACATGAATTTTATTTAAGGGATTGGAAGTAATAAAGAGAACTTTGAAGCCTAGCAGTGATAGAACGATAGAAATGGGAGCTTTCTGCAGAATATAAGCAGCATTTTCTCTTTTTGCACGTTTAACAAGCCACATTTTCTAAAAACTAAATTGACACACATTTTCTCTACCTTAAGGTTAAGGCACATTTCTACATTGCTATGAGGTAAATTTACATAAGAAATGTAAACTTCCACACTGTCATTGTTGTGATTTGATCAGAGTGGCATTCAACATTTGGCCCACGTAGCACTTCTCTCTGACCTGCCAGTTTTTGTTGTCATTTTGGAAATCCGATCACCCTAAAACCAAAACAAATCTCGTCAGCGAAGAAAAAGGCACTATCCTTTTTAAAAATCCAAATCTATTGGCTTTGCCACGGGACGTTACTCTGACACAGGGAAGGTCGGTTCGGTTACAGACAGTACGCTGTCCTGTCGAGCGAAATTGCATTGGTAAATATTTTGGTAGTGAACGATGCAGCCATCTTGGATCTGAACACTTCCTGATCCTGGAGGGGCGTGGCCTTCCTGGCTCGGGAAGATCAGCTGTGCTGCTGCTGTCAGTAAACACCCGTCTGTATCGCAGCAATCATGGTTTCGTTGTGCCCTATCGTTGGGTTTTTTCTGCTTTGTTTGGCGCTCTACCCGTCTGGTCCCACCGCTTCCATGGTGGGAGGCTATCGTAGTGCGAACACCAACGACACCAAGGTGCTGAAGATGGCAACCTTCGCCACTGCCGAGTTAAACCAGCGTAGCAACAACCTTTTCACGTACGGACTGATGGAAGTGCTTGAAGCACAAAAACAGGTGAGAGGGACAAGTTGAAGAAACTGGGATGTGGCATTGTAGAGGGGGCGAGCAGTAACACAAGAGAGACACAGGAGAATGGAAAATGGCATAGTAGAGAGTATATAGTTCAAGCCAGGATAACGACCGGGTAGAGAAGAGCAGACGAAGGAGCAGTCCTGAAAAAGGAAAACAAATTGTTCGGTCCAAAAAAACTGCGGAGTCATGAGAGGCGGGTGGAGTCAAGAGAAGCAGAGACCATAACAGAAAATGCACCTGCAGTTTTTTTTACACAAACTGTGATAGTAAACGGGTTTGACATACTTCTCTATTTCTAAACAGAATATCTTGTCATATAGCTCGAGGAGGCTGGAGCTAGGGGACTCGCGTAAGACTTCTATCAGGGTCATTCTGAGTCCTGCTCTAATGCCGATATTGAGCATAAAATGGTGTCCTTTTTATGTCTAGCTAACAAAACAGCTGTCTGGTTGCGAAAAGGTATGTTGTCAACTTACCAAGAATATTTAGGGGTTTGGAGCCCGCCCATTGCGTACCATTGGTTAGCTTTCTGTCTTTCTCATTTGCCTGCTTCCTATTCGTGTCCCGGTTTGCTCCAATAGAGCATGGTCTCTTTGTCATCTCTTTTGATTGGCTGGCTCCTACTCCTACACAGCTTGTTTCTTAAGCACTACTTCTTTCTTTTAGGTTAAGCACTCCATGAGAGTTTTTGTGTTTTCCAGCTGTCTCCCTCCTGCACTTCTCTCCACCTGCTCCCTGTATTGCTCTCTGATTGTTGTCAGTATGCTTCTTCCCGCTCTGTTCCATGTTGCGCTCGCTTTCGTGAACTTCACCCATTGCTTTCTCACCCGTATGCTTCTGCCTGCTCCACGTTGCCAATTTGCCCCTTGCTTCTCCTCCCCAACCCTGCCCTTCATGCTGCTTCGATTCCTCACCCCTCCC
The DNA here is from genome assembly GCA_963921515.1 of Calotriton arnoldi. NCBI lineage: Eukaryota > Metazoa > Chordata > Amphibia > Caudata > Salamandridae > Calotriton > Calotriton arnoldi. The sequence continues at coordinate 597,526 of CAWUFW010010237.1, read as the reverse complement.
TCCTTTGCTTTTCCTTCTTGTGCCCTTCTTCTCTTTTGCCTCTTGCTTCTCATCTCCACTCCGGCCCTCCGTGTTGCTTCCCCCACCTGTTCCCTTCTTCTCTCTTGCAGGTTGCTTCTACCCCTTCCATGTTGGTTCCATACCCTCGCAATGCTCCTCCTAACCTGTGCCTTCCATTTTACTTTTCCCCTTAGCTTAAAAATACCTTCAATCTGCTTATTATTTTTCATTAACTCAGAAAATAAAATAAAAACTTGCAATTTTGTAAGCATGCACATGCGTGGTGCACATGCCTACAAAAAGGATGCAGCCAGCCACGTCAGGCTTTTTTCTTTTTTTGTTTAGCCATGCTGCACAGCATCAGGTACTCTGTACAGAATAGCTAAAAACCATTGACAAAGCCAACCAGTCCCGAAGGCGAGACCTATTGGCTTTGCCAATGCTTCTTCACATTCTGAGTTAAGCATACATTATGCTAACACCTCCTGGGCCTGGGAGCTTTTCCTCTCTCTGTCCTCAAAGGTTTGCATGGGGAAAGCAATGTGGAAAGTGCAATAGCGTGCAGTTTTACTGGTTGTTTAGGACATAACCGCAATTATCTCCCAAATAAAACTTGGAATTGTGCTAAAAAAACACCTGCCATGTTGGTGAATTGCAGTTTTTGACCCAATATTTCTGCCACGCTCATAGGTGACTCTGTCTATACAACCAGGCTTAAGTCATAATGCGTGCAACATGACTAATGGTAGGCGAGCCAACAAATTAACAGGAAGAGCCAAGCTAAGGGTCTCGCTCGTCTGTATGAGCTTGTGCATGAGCTGAGCTATGAAAATATTTGCTGTGTATCTCATGAAACAAACATAAAAATATGGTAAAGTCTCTTCAAAGTTCTAAAAAGTCTATTTCTTTAGCATGCAGGGGCATTTCACCTTAGTATATCAAATGATATCACTGCATGGTAAGTATTAAAAGTGACAATTTTTAAACATGAACTAAGAAACATTTACCTCCCCCCCAACCTGACGACTATGCGATTTGTGATCGAAGAGGCAAGTTAGTCGTCATGTGCACCCTGTATCTGACCTAGATTCCTATTACATATGAAACAACATTATTGTCTATTAAATTAAACACAAGAGAGATATTTGCCTAGATCACACAATTTGTTCCAGCGAGGAAGATGGGATTGATCCCAGGTTTTCTGGTTTCACCTTGTGCAGTTTAGCCCCTAGATGGGCGTATCATGTGATTGGCAATTTACACAGCGCTGTATTCACCCAAAGGTCTGTTGGTGCTAACAGACATTAACTTGGATAGAAATTATAAGGAAAAGAGGAAGGTCTTCAACATTTATCTGAAGGAAAGCAAATATGGGATTGCCCTCAGATCCTGAGGAAGACAGTTCCATTGAATTGAGGTGAAGTAGAAAAAGAATTTGCTGCCAGAGAGAGCTTTTCAGAAACGTGGAACAAATAAAAGATTAGTACTGGAAGATAAAAGTACCTGAGGAGAGGTGTACAGCTTGAAAAGAGTCTTGAGAAAATTCGGTGCATTTCTTTAAAGGCATTAATGTGAATTGGTAACAAATGTAGTAGGTGTAGGATAGGATTTGCCAAGGAGTATCGGAATGTCTGAACTATCACTTGCACAGCTTGCCTTTGAATAGATTGCAATCCATTCAATTGTTTCTTAGAAATGACACAATACAAGCAGTTACAATAATTGAGACGGGAACCAATGGTAGCTCACACAATGGTTTTTCGAGTATCCATGGGAAGCAAAGGAAGAATAGGTTTCATAGAGTAGTAAAAGATAACAGATAGCATTTATTAGTTACATTTTAGATTAGCATTGATTTTGGCACCTAGACTTTTTTTTACGGAAGGTTCAGGTTCTGAGCGTGGACCTAAGTCCCAAGGCCATGGGACGGGCAGCCAAGGTGAGAGATCATTTCTGACTACCAGAATCTCCATTTTATCTAGATTCATTGGGTTTTGCCTGCACAGCGCTTGAGCTGTGCTTGAAAAATCTATTGTTTTCAATATAAATTTAAAAGGGACTTACGTCCCGCCTCCTCTCTTTCCTGGCTTCTCATTGGTTCTTGAGCGTACCACTTACCTTTCCTCCATTTCTATTGGCTGTAGCATATTTTCTTGCATTTATCAATGCTTGTTCCTCATCTGCTTCTCTTATCAGTTTCCTGCCGCCGAAATACTGTTAACATCCTTTTTGGTGGAACTATATTTCCATAAAGTTTTGCTTTTTACTCTTGCAGCATATTTACATAAATTATCACCCGGAGAGATTAAGGCCCTAATTTGGATGTCGGTCAGAGTTGCCTCCGATCGACATCCCTGTGGTTTCAGAACCGACCGACCTCGGGTCAGCTGTTCGAAACCACATTTATGATGCATGACTCCCACTTCCTTATGGGAGCTTGTGTGGCAGTCGGAAACCGGCCGCAGCACAAGCTCCTATAGAGAAATGGGAGTCACTGTAAATCCCTGCACAGTGTGGCAGGCACCTAAAGGTGCCTGCTACACGGTGCAGGGGTTTACAGAGGGGACCAATAGATGCCCCCCCAGCCCTCAACGGAGGCTGCGGAAGAAGGGGGGCCCTGCTAGGGGCCCCCAAAGTCGCTTTCCGACCGGCTTACCATGTCGGAAAGCCCGACATGGAGTTCCTGTCGGAAACCGACATCATAATCCCGATGGCGGAAATGCTGTCTGTAAGGGATTATGTTGTGGTTCCGACTGGCCGACGGGCTCCCCGAGCCCGTCGGAAGCCAGATGGATTGACCGTCCGGTTTCAAATCCGACCGCCGTCATTGTAAAATGGCAGTCGGATTTGAAACCTTGGATGTCGGTTGGAAAGCTGCCGACCTGCGGTCGGAGGCTTTCCGACCGACATCCAAATTAGGGCCTAAGTGATTTGCATAGAATCACAGGATGTTACGTGGTACCGCCGAGACTCGAACCGGGATCCCCAGCTCTCTAGTCAGCAGCTCTGCCCACTGCGCCACATCCTCTCCACTCCCGTGTTGTCTGTCAGGGAGCTCTTTCCTTCTCCCAGACGATGATTGATGAAAACAACTCTTTATTAATTACATAGGCAAGACCGATGCTTTACCAATGCTTGTTTTTAATCTGTTGGCGTTCAACCAGAATCTAATATCATTGAGACATTCCTGTAGAGAAGACAAAGACACAAAAATAAGCTTTGCACCTTCTGCATAAGAAGCTAACAAACAGCCCGATTTCCTAATGATGGATAGAAGAGGCATTACATAGATGTTAAAACGATAAGGGAATTACATTGATCCCTGGGGAACACCAGTGAACACTGTGGAAGAGGACATGTCGCATTTTCCAAAGATGACTTTCTGGGCTGTATCCATGAGAGAGGGAACTAATGCGAGTCCTTCGATTCTGCAGTCAAAAATACGAGTGATTATATTGTTGTCTACCCTATCAGAAGCAGCATTAATACACTGGTAAGATTACTGTCAGCAACCAGTAAAAGATCGTTAATAACAGCTGTTAATGCTGAACCTTTTGCTGAAGAACAGCCTGAAACTCACTTGGGAATCGTCCAACAGAGATTTTATTTCCAAGTACTTATATACCTTTTTAGCCACAATATTTTCCTTGGCAAGAACAGGCAATACAATGATCTGCCGATAGTTGGTAGGGCAACCTGTCTCAAGGTAGAACATCTGTAATAAAAGTTTATCGACTGGTGGGCTGAATTCCGGGGCAGCAGCCACCAGCGGCAGAGCCCCTTAACAACCAGTTCTGCATAAATAAAGGGCGCAAAGAAGACTAAACTATGCCTGGTGAGCGATGTAAGAGTGAGAACAGATGAAGTCTGCAAACAGGCAATCTGAAACAACTCAACTGAATGGAACATCAGTTCATCAAGAGAAAAAATAACATTTAAAATTCAACTAGAATGTAGTAGCAGTTCATGCAAGGAATGCGCAGTCAGTTAAGGCACCTGTTTTCTTCCAAGGTTAAAACTTTGATCCTTATTATGAGTCTGGCAGTCTTTCTACCGCCAGACTCATGCAGGCGGTCCACCGCCCGCCATATTACGACTTTTAAAGTTGTAGGGCGGTGGACCGCCGGCTGAGCCAGGGAACAGTTGTTCCCTCCTGCGCCACAACGCAATATGCTGAGCCGGGGACTGGTGCAGTCCCACTCAGCATATTACAAGTTCCTGGACCGCCAGCCTTTTTATGGCGGAGCCCCGCTGGTGGTGCAAGAACAAAGGGGGCGCTACAGGGCCCCCATGTCCCCCCTGCCGTGGGAATTCATTTAGGGGGGCACAACATGTTCGCCCTGTCTCTGTTCCCACAAAGTTGCAGCACGGCATGGACGTCACCGTCCATGCCGTGCAGGAACTTTTTTGCAGTTCCCATTGCGGTGACTGATTTCCAGGCACTGCCATGGGAAAGGCAAAGAACCGCCGACCGTATCACGAGTTGAACTAACAGAGTTCAACTTGTGATACGGTCGGCCGTCCTTGCGCGGGTTTGACGCAGCTGAACTGGCGCAGCTGCGCCAAACTCGTCATCAGGCCCGTTGTCTTTAGTTCTTGGTGCATTAGATTAGTGCGTGCGCATAGCTGCCAAGGTTTCAGATTGCAATGTGTGACATTTTCATAATTTCAGTGTAATTATGAGTGACATTTCAATGACAATGAGTGACACTTTCTCGCAAGCAAAATCAAGCAATGAAGACCAGGAAAACATATAAATATCAAGATTTGCACCCATTTGAACAACAAGGCACTCTAAGAAGATGTTACAACTGCTGGAAAGCACCAGAAACTGAAGCACCGGGTGCCCTTCTAAGCTGATTGTTAAACAAAACGAGGACTCGGATGTGCACCACTCTCATTGAGAGTGTGCACCGCGCCACTGCAAACAAAAGAACGTTTCTGTAGATTTCAGCAAAGTCAATTATTGTAGTAGGGTCAGATTATCTGTTGAGAAACCGGCGCAGTGTGCCTGCCACTTTCTCACCTCAAGCATAGAAAATAACATAATGACTGCTAGACATCTGGATCTGCCTAGCGTGAGCCCTTAATGGTTCATCGACCTCTAAAGATAACCCAAGTGTTCAGTTCAGTCAACTTTATTCGGTCATATTAATATAGACTTCAAATGTAAACTACAGGCATTTACAACAAAACAGTATAAAGCAATGCAAATTCATTAAAAAAAATCTTAGAAAAGAGGTAAACTCGAAGTGTAAATAAAACACAATCACCAAGTACAATGCATATAACAACCTCAGTTTTAAAATCCTGCCTATGGCTTCTGAGCAAAAGACCAAACCGCGAAGCAAGAGTGGTCATGTGTAGCATGTTACATCTCGCGGTGTAATTGTGATCCGAACATAAAGCATATTTCATAATTATACTAAATTTACAATTAATACAGTGCATAACAACAATGGTATAAGAATTTCAAGGCTGTGGGTAAATACTTACAAAAATCAGAGCCAAGGGCTCCTCTCAAAATTCTGCCGTCTGATGCATTAGAGTTACTGGAACTTGGCAACAATGAGCTGGGGTAGTGAGGTGGTAACACTAGTGACAGCTCGATCCTCACATGGAAAATATATCCTTAAGCTGCCAAACGAGGTTTAATGAATTGAAGCGAGGGAGAAGGACTCAGGATAATGCAATTACTGGTTAGTCATTGAAGCGTTCACGTCTGTGGCAGTGCTACCAAGTTGAACATGCTATGGGTGACTTTCCTCACTTAGCATTCTGAAATTTGAAAGTTGATTCTAAACTTTGTTAGTTTAGACTTCAGACGCTCATGGCCTACATTTGAATCTCTGCAGGTTTAGCCCAAGCCTTCATTCTTCGGTGTATGATGAAATGGATATGAGTCAGTTGGGTTATGAGTAACGCCACTTATTAACACAACAAGAAACTATTTTCTGTTGTGTGCTATGTCGATGGTTATTTTTAGTACCATTAAAAAAAAACTCACGTGCAAATTATATATATATATATATATATATATATAGTTCTTTATGGATGCTTTCTTTTCCATCCATATCCTGAATAGTGAACGCTGCTGATCTGCCTGTTCTGCTGTATCTCCTTGTTCAGTGCATCCTCCAGAGCTCTTGAGTTTCATGATTCCATGCGAGAATAAATCACCTAATCAGTGTTTTTCTGAGACTTTTAGGCCTGTTTACCCCATTATAAATTCAGGACCACAAACACCAGAATTCAAAGAAAAAAAGCATTGGCATAGCCAATAGGTCTCGCCTCTGGGACCTTATAAGTGTTTAGCCATGCAACAGTTGATGTTGTTGCACCAAGGATATTGTGCTGGATAACTAAACACTTATAAGGTCCCAAAAGTGAGACCAATTGGCTATGCCAATGCTTGTTCCTGTTGCTATTTCCTCTGGGGGGCTCCAGTTCTGTTAGCATGTGCGGCCTTTGGGTGAAAGACCCGAGATCTGCAGCGGATCTTGTAACTCTTAAGGGGCAGAATTAAAAGGGTACTCGGAATGAAATCAGAGTGCTCACTGCCCTTAGCTGCCATCAGCTAGACTACTGTTTCTCTCTATAGCAGGAACATTAATCACAGGAGCTATCTTGACATTTTTATTGCTGCCTGAAAACTGGATGTACAAGGAATTCTGCCGCAGGTGTTTTTGAATCGTAAGTTATACAAACACCTCTTTTGACTGCCTAGAAAAAGCCGGGGGTGGGGGGGTGGGGCTGAGGGGGGGGGGGGTCTGTGGTGAAACTAAACAAAGTCCACCCTGGAGCCATCCCACAAGCTTATATGTTGTTATAACAAGTCTGCAAACTAGGGACATGTGTTCCAAAAATAAGAAAACAATAAACGGCGGCAACGTTTTTAAAGGCAAGTCTTTTCTCGGAGAATCTTTATAATTACTGCGGAAATATGATTCCGCACTAATTATAAAGCATTTGCTGAAGCCTGGTGACATGCTTAGGAGGGTGCTGGATGAATTTGTTGGTACCACCAAGAACTTATTGGGCCGACCGTGTGACTGTTGTTTTGGTTTTTAAATGCAAGCTTGTGCTCTATACTGTTTCCAGTAAGAATGAACTCGCTCCTCATCTGAGACACCCAACTGTATTTACATAGTTTAGTAGGAGGCAATTTGTTTTTTTTGTAATCAGGGAACCCATGTCTTCTTTTGACAGATTAAAACACTTCCCACATGGGCCAGCCACGCAGTCGGACACTTTCCACTGATGCCCTAGCACCTTATAAGACTGTGCGCTTTATCTCGCACACCTTTTAGCTTGGCCACACGCGAAGGCTTGACAATAAAAGCAAACTAGGAGTCAAGCTTTGGTCCTCGTGCAGAGCATCAAAACACTAGTACCTCATCTGAGCGCAAGCCCCTGCAGTGGAGTGTAATCCGTTTATAAATGCGCTTCGTAAGGGGTGCGAAGCACTACATACAACTGTAATGTAATACTGTAATGTGACTATTGGTCAATAAACTGCACGCCTTTCTGCGCACAGTTACCTGTTTCTGGGTAAAGGATTCCATCATCTTCTGCAAACCTTAATCTAGAAGTTCCAAGGAAATAGTTTCCGAGTTAGGTTTTCCTATCTCCCGTGGTGAAGTGGAAAGTATCTGGTGTAGTTATGCAGTGTTCTGCACAGTAATTCTCCGGCAGTAGTTTATCTCTGCTCAATGATGGGATAGTAATTGTTTCTCACGTACACTCACATTTTCAATATTTGCTGTAAGTGGCTGTGGGAGACGCTAAAGGCCTTCTCTTCTGCTTGGTGATCTGGGTGTGTGTGGGAGTCTGCCGCCAGGCCCCTGGAGGTCTGAGCCTGGTGCTTACTTCTGGACACGTTGGAATCACCCTGTGGGAAGCGGCTTAATGTGGGCTCGAGGGACGGGGGCAGGGAGCAGCAGCCCAGGTGGGGCTTTTTCCTGTGCGTGTGATGTTTGTGAAGCATGGTCTCCTTTCAGTTACAGGAAACGGGGCCCATGTGAGAGCCGGGATACTGACCTCGTTGCTCAGTGTGTGGAGCACGTGATGGCTGACGGGGGGTGGGGGTGCGTTTTAACATTGAGCACCTAAAGCAACCGCTTTCAGCCTGGATGAAGCAAGAAATGGTCACGCTCTCGAGCGCAGTCATCTGTGAAACTCCCAAAATGTACAGTAATCGGCCATGACATTATTAGCTCCCTTTTAATATGGTGCGGCTGCAATAGTCCATTTTGTGCACTGTGAATATGTGGTGTCTCAGTTACCCTATCTCTTGGCATTCGACTTGTTGATCCAGGAAGGATGAAAGGCTTGAGTCAGCCGTCTCGCTGCAGGTATTGGTACTCCCACTCAGAGAGAGCACTACTCAGATAGAACTACTGCCTGCAAATGTGAAGGCCGGTGAAAGTTTCAGAAAATGGGAGAATTCAGCCCACATAATCTTATATGTGCAGTCTGAGGGTTGGACGAGCACTGGTAAAATTACACAAGGACACATTCAGTTTGCTGTTTGTTTTTGGGCAAGGGGAGATAAAATGATCTGCCCAGAATCATAGGGTGGTGAGCCGACGCCGAGACCACAACCCGGTTCCTCAGTTCCAAAGCCCTCCTTGCACGTTTACAATGGTCACGGAGTCAGGAAAACAGATGCAAGCTGTAAAGTCATTAGTAACCGGATACTGCTGAGGGCATGTACAGCATTTACCTTGCGGGAGCGAGCAGCGGCAGGCACGATAATTGCAAACAGATGGCGCCGCTGCTCGCTCCCGCAAGGTACACGCCACACGCCACACATGCACGAGGGCTCATTGGGAACAGTGCAGTACATGCACGAGTTTCCCAAAAAGCCCTGAGCGATTCCAAGAGGTCATCTCCTAAGCAGCGCTTGCGAGCTGCGTAGGCGAGACCTAAAAACCTGGGTTGGGTGGATTAGTCTGACGAGAAAACAAGAAACATGAGAGCTCTCAGTTGTTAACATTTATGTGGAATATAACTTCAAACACTGGACTGACTTGATCTATCTGCTTTAACTCTTTTATATGTGTGAGTTGAAGCAGATGTTATGTGTGTTACTGACCTTCTGAACTCCCACCCCTATTCCCAGCCACGACATTAACTACCCAATGTAAAGCTGTCACAGGGTGTGTTAATGGCTTGTCATCAATTCAGTGATTAAATCGAGACTTCGGTCCATGGTTCATTTAATTGGAAACAAAGGCGGAAATCTGTGCTTGTGTCAATGACACAATTTCTAAGCAACAATTTAAAACCATGCCGGGGCTATTTGGGAAGGGTGGAAGGCCAGTGAAAGCAGTGGGTGGGAGTCCATTAGATAATGTCTTGCCCTCATGGCTGGCCCATGCATGAGAATACAGGCCATTTAAAACGAGGTTGTGCTGGACTATAGGTGTTTAACATTTCCATGGCTACCAGCTACTTTATGACCACTGTCACTCTGGTTGCTTCAGCGATACCAGGCATCCCATAATGTCCGCTTTATTTTTATAAATTTGAACCAGGCAGCCGCCTGCCAGCTAGCGACTAATTCCGGGCTGTCTTTTTTTTTTGCAGATTTATATCGCGCGAACTTGACCCGAAGGTATTGGAGCGCTTTACATAAACACCAGTTACGTTACACAAGGACACATTAATTTTTTTGGTAGGCACGGGGAGATGAAGTGATTTGCCCACAATCACAGGATGTGGAGTCGACCCCGAGGCTCGAACCTTGGTTTCCCAGCTCCAAAGTCGGCAGTCTAGCCGTCAGACCACATTCTCTCCTCTTTCTCCTTTTTCATAGAACTCTGGATGTAGAACAGTCTGGAAGCCTCTTTCTGTTTTTTATGTGTATGTTTCTGGCCATGCTCGTGGCCATAGTTATTTTCTGTTGTTGCATCTCCCAGGCTACAGGCTAAATAACTGGACCTGGTTCGTTCCCAGGAAAGCAAACTTCAAAGATTTTCTTGCTCCTTTGAAGTTTGTGATTTCAATCCAGATACCTGAATGTTGGCTTTACAATGATTTTTGGAGGGAGGATGAAAAGGAAGGAACAGCGCTGGGGGACATAAATAGAAAAGGGGAGACAGAAACTGTAATAAACCCTATAAATGTTCTGTTTTTCACATTGATAATGCTAAAAAGATCATTTCCATAGCAGTGTGGTACATTCTCATTGGACGCATCTGTGTGATAATTAAGTACATGGGACATCAGACTTGAGCTATTCCTCCTCCCAAGCACTACTCACATGAACACACCTCCTAGAATCAGGAAATTCAGTTTCATGACATATTACTTCGATTTACACAAGGGAACAGGTGGGCAGTACTCCACAAAGATGCAGTTACATAAGCCTTCACCCAGTAGTATTAATCAGATGCCACCAACCATTAGTCAATTCATGGTGTGATTATGGAGAGGCTAGTCCTCCATGATGAAATGTGTGTCACTTTAGGGGTTACCCTATTGCCAAAAAGAGACTTGCACACTGTTGGTGAGCAGCATCCGAAAAATGTTGAACATTTATTGTTTGGAATCCGAAAATGAGGTGCAGGATCGCATATGGCTACTGTTTCAGAACTGCCAACCCAGCTGACTAGTGCAAGCGTGTCTATGAAAGTCTCCTTACCAAACAAAAGATTACACGTGCTAGAGTGCAACATTTTGCTGCCCTCTCATTTATGGCCAGAAAAAGATTGATCATGTCTTGTCAGCACTGATGTTTCTACATTGGTTGCTGATCAAGCAAAGATTCAACATCAGAATCATCTGCTCTGTCCAAAGGCCCTTCACCGTGCTGCTCTGAAAAACTTAGTGGAATTGGTATATCGTTAGTACCCAACTTGTTGCCTAAAGTTGGCTTCCCAGGATCATTTATGACTACTCGCTTCAACATGCAAGCACATAATTATAGTAACTTGTTTTTATGTAGTGTTTTTAAGTGACACCATTTTCTATCGTTTTAGGCATTGTAAATAACCTGCTGGAGCTCCCTTTACTTTCTGCTTTATCTGGGGGCAGACCACAAAAAATACTGTAGACGCTGCAAGACTATCCTCTTTCATCAAACTTATAGACTGTATAGGGTCTAATTTTTTGTTCTCTCCATCCTCTGCAGGACCCTTCCATCTCTTGCCTCCCTCCACCACCACCAAGCTTTTTCGAGCAACGACCTGATTGCACAAGTGCTTTACAATACCAATAAATAGTAAAGCTTAACGAGGTTCAGCAGTTTCTTCTGCAGTTGTGTTTAGAGAACCAGTTAAACCAATCATGTAGATGCGCCTAGACTGTCAGCCATGATCAAGTGATCTCCTCCTAGCCCTGCAGCAGATTCCCAAGATGTAATTGCAGAGTTTGGATCGAGGCAGTTGTATATTTCACTGCTCTAATGTATGTGCAGAAATCTTCCCTTTTGAATTTCAGGGATTGAGCCGGAAGGAGCAAGGCTATCTGGAGTATTTTATTAGTCAGTCCTTCCTCAGTCAGGCAGAAAAGTATGTAAGTGTTTGAAGAGGACTAACTGATCGAAGATTCCTGAATTCATCATTCATATGATTGTGTGTATATCATTAATCTCTCCTGGCGAAGATTACTGATAAATGGACTCAAGACCTTTATGATGATCCTCAGCATACTGGAAAAACAACGCGAGACGAGAATGCAAGGGAAATGTGGGCATCCTAGAACTCTCTCACAGTCATCCATTTATAGTGATTCAGCATAGAGTAAATGTAGTACATTATGTCACACTTGAAAAACACATTGTGTATCGACCTGTTTGGGTATTCAAGGACCGAGGAAAACTTTCCTTACACCTACTGATTAACAAAAGCAATGGAGTACTACCCGTCTATAGCTTAAAGCATGGTACTGGCACAATTGCTGTCTTCATAAACCATGTCCTGGATGCTACCCTTTAGAAGCAATTTCTTTAGAAGGTATTGTAATTGTAACTGTAATTATATAGCGCTTACTACCTCTGACGAGATGTGGAAGTGCTTTTCGGCAAGTAGCATGCTACTCTGGAACCCAAAATGAATTGGTCATGGATTACTATAGGGACATATAAGTTGTTACTTTGAGTGGTGAGTCTGTTAGTTTGACTGAATAGGATAAAGGAGGGATAGAGGATGGAATACTCTAGGAAGTGTTATTTGGGAGATCCGGTGCTTAATTTGAGCGGGGGCTTTCGGGTGCTCAGCACCGGCACCTAATCCTCAGCACCGCAGCTTATAGCACCAATTAAGGACACACTAATTTTCAAAGCACATGATTCTCCCCAGAATCACAGGAATTTTGAGCCACGCCGAGACTCGAACTCGGTTCCCCAGCTCTGAAATCGGCAGCTTTAGCCATTAGGCCAAGTCCTCTCCAGAATAATAAGTGCTGGGGCTCTAGTCAGGAGGCAGTTTGCACCAGCACATTTCTCCTGCTAGCGCTGCCTCCTGAGGAGAGCCCCGGCACTTTTTATTTGACAAATTAACCACTGGGGAGATCATAGCACTAAAATGAGGTTTGCAGTGAGTCAAAGGAGGGATAGAGGAGGGAAGAGTCTAGAAAGGGTTATTAGGGAGATCATAGTAGTAAATTAAGGTTTGGGATGAGTCAGAGGAGAGAAACAGGAGAGTAAAGTCTAGAAACTGTTATTTAGGGGATCACAGTAGTAAAATTAGGTTTGGGGAGAAGTCAAGGTGGGATAGAGGAGGGAAGAGCCAAGAAAGGGTTATTAGGGAGTTCATAGTAGTAGAATGAGGTTTGGAATGAGTCAAGAGAGCGGAGTACATATTGGAGGAGGTATAGAATGAGACCAAGAGTAGTGCATTGGAAAGAGTTGAAGGGTTTTTTCTACAGTAGGAGTAAAGTAAATCATATATAAATACATACCTACATAGAAAGGGTATACATGCTTAAGGAAAATAATACACAGATAAAAAGTTGTAATGTATAAAGCCCCATATGTGCATGTGTGGATAGATAGTTAGGAACTCAGACTTTCAAGTGTTGCTGTACGTAAAGCTTATATGTTTGTGTATTTTTATAATGATTTTGTTGGAATTTATATGTTTTGTTTATTTATATATTTATTTTTGTTTTATATTTTCCAAAATATTTCAGAAGTGAATCACTTATAGATAAATTGTTAAAACCATATTTACACATTGTGATAGATAAAAGAAAATGAAACAGAGACCCATAAGCATCTAATCAAATAACATATGAAAACTATTCAGTGACCTATATACATGTTAAGCATAAAATAATATATACTGGGTCATGGGTCTCCGACATGTCGATCGCAAGCTACCAGTAGTTCCCTCGCAGATGATAAATGCCTGTCAGCAAGCTTGAGAATATACAGCTGCCTACTTGATAAGGCAGCTGTTTAAAACACAGAACAGGTTTCTGTGAGGACTTGAAAATGGATAGTGGAGGATGATACATCTTAGCCTTGTCTGAAAAATTATTTATTTACTTTATTTATCCTTTCTTGCCTCTCCTTCCTTTCCTTTTCCCTGCTTTCATGTCTTTCTCTCCTTTATCAATTTATTGTATCCCCTCTTTCTTTCTATCTTTTAGCACTACGTCTTTCTTACCCAACTTATTTTTCTTTCCCTCCTTTGTTTTCCACTCTTAAGTTTCTTTCTCTGCTCTTGCCTTTATTTTACTCTTGCTATTTTCCTCACCTTCTTTTTGTTTCTCATTTTTTTTTTCAACTTATCACTATTTCCTCATTTTCATCTTCTTTGATTCTTTCTTTTTGATTCTTCTCCTTTCGCATTCTCATTATTTTTATCATTTTTTCTGCTTCTCTCCTTTTCTCTTTAATTCTTTTTTCACCTTTTTTTCTCCTTGCCTCAATAATTTTGTCCTTTGTTCTTTCATTCTTTATTTCCTCCTTTTTTTCTCTATTTTCCTTTCCTTCCCTCTTTCTTGATTTCTTGATTTCTTTCCTTCTCTACATCTTTTCCTTTGTCCTTTCTTTCTCTACTTTCTCTGCTATTTTCTCTTCTTTATTTCTTTCCATCCTTTCTTTCATTCTTATCTTCTTTCTGTCTTATTCTTTCCTTCTCTTGGTTATTCTTTCTGCCTTCTCCTTTTCTTGGTGAGTTTACATACTGTACTTTTTCCTTTCTTTTTCTCCTTTTTTCATCGACTATTATTTTCTTTGTCTCTCCTCTGTTTCTTTCTTATTTTTTCTTTTCTTTATATCTTTTTCCCTTTTTCCCTTTCCCTACTTTCCATCCTTTTCTCATTTTTTTCATTCTTTTTTCTTTCTCCTGCTTTCTTTCTCTTTTTCTCTTCTTTGTTTTCTACTAATTGCTTTGCCACTGTTTCTTTCTTCCTCTCATTTCATTCATTCTTTTCACAGTTTTCTTTTTCTTTCATTTTCTTCTTAATTTCTCTTTCTTCCTTCATCTCCTTTCTTTCTTTTGCTCTTTTCTCTGTTTAGTTTTTCCTCATTCTCTCTCTCCTTTCCTCTGTTCTCTTTCTTTCCTTGTCTTTCTCTGCTTTTTTCCTTATTTTCCTTTCTTTCGCTCTTGCCTTTTTTCTCTCTCACGCTCTGTCTCTCTTTCTCTATTTCTCTCTTTTTCTCACTTTTGTTGTCTCCAGAACAAAGGGACAAAACTCCTGCTTAGGGACCCCAAATGTAAACCTTTTTACCTTTGTGTACATTTATTGTATCCCTACAATTAAGCAGTAGCTCATAGCTGTTTTCAATTATCAGAAGTAGCTCTCACTATAGGAAAGATTGGAGCCCCTCCACTGGGTAATAGCACTGATAGAATTCAACCTAAAGTGCTTCAGCTAGTCACAGGCCCAGCCGGTGTGGGTCCGGAGCTGACCTAGTTTGAATGGGATGCAACCAGGAGAAAGTAGGGGTCACAGTACCTTAGAAGATTGAAATAGTGGGCGAGTCAAGGGATGTGGCCCAGCCCAGTCTCCTCTGGTCTCCGACAGATGTAGGATGGGCCCGCCCTTGGACTGCCCTTGCCTGGGCACAGCCGAGGTGCATCCTGCGCAGCGGGATTGCAGAAGTGCCTATGAGTATGTTGAAGGAGGCCCCACCCTTTTGAGCAAGAGCCTGCAGCTGCGCCTTCTGGTGAGTGGAACGATGGGGGACGGAGTCCCCAAGTGTCAGCATGGTCTGTAGGGGTCACACACCCCAAAACTAGGCAAAAAAAGTCCCACATAGCGAGTTTGCAGAGGCGCTTATGAGCATGTTGAAGGAGCCCCCCCCCCTTGAGCTAGAGCCTGCAGCTGCAACTCCTGGCTCGTGGAACAATGGGGATGGAGTCCCCAAGTGTCAGCAGGGTCTGTAGGGGAGTCACACACCCCAAATCTAGGCAAAAAATTTCCCATACAGCAAGTTTGCAGAGGTGCTTATGAGCGCTTGAAGGAGGCCCGACCCCTTGAGCAAGAGCCTGCAGCTGTGCCTACTGCTGCGTGAAACGATGGGGATGGATTCCCCAAGAGTTACTAGGGTCCATAGGGGTCACACACCCCAAAACTAGACAAAAAAAATCCAATATATACATTTGTTAAATAGACCTAAAGAATGTCTATATATGTTTAAACCATTAGTAGTATATTTGTAGACGGAAATGTGCATATCTAAATACATAAATATAATTGAATTATACATGTTCACATACACAGGCATAGTCTATACATTTGTGTTTTTGAGTATGGTAGTTATGTAGGAAAGACCCAGCTCTTGAGAAGTCTTCTGAAGATTATATAGTTATCCGTGGATCTTATGGTTGGAGGTAATGAATTCCATTATTTGGCTGTTTGAACAGAGAAAGATGCGCCACCCATGATTTTTTCTTGTATGCTGGGGTTTTGAGGCGAGGTGCCAATCTGAAGCGGAGGTTATTTTGTTGTAAGTATTTTGTGATTTTATTTCTGATGAAAAATGGTCCTGTTCCATGTATTGCTTTGTGGGTGAATCAAAGCAGATTGAAGGTGGATCTTCTGGCAGCTGGTAACCAATCTAGGTCCCTCAAGGCAGGGAAGATGTAGGCTTGTGACCTTACATGTAGGAGTAGTCTGGCAACAGAATTCTGAATTTGTTGTTATCTTTTCATAGTTGATAAAGATGATCTGTGATAGAGGTCTTTGGTGTAATCCAGTTTAGACAGTAAAAGAGAGATAATATCCTGGGCCTTGTGTGGAAGCCCTAAGTGGGGGGAGATGTGTCTCAGAGTTTTCATAGTAATGAGGCTTGATCTTTCTAATAGATCCACTTGGGTGTTGATTGATAACTTGGAGACCATGGAAATTCCAAGGTTTCTTATTTCCTTAGATACTTTAGGAGGTGGTCCCAGATTGTCAGGCCAAGCGCAGAGTGGATCATAATTTTTCCAGTCGCCACCTGTGAGTTTTTCAGTTTTGGAAGTATTCAATTTGAGATGGCTCCATGTCTTCCAATGATCAACGGCTCTGAGGCAACTGAATATATTGAAGTTTCCAATGTCTTTTGGGCTTTCCGGTTTTAGAAGTATTTGTATGTCATCTGCATAGTTATAGCATGGGAGCTGAAATTCATTGATCATTGCCTGTATTGACTTCATGTAGATGTTGAAAAGCATGTGTGAGAAGATAGAGCCGTGAGGGACACCTGCTTTTGTGAAGTACGGTTTGGATGAGAAAAGTGGAGTATGGATGACATTTGTTCTGTTTTGAAGGTAGGATGTGATCCAGTCGAGAGCAGTACCCTCTATGCTGGCTTCATAGAAACTTTGGATTAGAGTGTCGTGGTCAACGGTGTTGAAGGCAGCTTAAAGGTCCAAGAGAAGTAGTGCAGTGACCCCGTTCTGGTCTACTGTATTTTTAAAGTCATCCCAGATGGCGATGAGGGCAGGTTTTGTGCCTCTTGCGAGACAGAATCCTGTGTGGAATTTGGAAAGTATGGAGTTATCGTCAATGAATTGTGACATCTGGCGAATGCTGCTCTTTCTATCAGTTTGACCAGGAAAGGTCCATTTGTAATCGGTTTGTAGTTGTTTGGGTCATGTGGGTCCAGGTTTGTTTTCTTTAATCATGGGCATATGTATGCCTTTTTTTAAGTCTTCTGGAAAGATTCCTTTAGTTAAAGAATTATTGATGATTCTTCTTACTGGTGTGTCAGCAGAGGTAGTTAAAAGAATGTTCTTGAAGATTTTTGTTGGAAAAGAGTCAGAAGGGCAGCTGGCTAGCCTGCTTGCTTTAACGAAATCCATAAATGTACTTTTTGGCAGTTGTTTGAAGGAATGCAGAGGCTGGGTTTTATTACCATGCAGGGAATTGTTGGAAATGAGTTGATGCAGGTGGCTTTCCTTTGTTTTAAATAGGATTCCAACATGTCTGCTTTGGTTGAGTAATGATTTGCCAGTTTGTCAGTAAATTCTTGAGTAGTGGGATGATCTTTTTCTGCGCATTTAGATTTGTGAAATTCAGTGAGAATTTTATCAAATTCTTTATTGAGCCATTTAGCATTTTTAATTCGGTCTAAATAGAACTTTTTTTTTTTTTTTAGCTTTTTTGATTGTTGACTTTTTTATTCTGTTATGTTTGTGTAGATGAAGTTTGTCTTGATTGCTATTTGTTTTGAGCCAGGTGTGTTGCAGCTGTGCAATTTGTTGTTTTATCTTTTTAGTTCTGCATTCCTCCCAGGTGCTTTTTTTCCTTTGTTCTGTTTTGTTGTACTTTCTGGTATAATGATATCAAAAGCTTCCTGGAGCCACTCATAAAGTTTTTGAATGGAATTTATTGTGCCTAGATCTGTGTTTGATGTTAGTTGTGTTTCTTAGTATCAAAAGTGAGTTTGTTCCAAGGCTCGCTATATGGATACATATAAGGTGGCCTCAGATGTATTGTTTTATGTTGAAAAGCTACCAGATGGTGGTCTGATCACGTGTCTGGAGTAATCTTGTGAAAGGTAACTAGTTCTGGATTTACAAAAATGACATCTTGGATATACTCCGCATTGTGCATGGGTTTGTGAATGATCTGATGTAGGGTCAGTGTGTCTAGGCCAGTGATGATAGTTGTTGGATGGGGCGTTTTGGATTTGTCAAACCATATGATAGGTCACCAAGGATGTATAGGTTGGAGTGTAGAGTCATAAGGTTTGAAACTGTGTCTAGAAACATGTCTGGGAATGTTGCATTGCTAGGTGGTGGTCTGTAAAGAAGGAGGAAGTTACAGAAGGAAGTTGATGTAGGGTTGCATCTGGTGATGAGGGCCTCACAACCTTCTAGGGTAATGTCGTCAGCTTTGGTGAGATTTATTGTTTCCTTGAATTTAACAGCTAGTCCACCTCCTCTTTTGCCTTTGGTATTTTGCATGACAGTTTGATAGCTTGGAGGAACGGCTTCATACAACACTGGAGCCATGCAATCTCCCAAACATGATACAGTTATGAAGAATAAGTCAGGTTGTGTGTCAATGAGTAGTTCGTAGATGTGGTTGTTGTTTTTAGAGAGTGATTGAGTATTTATTAGTAGGCAGTCTAGAGATTGTGTTTTGGTGGTACTGTGACTTTGTTTTCTAGAAGCGTGAGCATTATTCTTTAAACTTGTAGCAGGTGTGTTATTAGTGGTGGTATTAACTGTATCAGGAGTAGTGTTGCTTGTCTATATCGTAATCTTAGTCCAGCAGAATTTGAAGACATTTTGTTGGGTCTGCATGTGTAGGTGGTGGAGATGGTGGTTGTGAGTGAGTTGGTGAACTGTGTTGTTTTTGTAGAGTAATCTTGTTGTGTAATAGACAAGGAGATTCAAAGTTGTGAAGAGTGGCATGCTTATTTTGTTTCGTCTGTTTAGGTTGGAAGGTGTATGGGATAGGGTTGGTTGCGGAGCATGTGGGTTATGTTTCAAGGCTCTAAGTTGTGAAATGTATGAGAGCGGGTGAATGAGAGTTGTTGTGTTGGGGTATTTGTGGTAGGTGTTGGTGAAGATAGAAAGTTTGGGAGTAAAGATGGTTTAGGATCTGTATTATTTGTGTAGTCATTAGGGTGGGAGTGGGTGTTTGTATTTTGTGACAGAATGTAGTATGAAATTGGGTGTGTGTGAAATTATGATGTGCTGGTGTGTATGTTATGTTTTGTTTTTGTGGAGTAGTGAAATGAGATATTGATGTAGTGATTTTCTGTGAAGGATTTGGATGTAAAGTACTGTTGGTGAAGGGGGTGGTGATGTGCGTTGGAGGAGAAGAATGTATGTGGTGTATGAGATGGGATGGACAGGGGTTATGAGTGTTTGTGTTAGATTTGGTAGCAGAAAGAGGTAAGATGTGTGGTGAAGTGGAATGTAAGGATTGTTTGGCTGTGTGTTTTTGGTGAACAGAGGGAGGAGGGTATTGTTGGTGGATGATATGAGAGAGGGTTGAGTATAGGTTTAGTGGTGATGGTAAGGGATCTGTTAGGAGCAAGAAGAGAGTAGAGCTGGTGTTTTGTATTAACAGGGAGTGTGTGTTTGAAGGGATTATGGTTATGTATAATGTGGGTGTGGGTTTGTGTTGTGTTGGTGATGTGTGGATTTGATAGTGGTTTAGGACAGAGTGATGTTTTGTGTGAGAGTGAAGGTGCCATTGTGTGGTAGTTGGGGTAGAATGGTGTATAGATGTGATTTGTGGTATTTTGTAGTGGTTGTTGAAACACTGAAATGTGGTTACAGTTTGTATGTTGCAAATGATCAGTATGTGGACCATAGCACCTTCCAGAGCTAGGACAGTGATCTGAAAAGTCATATCTTTATCCTTGACAAATCTCAGCCCTCACCCAGTATATTTTTTAATACACTTTTATATTCACATTTTTATAAAACATATACAGTGTATTGGAGCATTACAGAAAAATACAAATCAGATGTTAGTGGAATGCCAGGGTATAGAGGAGCCTAACTTTGTGTGGTCAACTTGGTCGAAAGGGCGGGACTACCTGGAGGGGAAGGGGGCCCTGGGTAATGTGTGTTGATCGGGTGCACACCTCACCCAGTATTGCATCAGAACTGCCTCAATCCTATCCCCAAATGCTACACCCCTCTTAGCCCCACACAGCCAGGGTGGTCGTTTCTAGTTTCCTGAAGAAGGAAAGTGGGCTTTTCTGAATGATAAAGCTTGGCCTGCAGAGAACCTTTTCCTTTTGGGGCACCAGGCCCATCCACCGTGGGATGATGACACATTGTAGAAATGGAGGTGCATTTACAAGAAGACGTCCTTGTACAAAATAAACTACAGATGGGAAGATGCCTCCTTCTACCTGCCCTTCTGTCTTTATGCTTCAGTCCAATAGGACCTGATATCAGTTATTGCAGCAATGGGCATGGTCTCCTGGCAGGGAAACAGCCTTTCCAACGAGGGTTGAGCTACGTGTGTCATTTCCACGCAAGCGGAACAACCCTTGCCTAAGCCACACATCTACCTTAGCCACGCATATGTATGGTTAAGACAATCAGCGGTCTAGTTGTGCAGATAGGTGGGGAGAGGAACAGGAAGGATCAGGTAAGGAAGCTCCGGGACGCGGCCTGGCAAGTGGGGCTGGGGCCGGGTTGGGGGGGGGGGTGTAGTTTTTAGGGGTGGGGTTGGTTTTAGGGCACAGGGCGGGGGCGTTGTCGTTTTGTGGCTGGGGCAGGGTTTTAATGCTCAGGGTGAGGGGGGTCGGGGTAGTTTTAAGGGCTGGCGGTCATTTTTAGGCCTCCAAGTGCGGGAGGATAGGGTCGGGGTAGTTATTTAGGCAGGGCAGAGTGTTAGAGCTCCGGGTGAGGAGTCGGGGTAGTTTTAAGGGCTAGAGTGGGGTGGATTGCGGGGCTGGGGTATCGGGTGTTAGGGTGCAGGGCGGGGGGGCTGGAGTGTGCACTTTACCACACATATCCCTTTAGCAATCATGCCTTTACAACGAAATTCATTGTAAAGGCATGCATGGTAAAGGCATGCACGGTCAAGACGCGGTCGTGGTTCAGACCGCGTTGTTTAGGCATGCGTGGTTTAGGCATGTGTGGTTGTATCTTACAACCCTCCTGGCATAATGTCATCAGTCTGCGCATCCAGTAACCTCTCTGCTTGCACCCATCACAGACCCATAGGTGATCTGGTCAGCAGATCTGGTGGACATCGCACTTCTGCCACTAATCATGTATGGTCAGTTGCAGGTCACTTCCTGTCCCTTGCTGCTAGCAGGAAAACGATCTCTCATGAAACAAATAAAACCAGGAGTTTTGCTGGTGTCCCTCTCCTATATGCACAATTTTGATGCAAAATCTAACCGGGTTATTTGGGAACATGAAGGGACCTGTAAGTTAAGGGCCATCCAATGCAAGTCTTCGCTCTGATATAAGGAAATGGACCAAGGGACTTAAATATTGTGTCTTTGCAGCTTGCATTTGCACTCTTGTGTTGTGTTATAGGCCTGTGCATGGGTCACATACTACATTTAGTAGTCCCGTGTAGTGATGAAAATCTTAACCTCTCACTAGCAGACAGACCACCATTCCCTGGCATTTCATAAACCGGCTGCCTTGTTGAAATTAGTGTTGCCGGCAGTTTGTCTACTTTACTTGAGGCATGTTTGCTTGGTTGTCATTTGCCCTGAATTATTGCTTCCATAAGGTTGGATTGTAGGTGTTGGCGAAAGAAATCTAGATTTCGACATCACTGTGCTACCATTCTTATTTGACATCTGGAAAGAACGGTGGGGCGGAGACCAGAAACATTTCTTGATGTTGAGACGCCATTTTAAAGCGTCGTCACCTCCTGACTGCGTTCTCTGAAGATCAGGTTGAAATAGCTTGAGCTGTGACCCTGTTTTTTGATGAGCACGATTGGTATTATTCGCATACTGTCCACTGGCAGGGAGTGCTGAGCCCTTTATTTGCCATTCAAAGTTAGTGAAATAGAACAGGTTACGCAAACCGAAGATTGTATTTAATCTTGCAGAAAATTGCGATGTTTTCGCTTTAATGATTTTAGTGCATGCATAACAATGCATATTGTATAAAATTGTAATGAAAGTACAAAGCAAGTCAGAAATATTCTCTGTGGTTGGGTTCTATAGCATGAGAATACTATAGTAAAGGAGGACAAGCTTGTTAATAACAGCCTTATTGAGGTAATATTATCCAATTAAGAGTCGAAGTGTGAAGATAAAAAAAAAAAAGACCTAACTAATTGAAGAAAGGAGAAATCAATTGCTGTATTGTATTGCAGCATTTATATAGCACATACTATCCAAATGTGGGGCACTGAGGCGCTTGCCTCCATGCGTAGCACACTACACCATGTAGGGTGTGTGGTTTGAAGTAGTGTGTATATATATATATATGCTATCGAAATCGCGGGGCGTGTGGAAGAATATATATATATATATATATATATATATATATATATATATATCTTTATTGTGTATGGTTAATTAAAACCGTTACAATAAACAATGTGATAAAAAAAATCAATCCATATTATAAAAATAGACAGATCTTAGATGGCATAAAGATAAGTTAAACATAAATGCATAAAATACAAAATTGATTTTCAAGTGCCTTCAGATACTAGCAGCAGTATAATTACATCTAACAGCTGTAAGAGGGAGTGGGAGCTTCGGTGTAGCAGCTAGGTGTTCATTGGACTGGGCTTCCTGGGGGGCCACCTAAAGGCCTAAATCTTTTATATGAAAGATGGATACATTTGATCAAACGGCTGTTTAGGGCTGTGTTTTCTGGGTTAAGCGCTGCTATAGCGCTCAGCCTGTTCCACTCAGTCCTGAGACTTGATTTACGCATGTCCAACATCGCTGGGCAAATGCATAGAACGTGGATTTTCCAAAGCCCCTACATTTGGTTTCTTCTGTTAAAACAACGCCAGCGGGCTAGGTGGTTCAGAAAAAGCCACTCACCCAGTCTGAGAGCCATGAATCTTAAATTCAAGTAATTTGAATATGTACAGACAAGAAATGGGGGTAGATGGGCTGGATGGTACGAGTTAGTAACTGCCCATGCATGTTTGCGTTTGGCTAGGATCGCTCTGTCTGCGTGGTAGGACCAGAGATGGATATGTTTCTTATTTAAAGGCCGATTGACTTGGGTTTAAGTCCCACAGTTCATTCGCGGACAATAGCTGCACCCAATTGTTTGTTGGAAGTATGTTGTCTTTGTTTTGATCCTATATGGGAAGTGTTTCTATGTCGTGCGTGATGACCACCAAGGTGCGGTTATCGTGTTTTGGGACGCTGCTCGTAGCAGCGTGGTGGATGATGAAGTGTAAGAAACAGACACACTTTTATGGTTTTCAGTATGCTGGTTGCTTGCCTTATCATCTTATTGAGTTTGACAATGGTATCAGCGTGTTTTTATTTATTGTCACACATCACGTCTTTTTCCCTGTTAATCTGCACCGGATGAGTGGCCTTCCAGCTTTGCTCCTCGGCTATGCTCAGCCTATCTTTGTGGCAAAGGTCGATTATACTATTTGCCAGTGGAGTTGTGAGCACTCTAAGTCGTATTGTCAATTTTCATCCATATTGGATTGCCCCGGCAAGCATGTTTTATAAAAGTGAGGTTGGAGGTGGCTTGCCCGAATAGTATTATGTATTGCTAGCATTCCTAAGTCTGTAGTGTGGTAACAGACTCTGAAGTGTCAAATGATGGAACTGCACTTGCCAAAGATGTGCAAAAGTGACCTTTTGCTTTATCATGCCTTTTATTCTTTTTTGGAACACTTTAATTAGAGTAGATGGAAGGTTTTCAGAGTCTGGGCCTCCCACGTTTGTTCCCCCAGGGGCCCTCTTCTCTAAAGGCAGATGAGTATTATGTGTTAAGGCTTCTCCACTCTCTCTGCTCATGTTGTGCGTTTGTCCAACTGGAGATATCCACTGCCATCTTATGCTGTCTGCCATCACCTGGAGAAAAAGTGTGTGGCTGGTTTGGAAGAGGAGGTGTGCACAAAGTCAAGGGACCATCTTCCCAGGGGTGTGGCGACACCATCTGAAGTCTGCAACTATCTGCGGTAAGAGTCTGTGGGTCTGCCTTGGTTAGGGGGTCTATCTTGCCTTCTGAGAAAGGAGTGTTGGGGAGTTCCCTGCAGGTAAAGTCTGCCTCAAGCGAGAAGCCTAGTTGCAGTTGCCTGGCAGAGGAGCTGCCCTAAAGACCTGACAGACCCGCTAAAGAAATTAACTCAAAGCATAAACGTAGCAGGTGTTGCCTTGAGCTGTGATGATCTCACTGCCTTTGCATGTGTGTCCCTGGTCACTCTCATTGGGCCTTGAGACATTTCTATGCCCCTTGCTTTTCCTGGGAATTATAGGAGTAGTGTCCAGCTTAGACAAATGGTGGGACATTGCAGGTGCCAACCCTAGCATGACTGAAGCAGATCTCCCTGTGCCTCCTACTTGAGGCATGGTGCACTAAGAAGAAATGCAACTGCATACCGCAACCGAAAAGTGAGCTAATCTCTGGAAGTGTGCAGTGTCAAAAGGATCTGACGAACCATCATCTGCAGGTGTTGCTGCGACCTGACTGAGCTGATGCTGGCACATGCACCCTGTGGCATTGTGACCATCCTTTCTTTGTGTGGCAGAGATCCTGGAGTGTGGGCTCCTGGGACCACATTTCAGTCCCCCTACAAACTCTTGAATTTGTCTCAATATTCGTGGGAGGAGGGGTTGCTTAAGTCTGAACTGTATCATGAGCTGCAACCACTTCTCTGCATGACCACTGCCTCTATGAAACAGCCCAGTGTGCCTGTAGGAATGCAAGCTTGGACGCTGACTTGAACTTGACAGTGGAGACATCATGGTCTCCCTGCAGCGTGCATTTAAAACCGTAGGCCTGACCCCGCCCAAGATGACTGACCTAAGGTCCTTAGAAACAGGAAGCGATTCACTCCCCACCCTTTGAGCCTGCACCTGTCCAGGTTTCCCCACATAACAATTTAGCATTGACTTATCTGAGGAATTGCATTAGTAGATCCTGTGCCCCTTGATCATATTTTTGTGCTTCATTGAGCAGTTGGTGTAATAATAAAGTCCTTTCTCTTTTCATAAACTCAAAGCACTAAGTGGACATTCCTTTATTGACTGATATTATGTGGATTGTTGAATTCCAAGACACTACCCAACACCACGTACCTGAGTAAGCCTTTGACTTCTCGCCTCACTACAGCCGAAAAGTTAAGTGCGAAACAGCTGTACTTGGTTTGTAATTATCACTGTCTATAGTACGCCAGACCCTGTGAGATCAGTGGTAAAGAGACTCAACCCTCACAGATGAGGCCCAGTGACCGGGTCCGTCACAAATAGTGGATGGGTGGATGCAAGGAGCCTCCTAAGAGCTGAGTATACTGAAGCTCGAATGATAGGCAAGCACAAAGTAATTGACCAGGGGAAACAGGGAAGAATGGGTAGGTATGAGAAAAATACTGGTGCAGATATGAGCTATTCAGGCACTTCAGTACCCCTTCAGGTAATACACCATCTTGGCATACACAATGATTATTGTCATTTATATGAATTGGCACACTTTTAGATATTGTAAACAAATAGTATAAGAACTATTTGTACTCACCCCTGTATGCTAGTTATAGAGTGTGACCCACAGGATGAGATTGACAATCTCCACAATATTGGCCAGTCAGGAGAAGGAGGGAGTAGAAGTAGACAGTATAGATTTGCTCATGATCCAGCAGCAAAGGAAGTGACACCTCTGCATTTCCCGTCATCCATCTGCCCAGGGAGTGACATTACTGAATTTCCCATCATCCCTCTGCACAGAAAAGTGACATCACTGATTTCCAGCCAAAACTGTCTTCAAAAGAAGAAGCCAAGGAAGAGGATGTCATTTCCCATCATGCATCTGCAAAGGAAGTGATATGACTTCCTGCCAGTCAACTCTACCAGGTGTCCCATCACGCGGGTGCCCCCAGCAAAGAATGGACACAGACAAGGCAATCATCTGTTTCGGCCTGACAGGACCAGAACCCCTGTTCCACCGAAATGTACAAGGTAAGATATATTCATGTGCCTCACCCAGGACTGCCAATCCCCCAATCGCTCCCAGATATAGACGACCCAGACAATCCTGTAGAATTTGTACAACACATAGACCCAACCCTGTACACATCCCACTAACTACTATCCACCATCAAACTACAGAACATACATTCCACACTTGCTTTGTACACAAGCCTAAAAAAAAAACCAAGACAACCTCTTCAACCTCATTGATACACTCAATGTGGTACAGCATGTCATACAACCAACACACGCCAAAGGCTACATTCTCGACCTTGTCTTGTAAACATCACCAACAATCCAATGCAAATTACCCATACCCTGGACTGGACCAGCCACTTTGTCATCCCTGTCTCAATGCTTAGCATCCTACCAACAAACCAAAGTCAACACAAAAAAGAAGACCAAAGCTCCAGATCCTTCAAAGACTTCTCCAGAGACAGCCTAATGCTTGCAATCATCTGTCACCCATTCACCTCCACATTCAAAGCCAACACCCTTCTAAACAACTTCCAACGGTTTTTTGCAAAGCTATGTGAACATCCATGTCCCAATTACAACACTTAAGTGCAAGCTGAAGCCTTCAGGACCCTGGTATTCTAAAGACCTTAATAAATGATCCATCTGC
Source organism: Calotriton arnoldi (assembly GCA_963921515.1). Classification (NCBI taxonomy): domain Eukaryota; kingdom Metazoa; phylum Chordata; class Amphibia; order Caudata; family Salamandridae; genus Calotriton; species Calotriton arnoldi. Next base: position 570,893 of record CAWUFW010010237.1, on the reverse strand, counting down.
AGTCAGGAAAGAAAAAGGAAGAAAAACAGAACTCCAGAGGACCTCTTGATATTGAAGTTCCTCTGCTGAAAATGAAGTCAGCTCATCACATCAGCCAAATCAAAGTACTATACCAACACCATCAATGAAGCTACCAACAGAAGCAAGTTCAAGACAAGCACTGCTTCACCCCGCTGCTGGACCCACCAATTGCTCCCTACATAAAAAAGTGCAATGCCATCAACCTCTTCTTCCATAAAAAAATACTGAAGATCCGATAGCACATTGACACCAAGCCTGCTTTGATTCTTACACCCACCACCTCCCATCGATTTGAGCCTTGAAACCCCTATCTCTCCCAGATCTCATTGACATACTCAACTCCTTCATGGCCACTTTTAATGAAGATTATGTCTTACTAGCATCTTTCATCAAAGCTCTCTCTGGAGTTGCTCTCCTACCCCTACTTACCATTGTCAATGCCTCCCTCAGTCAAGGCATCTTCCCAGAAGCTCTAAAGACAGGCCAGATTCTTCCATTCCTAAAGAAACCTACACTAGAGACCCTGTAGACCTTGCCAACTACCGCGCCATATCTCACCTTGCATCTATTGGCAAGATCATTGAAAAGGCAGTCTACGTTCAACTCCAAGACCACATTAATGCAAGCATCTCCTGCACAACTACCAGTCAGGCTTTGGATCAGGCTGCTGTATCAAATAACAGATACCATTCTGTCCACATTCTCTAAATAGCCATACCAGCCAAACCGGCATTTAATAAAGGTTATGATCCATTGTCAGCCTTTCAATTGTTCTTTGGGTGTGAAGTAGTAGGGTAGATCACAAACAAAAATGAGGGAGAGGACTTTGGGTAGAGTCAAGATAGGATGAACAGTGATAGTATGGACCTGACTGCGGTGGAATATTAACAACCAGATCAGTAACGCCAATACAGAGACAAAAGGCCTACCCTAGCAGGACCTGGCAGGTGTTAAAATATCAGGTGTCCATTGGTGTCCATCAGAGGCTCCGAGGTGTTTTCAAAGGATATTTCCAGCCCTGCAGGATCTTGGCATCATGAGGGTATTTCCTTTGTTAGTGACTTTAAATCAGGAAGTGCCGCTGACACAAAATGTAAGTCAATTTCCTTCAGCTGTTGTCTGAGTAGAAAGCCTTTACAAAGTAGTATTGTTTTCTTCAAATAGTCCTGGGAGATGTTTATCTTAGATTCCACTAGTAATTTAGGTTCAGCTCAGTATACTAGTATCGTGGTGGTTCGAAGATGAGAGCCCTTCAATGTTTTTCATTTTGGATCCTGTATGTCAAGACAATGTGCACATTTATTTGAGGTTTCCTTGGGAAGGATAGCCCTAGATTGTGCACTGTTTTCTGCACCTTTAGGCAGGCCACTAATTTGAAGGTTCCCTGTATGGTTGAGGTCTTCCAGCCAGCACCGTCAGAAGGGCAGAGGAAGACGGGCCAATTTTTCCTAGGCCCCGCTGTCTGTAAGAGGCCCTGAAACGTGTTATGGGCGAGGCAGTCGGCACGTGCAGTATATTTCACAACACAGGTGACTGTAATCCTAGCCATGCAGGTGACACAACATTGCTCTCTAAAACAACTGTAAATACATAAATGCATTTTCCCAAGTGCCTGGAGTTAAATCATTTTGCAGCAAGAATGACAAAGACTCACCTGTCTAATGGACTTGGGAGTGTTCTGTCTGGGGATATCTGCAGAAAAATAGAATGTTTAGATCTAGTTTATATAACTGTAGGTGTTTCCCAATGGATGAATAACGGCTGTGGGGCAGTAGCAAAGCATTGTTCTGCTTCTTATTTTTGCATTTAGACAGATGCGTGGCATGATTTTGTGAGTTGTTCTGTAATTCAGTATTTGGTTCTTCTGCAGATGTGTTGCTCTTAAAGTGGTTCACCTTTCACCATAGCTGAATTCCATTCCCATGTACAGACAATGACATGACTATTGTTTATGGCAGCTGATTAAATTCTTTTGGTACAGATCGTTTTATTTACACCCAAGTTGGAAGTGTAAGTTTCTTGCACCCCTACAGTCCCCATAGGTAAATCTTTATATATTTTTTAATTTTTTCGAGTTTTAGATAGCGTGAACTTGAAACAAGGGTATCACAGCGCCTTATAAAGTTTGCGTAGACATCAATTTTCAAGGAAAACACCAGAAAAATAGTAGGCATAAAGGGTAATAACATACAATAAGCGGTTTCAGTATACAATAAATGGCGGAATAAAAGATGACTAATTTCCAGAGGTAGAGATGCTAGGGTTTTTCGGTAGTAGGAGGAATAAATTATCTGTTAGTTCCAGAGGCAGTGATGATCGGGTTAAAGTTGTTTGGCGGGAGAATGCAAGGAAGTAAGACGAGTATTTTAGGAAGGTGTAGTCACGTATGTATTGAGAAGAAATAATGTTAGTTTTTTTCTGAAGTAGAGGAATGGTTGATTGTCACAATGAACCTGAAGTAGGGTATTCCAAATCCTAGGTGCATTCCTAGAGAAGGAATGCGCAAGTGATTTTTCTTTTTTAAATTTGGGAGGAATCAGGAGTAGAGTGTTAGAACTTCACAGGGGCCTCTTTTGGCCAGTTTTTGATAGCTTGTTTGTGAGGTAGTTTGGTTTCTCTGTGTAAAGAACTTTGTGGGTGATGCAAGCAGTTTTGAAACTGCTTCTTGCTTCAATTGGTAGCCAGTTGAGTTACTTAAGTGTGGGAGTGATGTGATCAAAATGTCTTTCTCCAGAGAGAAGTCTAGCCGCTGCGTTGAGTGTAGACCTCATGGGGATGAGGTGTTTTTTTTGGAATGCTTGTGATGGTTGCGTTACCGTAGTCCAGCTTAGAGAGCCCCAAGGATTGAACTAAAGTCTTTAAATCATCAGGCGGGATAAAGGGTTTGATTTTTTTTTTTTTTTAGGTTTTTCAGAGTGTGGAATGCATTTTTTGCTGAGGCATTAATATTGTCTTTCATGACCCTTTCCTTGCCAAAACCATCAAAAGATTTGTGCTTGCACAACTCAACAACCACATTGAAAGTTTTTACCTGCACGACACCTTCCAATCTGGGTTTAGGAAAGGCTGCAGTACAGAGACTGCAATACTGAACATTACAGACGACCTACACAGATCTCTAGATAATGGCCAGGCCTGCCTCCTAGTCTTCCTGGACCTCTCGGCTGCCTTTGATACTGTCAACCATGACATCCTCCTAAACACCCTCTCACAGCGTGCAGTCATCAATGGAACTGTCCTTCAGTGTTTTGCTTCTTTTCTGAACCAATGCTAAAGCTAATCAAACTGAGCAACTACACCTCAAAAGCAACATCAATCTCACAAGGAGTTCCTTATGTGTCAAGCCTGTCTCCTGCCCTATTCAACCTCTATATGGAACCCATTGCAATGATCCTGGAACAAGCCAGAATTGCCTATCATCTCTATGCAGATGACACCCAACTCTACATTAACATTTCGTCAATTAAAGACGTCCAGCACCTAAATAGCACTCTCTCCATGGTTCAATCCTGGCTGACCAACACCATCTTAAGCTCGACCCCAACAAAACCGAACTCCTCTTCATCCAACCGAAAGAAAAGTCTTTTCCGTAGATATCTGGCTCGACAACCTCATTGCATTAAACTGCAAACTATCTATCTCCAACTCTGTCAAATCTCTGGGGATTACACTTGACAGAAACCTGAGCATGAAAAAGCACATTCAGGCCTCAACTAAAAGTGCCTTCTACACGTTAAAGCACCTTAAAAAATCAAACCCTTCACCCCATCAAAGACCTCTCCAAGCTGAACTAAGGTAACACAATGCTCATGGGTGCCCCAAAAACACACTTCGCCCCTTTGAAAGCAACACTCCATGCAGCAGCCAGACTACTGTCGGGGGACAGACGCTTTGATCATATCACTCCCACCCTCAAGAAACTCAACTGGCTACCAGTAGAGGCAAGATGTATTCTCAAAACTGCCTGCATAACCCACAAAGCTCTCTACACAGAAAAAAACTGTCTACCTCACAAACAAACTATCAAAAGCCTGCCAAAAAAAGACTCCTCCTAGAAGCTCTAACAGTCTACTCCTGATTCCGCCTAAATTTAAGAAAGAAAAATCTCGCACCCGCTCCTTCTCCGGGAACGCTCCCAGAATCTGGAACTCGCTGCATCAGGATCTGCGTGGCAACCAATCACTCCTTCACTTCAGGAAGAAACTTAAACTTCTTCTTCTTAATAAATACCTACACCTTCCCACCTAAACCATCTGACTAACCTGTTGCCCTTACCCCAAACCCTCCAAATAAATCTGAGCATCGCTACCTTGGGGAAAAACTGTGCCTCTACTCTCTCCACCTTTGCAACACCCTACTATAACCACCTCAGAACTATATCGTCCACACATCCTACTGTCCAGTGTAGACCTCTCTTATATACTGTTTATGTAATTTTATTTACTCCATATGTATCTCGTGTAATTGCTGCTATGGTAACCCTGTAAAGCACTCTGATACCTCCAGGTCTGGTTTGCGCTATCGCCCCCATATACTATTGTCTATTGTATACTTCTTTTATAGACTGTTACTATGTATTGTTTATTTACTCCATATGTAACTCCTGTAACTGCTGCTATGCTAACTCTGTATAGTGCTCTGATACCTTCGGGTCAAGTTTGCCCTATACAAAACACGATAAATAATGTAATCCACTGTGACTTCACGGAGTTTGAGATAGATAGTTTGCAGTTTAATGCATCTATATAACTAAGCCAGTTGTGGATAGGCTGAGACTTTCCTTTTGGCTAGATGAGGAGAAGTTCAGTTTTGTTGGGGTTGAGTTTTAAGTGGATATTGTACAGTGATATGTGTTGTTCAGGTGCTGGATGTCTTTAGATGATGGTATTTTGCTGTAGAGTTTAGTGTTGTCTGCATATAGATGGTACGCAGTTCTGGCCTGTTCAAGATGTCTGCAAGAGATTCCGTGTAGAGGTTGCATAAGGCATGGGATAAGATTGATCCTTGGGTGACTCCTTGTGGGACTGAAACTACTTGTGAGGTGGCATTGTTTAGTTTAATTAGGTGAGAATATTGGTTAAGGTATGAGTCAAATCACTGAAGGACAGTTCTGTTGATGCTTGCATGCTGTTAGAGGGTGTTTAGCAGGGTGTTGTGGTTAAAAGTATCAAAAGAGGCTGAGAGGTCCATGAGGCAGGGCTCTCCATCATCAAGTAATCTATGTATGTCATTGATAATGTTCAGGATTGCAATCTCCGTACTACAGCCTTTCCTGAACCCAGATTGGAAGGTGTCATGTAGGTTGAATTTATCAATGTGGTTGTTTAGTTGTGATAGTACGAATTTTTCAATAATTTTGGCAAAGAGTGGAAGGGTAGTTATTGGTCTATAGTTGTTTACGTCATTCAGGTCGGCTTCTGGCTTTTTGATGAGGGGGGTGACTTGGCAGGGTGTAAGGGAGGCCGGCCTAGAGCCACTGGATAAGGAGAAGTTGTTGGTTCTAGTTCATGTAGGGGATATGATATGTGTAGGATTTTTGACTACAGGAGGAAAGAGGATCAGAGAGGTGAGATGATGGTTTTATGCATGAAAGTATTTTGATGACCTCTTCTTCAGAAATATTTTCAAACTTGTTCCAGGATGCATTATTTTTTAGTTGTACATTGTTGTTGGCGTTATGGCTAGTCGAGTGGATGGTTTAAAGGAGACCATCGTTAGTCAGAGATGTGGCAGTTTTGGGATCATCTTTGATAGGAAGACAAGCAGTGGTAGGGGGTGGGGAAGTAAAGGGGGTGAGAGAGAGTTGAATACTTGTTATTTTTTCTGCGAAGAATTTATCAAACTCCTCACAGCGCTCAACAGTGGCTTCAGTTGCATGCTGCGGGACCATGAACGTTTGTTGTTTGATAATGTTTAAAAGGTATTTAGGTATGTTTCTAGAGCAATCTAGTTGAGCTCAAAAGAAAGAGGATTTCTCTCTGTAGATATATTTCTTGTATTTTAGGCTTTCGGCTCGGAGGAGGGAGAGATGGTTCAGCGAGGGTTGTTGACTCAAGATTCTTTCAGTCAGTCTAAGTTGTCGTCTCTCCATATCAAGGTCTTTGTTGAACCAGGATCTGGAGGGGATGCGTCTCGATTTTTTGAGTTTCAGTGGGCAACAGTGTTAAGAATATCTGCCATTTTATTGTTGTAGTGGGAGGTAAGGTTATCGGTTAAAATGAGGTCAGCAGTAGGTAGAATTTGGAAATTGATTAGGGATTCTTATTTGAATGGGGGATTTGGTTATATTCCTCGCCCAGCGCTTAGGACGATTAGTTTGGATTGGGTGCTTTAGTTGGTTGTTATTGAGTGCGAATAAAGTTAGGTGGTGATCAGTCCAATCAGTGGGTAGAATAGAGTGGAGGGATAAGGAATTATGATTGGCAGTAATTGTGTCAAGGGTAGAGTCTTTATTATGAGTTTTGTCGATACAGAATTGTATGAGACCATTCGTTTCAAGGAGTGTGGATAGGGTTTGTATTGTTGTAGCTTCAATATCATTCAAGTGCAGGTTTAAATCTTCTAGTATAATGTTTGTGGATTCCTTCAGGGAGATCAGTGTTATTAGGTCTGTTAATTCTTCGAAGAATTGTTGTTTTGTTCCTGGGGTAGCGTAGTCTGACGTGACTGGAGCTCCTCACTTACCCCAGAGTGGCAGATGTATGCGTGTAGCATTGCGGAGATGCTTACGGTGTTGGAGCACACCAGCCTTTGGTTTCCCTGTTTATAAGTCTCCACAAAAAGCTGTTTGTCGTGATTGACAGCATAGGCTAAGATAGGCCTTCCCACCTTTCTACATGCTATTGCACTGCTTGCTCCTGTCCACCCTCCGTGCACAGGCTATTGTAGGCAGGTTACTGTATGCCTTGTTTTGAGGCACAAATGCTTGGTGCTTAGCTACCTAATTCCGACCTGTTTGGGCAGGTCGACCTGAGATTTAAGTATCACCTTGTCAAAGACTGTGGCCAAGGGTGTGGCCATTACTGCCATTCAATCAGAGAAGTTGAGCTGCGTGTGCTTGCCCATCCTCATCCCTGTAGTCCGCTTCAGCAGAAGAGGACTGAAGTCCCACAGCCAGTGTTTGATTGGCTGAGAACTAACTGAGTAGAATCCATAATTCCTGGTAACATTATGAGACGCTGCCGTCAGCATTGAATGAAATAGGAGGGGAATATGCGGAAACACCACTGACCCAATATCCTCCCAACAGAATGCAATGAGCCCAGTAACAGGGTTAATTTGAGTGTGGGGATTTTGGGAAACGGCTACTTGGACCTCAGGTGTGGGGTGGGCTAATTGCTGTCTGTAGAAGGAGCCCTCATGCAACATAGTTTCTCTTGACACGCAGCAAGGTTGAAACTGGTCAAGGGTTGCTTGTTTCCCCATCTAGAGGGGAGCTGGCCTGACTGTTTGGGCTGCATATGGCTGGTCTCTGTCTGCAGCAGCTAGTGGGGAAAAAATGTAAGGACTGGAATGCGACCCAAGTAATTACCAGTGTCTGAGGTTACTTCACAGATTTCACTCACCACTTTTGTTTTTCTAACCCATAGCTTGTGACACTTAGATTGTGTATTGTTCTTCACCTGAATCATCATCACTGGTTCTGGAGGTAGCGGGAATCTGAGGGCTGTTTTCAGAAACCTCGTTGTATTCAATAAAAATAAGTTTATAAAGCTGACTTGTGCCTTGCGTGTTAGCATGATTGTGCATGCTGATGTTGATTTCATATACTGAATAACCTATCAATGTGATCACACCCTCACAATTCCAAACAAGAATTATGTGGAGAAAAAGGGCAGGGAGCGCGAGCGGAAGCATAAATAAACATCCAAGTCTTGTGATGATGAGGTTAATCAGTTATAGTATAGGGTGTATTATTAAAATTAACCACCCACATGCAGTTTACCCTTCGATATGGGTCTACACTACTGGGTATGCAAATTTCCCATGTATATTTACTATTCAGCCAATACTGTGCAACTGTAATTGCTGCCCAAGTGTGAGTCCGCACCCAGTGAACTCTGAATGGGGTGGTGCGGTATCTCTGCCGTGGATACCGCTCCATCCGACTGGTAGTGGGTTCTTGGTATGTCAATGCACCAGTGTTCTTAACTGGGATCCGTGAAAAGAGCTGAGCACCTGCTCAGTGACAGTATCCTTTGGTTAGGCAGCATTTAGCTACGTCCACTATAATATGCCTTAAAGCCTGGCTTCAGCTCTGCATTTCTATCCGTGTAAAAAAACATGGCAGATTTATTCTTAAGGGTTTCTCAATTGGGTGCATAAAGACACACTGCAGTGCACAAAAACCTACATTCCAGCGCACACAGCACTGTTAATTTCCTTTAAGAGTGGTGCTATCCATTTAATTCATGTAAATAAATGCAATCCAACTACTTGCTTTATATATGTTTTCCTTTACACCGTATTCGCAACATTACTATTCATTATAGACTGCATTTTTATATTATGACTTTAGCTAATACCATTTGAGTTTACTAAAATTAAATGTATAATATAGTAGTTACTTGCAGGGGTTTCAGCCATGCTTCCTCCATCTGTCTGTTGTTGTGTCATTCGGATTTTTCTTCTGCCCACAACCGCATACAGCACAGGGCAGTGGGTCAGCCTGTCCTTGGCTAACTTCACTATGAATTATGGCATTCGGCTATATCACAAGGAGCAAGTCCTCATACAAAGTAGTTTTCTTCGGTGCCAGGCACTCTGGTAATGTTGTCAGGCACTACTCTAGGCGATGTGTGCTTATTGAGACTAAATAATATTTTTCCTTTCAGCTAATTTTTATTTTTATTTTTACATTTATGAGGGCCTGATAGTTTCCACATTTACAAAGTTTTGCAAAAACCATAACAAAACAAGCATTGACAAAGCCAAAAGGCTGGCCAATGCCAGATCTATTGGCTTTCCAAATGCGTGTCTTTTATTTCTTCGTACTCTGAAAGCCAAGCCTCGTTTCCCATCAACCCCACGCTTGTGTCTGGATTTTCTTCTAGCAGAGGTGCCAGTAACGATTCAGGTTCGTAGTGTTTATAGTACAAGTGCCTGGAGGAGCTTTCAAACAGAAGCTACTGTTGCACGTGGTGTTTGTGTAGCTCGAACCTACCCAAAAGTGTGAAGAGTGCTGCCAGAGTCAGTGGCAAGGGGGCAGTCAGAAGGTGCAGAGGAGGTGAGGCTGGGTTCTGAGAATAGAAATGGAGTCTTACTTCATTGTGATGTTGTATTCTTTACTATTATCCCCTAGTACAATATTACCAGTTTTTGACACCAATGTGTGTATATCTGGCAAGCCTTGGCTGAGTGCGCCATCAACTGTTGCACTTGTTTAAGCTTTCCTGACTATAGTTGGTTGTGCATCCCATGTGAGTACAAGGGTGCGAGTACAGGGTATATTGGAATGGTACTGAACTTAACTGATGACCTGCCAACTCTGCATAAAAGGGAGAATCAAAGCACATTCAGTCCCTGGCTGATGTCAAGAGAGTACCTTTAACTAGTTGATCTCTAAATAAAAAGCTGGGAGCTGAGCAGTTACACCTTAGTTTTCATCAGGTACTCACCCCAATTTCATGAGATGATTTTAAAGCACTGGGACTGGGGTAGCGGGCCTGTGGAATGGTATGCAGATAGGCTCCTTGCAGTCGGTGCAGGACAAGCGATTGGGCTTACATTAAGCAGGGGGCTGGTTTGGGGTATATTGAGAATTAATACCTACTGTACTTCATTTACCGTTTTAGGCAAATATCTGACAAGTGGATTGTTGGTAACCAGATACTTTTGAGAGATCGAGGGCAGTTGTGTAGATTGGCTCATATAAGTTTTAACTTTTCGTTGTGACTTCTCCAGGGCACCCTCCTTCCTCTTCATTCCTTTATTGAGATCACATTTTAGACCCATAGCACATCCAGCGCCGATGCCACCCCAGCAGACGGTGCTCTTCACATTCAATTTCCTGCCGGATCCCCTGCTTCAAGAAGGCCAACCATGACGGCTCGGCTAGCTCTGCTGGGGCAGTCTCTCTCTCACCCAGCTACTACTCAATAATCCCCTAGTTAAACATTGTTATTGATTTTATATAAACTTTGTTACACAATACAATCAAAGGAACCCTTGTATTTATACAACAGCTTGTCCCAAATCAGACCAGTACTTAACAAACCCTCCCATCTTTGTCACCTACCCCACCCCCCATCCATCGACATGAGATTTAATTTATGAGTGTACATTTCTCAACACCGAAAGCTATTTCCTCCAGAGCTCATTGGTAGGAGGTTAGGATCTGTCACTAGTCATCTCCTCCAAGCCCCCAATGCAGTCGACTTCGCAATTAGCTTGTATCTGCCCGGTTAATGCATATGGCTCTCAGTTACTGCCGGCAGGTGAGTTCAATGAGTTTTGTAGCTAGAAAATTAAGTGCTGGATTCCATTTAGTCTCAAAATCTTTCCCTCGGTTGTCAGTGGCCATGATTAACGGTTCCATGGCCAGAAGGTTTCACAGTGTATGTAGCCAGATTGTCAGCTTGGGAAGCAATTCTTTAGCCCTCAGAGACGTAAAAAGCCTCTCTGGCTGCAAGAAGGGACAAAGCTATTTTTTGGCCTGTTCTGGAGGGCAGTGAAGCTTCAATTCACTGGTAGGCCTTACAGTATCATTTCCTTTCCCCAGGATAGAGCAATGCTGACCATCTCATTAATGACCCACATTACTTCGTTCCAATGTATTGTTCGCTTCAGACATTTCAAAAATGCGCTTAATACACAATTGCACACCTGAACTACCACACCAATACCAAGATAGGTTGGACTGCCCACCGTTGCGTCTGTGCAGTCTGGGAGGAGTACAATACTTTTTCAAGGGCACTTTATACAGGGACTTTCTACTTGTCTTGTCCCTGGCTGTTTTATTAGCCCTCTGCTTTAGGTCATCCTAGTTCTTGTCCGAAAGCTGAGGGCCAGTTCCATGTCATCTCACACCCTCTGAAATTCTGTCTTCTTCACAGTATTAAAAGCTTACACAAGCCTGAGACTATATACTCCTCTCCGCCTTTCCCTTGCAACCATTGATTAAAAAACCGCTACGGACCTGGAGCGGTATTATGTATACTGCCCTGTGGGCGCAACAGGGGTGTGCACCCTCTTTGTGCACCCCTGGAACACTATTGTATTATAGAAGAACTGCAGACGAATGTGTGGCCCGTCTGTAATACTGATAGCGCTAGCACACATGTAGCACCAGTGCTCTCTTTTGAGAGGGGGTTCCCTCATTTGAATGGGAGCCTTTTCCAATGCAAAGGAGGGAACCACTTTGCCTCAGAGCTTTCGCCCTAGTGCAGACACAGTCGTAGAGGCAAACAGGCCCTTAGGAGGCCCACTGACAGTGTGCCACAAAAAGGTAACTCATTATTATTGTGCCATCTGGAGGCAGGGAATCCCTTTAGAGGGGGCAAGGGTTTTCCTATGGACCCCCCAGGCATCCCCCTGCAGGTGGGTGCAGGAACTCTCTGCAACCATCTGAAGTGGCATATCTGTCCTTTCTTTAAAGTGCAAGTGAATGCCGCTTGCACAGTGAAACGCAGAGTGGCTTGTAAACCGCATTTCCGTCTTTCCCTGAATCCGCTGCACCCGGGCAGCTGCGACTTTGGAGCTGGCCTGGTGCAGCGTATCCATGATAACAGTGTGCACCTTTTGAAAGGTGCACCTGGTGCCGACAGGGACAATGCCCATGGTCTGTAATTGAGGCACTGGTGCGCACATTTTTGATTGACGAATAAGATGCCTAGTTAAATATGAGGATAGATTGGTTAGCCTGTACATTATTTGTGAGATCCATAATTAAGCAACGTTAGGCTTCAAAGTTGGTGTACTGACTTGAGAACATACCCTTACATGTGGAAATAACAGGATTATCCCTCAGCTAACCGTGTGTAGGAAGTGAAGCCACCTTTGTAAGATGTTGGCCAAGTTAAACTTTCAGCTGCTTGGGCTGGGATGCTGATTCTTTCACAATTCACATTGCGTCATTGGCTTGCCACAGTTCCCCTGTGAACAATGTTGATGTGGAAACTTAACGTGCAATTTTTGGCAACCCAGTGTAATAGTTGCTTATGCATTTTTCAGCTTGTCAATGGCATCAATTACAAGATAAAATTAAGACTTGGTGCAACGATGTGCAGGAAGAACGTCAACAAAGACTATGAGCTGGAGAACTGTCCACTGGCGACTGGAGGAAACCTAGAGGTAGGAAATCTATTTGTATTCTATTTCTTTCTTAATCTCACACGCACCTCAGCTAATTTCTTGGATTTATGTAGCTGTCTAATATTGTGGTGTACTTGCGACAGTGGCTGCTCGTTGGTGGGAAGGACATGTGGTTCAGCGTGGGATCGGTTGAAGGGTTGCCTTCCAGAGCTTCTCTTATGACTGCATGTCTCAAAAATTGTGAAGCGTCTGTTACTGTACGGTCAACATCCAACCCGTTTACATCCAGCTCTCATTCATGCACCGTCAAAATGTGCATCAAACCTTTATATGCTAGATTTCCATGACCTCACCACAATCGTGGAGAATCCCCAGTACTGGGGAAAGGGTGCCCAGATTTTAAGTGTTCCGATGCCACACAAATGGCAAACGTGTGTTATACACCTGCTGGTAATGTAGTAAAGTGACTTACAAAGGATAACACATTTTTGTCAAATGACGAAGCTTTGATTAGAGCCCAGAGCTCTCAACCACTGGGCCGCACCTTTGATTGACTAGAAAATCTGTGGATTGTACGAAATCTTGTGTGATTTTCTGAAATGTCGTAAATTGTGTCTCCGGCTAGAGTGGCCAGCAGAAACTGGACAAGTCTGTATACAAACTTAAAAGTAGTAAGTCACTGTTCTGCTTTTGAGTTTGATCTGATAACCCTTTAAAACAGTCCTTGTGTCTCTGCAGAGCATTGTATAATGTAGACTTAGCTATGCAGAATAAATCTTCTGTGGCTGTTGTTCTCATGCTGGTATGCTGTGTCAGCACGTCACGGGAAAACCCTGCAGGGTTGGGCGCTGCCTGCCTAATCCGGTCTCTTGCTGGGCCTTGTGACTGCGATGGCACTCAATTGTGGTCATGAGCACATGATTATCGGGAATGTTTCTTTTCTGATGTGTTTATTTCGGCCAGTGGCGTAGCTAGACCTGTAGCCGCCCGTATCGAAGAGGGAGGAGGGGGGTGGGGTGGTGGCGATACCTGCTACGGCCGCAGGTAAGAGGGGGGGGGGTACGGCCGCCGCCCGCCAAAAGCAGTGCAGCCCCCCCCCCCTACTTGCTACGCCACTGTACACGGCCAAATTAGGAGCACCATCGGCAGTGTTTCTCTCCCTGACCCATCCTGTGCTTAATTTGTGCCAGTGGTTGCAAGCAGTGAGCAACGACTCTTGTATTCGTTGCATTTTCCATAATCAGACTGAAAGCAAGAGAGAGAATGGTATGGTAGAAGAGGGAGAGAAAATAGTGGCAAAGGGAGAAAAGAAGAACCTGCGAGAGATACAGAAGGCAGGAAGTTTAGGGTGGTTGAGGAAAGAGGCACGAAGATGAGTCAGAACTTGTTTTTCGCCAAACCTGGCATTCAGCCACATTGACAGCAGGTCCTTTACAAAATCTTCGGGCCACTGACCCCCCCCAATTTTGAACATTGTGCATCAAAGGTTTTGCATTGTCATTCTCTTGACTCAAAAATACAGGCAAAGTCAGGCGTTCGTAAGGGTTACCTCATTAAGGTGGCAGCTAAACGGATGATATATGTTTAAAAAACGAATTACCCAACCAAAAACAATGGAGGTATTTGTTTTTCAAGCGGGTGAATCGAAGTAAAAAGAGGGGGCCACCGCCAAATGCAAGTGAGTTGGCAGGTATGTGCACTGGAATGAAATACTTTCTGCCTGGTGACTTCTGTCGCAGAGACCCTAATTCACCAAAACACCAGGAGTAGCGGAAGTAGCATCACGCACCTCGTGGCCTCACATGATGGACCTGGAAATGACTCACATGATCATCGACTGATGACCGTAAAGGAAGGATCGTCACGTGACAGTTCACTCGTGATGTATTAGAGTGGATTTTGTTAGTAGAGTAGGAAACAAGCATTTTGCTGATGTTACAATATTTACATTAAAAGCATTTTCATAAAAATGAATGGAGAGAATTTCAAAAAGTTGGGTTGTTCAGAGGCATTACTTTTTCTCTTTGAAGTTGTCATCCTCATATTTAGGTTTCCTCCTTTTTTACCAAAACATAATTGTTGTGAATAATAATAATAATAATAATAATAATAAAAAAGAGGACAAATGGCATTTTGGTCGGATACTGTGACTCAGTGTTTACATCGGATCTGTTTATCCTTTTTCCTTACCCAAAGTGATGAACGAAAGAAGGAAAAGCATCTGACAAATGTTCTGAGTATTTTAATAGATTTTACAATTAAACATGTCATTCAGAAATCAAGCAATGAAAATAACTGTTACAAACAATCAGTGTTGGTAAGGCGCAGCTACTCACCCTCGAGGGTCTCAAGGCGCTAGTTACAAAGACTAACTCGAGAGTTTAAATCAGGACATTATTTCTAAAGTGTATTTTACATGTTAAAACCTAGTCTACCTCATACTGTGAAATCGTACTGTGAAATTGTTTCACTTTTCACTGTACTATGCATTTATAGTTTTTCATGTGCTTGCTATTAGCGGAGTGTGCCTTTTGCTCGAGTACATTTAATTACACTTGATCTGTCCCAGATTTCGGTTTATATACTATAATTTTCACGACTTGCAAAACATTCTGTACAGCAAAGGAAGCCAGGATTCCCTAAATGGAATCCAAGTATTTTAAGAAGACTCAAGAGGGTAGGTTTGGCTACCTTTTTGGAGAGTGCAGTATTCAGCCAGAGGGCACGTTGGCACCGAAAGAAAATGAAACCAATGTTCAGAGAATGGAAGAGACCATACGATCCGGGCTTCCTGAATTTTAGCTGATTGACTTTAGGTGTAGGGTCTACCACCTAGAAGCTGCTGACTAAATCTGGGAACCACAAAGAAATGCTTTCCTCTGCATATTAATGGCAGATTAGGACTGTACCACTTGAGGCACTGAAGAAGAGCTAGTTGTCTTTAAACATATAAATCTTTGTGCATTACACAAAACGACTTAAAATCCTTGACATGAAGCCAATGTAAAGAGACCAATGCAGGAGAAGTATGGTCTTTCTTTGTCTTAACGCTGGCGTACAGCATAGTTTTGCACCATTTGGAAGTCATGCTCAGCGCTTTGAGGCAGATACAGATAATCCATGCTATGGTAACCAGCGCTGAAAAAAATAATTCAGGGTTGGCACTTTGTGAAGAAAAGAATAAGAGAGAGAATACATTTTAACTGTGAAGATGGAAAAATAAGGAACTAATCACAGCATTAATTTGAGTTCTAATAGTGAGGGCAGAATCTAATTTGACCCCCAGGTTTTTCACACAAGAGACCGTATTTTGAGAGAATGACAGTTCCAAAAAGTGGAAGGAAGGCCCAACAGGCCTTAGAATCATGGTCTTAATCACCCTTTGACTCTAGATGTTTGATGCTTATCGAGGTTTGGACTTTTGCCAGACGTTATGCAAGTTTGAGGTATAACCGATGACCTAACTTGAGATTTTTAACATAATGTTTTTGTCTTCTGCATACATAAAGTGGCCAAAGCCGAAAGATTGGATAAGGCAGGCCAATGGGATCATATAGAGATTAAGAAGGAGTGGAAACGAAATGTAACCCTGAGGGACTCTGCAGGCATGGCGTCTCAGAGAAGAGATATAAGGAGGGAAAAAGTTTCTTGAGATCTGTTAGTTAAAATCTTCAAATTATGTAATGGTCGTTTCCTTGATTCCAAAATCATTAAGCCTGGACCCAAGATTTAGTGGTGTAATCTATCTGGTCTACTAGCTGTGTAAATACTGTCTTTTTTAAGAACTTATCCAAATTGGGAAGTTGTCCCGATAGACAGATTTTTCAGGATTTAGTGAGGGTTTTTTCAGTACGGAGATTACATGTGAACGTTTAAAACCACTCCAATAAGGAACAGCCCACTATATTGACATGAGAACAATGGTTCAAGAGCCCAGTTGGATTATGACAGTGGGGAGATCACATTGGCTCTACGTATCACCAGTTTGCAAGGGAATATTATGAATTTTATTCTCCAAGAATCTGCAATTTGATTGTGTTTGGTAGCTTAAAAGGACAACAATATTCTTAAGAGCATCAGATATTTTATTGGAAAAAAGCAGCCTTGACAGTTTTAATAGTAGATTTGGATGAGCTTTTAAAATGTGAGTTTTTGAGAAGAGTTATCACAACACCATTGGTACTCAAGATTACGAATAGGCAATTTCATTTCTGATAGGGTCATGGAGAATCGACCACAAGAAGGTCTAGCCTGTTAAAGGGACTTCTTCAGGGGGAGCTATCATATTAAAAGCAGTAGTTATCTGTGTATTATACATTTCTAGGGGAGAGAGAGAGAGCTCAGTGGAAGAATTGTTTAACAGGGCGCTTATGGTTCAGTTGAAACCTTTTTCCATTTACGGTAATCAAGGCTGCAGAAGACATATCCCTGTTCATGATTGTTATAGGTACTTGAAATGGGAAAAAAATAGTAGTGGTTAGACTATGAGACCACAAAAGAATAATAGGTCTGGTATAGGTGGGTCTTACTGCAGACAGTATCCAACATGTGGTTTTTATGTGGGCGGGGCACACAAAGAGGTTAATAAAGAAGATAAGCTCCTTACCTCAGCACCTCCCCCAGAAGAAGTTAATAGCCTAGAAGTAAGTTCCAGTGAGTCCCAGACAAGTCAGTGAGTCTAATTAATTTAGGTTCAAGGGCACTGGGGAACATGAATCCAATTTAGAGCATTTCTAACCATTTTTACCAGAATAACAAGCCCTCAACTGCATGTTTGAGTGTAGTGGGTAGAGAACAAGGTGTAACCGGTAAAGGTAAGTTAATTCATAATGGCGCAACAGTCATCCTTGAACTACGTTTCTTTGAGATAAATGATTTCAATATTGTATTCTGAAATCACATCTTTTTTACTGAAACCCTTATTAATTGTTGATCATGCTCTACAGAACATTTCATAGCATGTAACGGATTATGTATCTGTGCCTAGGGTTTTCCCCTTTTTGTGCCTATTGATCACGCTTATCACTTCCCGCTTATCACCTCATTCTGTGTAATATGGTGACCGAGGGACTCCCAGCGGCTATTTTCTTTCTGAGGTTCGCCTTCTGGTAGGCCTTGATGTCAGAGGCTGAGATTGGGTCTTCGTTGTAGCGAATCTGATAAAAATCCCGGAAAGCACTTGCTATCGCCTTGTCTTCTATCAGTGTTTCACCCTCCATGCCCTGTAATTCTCATCCGCTCTTCCGAGGTATTTTTATCTTTCATTGGGGTACAAGGAGCTCACCTGTTCTATTCTCCAAGGGGTAATATTTTGGTTTCATCTTAAGGCAGGTATATTCAGCTTTCTCTAGATCTAGGGCACATGAATTGGACCTGAGTTCCAAGCCCTGCTTTCAGCCCTCACCTTTATCAGTCAAGCTGCCGCTGATATGTAAAGACCCTTGAGGACCATTTTTAGAACGTCCCAAAGCATAGCAACTGAAACGTTTTCCATGTCAGTATCAGTCATGAACACCCATTCTAAATCCTCTTATAGACTACTGGATCGTATTGAACGTAGTCATTAAGTTTCCTAGTGGATGTTGGGTGGGAGGCCTGTATTGTACTGATCATTAGAGTAATCAAGGTAATGTGCTGATAGTGGCATCTTTAACCTGCACCGCCAGCCTGGTCACTATCAGGAAGTGAAATAGGTCATGCATATGTGCAGTGAGCCGAAGAATTAAAAGTCAGTGTCATCCTTATGTGTGCCTCTTAGAGTATCCAGTATTCCTTGAAACTTGGGGGTGCAAACCCTCCTATCTCTGGAACTCTGGTGTGTGCGGTCGTTGGTACATTCCATCACTGTTTGAGGTCACCTCCCAAGACCACCTCCTCCGTCCTGCAAAAGTAAAAATGTCAGAAATGGTTAATTTAAAGAAGTTTTCTTGATTGGTGTTTGGGGCACAAAGTGGTGTTACTACGCTGTGGGACCTATCTGATTTGACTGGATTAACTCTTAAAACAATGCCCTTGAAACTTTGACTTTATATTATTATCACCTCTGCCTTTTTTGTAAGGTTTAACAAGAAGTACTGCAGCTGGAATTCTTTTAATCTTAATTTAGGCCAGTCTTTTTTGTGCAGGTGAACACTCTTTTAAGGAGACACAGATCCCCCTGGTTCCCTCAGAAAATAAGGAGTTCCAAATGCTTTATCAAGGCGTAAGGCGCCTAATGTAAAGGATTACTATTTTAATCATATTGGTCTAGCATAAGAGTGCTATCTTTAAAGGTCCTGGTGTGTTCAATCGCCTCCTCCATTGTGAATGCATCACCAGTGGAATTGTGTTCTGGGGTAGTAGTTCCCCCACGCTCCAAAGACCTCTTAACCCAAAACATCCATTAAACATAACTAAAGAATTTGCATGTCACTTTTTTGCAGTGTATGGTCCCTCCCTGCAGTCCTCTTCAGAGCATAAGAGCAGCAATGGCAATATGGTCCTTAGAGCTGTCTTTCAGACCCTTACCTGCCCATCCTCAAGAGCCCTTGTCCCTACCAGACCCAGTGTACGTGGTGAAGTGGGAGCGCTCCTTGGAACAGTGGCAGCTAGATCTTCCTTTGGGCTGCATCCAGTGGCTTCTCATCCCTGCCGCGATTTTGCCAAATGCCATATTTCATCACTTTCTGTTGGACCTCAACTTTACCTTTCTTGATCTCGTTGACCAAGGGTAAGTTCCCTCTCTGAGTAAGGCAAGCTCATTGCCAGCCAGATGGTCAATATGGTTTCTGTTGTGGGCCCTTCTTTGCTAATACTCAGTATTGGTCACTCCTCAGGCAAAACGTTTTTCATTGCCCCAAGTGAAGATGAGCCGTAATTGGTGGCCATATAGATAGGATGTTGATTAGTTGTCAAAGATGATCTGTTACTTGCTGAAACTGTTGTCTTCCTTTCAAACTGGGCTCTGCTAGATCATCATGCAGTTGCAGTTAACGGCCTTCAAATAGTACAGATTTTGGTGCGCATCAAACCCATTGTTTCTTCACTTTCTTCATAGAAGTGCACATGCCTGAAGATTAAGGCCGGTTATGCACATGCCTCACTTCTGATAGCTGATATAGGTCCCAGAAAGCACCATCCATCTAGGGACAGAGTCCATAGCTTGTGTCAATTTTAAGGTTTCCCCACCACATCGGGCTGGATTTGTTGCCCTCCGGCACCACGTTGTATGGCTCACAGGAAGCAGCCTCGCCCGCCAGTACTGAGCAAGTAACCATCTTTATGTGCGTGGTCTGCTCATGGAGTTGTAAATGCCTTTCACTACATGAGTGCTGCTAGGGGTATTGCCCCCTCTCTGCAAGCTCCCACTGCACAATCAAAACCTGAATGATGGGATCTTCTTCTCTCATATGAGTCACAGTGTCTCCAGGAGTTGAGCAGCCTCCTCACTCACTGGCAAGAAGTGGAGGGGAGCCTTCCAATACAGTGTTTCTGCGGGGCCACAGAGCTTGTCAACACCTCTCTGTATCTTTCTTGCCTAGGTTGACAGTGGTCTTGTCTGCACGTCACTGCCACACGTGTCTCAGATGGATGTGCTGCAACCTTAGTTAGTGCTTGGTCGTGCTCGGCCTCCGAAGATGGCCACTATCCATCTCGAAGTGTTGCCTAGGCCACTCCTCACCAGCAGCTGTAAATTCTGGGTGATCTGCCTGACGCTCTCTTCCCTTGTCGCCACCAAGGTCTCCACTGAAATTTGTGCCTACTAGGCGGATGCTGGGCGCTGATGGTAGCTGATATTAGCGGGCCAGGAGCAGAACACCTACGGCTGATGTGCTCTCCATTCCCCGGTCAGGCCACGCCCCAGGCTTATTTTAGACCCTTATAGAAATTATTTATGTAAGCTAAACCTCCCCACTGCCGCAGTTACCACTTTTGTTTAAACAGAGTGTCACAGTGATCTCTAAAATGTAAGTAATAGATGAACTGCTGGAACAGCAGTTTATCTGCTGTTTATACAGCAGATGATTTTTATACAGCTCAACACTATTTGAATGTCACTTTCTCTCCAAACATCCAACACCTCAAACACTGACTGCACCTTATCCAGACTGGCATGCCCTGAACCTACTTGAAACTCATCCTGACCAAACAGATTTCCTGATATTTGCCAAGAACAACAAGAACAATTATGCCAAATCTCCCACAACGATATAACTAGATGGATTCAAACCCTCTACTTTCACCTTTTGCATGGGCGATCAGATTCACCATTAACACGGATCCCACCCACAAGGATCATATAGCCTAGAAGACTAAGACTGCTGTTACCACCTCCTTTTACTAAAGTTAGTGAAAGCATTTGTCTTAGAGAGCGATACGAGAACGTCTGTTAAAGCCCTTGCTCTCTTTTATCTGCAAGGTGGCACACTCTACTCCACAGCCTGTCAGACCCCAAACTGGACCCCTATACCACAGCATGCCTTATTAAGGGCCTGAATAAACATGATCATATCACCCGACTCCAATGGAATTCTACTTGCTTTCCTTAGAGGTTGCATAACCTTCAAAACCACCTGCATAATCTTCGAAGCCATCACAAACCAGCATCCTGACTGTCTGGCTTGCAAGCTCACCATGTCTTGGGTCTACACACACACCTACACACACACATACACACACACATACACACACACACCACCTCCCCCCCCCACTGGAGACTGAGAGATGCAACAAAGAAACAAAAAAACACGTCATAATGGCTGCTCCATCTATGCACCAAGGATCAGGAACAAAACCACAGCAACCCCAACCCTGCTGTCTGCTCCAATTCAGGAAAGAGCTGAAGACTCATCTTTAAAGAACATCATCATGACATACCAACAGTCTACTACACTTAGAACCAACCTATTCCTTCAGTCTCACGGACTGTATCATTGCCTTTGTGGGTCTCTCTGCTGACGTTTCAGCTAAGGTTCCACTCTAAAAATACCATGTACATGCCAGAATGTATCTCATGAGGGAACTCCAATATACAGACAGCATCTGCAATTTTGATGCTATACTTTTGCTACCAAGACATTAACAGAGCAAGTGGACATGAATAAGGACAAACAAGGCCTTTTAATTCCCACCCTGAGGTGGCTGCACAGATTTTACTTTTTACATACAGCTTTTAAAGTCATTAGTAGGATCAACTGGGCTAATAAATAATTTCTGCTATGTTGTTCTGCCTGTGTGGCCTTTTCCCTGGGCCCTTGCGCAATCTGTGGTTACTGTGCATTACACATGTGGGTATTGGCTGTCAGCACTCATGTCCTATTGTCACAGGTACTAATTCAATCTAGTTGGAAAGTTACTCTATTTAGATACTTTACCTGCAGAAGGATACATGTTGAGCAGTCAAAGCGTTCTATAGGAAATGGTAGTGGGTTAGAACTCACACAGCATGACATTGTGAGCGCCACAAGAAACTGATTGGCAGATAGGTAAAATAGGGGAGTTCAAATTAAGATATAAACCCCAGAAAGTGCTAACGACTTCTTGGCTGTGATACGACACACTACAGCTTGAAAGATCTGGAAGCTAGATGTTTCATAATATGGGCCTCTCATGTCAAGTTAACTTGCATTTATAGACCGCCAAAACACATAGGCATCCAGCATCATGTGCAACATAGAAATACAGTGACACAATATAGCCAAAGAATGGGCCTAGATAAGGTGGGTTTTCATACAACTTTTAGGTCAAGTAGGCTGACTGCATTTCGGAGGCCTGGGGAAAGATCGTCCTTCAGTTTGACTCTTGTAACTCGAAGATGTTTATCCACTAAGGTGCCTGTCGGACCTGGCCCTTTTTGCAGGGTTATCCCCAAACGTTTTGCCTTCCTCTGCCTATTTTTCTGATCTTCTTTTTGTTGGCTTTAGGACTCTGGGTATGTTGCCACTGCTAATCAGTGCTAAAGTGCATGTACTCTCTCCTTTAAAGCACGGAATGATTGGTTTACACCTGTTTGGCATATTTAATTTACTTGTAAGTCTTTTGTAAAGTGATATCCCATATACCATGGGCTTATAAATTAAATGCTACTGGTAGGCCTGCAGCGCTGCTTGTGCCATCCACAGAAGTAGCCTTTCAAACCTGTCTCAGGCCTGACAAGGCAGGGCCTGCATGCACATTTTATTGCCACTTTGACTTGCCATTTAAAATTACTTGCCAAGCCTTAAACTCCCCTTTTATTACACATAGGTCACCCCTAAGGTAGGCCCTAGGTAGCTTTATAGGCATGGTGCTGTGTAAGGAGAATGTAGGACACATGCCTTTGTGTGGCATGTCCTAGTAGTGACAAACAATCTATTTTATTTCTTACTGCTGTGAGGCCTGCTCCTCTCAGAGGCTAGCATTGGGAATCCCCTTATGTGTTTTAGTAGTAATTCCTGATCTGAAAGGAGTAGCGTGCCATGTTTGGTATGTTTAGAATGGTAGTGATAAATACTGCTTAATGGTGTAGTTGGATTTTACATTACTATTTTAGAAATGCCACTTTTAGAAATAGCATTTCTCCGTGCTTATGACTCTTTGTGCTTTGCAGCCTGACTCCAATCCACGTCTGGGCCTGGGTGACAGCTACACTTTGTGCATACTTTCCAGACAGCCCTCACACAGTAAGGGTTGGGTGTGACAGGGTTACAGCTGCATTCTGATGGTCTTTCTGGGCTGGGAGAGGGAGAAGGGGCTCTCACTTTACAATTGTATAGGTTGTGTCCTGCCCACACACAAAGGGCTGATTTACCCCTTACTGATGTCTGGAGCAAGGGATGGGTGAAAGGGGATTGTTGTACTTCTAAAGGTACTTTTGAAGTTCCCTGTTCAAGAATTTTTTTTGTATAAGTACAGGGGCTATGGCCCCATGATTTTAGACAGTGTGTAGACTTGCAACCAGACGCTGCTAGCTCTACATTTTGCACATTGCCAGAGGACTGCTGTGCTGCCAGGAGGTACCGCCATTTAGACTATTTGCTTGTTGTGCTGGCCTGCTGCCTGCTGGGCTACTGGAGGGACTGCCACTCTGCAAGTTGACTTATGTGCTGGCCTGCCTGCTCCTTACTTTGTGCCCCAGTGTTCTCCAATGGCGTCTTGGCTTTCCCCCTGTTTTCCCGCAATCGCAGGGCCAGAAAAGATTGCATTTAGGCCCCCCTTGCCGTGGGACTTTGCCTTTTAGAGATTCCAGCAGTCATGTGCTCATTGAGAAGCGGGGATCATCTGCTCCCTGCCTAGACATCTCCAGATAGTACGAGGTGAGCACTGTTTACTGCTCTTTTGTATCTACACCAAAGCGTGGTGAGGGCTTCAGTTTCCCTGCTTTGGAGAGAGCTAGTGTGTGGTCCTTTTCACTTTTTCTTAACCTACAAACTAGTGCGTGGTCAGCGCTCATCCAGATTCTTAAGAAAGCACGTGTTGTGTGCCTTATTCTTGGTAAAGTGAGCGCTTGTGGAGCACATCACTTCCTGTGCCATGAGCAAGTGCCTCAGAGGGTTGGTGTTCCCCCAGCTCTGCACTCTGTGACGGAATCCGCACTTGCCCTCACAAGAAAAGAGTAGCGTGATCCAGCAGCTGTGTAGCCAGAGCAAACAGGCTGCTCTACATGACGCGGCTACGGGGGGGATCAGTATTTGCCATAAAGAGTAGAAGGGGGTGTTGAGGAGCAGCGTACCTCTCTTTGGAATTGTGCCACCTTGGTAAACAGCATTTCTGCATGACGGGTTGTTGCAGCAATGGTTAGACTCCTGCCTTGGCGTTTACTCTGTGCAGGAATATTCTTTTTGATTCAGCAACTGCCCAGCGCGCTCGCGGGCAGTTGTACTTGCCATCTTGCATGCAGGGGACTTAGCGAGGTCTCCCTGCTATTGTCTTCAGTGTGTGGGTGCCCCCTCTCCTATTGGGCCATACCTGGGGTACTTGGAATGCTGACTGTTGGCATTATGGGGTGAGTGCTCGCTGGAGGCCCCCTGATCCAAAGATTGCTGCATTCTGGAAACTGCCTAAATTACCATATAACCTGTAACCAGAGCGCAGGTGTGCGATACTGGTATGTTTACTGGAATTTTAGAGGATTACTTGCCTGAATTACCATATAACTTGTGATAGGAGCGCAGATGCACTGTGTCTGTGTTCACTGTAATTCTGGGAGACTTGCCCTACACATTCTGCAATTACCTGCCGAGTACTTATGGTTTTCTGGTGGCATTTGGTAATTCATGTGCATTTTCATAACCGGATTTGCGTTCTTGACTCATGTGTTGATTCATGTTTTTATTTCATAGCCTGTTGCATTTCATGCCCTGATATTACAATGTGTGTCGTTTTGATTCTTGCGTTTTCAGAATAGCGAGTACTATTTCAGTAATTGCATGATATGCTCAGTACTTATGATTCATGCCGTTTTGGTCTATGTTATGCACAATATACCATCTTTTTTATTTAATATTGTGCGGAGTCTCTTTTGTGGTGTACTCATTGTGTTTCTGTGTGAGTGTGTTGTGCAAGCGCTTTACATATTGCCTCTGACGATAAGCCTGACTGCTCTGTGCCAAGCTACCAGAGGGTGAGCACCAGTTATCTTTGGTGTGTAAATTACTTGCCCTGACTAGAGTAGTGGGTTCTGCCTGGCTTAGGTGCATACCCTAGCCAACCAGGAACCCCATATCTAACAGTGCCACAATTAGTCTTGGAGATATCCAGACATTCTTTTCCCAAAGATTCCATTGCGGGTATTGGTCCGAATCTAAGGCCCTGATTTAGAGTACTACAGAAAGTAAACTCTGTCTCAAAGGTAACGCAGTATCCATTCCGCATTAATGAAGGTCCACCCACCTCATTAGAGTGGGGCGGACCTTCAGTATGTCAGCGGTGGAGACTACTCTGTATCCACCACTGACATACTTATCTGACGGCCTGACAGAGTGTGGGCCGTCAAGGTTTTTGCCATTTGTCTGCCCACCCAATTTAGAGTGGCTAACAAGTGGCATGTTTTTACCTTCACTTGCCGCCATTCAAAACTTGGCAATAAGTGAAAAATAAAAACATGTCAATGACCCCACGCCATGGGAGAAAACTTTGAAGGCCAGGGCGTCATAGATTTTTTTTTTTTTTGCCCACCATGCCACCTCATTTTGTACCCAGCCATATGCAAATCAGTCTTGACTTTGCTCCAATGGGAACAGTCCAGCCCAAACTGCCAAGCCAGATCCTCCCTGAACCAGAGCACAAGCAACCCAGGACCGGTTTCGTCCTCTTGCTGGACTGTTCTCATAAGAAGCAGGGCCAAGACTGATTTGCTTTTGGATGGGTCCAAACTGAGGTGGCAGGGTGGGCAAAAAATGACAAATTGGGATGCAGCCCAGGCGATTGTCAGTAGCTGAAATTAATTCAAGCATTCCATCCATCACCTTGTTATTTTTGCATTTGACGCCCTAAATGCACCGGGTATGCCCAGACATGGGTCCCGGGCTCACTGTGCCACTGGAACCAACCTACACCTGGCTGAAGAGCCCTAGTAAGGGCAAAACTGGTCCTGGGTTGCTTGTGTTCGGGTTCAGGTAGGACCTGGCCTGGCAGTTTGGGCTGGATTGTTCCAATAAGGAGCAGGGTCAAGACTGATTTGCATGTGGCTGAGTAGAAACTGAGGTGGTATTGTGGGCGAAAAACAATGGATTGGGATGCGGCCCGAGCGATTGCTAGTGGACGAGATTAACTCCAGCATTCTATCTATCACCTTGTTATTTCTGCATTTGGCACCCTAAGTGCACAGGGTATGCCCAGACGTGGGTCCCGGGCTCACTGTGCCACTGGAACACAGCTATACCTGCCGAAGAGCCTTAAGGGCGAAACCAATCCTGTGTTTTGTTTTGTTCAAGTTCAGGGAGAACCTGGGCTGGCAGTTTGGGCTGGGCTGTTCCCATTAAGAGCAGGGTCAAGATTTATTTGCATATGGCTGGGTCCAAACTGAGGTGGCATGTTGGCCGAAAAACAATGTATTGAGATGTGGACCTGAGCGATTGCCAGTGGCTGAAATAAATTAAATCATTCCATCCATCACCTTGTTGTTTTTGTTTTCGTATTTAGGCATGGTCCTGGTCTTGAAGGAGAAATAGCTATTAACAAAGTCCTGTACCTGTGAAACATCCTCTCTGTGCTAGTGCACAGTGTAATCTCAAAGCCCAATGAATGATATGTTGGTGACTCAAGGGTTCCATTCATTTATGACTTTGGCAACACATAGCCAATGAAATGTAAGGCTTCATTCAGAAATCCAAACACTCCTGCAGTCAGATCAGTGTCTCTTTCATGGGGTTTTCATGACTTTTGCAGGCTTTCTATCTGGTAGCCAGAGAGGCTGGAGTGGTGGGAGCCAACTGATTATTTTGTTATGTGGTTAGTTTCCAGGCATCCTTTGCCATGTCCCCCCCGGTTGCAAGGCTTCCTGCACCCAGCATAGCATAGAAATTGTGAGGCAGATGAGTTTAATTTTTATTTGTGGGAAAAATGTTAATCAGGGCCACAGGTGTATCTTCTGCACCAGACAGCAGAGTTCCAGGGCAGTCCTCAGAGAACAAAGGTCATTCTGATGGTACAATCCACAGATGAAGGCAACCTGCAGGGAACCACCATTTTGTACATGCCAACATAATGTGGGTATAGAATGGATGCAAAAATTCTTATAGTCAGTGTTTCTCCTCTGACTTTCACATACCCTGCGTGGAAAGATAAAGATCCTACTTGTAGGGGACTGTTTGGATTTACAGGGGGAGGATAAGTGTAAAAAAATCTATTTAGCTGCCATTAACTGCCAGACATAGCATAGCCTAGTATGAGGGGATTGTAACTACCCATGTCTAGAAGTGGAGAATAGACATTGGGTGCACTACTTTCCCAGCAAGGCCTAGACTCCACTATTGAATGTCCTTAGATTACATGGAGCACTCCCTGTGGATATAGATTGCGTAATACACTACATAGATTCTGAAATGCACTATTGAGAAAAAACATATGGAAGTCCAGAAATTTTAACAGAGCAGGGTGACACAGCAATTTCAAGCCATTCACTCTGTACTTGTATGAGTGATTGTATGATATATTATGACTACTGTTTGAATGTTATATTGTGGTCATTGTGAGATGAAGATAAGAGAGATGGTATAATGGTCAGGCTGAGAAATCAGAAAATTCAAGTCCTAATTCACTTGAGCAGTTGTGTGATCCTGAGTAAATCACTACTAGCTTTTGCCTCTGGTCCCTTATCTGATACAAGTGAGAATAATTGGAATCAGATTAATGGCCATGTTCATCACTCCGTAGAAACTGTACATTTTGGGTTTGTTTGAAAAGGTGAGCAGAGTGTCGTGAGATTTCTGCATATTTAGCTAAACTGATTTGTATGAGCTTACTGTTTGGTTCCAGTAAATGAAGAAGAATGAGAATCACTGTTTGATGCTTCTGCAAACTACCTGCTAGGGACAATAGCCACACATACAGAACCTACTAGTCTCTTTTATTACTCGGATAGACTTAGGTTGGGTATTTGAGGATGAATGAGGTGTGAGAGAAAGGCAGCAAAGAAATACATCGGTGCTAGTGCCAAAACATAGGATAAAACTAACAAATAATAATAATTTGTTCAAAGACTTTTAAAAGAGTGACCAGGTAACAAAGACAATTACCTTGAAAAGGCTAGGCTTGGATAGAATGAAGAGAAGTGAGAAGAAAGATATAGAAGCAGCGCCAAAAGAAACGGCAAGTATTTGAGGCCAAAGCAGAGAACAAATTAAGCAAGTCATTTTATGAGCTTACGGATCTGTATTTCTTTCCTATATCAACCTTATTCTTCTGAGTATAGTTTCCAGCTAGGATTTATCAACAAGGATTTATCAATTTTCTTATTTTCTAAATCTATTAAAGATTCTAGTCGGAGACAATCTGAGTGAAGTATATGATCAAGGATTAATTTAAGGGATACAGCTATTATTTACTGTTTTACAATGGTTTCAGTGTTCTACCATTTGAAAAGGGACGAGTCTAGGAAGGGAAGAGTAGTCACAGGATCATCAAACCCAGCTTGGTGAGGAGAAAGGGGAATTGTCTCAACATTTAAGATATGCCTTTTCCAAGTCAGAAGTTGACAATTGACTACTAGCCGTCCCCTGTTGTCAAAAGGTGCTCGACTCCTTGAATATTATGGCACTGATGAGGTAGATAAGCAACATACTAGACAAAGGAGAACAGGGTGATTGACATCAACTCAATACAAGCTACAGGCAGAGGAGGATAGCATATCTAACTGTTTATTATAAGTTTGCAGCATCAAAATGTTATGTTACATACCTAGCTCAGTGAGAGAAGAGTTATCCCTGGTAACACAGAACATTTTAGAAATGTAAAGGAATATATCAGGAGCAAAATCAAAAATCATGCCCATTTTTAATTATCTTATAGGAGGTGTTTTTGCTGAAAGAAATTTCAGTGAGTGAAGGTGTTTACTAAATGAGCGCTCAAATCCAGTAGACTAAGATTAAGGAGCTGCTGACTTGAGAGCCCAATTGATTAATTAGTCTTGTCTCCCCAAACTGTACAAACTGTAAGGCTAATGAATTAGCGAAGAGGAGAGGTAAGGACAGTAGCGGCTTGCACAGGTAAGAGCGGTGAGGCGGGGTGGGAGGTGGTGGAATTCGACATTCGACGGGATAAGTAATAATAAATAAATAAAACTACTTACTTTGTGCTCGCCGCGTCGCTGATGCGGCAAGCGCAAATTAAGTGTTTTTTAAAATTTATTTGATATTATTTATACCGTCATATGACGAATTCCACCCCACCACCCCGCCCGACTCATCGCTCTTACGTGTGCGAGCCGCTACTGGGTAAGGAGTACAATGGTATGTATGCACTGGACTGGAATGCCTTCTGGTCCAAATAGGAAGATGGATAAAATAGTGTGCGCTGGCTCTTGAGACCATTTCTCTGGAAATTATTTATTTATATTGTTCGAAATGGGGTCTCCAGTTGACAGTGGTTTACACCCTGTCCAAGTATGGACCCACAACTTTAGTCAGGGCAAGTGTCGTACACACTAAAGGCTTACCTATGCTCACCCTCGGGTAGCTTGGCGCAGAGCAGTCAGGCTAAACTAAAGAGGCAATGTTTAAAGTATGTGTGCATGCACACAGTAAGAAACACAGTAAAAAAAAAAACACATAAGTACTCCACACCAGTTTAGAGAAATAGCCAATATCTATCTGAGTAAAACAAGAAAAAAATGACAAAAATCCAACATATACAAGTCAAGATATTAATTTTTAAAGATTAAAGCAAAATGCAGTACTTAGACGTCTATAGCTCCAACTGGGGCTATCTGGTCGTGCTTGACTGGGACAAATCCAAAAGATCAGTCCGACTGTGATAGAGCGCGCCGACTACAGGAATCACGCAGACTCCCTTACAGTACCTTGGCTGCGTCGGAAATCAGAGACGATGCATCACGCAGTGGAGATGATGCGTTGCACAGTGGAGGTGAGGCGTCGGTTCCTTAAGGCGATGCAGAATCGTTGAAGCTTTTGCCGGTTTAGGATGATGCATTGCGCATAGAAGATGATGTGTCAGTTGTGGGTGCGAGAAGTTGGTTCCAGAAGGAGATGCAGTGTTGAGGCTGTGTCGATGTCGAGAGCGCGTTGCGT
The DNA here is from genome assembly GCA_963921515.1 of Calotriton arnoldi. Taxonomy (NCBI): domain Eukaryota; kingdom Metazoa; phylum Chordata; class Amphibia; order Caudata; family Salamandridae; genus Calotriton; species Calotriton arnoldi. The sequence continues at coordinate 540,915 of CAWUFW010010237.1, read as the reverse complement.
CGATTCCTCGGCATTGAATGTGTGGGCTAAAGGCAATGCATCGATCAAGAGTTATGCAGGGCCGGGGATGTGTCAAAGTCGAGACGGTGGACGACGGATGTCGGTGGTGCGGTTTCCAGACTCACGTTGCAGCGGTTCTTCGGAGGTGCTGCTGCAAAGTCTGGGCTATGTTTAAGTTGAGGTCTTTGCATCGGGCACTCAGAGAGCGGTGCCCACGGCTTCCGTGCAGACAGCAGCGATTCGTCGATTTCGCAGGGATGCGCCTGTTCCGAACTGAAGCGTTGGATCGATGATTTGGTTTCTTGGTTGCAGCACCAAATCCACCTCCAAGAGCCCAGGACTGGGTTTGGCACCACTTGTCAGGTCAGGACTCATAGCAGAGGAGCCCAGGTGCCGGTTACAAGATGCAGGTGAAGTCTTTGATGTCCCTAAGACTTCAGCAACAGGAGGCAAGCTCAGTCAAGCTCTTGGAGAATCTTAGGAAGCAGGCTGCAGAGAGTAAAGTCCAGTCCTCTCACTCCCAGGCAAGAAGCAGCAGACAGCAGGCCAACACAGCAAAGCAAGCAGCAAAGTGACAGTCCCTCCTGGCAGTACAACAGCTCTTCTTCCTGGCAGAATGTCCTTAGTCCAGAAGTCTTTTGAGTATATGGTGTCAGATGTCCAGTACTTATACCCATTTTAGCCTTTAAAGTAGGGAGACTTCAAAGAAAGCTCTTTATAGTGCACAAGATCCTGCTCTTCCTGTCCCTGGCTCCAGACACACTACAGGGGGGTATGCAGCTCTTTGTGTGGCGGCAGGCACAGCCCAATTCAGGTGGAAGTGTCAACTCCTCCTACCACTCTAGCTCAGGAAGTGCGGTCAGCTTGGTGATTGGCCATTAGGATATGCAGGGCACACCTCAGCTGCCTTTCTTTGTGACTGTCTAGAGTGAATTCACAAAGCCCAACTGTCATCCAACCCATATGAGTCTTCTAGGGACAGGCAGAGGCACAGAATGGTTAGAGTAAGAAAAGGCTTTCTTTCTAAAAAGTGGCATTTTCAGACCTGCAATTTAAAAACCAACTTCACTAAAAGATATGTTTTTAAATTGCGAGTCCAGAGACACCAAACTCCAATTTTCCATCAGCTCCCAATTGGAAGATACACTTGTAAAATGTTACAAGGCAGCTATGGAAGAGATAGGCCTTGCTATAGTGAAAAACAAATTAAGCAGTTTTTCATTACCAGGGCATGTAAAACTTAAAACCACATGTCATACCTTTTAAATACACTGCACTCTGCCCATGGGGCTACCTTGGGCCTACCTTAGAGGTGCCTTACATGTAGTAAAAGGGAAAGTTTGGGCCCTGCAAGTATGTGAACTTGCCTGGCTGACGTGGCAGTTTAAGACTGAACACACCGGCTCTGCAGTAGCAGGCCTGAGACATTTTTTCAGTGCTGTGCATGTGGTTGGCACAATCAGTGCTGAAGGCCCACTAGTAGCATTTAATTTGCAGGACCTGGGCACACACAGTACACTGTACTAGGGACATATTAGTAAATCAAAAAAGCCAATCATGGAGAAACTAAATGCAAATACATTTTAGACACAGGGCACAGGCACTTTAGCACTGGTCAGCAGTGGTAAAGTGCACAGAGTTCTAAAAACAGCAAAAACAAAGTTCAACGCACAGTCAAAAACAGGATCTCAGAGACAAAAAGACAGGGGAAACCACACCAAAAGATGCCAGGTCTAACAATTATCATACATGGACAATAGTAAGTCCTAAGAATCGCTTGGGAAATGGTGTCAGCCAGCTGGAAGACAGACTTGCCTGGCTCCACCTGTGGAAGTCGGTGTTGTACTTGAAGCTTCATCCCGTGAAGTTTGAGTTTTTACTCATCACCAGCTATAGCCAACAAAGGCAAGTGCAAGATTCACTATCAGAGATGAAACTCAGTGACTTTCCCTCCATGATTTTTCAATAACACTGAATTCCTTTATTTTCACTTCAACACCACCCTCAGCTTCAAGATCCATGTTTCAATAAAAGGCACATAGTGCTTGGCACCAATCTAGCCTGTTCCGCAAAGTGAAGTCCTTTCTCCCTGAAACAGAATTCAAAAGGCCATCCAAGCCCCAGTCTTTTGACAACTATGCAGATCGCAGCAAATAGGGTGCTTCCTCTGCAAACACCACTTGGTACCTCTGAAGAGGCACTGGTCGTCTGACCAAAGGACTAAGAAATTTGAACTTCCTTCCATTGGCTTCCTCTGGCCTGCTTTATCAAATCCTTTTCCATGACCTATAAAACCTTAAACCCAAGCAACCTCCAGTACTTCACAACTAAGATCAAGATCCCTGGTGAGTAAGACAGCACCCACAGCATTGTTTGGCTCGTAAGAAGAAAATGAAGAAAATAAAATATGTTCGACCTTTTCTTGCTCCTCCTAGAAAGTGGTACTGCCTCCAGCTGCTCCTTCCTTTCTTCAGTGCCAGAACAAACAGAAAACCCCACTATATGAAGCAGCACTTCATTCTGGTGTAATCTTCATGGATATCGGACTGGGCTAAAGTAACCATTTCTAAGTATCCTTTCCCCTCCTGTTTCCCATCATCTCCTTGTCTCACCGGACCCCTTGTATATCTGTTTGGCCCACCTTTGTAGAGCACTTTGTAGAGCACTCCATTGCTTTTTAGCTAGGCTTGCATTTAATAAATGCCAGTAGTTCTATACTTTTAAATCTTGGATTCTCACAGTTTTCTTAAATAGGGTTCATTTCAGAAAACCTGTATTATGTAATATTTTCTATTTATTTAAAATTATGTTAATTTCCCGTATGGTTAGAGAGGTATTATAACAGGACATAGCATAACTGTAACACATGTGATCAATTAAGTTGTTTCAAACAATAACATTTCGAGTTATCCATTATTTAATGTAGCCGCCTGTCTAGCAATTTCCTCAAACTCATCTTATTGGAAACTGTATCAAGCGGATGTATCCACTTACATTCCCGCATGTTGAGGATATTGGTGATTTTACCACTCTTTGGGTTAATGGTGATCTTTTCTACTACAAACTATTTGAGACTCTCTACAGGGTGGTTGTGTGGCAAAATGTTCAACTAAGAGGGCACCCTGTATACCTTACATCTTATCCTGCTGCTGTGTGTAATATTCTTGCCTTGACTTTTTGTCATGTTTGGTCCATGTGCCATTGGTTGCATGGACATTTTATGATGTAAATGACATCCACACTTACAGTGGTATGGCTGTTCAAGATGTATTTCCAGCCATTTTGTGTGAAATCCTACAACGTCAATGTGAGGGCACACGCTTTACATCGACCAAAACTGAAGTGGCCTGTAATGGGATTAAGGTTCCAGTATTAAGGCATATCAGAATTGGTCTGTGATTTAAGCAGAGCACCCATAGCATGGTCCTTGACGCTCTTACCTTTTTTAAAAACGCACATGGATTTCTCCTTCAGGTCACGCTCATCCAAGATAAGTCCCCAGTGTTTATTAATGCTCTTTTTTATGTCATTGCATTTTGTACAAAAGGCGGACACACAGACCATCTTCTACTTTGAGCTGTCCGCTCTCTCTCTGGGCTTGAGCAGAGTATCCCGGAGGCAGTACCACGCTCGTTTGTGTGATCACTTAAGAAGTCCCTTAGGGTATTTCTGCTGTTGCAACTTGGTCACCAAGGTGTTGGATTCCTTAAAGTAATCCTCCCTCATAATAGGTAAAAATTATCCATATGGGAGATCGTTACGCAGGTTTCTGGGATGATGGCTGGAGTACCTTACAGGGTATTGCGTTGAGTCTCTTTTCGCTATAAAGAAGTATACAGTTTGCCATTGTCGACCTTGATTAAAAGGTTCAGGTAGTTGATCCCTTGCCGACTCTGGGAGCTGGTAAACTTTATATCTTCTCATGTGTTGTTAAGCCACTCATGAAAGAGTTGTAGGTTGGATTCACTGCCTGTCCAAATCATATGTATGTCATCTTTGTAATACTTCCATAGGGTGATATTGACAGTGAAGGGATTAGTTTCATTATAATAACAAGTTTTCTCGTACTGGTCGCTGTAGAGAATGGCCAGATCAGGGGTGAAAGCAGCCCCATAGAGACTCCTTTGGTCTGAAAATAGTAATCGCCTTGGAATACAAAGAAGTTCTTAGTCCTGGCTATTTTTTTTGAGGAGATCGACAGTGAAGACATTCAGTAACTCAATGGGATGTTATCTCCTGTCAAGAAACCCTCTGATGGTTTCCAGAGCCGGTTCTTGGGTAATGTTGGTGTACAATAATGTTACATCCATTGTGACCAGCATTTGTTCAGAAGGGTCAAATGGATAATCCTCAATAAGTTTAATATCCTCTACACTATATTGTTTTCAGACCAGAGGAGTTGCTATAGGGGCTGCATTCGCCTCCGACCTGACACACTCCATGCCACAACCATTGTGGGTATCCCAGGGTATGCAGGAATTACTGGGCAAATACAGAGGTGGTTGAAGCCTTTTACCACAGATGTTGCACTGCCCTTCATATTCTGGCTAATGAAAACTGGACTCTTAGTTACACCCCTTTAGCACTTGACTCGCATGGTGAGATAAGCAGACCAAGGCTGCTGAAGGGGGCAGAGCTAAAAATGTGCACACTGTAACTCAATCATAACTGTCCAACTCCAAGATTATACAAGGGAAATCACGGTTATAATAAGGTGTTGTAGATAAAGCAATAGTAATCTGTTAGGTCAATTGAGAGGTACACACTTACAATGTCAAGTGTAAGCAAGTTATTATGTCTGTAACCCATAGGTAATTCTCTTATTAGTAACCAGTTTCTTAACGATTAAAAGTTAGGCCCACAGTCTAAGTTACGAGCCGTGCTTGTCATTGGGGAAGCGTTCAGTAGGCGTTCACTTTGAACAGTGCAGTGATACCCCTGTACAAAGTCCTCGCTGGATTTACTGTGTGGGTGTAGCTCTACCTTTTCTCATGGCACTGCTGGTGGAACTACAGATATCACAAGTCTTCAGGAGGGTCTCTGCAATTTATGTTGGCGCAATTCCATCCTGAACACAAACTCCCTACCCAAAAAGTGATAGAAGCCGACCCACAGGTCAATAGTGAGTTTGTCAGCTGTCTTGTCAGGTCATAAGTCACTGTTGGTGGAAGCACACGTCAATGTTCTTGCGGGACACAGCACAAGGAAGACTGCATAAGGTGGTCATGCTTCTCTTAGTTGGTGCAGCATGCCAGGTTCACAGAGAGATAACATGAGTCGCTCCAGCACTTGGGTTGGCTCCTTGTCTGGGGGACCATGGGCAGCAGTCACACTTGTAATCTTTGGTGACGGGTGCCTGGCTCAAACAGGGGATGCAGAGAGACCCACTGCAGCACTTGGATCATTTACTGCAAAGTCCCTCCTGCCCATCTGCTGTTCTGAGCAGTTACCTGTTCTAGGTAACTGCAGCTGAGGTTCTTCTCTGGGCAGATGTATCCTTGCAGGGGTGACCTCTGTTTCCCTTTCTTAGATGATCAGATAGACTCCTTTCCAAGGCAGACCAGCAGCTCTCCTCCACCACTGAGAGTATGACTATTCATTAAATCGGCCGTGGATCTCAAGAGTTTCCATAACTCTCTTCAGTGTTGCTTATTCGGTCCCTGAGAAATCTTGAAACTATTTGGGGAAGTTTCCAGCTCTCTCAGCACTTTCCCAGATAGGAAATGAGGTGTTTTCCTCAGTTTGTGTTTGGGGCTTCTCTAGTAAAACACAGGCTTTGTCTTCAGGCGATGGTCCCACAGCAGGAAAAGATGATGCGTGTTTCCGGGCAGAACACCCAATACAAGAGCACAGTAAGGAGGGAATCTCTTTCAGCTTACGGCCATGAACCTTTTGGAGTTGCACCTCTGAAAGGGACAAAAACCAGGCCCTACCAATTTTGCAATGCTCCACTTAGAAAACTCGACACATCCGACATCTATCGTAAAAGAAGGGCCGAGGGAGGAACAATCAGGCAGTCCACTGGTGAAAGGTCTTCTGCATTTCTATAGGGATCCCTATCTTCATCCTCCCACGCCTTAATGTCTGTTGCTTCACAAAAGCTTAAAGAATGTCGGCAACATTCCTTGCTCATGAAGGAGGTGATTACCTAGCACTAATCTTGTGCCATGCTCTACCATTGGAAATAGACTTATAACCATATTCATTCATTCTTTACAGATTTCTAATTCTAGTTAACCAATATTTCTTTCACATACACAGCCATGATGATAGCTTAGGGTCCGCCCATGGCCCTCTATCAAAACTTTGGAGAGAATGGCTAGTAATCAATCAATCAGGGGTTTGTTGAAGCGCGACTACTCACCCGTAAGGGTCTCAAGGCGCTAGGGGTGGGGCGGGGGTGCAGGTTCCATTCCATCAAGGAGGGGGTCTGTCGAAGAGCCAGGTTTTGAGGTTTCTTGCGAGGATGGGGAGCGATGTCTGTCTGAGGTGGAGCGGAAGGACGTTCCATGCTTTGGCCGCGAGGAAGGAGAAGGAGCGGCCTCCCGATCTGGTCTTTCTGGTGCGGGGGACCACGGCGTAGGAGAGCTGGGCTGATCGTAGGGTCCTTTGGGGTTCGTGGAATTTGAGTCGGCTGTTCAGGTATGCTGGTCCGGTGCCGTGGAGGGCCTTGTGTGCGTGGGTGAGCATCTTGAAGGTGATTCTCGCCTCGACGGGGAGCCAGTGGAGTGTGCGCAGATGCAGGGAGATGTGGCAGTGTTTTGGCAGGTTGAGGACCAGTCTTGCAGCGGCGTTCTGGATGTTCTGTAGCTTGCGGGTGAGGTTTTTGTTTATTCCGGCGTAGAGTGCGTTGCCGTAGTCGAGTCTGCTGGTGACCAGGGCGTGAGTGACGGTCTTTCGGTGTTCGAGGGGGATCCATTTGAAGGTCTTACGAAGGAGGCGGAGGGTGTGGAAGCAGGAAGATGAGACGGAGTTGATCTGGCGGTCCATTTTGAGCTCGGAGTCCAGGATGATTCCCAGGTTGCGTGCGTGGTCCGTGGGGGTTGACAGGTTTCCGAGGGCCGGGGGCCACCAGGTGTCGCTCCAGGCGTCTGGGTTTGGGCCCATGATGAGTACTTCTGTTTTGTTGGTGTTTAGTTGTAGGCAGCTGTTTTTCATCCATTTGGCGACGGCTTCCATGACTTCTCGAAAGTTGCGTCTGGCGGTGTTGGGCTCGTTGGATAGGGAGAGGATGAGTTGGGTGTCGTCTGCGTATGACACGATTTTGAGTCCGTAGGTTCTGACGATGGGGGTGAGTGGAGCCATGTAGACGTTGAAGAGCGTCGGGCCGAGGGAGGAGCCCTGGGGGACTCGGTAGGTGTGGGGTCCGAGAGGAAAGGGGGGAGTCTGACCCGCTGCGTCCTGCCGGAGAGGAAGGAGCAGATCCAGTCGAGGGCCTTGTCCTGGATTCCTGCGTCGTAGAGTCTGCGTATTAGGGTGCGGTGGGAGACTGTGTTGAACGCCGCTGATAGGTCGAGGAAGATGAGAGCTACTGTTTCTCCTTTGTCCAATAGGGTGCGGATGTCGTCTGTTGCGGCGAGGAGGGCGGTTTCCGTACTGTGGTTTTTTCTGAAGCCGGATTGGGAGGAGTCGAGGATGTTGTGTTCTTCAATGAATGTGGCGAGTTGGCTGTTGATGGCTTTCTCGATGACTTTCGCTGGGAACGGGAGCAGGGAGATGGGTCTGTAGTTTTTGAGGTCGGTGGGGTCCGCTGGGTTGTTCTTTAGGAGGGGGTAGACCTCAGTGTATTTCCAGTCGTCGGGGAACGAGGCGGTCGCCAGGGAGCGGTTGATGGTGTGGCGGAGCATGGGTGCGATGCTGTCGGCGGCTCTGTTGAAGATGTGGTGGGGGCAGGGGTCCCTGGGGGCCCCTGAGTGGATTGACTTCATTGTCTTCAGTGTGTCTTCGGTGGTGAGGGCTGTCCAGTCGTCAATCGCTGGTTTCCCGGTGTCGGGGGTGGTTGGTGAGGGTTCACTGTGTTGGTTGTCTTCGTCGAAGTTGTCGTAGATGCTCTTGATTTTGTGGTGGAAAAAGGTGTTGAGTTTGTCGCAGAGGTCTTGTGAGGGAGGGATGTCGGTAGACTCGCTGGTGGGTTGGGCGAACTCTTTGATGATGCTGAAGAGTTCCTTGCTGTTGTGTGTGTGGGTGGAGATTCTGTCTTCAATCACTTTTTTCCTCGTTTCTCTGATGAGTTGATGGTGGGCATTGGTGGCGGCTCTGAAGTTGTTGTGGGCTTCTGTGGATTTGGTGTTCCTCCAGGCCTTTTTGAGGTGGCGGCATGTGCGTCTGGACTCTCGAAGTTCGGTGGTAAACCATCTGGCTTTCTTGGCGCGGGTATTGTTGTTTTTCTTGAGGGGGGCTGTGGTGTTGGTGCTGTCTGAGATCCATCTATGCAGGGTTCGGGCTGCGGTGTTGGGGTCGTCTTTTTCCGCAATGGTTGGGGTGGAGTTGTTGAGTGAGGAGGTGAGCTGGTCGTCGGTGAATTTGGTCCAGTTTCTTCGTGGGAGCAGGTGCTGGTGTCTGTGGATGGTGGGTGTTCTGAAGGTGAAGTGGACGCAACGATGGTCGGTCCATGGGAGTTCGGTGGTGTGGCTGAAGGTGATTGAGTTTCCTGTAGTGAAGAGGGGCTCGAGGGTGTGTCCTGCTGAGTGAGTGGGCTCGGTCACAATCTGGCGGAGTCCAATGTTGTGGAGGTTGTCCAGGAGGGATGTGGTGTTGGGGTCCAGTTGGTTGTCGAGGTGGTAGTTGAGGTCTCCCAGCAGGGTGTAGTTGGTGGATGCTATGGCCTGCGGGGAGATAATGTCCGTGATGGAGTTGGCGAAGGGTCCGCGGGGTCCAGGGGGTCGGTAGATGAGGGTTCCTCGGAGGGTGGCGGTGGGGCTGGCCAGTATCTTGAAGTGAAGGTTTTCCATCAGTTCTGTGGGCTCGTCGGGGAGTGTGCTCAGGCGGAGGCTGGATTTGTGGACGATCGCGATTCCTCCTCCTGGGTGGGTGCGGCGGTCTTTCCTGGAGATCTTGTATCCTTGGGGGATGGCGATGTCCGGTCCCGAGGTGGTGTTGGTCCAGGTTTCGGTGAAGAACGCTACGTCCGGGGTGGTGCTGTCGAGGAGGTCCCAGATTTCGGTGGCGTGTTTGTGGAGGGATCGGACGTTGAGGAGGATGCATTGCAGGGTCTTCGGTTCGGTTGTGTTCTTGTGGGCGGGTTGTGCTGGATCCGTGTTCTTGGCGGTGCTGCAGGTGTGTCGGCAGCGGTGACAGCTGAAGGTTCCATGGGTGTCGGCTGGTGATGCTAGCTTGCAGTTGTTGTTGCGGCCTGGGTTGAGTGCATGGAGTGCTGCTGGGTCGTAGCGTTGGCGGGGCGGAGGTCCATGGTTCCTGGCGCTGGTCGCGGTCGGGTCGCGGACGGGCGCAGACGGGCTTGCCTTTGACGCGCCTACGGCGCGCCAGCGGCTCGCCCGCTCCCCGCGGCCGCTGTGCGGCCGCACATCGCCGCCATTAGGTAGGGGTCGGGGAGGGCTGGACAGCTGTGAGGCGGGAGCAGGGAGGGAAGCTGGATTGGGCCGGTCGCGCTGGGGGGAGGGGCCGCAGCAGCGGGGAAAGGTAAAGGGAGGTAATAAGGGATAAAGAAAAAAGGGAAAATAAGCAGAAATAAGGCACAAAAGAGCAGAGATGCAGAAAAGTGCAGGAAGGTGAAAGCTAAAAGAGGGTAGAAAAACGAGTGAAAGAGCAGAGCGAGAGGAAGGGAAAATAAGCAGAAATAGGGCACAAAAGAGCAAAGATGCAGAAAAGTGCAGAAAGGTGAAAGATAAAAAAGGGTAGAAAAACGAGTGAAAACGAGTGAAAGAGCAGAGAGAGAGGAAGGAAACAGAGGTCCACTGGACCACCAGGGATGAGGCGCAGGGAAACCTGCAGGTGGAGGAGGGCCTCGATCACCAACACTCGAGAGTGCAGGGGCAGACCTCACTTAATGGTGTAGCTGCGAGGGCGGGAGAGCAATTTCACTGACAATGAGTCAGTGGTCTTGCTCGCCTGTCCCCGCAGCGGCCGCCATTAAGTAGGGGTCGGGGAGGGCTGGACAGCTAGGAGGCGGGAGCGGGGAGGAGAGCTGGATTGGGCCGGTCGCGCTGGGGGGGAGGGGCCGCAGCGTTGGGGAAAGGTAAAGAGAGGAAATAAGGGATAAAGAAAAAAGGGAAAATAAGCAGAAATAAAGCACAAAAGAGCAGAGATGCAGAAAAGTGCAGAAAGGTAAAAGCTAAAAGAGGGTAGAAAAACGAGTGAAAGAGTGAAAGAGCAGAGCGAGAGGAAGGGAAAATGAGCAGAAATAAGGCACAAAAGAGCAGAGATGCAGAAAAGTGCAGAAAGGTGAAAGATAAAAAAGGGTAGAAAAACGAGTGAAAACGAGTGAAAGAGCAGAGAGAGAGGAAGGAAACAGAGGTCCACTGGACCACCAGGGATGAGGCGCAGGGAAACCTGCAGGTGGAGGAGGGCCTCGATCACCAACACTCGAGAGTGCAGGGGCAGGGGCAGGCCTCACTTAATGGTGGAGTTACGAGGGTGGGAGAGCAATTTCACTGACAATGAGTCAGTGGTCTTGCTTGCCTGTCCCCGCAGCGGCTGCCATTAAGTAGGGGTCGGGGAGGGCTGGACAGCTGGGAGCGGGGAGGGGAGCTGGATTGGGCCGGTCGCGCTGGGGGGGAGGGGCCGCGGGGGCAGCAACTGCGGGGAAAGGTAAAGGGAGGAAATAAGGGATAAAGAAAAAAGGGAAAATAAGCAGAAATAAGGCACAAAAGAGCAGAGATGCAGAAAAGTGCAGAAAGGTGAAAGCTAAAAGAGGGTAGAAAACGAGTGAAAACGAGTGAAAGAGCAGAGCGAGAGGAAGGGAAAATGAGCAGAAATAAGGCCCAAAAGAGCAGAGATGCAGAAAAGTGCAGAAAGGTGAAGATAAAAAAGGGTAGGAAAATGAGTGAAAGAGTCGAGAGAGAGGAAGGAAACAGAGGTCCACTGGACCACCAGGGATGAGGCGCAGGGAAACCTGCGGGTGGAGGAGGGCCTCGATCACCAACACTCGAGAGTGCAGGGGCAGGCCTCACTTAATGGTGGAGCTGCGAGGGTGGGAGAGCAATTTCACTGACAATGAGTCAATGGTCTTGCTTGCCTGTCCCCGCAACGGCTGCCATTAAGTAGGGGTCGGGGAGGGCTGGACAGCTGGGAGGTGGGAGCGGGGAGGGGAGCTGGATTAGGCCGGCCGCGCTGGGGGGAGGGGCGGTGGGGGCAGCAGCGGCGGGAAAAGGTAAAGGGAGGAAATAATGGATAAAGAAAAAAGGGAAAATAAGCAGAAATAAGGCACAAAAGAGCAGAGATGCAGAAAAGTGCAGAAAGGTGAAAGCTAAAAGAGGGTAGAAAAACGAGTGAAAGAGCAGAGCGAGAGGAAGGGAAAATGAGCAGAAATAAGGCACAAAAGAGCAGAGATGCAGAAAAGTGCAGACAGGTGAAAGATAAAAAAAGGATAGAAAAACGAGTGAAAGAGCAGAGAGAGAGAGGAAGGAAACAGAGGTCCACTGGACCACCAGGGATGAGGCGCTGGGAAACCTGCGGGTGGAGAAGGGCCTCGATCACCAACACTCGAGAGTGCAGGGGCAGGCCTCACTTAATGGTGGAGCTGCGAGGGTGGGAGAGCAATTTCACTGACAATGAGTCAGTGGTCTTGCTCGCCTGTCCCCGCAGCGGCCGTCATTAAGTAGGGGTCGGGGAGGGCTGGACAGCTGGGAGGCGGGAGCGGGGAGGGGAGCTGGATTGGGCCGGTCGTGCTGGGGGGGGAGGGGCCGCGGGGGCAGCAGGGGCGGGGAAAGGTAAAGGGAGGAAATAAGGGATAAAGAAAAATCGAAAATGAGCAGAAATAAGGCACAAAAGAGCAGAGATGCAGAAAAGTGCAGGAAGGTGAAAGCTAAAAGAGGGTAGAAAAACGAGTGAAAGAGCAGAGCGAGAGGAAGGGAAAATGAGCAGAAATAAGGCACAAAAGAGCAGAGATGCAGAAAAGTGCAGAAAGGTGAAAGATAAAAAAGGGTAGAAAAACGAGTGAAAACGAGTGAAAGAGCAGAGAGAGAGGAAGGAAACAGAGGTCCACTGGACCACCAGGGATGAGGCGCAGGGAAACCTGCGGGTGGAGGAGGGCCTCGATCACCAACACTCGAGAGTGCAGGGGCAGGCCTCACTTAATGGTGGAGCTGCGAGGGTGGGAGAGCAATTTCACTGACAATGAGTCAGTGGTCTTGCTAGTAGGCAAAAACAGACCTGTCTGTAACTGCAGATTCAACAAACATTGGTAAATGCATTAGGTTTCGCCTATGTGATTCATTATAAGCTGTTTTTTGTTGTAAGTTGTAGCTTGCTGTGTAGTTGTACAATATTAGTTACAGAAAGTCTGTTAAAGTGTCATGACTTGTTTATGTACAAAAAAACAATATATTGTGCTGTTACTAGTGGTATAGTGTGGGTAAGTAATAGAACATTTTTGAAAAATGAAAGAGGGAAATAATAGAATTAATTGATGTAGTAATATTATGTGTTTAGAGGAGTACGTGTGACTGCCTGCTTAGTAGTAAAATATAGCAGTTTAGTTTAATGGAGTTCTGACAACTTTTGGCCTCGGTGCCACTGCACCTGCTGCACCATTTAAATCAAGCCCCTTTCTACTGCAAGGTAACTGCAATTGTGACTGCCTGTTCAGTAGCAAAATATAGCAATATTAGGTGTTTAGAGGAGTTCTGACAACTTTTGGGCCTGGTGCCACTGCATCTGCTGCACCATTCAAATCGAGCCCCTTTTAACTGAAAGATAACTGCAATTGTGTCTGCCTGTATAGTAGTAAAATATATCAATATTAGGTGTTTACTGGAGAGCCTAGAGCTTTTCGTCCTGGTGCTACTGCACCTGCTGCACCATTCAAATCATGACCCTGGCGCTTGCTAGATAACTGCATGTGTGACTGCCTGCTTAATAGGAAAATATAGCATTATTTGGTGTTTAGTTGAGTTATGGCAACTTTTGGCCTCGGTGCCTCTGCACCTGTTGCACCATTTAAATCAAGCCCCTTTTAACTGCAAGGTAATTGCAATTGTGACTGCCTGTATAGTAGTACAATATAGCAATATTAGGTGTTTGGAGGAGTTCTGACAACTTTTGGGACCGGTGCCACTGCACCTGCTGCACCATTCAAATCATGACCCTGTTGTCTGCAAGGTAACTCCACTTGTGACTGCCTGTTTAGTAGTAAAATCTAGCAATTTTAGGTGTGTAATGGGGTACTTAGAGCTTTTGGTCCTGGTGTCACTGCACCATTGAAATCATGACCTGTTGTCTGCAAGGTAACTGCACTTGTGACTGCCTGTTAAGCTTAAAATTTTAACAATAATCTGGGTTTAGCGGGGTCCCTAGAGCTTTTGGCCCCAGTTCCACTGCACCTCTTGCACCATTTAAATCAAGTCCCTTTTAACTGCAAAGTAACTGCAATTGTGACTGCTTGTTTAGTAGTCAAATATAGCAATAATATGTGTTTTGAGGAGTTCTGACAACTTTTGGACCCGGTGCTACTGCACCTTCTGCACCAATCAAAGCATGACCCTGTTGTCTGCAAGGTAACTGCACTTGTGGCTCCCTGTTTAGTAGTAAAATATAGCATAGCTCTTTTATATTAACTTTATTTTTAACGTGCAGTGTTTATTACAACATTTAGAATTTGATCATAATGACCAAATTGATTAAGTTGAAAAAATCAATCCGATAATACCTACAAAGTGCAAAGAAAGGTACTGAGGCATGAATAGGAAATACCACAAATGTTCTAAGGCTAAAGCATCTGCTTTACACAACTAAGTAATAAAAAGCAAGCATTCCAGCATGCTGTTAGAAGCTGTCTGCCTTTCCCCTGGGGAGAGATCTTATCTTGACAGTGAATGGGGCTTAAACAGTGTGAAAAACTTGAGTAGAAGTATTGTAAATGCGTGCAGCCAGGGGAAGTTTACAAAATGAAAGCTCCACACAAAGGCGAATGAACACAGTAATTCAGCAATGGGAACTGATAAGGGCCCCCTTTTAAGATATATTAAATACAAAAGATTTAACAAGCACAGTTGCAAAACCTAAAAATAGCATGCTGCTTCACCGGTAATCTTCTCAGAACCGGTACATGGGCACCGATGTAAAAGGAAGGCAAGTTTGATATGCCTCTCCTCACCACAGAACCCCCCCCCAATAGTTTTTCAGTTTATTTACCCATACAAGCCTCAGCACATATGCATGATTGTCTCACACACACACTTGGCATCGAAAATACCTTGGAGGTGGGTAAGTCGGGTAATGGGGGCAAGCTAGTAAGGCATGCAGGGCACCTTCACATTACAAGAGTCCTCGGAGGGTAAATCGCTATTTTGAAAACATGGAATTTCTGTTGCCCTTTTGAATATTTCCTGATATTTTGGTGAATGAATATTGATTTAGGATTAGGGTTGTGCAAAACTCCCTTAATTATCTTTTGCGTAATTATACGAAATTTCAGAATTGTTACACGAATTACTTGATATGTAAATCTGTCATTTAGCTTTATATTTTAGCACAAAATACGGTCTTTCATCACTTTTCGGTGTGAGGACGAATTTCACGTTAAAAAGACACTACAAAAAACACAGGTGGCACAAGCAACAGCCTGTTACGTTCTGGATGTTTGCGTTATTCCAACCTGCAGTAAACCTTTGCATGGAATGTAATTATGGCGTTTACTTTATGGTGTGATGGTGTAATTTCAGGATTTTCATATTAGCATAATTCAAATTTTCCAAAATGACACTGGTGCAATTTAAAATTTGCCCCGGCCTATTTTGGATTGATATTTATTGTATAAAAACACTGCCATTGATAAATAATAAAACTTAATTTTGTCTTGAGTGCAAATCTGGTTTTGTTTTTTGGCATAGTGTCACAAACAACCACAATTTGGAAACTTTAATGGTATTGCTGTATAGTATATATTATAGTATATTCTTCTACCCTCATCAGGACGTTGTTGGTGGATTCTACTAACACGTGTAACATGTCATCACATATCTTTCCAATGTTAACGAAAATAAGGCCTCAGTAGGTGGTTGACACAGTGAATGGTTGAATGTGTGTGTGGATGATTGATTAGAAAATCGATGGGTCGGTGGAGAAGTAGGAAAATCAAGATGGGTAGTTCAATGATTTAATTCAGAGGTGGATGGGTAAATGGTATGAATAGGTGAATGGATGAATGGGTGCATCACTGAATGAACAGCTACATTTCAGTTTGATGAAATAATGCAGCGCTGGATGAGTAAATGATTAGTAAATGAGGAGGCAATTGGATTGGTGGACGAACGAATGAGTAGGTGCACCTGATGGTGGATGAGAAGATTAGTGACTTTTTTTTTTTAAACATTTTTTTATTGGCATTTTGAATCAATTTATGTATGCTTTACATGTACAGTTAGTCATACAGTTCACTAGAAATGCTAAACCATATAAATCTGTTTGCTATAAAACTTAAGTAAACAGAGATTTCACTTTAATGTACATTCTTATTAGTGGTCAGCGGTATACTTTTCACTTCTAGATTCTGTACCACAGCGTATGTGTACTCAAGAGAGTTACTTCCTCATATAGCCAAAGATATATTATCATCTCTCTCTACTCTATCAACGCATAACAAACTATAATAAACTTTGTGGTGGCGTGTCTCTTAATATTTCTGCTATAATTAGTGTGGACTCCCGCATGTTCCCTAGCCTGGTGGGGGATGTATTTCAGGATATTGTGTCTGTTTGTGTATTCAGTTATGTGTCAAAGTGGGAGTCCGGGGGAGTCTAGGACTCTTGTGTTGGGGGTATCGTCTCTCAGTTCCTCTGCGACTTTGTCCAAGATGGATGACTTTATCATTGGGTGGGTAGATAAATGAATAGGTGGATGATCAATGTATAGGAAGAGGGAGGAGAAGGTGTATGAATGTATGGTTAGAACAAGTGAAGAGGTGGAAAGAGACTGAGTAGGATGATGGGCTAGTGTGTGATATTGCATGATGTTTTTGGTTGGCATGCATGGCAAACACAATAAGATGATGGACAGAGTGCTGAAACGTTTCAATAACTCACCCCCAGTCAAGAGATCTGGGTTAAATCCATCAGTTTTTGCTCACCATACCACCCTAGTTTGAACCCAGCCATATGCAAATCAGTCTTTCCCTGCTCCCCATGGGAACGGTCCAGCCCTGAACTGTCAGGGCTGTTCCTCCCTGGACCGGAAATAGGTTTCCTGGGAATGGTTTCGGGGTATCACCCCTCATCAGCCAGGTTAACCTGAATCCAGTGGCACAGCGAGCACAGGACCCACGTCTGGGCATACACTTGGCCACTTAGGGTAAACATAGCAAACACAAGAAGACTGAGGTGGCATGGTGAGCAAAAGAACAATAGATTTAACCCAGATCTTATGACTGGGGGTGAGTGTTTGAAAGGTTTCAGGACTCTGTCTATCATCTCCTTGTGTTTGCTATGTTTGCCTTAAGTGGCCAACCGTATGCCCAGAGGTGGGTCCCTTGCTCGCTGTGCCACCTGATTCAAGCTAGCCTGGCTGATGAGGGGTGATATCCCGAAAACGGTCCCAGGATGCTTGTTTCCAGTCCAAGGAGGCCCTGGCTTGGCAGTTTGGGGTGGACTGTTCCCATGGGGAGCAGGGTCAAGACTGATTTGCATATGGCTGGGAGCAAACTTGGGTGGCATGGTGAGCAAAAGAATGATCGATTTAACCCAGATCTTTTGACTGGGGATGAGTGTTTGAAAAGTTTCAGCACTCCTTCCATCATCTTGTTGTGGTTGCTATGCGTGTATGCATGGACAGGAGGATGAGTCAGTGAGTGGGTGACTGCTGGACGGCTGAATAAATGCGTAGGTTAAAGGCATGGCCAGTAGGTGAAAGACTGTATCAATGGGATAGTGATGGATGAGTGAGGAAATGGTTTCGTGGAACAATGAATAATGAGTGCATGAGTGGATGGAAAGGTGTGTAGGACAAAGGATAATATGTGGATGATTGGGTGGCTGAGTCGGTTCATCCATAACCCAATAGCATCGTAGGTAGACTGGTAAGCAAGGTGTTAGGTAAGTAGGGGAATGAAAGACTGGAGTTTGCAGCATATCAAATCTGATATGTTCTATCAAGTACCTCTGGTTTTATGAAGATGTTGATGAATGTACTACTGTGATGTGGCAGTTGATCAAGAGGTTAAATCTCACAGCTGCCATGTGCTGTGGTTTGGAATGGTATTTGTGTGTAGCAGTTTGGGAGTGTGCTGGTTTGAATTGATTGTCTCAGTGTATTTGTCTTCGTCACTCTTCAGGGTTATGTGGTCTCATTTGGGAGCCCATCTTAGTGTGCATGTCCCACAGGTTGTTCATTTGTTTGTTTTGTAAAGAAAGGAGATGTGTGGTATTGTTCCTTATATATTTCATATGTGTGGTATCTTCCCTTTTTGTTCCCGTGACATCATAGAATGTGATGTGTTGGAGGCTCCGTATTGGGCTGCCGACAGGAGTTAGTCCAGGGATGAGCTAAGTATAACACTTGCTACTGGTGGTGACTCGGTCTTCCTTACTTGTACTACTGCTTGGACCAGCTGGACAAATAAATCCTCCATGTAACTTACAAGTGTCAGCGAGTTTGTGCATTTTCTTTACTAGCCTCCTTTCATCATTACCCCATGATCACCAGTGAGCCATTATCCAGCAAGCTGACAACACTGAGGCTTTGCTTGATGGAAGGGAACCAGGTAACAGTGAGAGAAGCAGCATAACTGGCCAAGCATTCAGACTTCACGCATAAGCCCTGTGTAGTACACTCTGCTGTTCTGGGGACTCGAGAGTTACCAATCAGTATCTGAGTGAGCTATTGACTCTTACACATGTAACCAATACGTTCAGGATATTGTGAGGCTAGAGGGATGTGGACAGAGTTATGGTATATGGTGAGTGATTATTCAGTTTCCTCTTCCTGTACAGATTACTCTACATTTTCTTGCCTCAAGATGTCAGATTTTGATAGGACTGCACAAGAACAACGAAATAGGGTAGGCAGAGTGACATCTTAAGGATTTGTGGGCAGCCGTGGTCCATCCGTATAGTCAGAGGGGCCACCCCTCCTTTTCCCCCGACAAGAATAGTGTGTATCAGACTTGGCAAAGGACATCCTGACAGACACTCTTCTTGTTCAGGTCAGGCAGCCAGGAGGTGTACGTGTGCTAAATGCACTGGCTGCCTGAGCTGAACATTGCCATGCTGAGGATTTCACAGCTTTGTGGGTGTGACCTCCACAGCCTGGCAAAAGTGCCTAGATGCCCTTTCCCTGGTGACAAGGAGGAGTGTCATTGATTGCCCCAGACCTGGGCGCTTCCGTTTTAAGCCTTGAAGTGCCAAGGGCCTAGTGTCAATCA
Source organism: Calotriton arnoldi (assembly GCA_963921515.1). NCBI lineage: Eukaryota > Metazoa > Chordata > Amphibia > Caudata > Salamandridae > Calotriton > Calotriton arnoldi. The sequence goes on along the minus strand of CAWUFW010010237.1, from coordinate 522,383 downwards.
GTGACACCTCGTCACAAAGTCGGGTGGAGTCAGCAGTCTCATTGACCCACATCCCACTCTGTGATGAATGAGGGACTGCAACCTTCCCTCATTGGCTGACCTAAGGTCTGCCAATGAGAGAATGCAACAGTCCCAACCCTTCTGGGAACTCCGAGGCTTTGCTCTCGGAGAGCTGCAGTTTAGGTAAGTTTTATGTTTTTTTATGTTTGGTGCGTGTGTGTGTGTGCGCGTATGCATGAATGTATGTAGATATGCTTATTTGTAAGTAAGTGTTGTGAATGGGTATGTGTGTGTGAATGCATGGGTGTGAGTGAGTGTGTATGTGTGTGTATCTCATCTGCCCACCTCCCTGCTAAAATTACTGACCACCACTGTTTGTGGGGTCCCAGACAAATTATATTTCGGGCCCTCCTGGTTGGAACAATTTTGAATTTATTGCCCCTTTTTGGTTCACTAAAGCCATGATGATGTCAAACAATATTGAATTATATGTTTAAACATTCAGAAACAAGGGCACATGAAAACAGCTGAATGCTCAAGCTGGCTGATGTTCGTCAGCAATACAGTTTGAACAAACATTAATTTCTTTTTGAGTTTGGATCTATATTATTTTACTTACAACATCATTGTAAGTAGGTTTCAGTGTCTAACTAGCTTATTATCTCCATTTTAGGAACAAGCATTTGCAATGCATCGGTCTCGCCTTTGGGACCTTATATGTATTTAGCTATGCAGCACATTAGCCTGGGTGCTGAAACATCTACTGTTCTTTAATATGGAGGGAAAGTGAGCACCAAACTGCGAGACCTGCCAGGTATGGGAACATGGAGCGAAATATTGCCTTTTAGCAGGAAATGGTATAGTCCAAAGATGTGTTTTTAATATAGAATCAGGGCCTTCGGTGGTTATAGCATTGAAAATAAAAGATTTGAAAAAAATATTATTGTCTACGGGTGCTCGTGGAAGACAATTTGTATGGACTGGAATCTAGAGAATGCTAAAGTGATTCTGGTATTTCACTGACCTCTGCTGGTCTTTTTCTATCAAGACAGTTAAATAGAGGCAGTTGCCAGAAAAAGAAGAAAAAAAGAAAGTCAGCAGAAAGCAATTCTGGTATTTTACTGACCTCTGCTGGTCGTTTTCTATCAAGACAGTTAAATAGAGGCAGTTGAACAGAAAAAAAAAGTCCCAAAGCGGAAGCAGACAAGTCCTAGGGCTGATCTCTAGAGTCCACAAAGTACATACACATATAAGTATATATCTGAAAGAGACACGTTAGTGACAGATTCCTTACCTTAGAATATCCCTAGGCGTCAGGCTGGATCCGGAAAGTTTTTGCGTAGCAGTACCCTTGCGCGTCGGTAGACGGCGTCGTGCGGCTCCGCGTCCGTCATCGGCGTCGTGATCGCCGGGATGACGTCGCAGGCAGTACTTAGACGCCGCCCCTGCGCGCTGACGTCAGTTCTTCTTCTTTTTCCGCGCCAGTAAGCGCAGATCCGGGAAGAGCAGTGCCCTAGTCACTTTTTGACTAACCTTTTTTTGTGAATTTTTTCACTGTTTCTTCATCGAGTCTTCACGACTCCTAGGGATGCCCGGCTTTAAGCCACGCGAGGCCTGTGGTCGCATGATGTCGATCACGGACCCGCATCTCGAGTGTCTCTTCTGTCTCGGCCGAGACCACGACACGAAGTCGTGCCCTGACTGCCGGAAACTTCATCCGAAGGCTTTGCGAGAGCGGTCTCGAAAGCTACTCGAGGTCCGGCAGTCGGCTCCGCGCCGCACCAAGCCCCGGTCCCGGGAGAGGTCGAGGGGCCGGTCGCGGAGTCCCCGCCGTTCGTCGGAGTCCAAGTCTTCGCGCTCTTCCGGTAAGTCGAAGCACAAGAAGTCTAAGAGGCGTCATCGCTCTAAGACTTCGCCTCGCCGGTCTCGCGACTCGGCTGAGGCCCGAGTCGGCACCGTCCCCGCGGCCCCGGACATGCCTGTAGAGCCGCCCCCGCATTACCCGTCCTATCCGGGTTCGGGGGCGACTCCGGCCGAAATACAGGAATTCCTGTCGGCCATGGCCCGCCTCTTCGGGCCTTCAGGTCCCTCCGGTGCGCCTTCGGGCCCAGTGGGCCCTGATGGGGTTGCCCCGGCGCCGCTGTCGACTCCGGTCCCGGCGCCGCCTGTCCCACCAGCCTTCATCCCGGCCTCGGCTCCGGCCCCGGCCTCGATCCCGGGTCCGGTGGTACCGCAACCCCCATCGACGCCGGTTGACCTAACCACGCCTCCGCCGACGTCCCCGGTGCCGTTCCTGACGCCGTCCGGGGCTCCGGACGGCATTGTTCCCCGGTTCTCTCCGGCTCCGGACATGGAGCCGGACCGACGTCGCTCGACGCCGGCTCCGGCGCCGATGAGACCTTGGGTCCCAAATGTCCCTCCTCCTCCATATTTTGAACAAGAGGAGGACCAGGAGAGCTGGGAGGGGTCTGAGGACCCTCTCACACAACAGTGTGAGTATGATCCGGACTGGGCTGAGGAACTTGGGAATGCCAGTGGTCTAGACACCTCCCCTGACACTGGCATGCTGTCTCCTCCCGTGGCTACTGAGGAGGGAGCTAATTTTGCAACGGTGTTGCGTAGAGCAGCTGGAGCCTTACATCTCCAGTTGCCTACTGTGGCCGTCAGGACTAACCTCCTGACAGAAGTGCTTCAGCCGGCGGCTTCCTCCTCGGAGACTGTGCTGCCGTTTAATGATGCACTCACAGACGTTCTTTTGGGTGCCTGGTCCAAACCCACCACAGGGGCTCCTGTGGATAGGAACGTGGCCCGACGCCATCGCCCTGCTCCGGGCGACCCCTTGTTTCTCTCCCAACATCCCACCCCCGAGAGCTTGGTTGTCCAAGCCTCTGCCTCCCAAACCGCCTTCCCTACCGCCCCTCCGGATAGGGAATCCAAACGCCTGGACCAATTTGGGAAGAAGGCTTTTTCTTCCTCCAGTGCTGGCTTGCGGTCCGTCAACACCGCTTGCCTTTTGGGCCGATATACCCACTCCCTGTGGGATTCGGTGGCGGCTGTTTTGCCGCAGTGTTCTGAGGAGGTCCAGACACTGCTTACCCGCGCCATTGCGGAAGGGCGAGATACGGCTAAATACACCATCCGTTGTGGCCTTGATACCGCCGACTCGCTGGGCAGATCGCTTGCGACGACGGTGGCGCTACGTCGCCACGCCTGGCTGAGAACAACTGGTTTCTCGGGTGATGTCCAGAATACACTCATGGACATGCCCTTTGATGGAGTCGGTCTTTTTGGTTCAAAGGCAGACCATGCGCTGGAGCGGTTTAAGGACTCACGGGCTACTGCCAAGTCCCTGGGCCTTTCTGTTGTACGCCCTCCACTCACCTCTGCTTTTCGCCCCTTTCGTGGCCACGGAAGGGGCGCCCAGTCACGTCAGCTGCCCAGCCACCGGCCCGCGCAGCAAGCGTCTTCGCGTGGCCGAGGACGTGGATACCGCCGTGGCGGTTCGGGCAACCAGCGTGCGGGTCAGGCCACCACCTCCAACCCGTCCGCGGCCTCCAAGCCCTCCTAGTCCCTCCTTTCCGGTGCACAGCACGCCAGTAGGGGGCAGGGTCCGCCATCACCTTCACCACTGGCGTCCCATCACCTCGGACAGGTGGGTCTTGGACATTGTCCGAAGGGGCTACTCCCTCCCCTTCGAGACCACCCCCAGCCATGCCACCTCAATTCCACCGCATGTCAGGGGATCACTTGGTACTTCTGCAGAAGGAAGTCACGGCCCTCTTGGCCAAGAGGGCCATCGAGCATGTTCCGACCCCAGAAGTAGGACGTGGTTGCTACTCCCACTACTTCCTGGTGCCCAAAAGGACAAGGAGGACATGCGTCCTATCTTGGACCTCCGGAACGTCAATCGCTTCCTCCGGAAGGAGAAGTTCAAGATGCTCACCCTAGCTCAGGTCTTGACTGCCCTCGACCCTGGAGACTGGTTGGTAGCGTTGGACTTGCAGGACGCTTATTTTCACATACTCGTCCTGCCGGCCCACCGGCGTTACCTGCGGTTCACGGTAGGCCTCGAGCATTTTCAGTTCACCGTGCTCCCCTTTGGCCTTACAAGTGCCCCTCGGGTGTTCACGAAAGTGATGGCGGTGGTCGCAGCTCATCTGCACCGGGCAGGGGTTCCAGTCTTCCCCTACCTCGACGACTGGCTGCTGAAGGCGGGCTCGTCCCAGGCAGTCGTCTCCCACCTCCAGACTACGGCCGAACTCCTGCACTCGCTGGGGTTCTCCATCAATGTGCCGAAGTCGCATCTGATTCCTTCTCCACAGCTCCTTTTCATCGGAGCAGTACTGGACACGACGCAGTTTCGGGCCTATCCTCCCGAACGGCGAGTCCGGGATATTCAGGCTATGATTCCGATCTTTCAGCCTTTATCCTGGGTTTCGGTACGGATGACCCTGAGGCTGCTGGGCCTCATGGCCTCCTGCATCCTGCTGGTCAATCATGCCAGATGGCATATGCGGGCTCTGCAGTGGGACCTGAAGTTCCAGTGGGCGCAGCACCAGGGCAACCTGTTTGATCACGTCCAGATCTCGGAGGGGACTGCAAAACAGTTGCAGTGGTGGCTCTCGAACCGGCAATGGGTCATGGGCAGATCCCTCTCCCTTCCCCAGCCAGAGCACACAGTTGTGACGGACGCGTCCCTTCTGGGATGGGGCGGTCACATGGGAGAGGCGGAGATCAGAGGCCTCTGGTCTCCGGCGGAGTCCCGGCTCCATATCAACCTTCTGGAGCTCCGGGCGATCCGACTTGCACTCAAGGCATTCCTTCCCTCTGTTAAAGGGAAGGTAGTGCAGGTGTTCACAGACAACACCGCCATGTGGTATTGCAACAAACAAGGCGGGGTGGGGTCGTGGACCCTTTGTCAGGAGGCTCTGCGCCTCTGGACATGGCTGGAACATCAGGGCATGTTCCTGATGGTTCAACACCTGGCAGGTTCCCTGAACGCAAGGGCGGACGAACTCAGCCGCAGGTGCATGATGGATCACGAATGGCGTCTTCACTCGGAAGTGGCGCAAGGACTCTTTCTAAAGTGGGGAGAGCCTTGGTTAGATCTATTCGCCACCAAAGAGAACGCGCAATGTCATCAGTTCTGCGCGTTGGAATTTCCAAGGCGGCACTCGCTCGGCGACGCTTTTCGTCGCGAGTGGAGTTGCGGTCTGTTGTACGCCTTTCCGCCTATACCACTTCTACCCAGAGTGTTGAAGAAGATTCGGCACGACCGGGCCCAAGTCATTCTTGTGGCTCCGGACTGGGCTCGAAGAGTTTGGTATCCCGAGCTACTCAGTATGAGCGTAGATCCCCCGATCCGTCTGCCTCTTCGGGAGGATCTTCTGTCGCAGCAGCAGGGGACGGTCCTCCACCCGAACCTGTCCAGCCTCCACCTGCTTGCGTGGAGATTGAGCGGCGGCAGTTGATTCCTTTCGACTTGCCTCCCGAAGTTTGTGATGTGATTCTGGCAGCCAGGCGTCCCTCCACTAAGGTGGTATACGCCTGCAGGTGGAACAAGTTTGTGGCATGGTGCACATCAAAGGCTGTGAATCCCCTTTCTGCCCCTCTTTCTGAGGTTCTCCTGTTCCTTCTTTCCCTGGCCCAACAGGGTTCAGCCCTGGGTACCATCAAGGGCTATCTTTGTGCCATCTCGGCCTTCCTCAGGCTTCCTGATCAGCCCTCCCTTTTCAAGTCCCCTGTTGTTAACAGGTTTCTAAAAGGCATTACACACCTCTTCCCTCCTGTTCCGTTTGTGATGCCTCAGTGGGACTTGAACTTGGTTCTTACCTTTCTTATGTGCGCTCCCTTTGAGCCTCTACATAACTGTCCTCTTCGTCTTCTGACTCTGAAGACAGCCTTTCTGGTGGCTCCAGGCTCTATCATGTAAACCTCCCTTTCTGTCTGTCCATCCAGACAAGGTTGTTCTTAGGACGTGTCCGTCCTTCTTGCCAAAGGTGGTTACTGCCTTCCACATTGGGCAGACCATCACTTTGCCCACCTTCTTTCCGCCTCCTTCCAGAGAGGAAGAGAGGCTCCACCGTCTGGACCCAAAACGTGCGCTTTCCTTTTACATCGACCGCACACAACATTTCCGGGTGGATGACCAGCTCTTTGTTGGCTACGTGGGCGCCAAAAAAGGTCGGGCGGTGCACAAGAGAACCATCTCCCGCTGGGTAACCTTGTGTATCAAAGCCTGCTATTCTTTGGCTAAGAAGGAGCCTCCTGTTGGGCTGCGTGCCCATTCCACCAGGGCAACGGCTGCTACCACAGCTTTGGGCCGCGGTGTTCCGCTGCAGGATATCTGTCAGGCAGGTACGTGGGCCTCGCTGCACACATTTACAAAGCATTACTGCCTTGACAGTCAGGTCCGGAGGGACGGCTTCTTTGGCCGTTCTGTCCTCCGGGACTTCCTTGTCTGATCTTTGTTCGCAGACCCACCACCGGGGTTGGTATTGCTGGGGTATCTATTCTAAGGTAAGGAATCTGTCACTAACGTCTCTCTTTCAGATGCACAAGTTACTAACTTGTGTAACGATATATCTGTAAGAGACAGTAGTTAGTGACAGATTCCTACCGCCCACCCATCCTCCCCGTTCTGCGAACTGATTTCTAGGGTTAAGGACATCCCTTTCAGGGCCCTAGTATTTTTCAGACACCTATGTCAGCTTCTTGCATGGCTCTGCGTTCCTGGCGCGGAAAGTCGTGTACAGAACTGACGTCAGCGCGCAGGGGCGGCGTCTAAGTACTGCCCGCGACGTCATCCCGGCGATCACGACGCCGACGACGGACGCGGAGCCGCACGACGCCGCCTACCGACGCGCAAGGGTACTGCTACGCAAAAACTTTCCGGATCCAGCCTGACGCCTGGGGATATTCTAAGGTAAGGAATCTGTCACTAACTACTGTCTCTTACAGATATATCGTTACACAAGTTAGTAACTTGTGCAATAAGTATATATTAAAGTATATACAAGGGGCCTCGAACGCTCGACCTAATAAGGAGTCAAATATTATAGAAGTTTCAAACAGCAGACGAAACCAGAGGCCACAAAGAACTTGGCCAATGACTGGCAGGCCGCCCAAAATAACAACCTCAATCAATCTTAGCATTTGTAAAGTTGAGAAAGTTCAAGGTCATTCATTTTGCTTTGGCAGTGCTGCATTTGGCTAGCTTACTGAGTGGTGGCTATATCTGTATAACCAAACGATAATATGGTGACATCATATATTGCACCTGTCGCTGAAGAGAGGGCATTGCTCACCAAGTGCTATGAGTGAGCTAAGCAGAGAGAATTCAGTTTGTGGTGTGGTTTACGTAAATTAATACCACAATCAGGCTGCAACACACACTGAAATACTGGAGAACATATACAACAACTAAACACATGCACATATATTTTGCCACATTCCTCCTTCCTTGTGATATCCCCTCATTTAAACTCAATACCTGGTAGCAGCAAGTCAAGGCGTAAGGAATTTTATAAAATATTTAGTCGGAGGGAAAGGATGGTTCACACATCTACTTGCCATGTAAAAATCATCACTTGTTCCTTTTGGTAACATGTAGTGCGGAGATAAATCATGGCAATAGTCTTAGTAAGCCTGAGAGCTGATAATAGCCTCTTTGATTATGTTAGGTTCCATGTCTGGATTTGGATTCTAGCAAGGCTTCGATTTTGCCACTTTTCTGCAAATATGCATACAGGTGCTGGAAATAGGCAGGAAGCAGTAGCTCCAGGATTGGAATGCCCTGCGAGTATGTGAGCACCCATAAATTAACATGTTTAAGGGTACTCACCAACTTTTCTCACCCAGGAAAAGGGTGGAATTTGCTCTTGATAATAACAGGCGGAAAACTTTTCCTACAGTAGAAAAAATGTGGGTGTATGCAAAGTGAATTTGCAATTGCTCAGATTTTGGCACGAGCACATGTACACTTGTATATCTGCTCATGTGAAAATGGAATTCACAAAAGTTTGCTTATAGTGTGTTTCCAGGCCTACGTCTGTAAAGTATTTTGAATTCCTGAAAATTGTAAATTTATCACAGTGCAAGGACATATACCCGGGGCTGCATTTTTGTAACCATCTTAAATAATGTTGTCCTCAATTTATTTCATGTAGTCCATAACGGTTTTACATTGATTCTCCATTACTATTATTATTATTTTTAAATATATGCATGCCTTAGTACTTTTTTACGAAACGATGCATCAGAGAAATGGTTATAAACATCCACAAAGTTTAGATTTTTTTTTTTCAAATTGCAATTTGTATGTACACTTTATTTTGACAGCAATCACCAATCTTGCTTTCGTACTTCTGTTTGTATTTGGAAGGAATCAGGGAGCATTACAAATAGCCTCAAATGGTTACATTTGGCAAAAATGTGTACACATTTTTATATTGGAACCACTGTCAGTAATGCAAGCTGGGTTTACTGCATTGCCTTAGAGAGGTACCCTACTAGTAAAGTCTCTCAATTATTAACTCACACAAGCCTGAACTACTATATGCATGGATACAAACCTTCCCTTAGAGGCAAACAATCCTCTTTTGCAGATTCATATTGTGGTACTGTAAACTGTCAGCCAAAATCTTTGTGCTGCAGAAGCTTGGCCCTACTTGTCCAGTGGACAAAATAAATATGAAACCTCGTTGACCTTGACCCCAAACAGTATGTCCAGGGTGTCGGGTGACAGGAATTCAGCACTCCAAATTGCACATCCCACCCCCCCACCCTTCTCCCCCCACTGCACCATCCTCTTCAGCCCAGTGCTCTAAATGATGGTAAGAGGGTGCTTGTGATCCTGTTATATCCACTGCTTGCACAGAGAGAAAAGTCTGTTTGTAATGGGTATGCCTTGACCTATGGCAAGTAGGAGATAGCAATGGTTGCTGGCTGCACACCATAATTTGCATCCACCAACCAACGTCGCTTCAGTGGAAGCCTGCAAGGTGAGGGTGGTGGCAGCACTAACACTCACATTCACTCACTACTGACCCCTTTGTTGAGCTGTAAGTGGAGAGGGACCGGCCAATGATCTGCCATGCACCTACCTCTTTTGTATCTCTGGAGACCAGATGATCTGGTTCTTTACAACACTTCCCTCGGGTCTTTGAAGGAGGGGGAAGAATGGGGAAGCAGATATTTCCCCAGGTCTCCTCACCACACTAGAAAGCATGTTTTGTTCTCTACTACTGACATATCAACAAATCTGGTATTCACACTAAAGATTTTGTATGAACGCTTTAGACAACAACAATAATAATGGAGAATCCCTTTAATACATTGAACCGTATCTAAATGTATTGTTTGTTGTAATAAGCACGCTATAAACTAAATTACATCTACACACCTCCCACTTGGGGAACTAAGGAAAGAAACTAAGCCACAGTGACTAACAAAGGGATGTATGGTGTGATGGGGTCACCCTGCTGGGAGGTTCCCTGCCCCTTTCCTCTGCGATAAAGTAGTGACGCTACACCTGTTTATGAGGGGATCTTTCTCTTTTATTATCAATTGTCTGAATCCCCTGTTGTCCCAATAAAGTTATTTTCATTCAAATGGAAATAAAGAAAACAAAGAAACAAAAGTCCTCTTCTTCTGTAGTCCGGTCGCCTCAGTAGCTACTCCGTCGTTGTGGGGCTGTCTGGCCTTGGCAGGAAGACTCCGAGGGAAGGTCAGGGTAGCGCAAAACAAAAGAAAAGAAGAAAGAAAGAGGGTCTTTAGACACCTGTTCTGTTGTACACGGGGGAGGGGAGAGTAGGGATGTGAGCACCACCACCAGTGTCACTAACTGTGCAGTGCCTGGGTGAGGGACGTTCAATGTGCTCAGTTTGTTGTGGCCCTTCGTCCCGCCCACCACTCTCTAAAAGAAAACGGGCGTGCAGACGTCACTTGCCTGTATCCACGACCCTCCGGGGCCGTGGTATGGGGAGAACCCGCCTCCTGGTCCCTTCCTGGAGAGCCGGCGTCGTTCGCGTTTATCAGGGAGTCTTCTTCGGTGTCCGTAGGTCTGCCCGTCTGGCTGCCTCCTTCCGTTGCGTCCCTTGGGGTGTTCTCGCCTCTGGAACTCGCACCGGTCCTTTCCTCAGCTTGCTCCGTGTGCTTGCTATACTCCTTGTTTGACGCTCCCCCCGAGAGACTCCCGGCTTCTTCCGTTATCCCAGCGCATGGTTCCGGCACCAGGAGGTGTAACGTCTAGACCGTCACCACTGTAACCGGTTACGGGTGAATCGGCGGCCATATTGGAATCCTCTGCATTTACCACATCGAGTCGGGATGGAATCTCGGTGTTTCCATCACATTGCCTTCCCCCTAGGAATGGACGAATGGGCCATTCGGACATGGGTTATCTCGAGAGGAAGTCCACATTACCTTGCAGTTTCCCTGGAACGTGGAGGGGGTCGAAAGAGAAGGGCTGCAGGGCAAGAAACCATCGAAGAACCTTGGGGTTAGTATCTTTATGAAGGGACAGCCAGGTAAGGGGAGCATGGTCGGTAAGTAAAATGAAATGACGGCCCAGAAGGTAATACTGAAGGGACTCCACCGCCCACTTTATGGCCAGGCACTCTTTTTCGATGGTAGCGTAGCCCACCTTCCTGGGAAACAGTTTACGGCTAAGAAATAAGACAGGGTGGAGATCACCCAGGGCATCGGGTTGGGAAAGGACGGCCCCTAGACCCCTACCAGAAGCATCGGTTTGTAAAACAAAGGTGGAATCAAAGTTTGGGCAGGCAAGCACCGGATAGTGACAAAGGGATTCCTTTAGTGAGAGAAAGCTTTGTTCGTGCTTCTCGGTCCATTGAAAGGTGCAACTGGACTGGGCCTTAGTAAGGAGATCTGTGAGGGGACTGGCTACTTTGGAGAAGCCCCGGATGAATCGTCTGTAGTACCCGACAAGACCAAGAAAGGAACGTATTTCCTTCCGAGAAGTGGGTCGAGGTACTTGGGTGATGGCTTCTATCTTGCTAACTTGGGGTCTTATATGTCCTGCCCTGATGTCATACCCCAGGTACTCAATATGATCTGCCCCAAAGGTTGTCTTCTTGGGATTGATCGTGAGACCTGCAGTTTGTAAGGCCTGTAGGATATTCTCAAGGTGAACTAGATGTGTATCCCAGTCCGGACTGTGTATCACAATGTCATCTAAATAGGCCATGGCGTAGGTGCGGTGGGAAGAGAGTACTGTGTCCATGAGCCTTTGAAAAGTGGCTGGGGCCCCATGGAGACCAAAGGGAAGTACTTTAAATTGAAACAAGCCAAAGGGTGCGGAGAAGGCGGTCTTATCTCTGATGTTTGGTTTCAGCGGTATTTGCCAATACCCTTTCGTGAGGTCTATGGTGGACATTATCTTGGCATCTCCGAGTTTTTCAATAAGTTCATCCACCCGTGGCATAGGATAGGCGTCGAACTTTGATACTGCATTAAGTTTTCGGAAGTCGATACAGAAACGTATGCTTCCATCGGGTTTAGGGACCAAAACAATCGGTGATGACCAGGCGCTATGTGAGGGCTCAATTATGTCTGCCTCTAGCATGGCTTTTACCTCCTGTTCTACAGCCCTTCTTCTGGCTGTGGGGATACGATAGGGTCGTTGTTTGATCGGTTGTGAGGTGGTGATGATAATATGTTCAACTAAAGAGGTCCTTCCCGGAATACCGGATAGGACGGATGGATAAGAAGCACACAGGGTTTTCAATTGTTTTTTTTGTTTCTCTGTGGTTTGGGACCCCCAGTTAGGCTGAGGTGGGTCGGAGGTTTCCTGGGGCATTAGGGTTACTTCCAAAGGTTTATTCGTAGTAACATGGTATACACTAGTACTCGTAACTGGAGAGCCCGGGACCGGTCCTTCCCAAGCCTTCAAGAGGTTAACATGGTATATTTGGCTCGATTTATTTTTGTGTTGGACGGCCACCTGGTAGGTAACCGGGGTAACCTTACGTAGGACAGGAAAGGGGCCCTGCCAGGTGGCCAACACCTTCTTTTCGGTGGTGGGTAGGAGTACCAGAACCTCCCTCAGTTTGGTGTTCCTGTTATACCATCGCTTCTGCTGGCTTTGGGATCTTTCCATGTTTGTATGTACTTCTTCCCATAAGGAAGACAAGGTGTCCCTAAGGGACGCGCTATACTGCAACAGAGGCTCGCCTCATCCTCCTCTTCGGTCCATTGCTCTACGGCCATATCCAGGAGTGTACGGGGTCTCCTTCCAAACAACAACTCAAACGGTGAGAACCCCGTAGACTTCTGTTCATGGGTTCGGATAGCAAAAAGGACCAGAGGTAATTGCCGGTCCCAATCCCTCCCAGCTTGATCGATGCTCTTTCTCAACATCGTTTTGATGGTCTTATTGTATCTTTCCACAAGGCCATCCGTTTGTGGATGATATACTGCCGTCCTTATTTGTTTAATCTTTAGTACCTCACACACTTGTTTCATCAACCGGGACACGAAAGGTGTTCCCTGATCTGTTAGCAGTTCGTGTGGAAACCCGACACGTGAAAATAAGGTGATCATAGCTTGGGCTACTGCCTTTGTGGTGGTAGATGTCAAGGGAAACGCTTCCGGATACCGGGTGGTGTAGTCCACAAAGACAAGTATGTATCGGTGTCCTCTGGCAGAAGGCACCAATGGACCTACCAAGTCCATCCCAACCCTCCTAAAGGGGACATCGATGATTGGAAGGGGTTGGAGTGCAGCCCGGGGTAGGACGGGGTTGTTAACTAGCTGGCATCTTGCACAGGAGGCACAGAATCTAGCCACTTCTTGGTGTACCCCTGGCCAATAGAATTTCTCTAGTAGATATTTGAGAGTATTCTCCTTTCCATAATGCCCTCCCCCAGTTTGACTATGAGCTAGAGACAACACCTGTTCACGAAATGTTTTGGGGACCAACAACTGTTCTTTCCCGCGGTTATTCTCTTGTGTACCCCTATGTTGAAGGCCCTTTTTAACAAAGAAATAGGGACCTACCTTTCCTGGTTGCTCATCTTGGGCTTGTCCCCAGGCATGTTGTAAGGTGGAGTCGTCCCTCTGGGCCTGACGAAACTTTTGAGGAGGGTCTTGCGGAGTCTCTGAGGAGGAAAGGATAGGTATAGGCAGGACACTTTTAGATAGACTGTACAATGCCCTTTCCTTCCTTTTTTCCCTACGAGTCAGCGCCCTTTTATTGGTAGTAGGAGCCTTTAGGTCACTGTTGGAAAAGGGAGTGCCTTCTAACCATTCCACTAGGGGTGCAGGGGGACTCAGTGAATGTAGATACTCATGGAACCGAGGCAGATCTGTTCCTAAGAGGGCTAACTCGGGTAAATCGGGAACTACTCCCACCTTCCTCAATTGGGGTTCCCCATTGATCTCCAATACTACTTCGGCCAACGGATATAGCTTCTTCTCCCCATGAACACAGGTGACCTGAACGAATTCCCCTGTCACCATTTGTGCTTCAGGGATAAGCTCTTTGGCGATGACAGTGTAATGGCAACCGGTGTCCAGGAAGGCTGTTACTGCCTTTCCGTTTATATGGATCTTTATTCTTTATGGAAGGGGACTGCCGCCTGTAACCAATACCCGCCCGCGTGTATATCCTACCTCCATGGGTTCTGGGGCGGGGTGGCGTGTCGGACAATGCCGGGCTATATGCCCCCACTCTGCACAGTGGAAGCATTGAGGTCCCTGTGTTGGTGTTGTGATGGAGGAAGGTTTTAGTGAGGTTTTCGGGAAAAGGGGTCCCTTGGAGTCTAACTGGTGTGTGGGGTTTCTATTCAGGGGTTTCGGGGAGGAACAGAGGGTCGATGGGTTGGGTTTTTGAAATCAGGGGAGCAGTGGTAGGCACAGGCCAGGTCTACTGCTAGAGTCACAGACAGGTTAGGATGCTGCTTGATCCATGCTCGAGTATTGTAGGGGAGAGCATCGAGATATTGCTCCAGATAAATCTTTTCTGTTATCTCGTCCGGGGTTGCTACTGAGGGTTGTAGCCAACGGTTCCCAAGATCTCTGCTGCGGAAGTATAGAGCCCGGGGGTTGTCCCCTACAGTCCACTTCTCTTTCCTGAACCGGCTACGATAGTATTCTTGATCACACCCTAACCGTTCCAGTATGGCTTTTTTGACGTCGGGGTAGGTGGTTGTTCCGTCCGGATTAGCGGCCTGATAGGCTGCTTGTAATTCACCGGAGAGTCGGGGGGCTATATACTGACCCTGCTCCTTCTTATCTGAGACTACTGTGGAGGAAGACGAGCAATGGGGAATTCCTACATTGCAGGTGCCCCTGAGGAAAAATTTCACATCATGTGCTTTACAGATAGTTTCACTGGTCATTGGTAGAGGTCTTAGAGCCCTAAATGGTCGTACTACCTCTGATCCCCTGTGTGCACCAACATTTAAGAGAGGTATGTGTGCCAGTATAATTGATTATGTATTAATTGATGTGAGATTGGGGCCCCTATTAGCTGATATGAAAGTCAACGTTAGGTCTGATAGTGATCATAACTCTCTTGAAGTGGTACTTGCGGGAGAGCTTTTGGTTTCTGGGTGTGCTGCTATTTTTACAAACGTTCCTGTAGCATTGGCTACCAATAATCGACGTGCTGTTAGATGACCGGAAGTTATGGCTAACCCGGATGTTTATTCAAAAGTTTATAAACAGTTTATTACCTCTTTTGACCCTTACGAGGGGATAGATCCAGCAGGAATACCTATTTTATCAGTCCATATGCAGTTGTTTGATGGTCTTCAAAAGATATTCTATAGAGAGGTGACTACTACGAAGTCGGTACACTTTAAGTATCACGACTGGTTTAATCCTGCTTGTAAAGTAGCGAAGAATTTATTAAAAATAGCTATTGATGAGGGTGACAGAGGTAAAATTCGTACCGCTAGAGGTTTTTATAAAACACAGCTTGGAAAGGCTAGAAGAGATTGGGAAGATGAGTTTTGGCAGGATCTACTTGCAGCTACAAAACCAAGGACAGTAGATCGTTTTGGAAATTGGTCGCCCAGAGACACTCCGAAGGAGTAAAATACCCAAGTTTTAATATACCACCTGACAACTGGGTAGCTCATTTTTCATCATTGTATTCGCTAAGGAAGCTTGATGATATTGACAGTGGTACTAATATAGTGGAGGACGCTATTTCGTCATGCATAGTGCAAGAACATCATAATAACCCTGTCAAATTCAGTCTTGAAGAGACAATTTGTGCAATTCAGTCTCTTAAAATGGCCAAAGCGCCGGGACCTGACAAAATCCCGGGTGATCTTTTTAAGTCAGAGCCGTTAATCTGGTCAAGCTATTTTAATCTTCTATCGAATGCTATCTCTGCCGGGGAGCGATCCCTGATTCATGGAGGGGGCTGAGATAATAACTATTTTCAAAAAGGGTGATGCTAATAACCCAGCTAATTATAGGCCAATTAGTTTGCTAGATAACGCACAAAAAGTTTTTAGTCGCCAAATCCTGAACAAATTAATTGAATGGATGGAAGAAAAAGAAATACTTTCCCCCTTCCAAGCAGGTTTTAGAAGTAAAATTAGTACTGTTGATCAGATTTTTAGATTTACATTATTGTACTGGAAGACTGTGCTTTTACGTAAGGGTGTGCTGTATGTGGCTTTTATTGATCTTAGAGCTGCCTTTGATCTTATTCCTCGATCGAATCTGTGGCAGGTTCTTATTAATATGGGTGCTCCCAGTAATCTTGTATATTTATTGAGTAAATTACATGAAAACAACTATGCTCAAGTACGCTGGGGACCAAATGGAGAACTAACCGATTGTATTCCTATTGAGCGGGGGGTTAGGCAAGGCTGTGTCCTTGCCCCCACTTTATTTTCCCTTTATCTAAATGATGTGGTTAATGTCTTAGAAAACTGTGTAAATGATTCCCCTATGTTAAACGGTAGGAAGATACCAATATTGCTTTTTGCGGATGACTCCCTACTTATTTCAAAGTCCCCTATGGGTCTCCAGATCCTGGTTAATACATTTTTAGGGTTCTGCAATGAGAGGGGACTTGAGCTTAATGTTAATAAAACAAAATTTATGATTCTAGGTAAGGGGGTCAAGAAAGGTAATCTGACTATTCGGGTTGGAAAAGACGTCCTTGAGAGGGTTGAAAACTTTGATTATTTGGGAGTACGATTTATGGATAATTTTAAGTGGTTAGATCAGATCATGAAAAGTAAATTTCTTATTGAGCATAGGTCAAATGCCATTTTGAGAACACAAAAGAGAACGGTATCTCATGTGGTAGCCCCGGTTATGGAGATTTACCGCGCAAAGGCGCAAGGGGCTGCTCTTTATGGAGCTGAAGTATGTGGCTATGTTGATGCTAAGCCTCTTGCACTGGTAGAAAACAGTTTTGTTAGGAAAATGCTATGTCTACCCCAGAGCACACCTCTTATTCCATTGTATTTAGATCTAGGATTGAAAAGAATATCAGATTTAGTGGCTTTGAAAGTCTTGATCTACTGGGTTCGTCTTTGGTGTACACCGGAGCTAGTTGATTATAGAGAATCCCTGACTGATGTCTTAAATATACCAGGTGCTCGATCGCTCCCATGGTTTAAACACGTGTTTTCGTGGGTGAGTAGATTAGGTCTCGGTAGATTTTGGGATGACCCTACTAAACTTAAGAAAGTCGATCAGCATCTTCTTAAAACTACTTATTGGAATTTTATCAATGAATGTGTACTAAGGAAAAATTATGTAGGATCTCTGACCAATAGTTTTTTTGATTTTAAATCTACTCCATTATTGGAAGATTATATGGATTTTATACCTTTTGCTTTCCCTAAAAGCCTTTTTATACGGTTTCGCTTGGGGACCTTGCCTATAAGATCATTCACACATAAATGGAATCCTGCACAGTCAGAATTGACTTGCCCAATGTGTAAACAATGTGATGAAAATGAATCGCATTTGCTATTTTTTTGTCCAGAGTATATGTCCCCTCGTAGGAGGTGGATTATTCCGCTTTGCCGGGAATTGGGACTTGTACATTACCAAATTGCATTACGGATTCTAAAAACTAATCTCTCCCCTAGAATAGTTGTAG
Organism: Calotriton arnoldi; assembly: GCA_963921515.1. NCBI lineage: Eukaryota > Metazoa > Chordata > Amphibia > Caudata > Salamandridae > Calotriton > Calotriton arnoldi. The sequence goes on along the minus strand of CAWUFW010010237.1, from coordinate 505,282 downwards.
CTGTTAGCAAATTTTTAGAGGCTATCTGGTATAAGCGCAATGCAATTTTAAAGATTAGATCAGTGTAAGGATTAAGGATGTATTTTATTGCTTTTATTGATTGATGAATTGTTTTATTCTGTATTGTTCTGTTAGGTGTAATTTTTAGGTATTGTCTGTTGTTGGATCATATGTATAGTGCTAATGAAATTATTGTCTTTTAACAATTATGATATTATTGCTGCTGTTATTCTACCCAACTATGAAGCACTATGCACTTTATTTATGGACCTATTGTTGCTATTATATTTTTTACAATTGATATGTAATTTGAGGCACTATGCATTTTAAATATGGACATACTGATGTTATTATTGCTGTTATTGTACATATATTTGTTGCGTCATTGGTCATTTGATGTATAGGATGCTGGTTGATATTATTGCTGCTGTTATTGTACCAATCTATGAAGCACTATGCACTTTAACTATGGACCTATTGCTGCTATTATATTTTTTACAATTGAAACGTAATTTGAGGCACTATGCACTTTAAATATGGACATACTGATGTTATTATTGCTGTTATTGTATATATATTTGTTGTGTCATTGGTCATTTGATGTATAGGATGCTGGTTGATATTATTGCTGCTGTTATTGTACCAAACTATGAAGCACTATGCACTTTAACTATGGACCTATTGCTGTTATTATTTTATTTACAATTGTAACGTAATTTGAGGCACTATGCACTTTAAATATGGACATACTGCTGCTATTATTGTTGTTATTGTACATATATTTGTTGTGTCATTGGTCATTTGATGTATAGGATGTTGGTTGATACTTTGATGGTTGCAATAACCGAATAAAGTTATATACTACTACTACTGACCCCATCTCTCCGGGGGCCAGGAGGCAGTGGTTGCAACACGCTCAAAATTAACAAAAAAATAGTCCGGATCGTCCCCGTTCTGAAACTTCTGTAGAACTGACCCAGGCACGTTGGGATGTATCCTAGAGCTGGCAATAGCATCAGTAAGTCTCAAGATAGCGGTATCTTGAACCTGCTGATTGTTGGACAAGAGGGTGGCCTGGTCTTTGAGAGTTGCCTGAAACTCCTCCCGGTCCTTTCTTGCCTGCTTGGTCTGCTGTTCCATGACTAATTGTAGATGGCGCTGACCCTCAGCTAACTGTGTGATGATGGCCTCCATGGTTATGGGTTGGGTCATTGTGTCAGGACCGTATATCCCACTTCTGACACCACTGTGATGGGGTCACCCTGCTGGGAGGTTCCCTGCCCCTTTCCTCCGGGATAAAGTAGTGACGCTACACCTGTTTATGAGGGGATCTTTCTCTTTTATTTTCAATTGTCTGAATACCCTGTTGTCCCAGTAAAGTTATTTTCATTCAAACGAAAATAAAGAAAACGAAACAAAAGTCCTCTTCTTCTGTAGTCCGGTCGCCCCAGTAGCTACTCCGTCGTTGTGGGGCTGTCTGGCCTTGGCAGTTGGCCTCAGAGGGAAGGTCAGGGTAGCGCAAAACAAAAGAAAAGAAGAAAGAAAGAGGGTCTTTAGTCACCTGTTCTGTTGTACACGGGGGAGGGGAGAGTAGGGATGTGAGCACCACCACCTATGTCCCTAACTGTACAGTGCCTGGGTGAGGGATGTTCAATGTGCTCAGTTTGTTGTGGCCCTTCGTCCCGCCCACCACTCTCTAAAAGAAAACGGGCGTGCAGACGTCACTTGCCTGTATCCACGACCCTCCGGGGCCGTGGTATGGGGAGAACCCGCCTCCTGGTCCCTTCCTGGAGAGCCGGCCTCGTTCGCGTTTATCAGGGAGTCTTCTTCGGTGTCCGTAGGTCTGCCCGTCTGGCTGCCTCCTTCCGTTGCGTCCCGTGGGGTATTCTCGCCTCTGGAACTCGCGCCGGTCCTTTCCTCAGCTTGCTCCATCTGCTTGCTATACTCCTTGTTTGATGCTCCCCCCGAGAGACTCCCGGCTTCTTCCTTTATCCCAGCCCATGGTTCCGGCACCAGGAGGTGTAACGTCTAGACCGTCACCACTGTTTCCGGTTACGGGTGAATCAGCGGCCATATTGGAATCCTCGGCATTTACCACATCGAGTCGGGATGGAATCTCGGTGTTTCCATCACATATGGTTTGCTCAAAGAGGCAAACAAAGGTTTTAAAGCAACATAAATAAATACACCACATCACCTTTAGTCGCTGGGGAAAACACAGTTTTCGTGCATGGTCATTTTTCAGTCATTATAACATTTATAATATGGTGTGTGCGGTCTAAGCTTTTGCGTTTCAAACGCATGAGCCGTATTGAGAAAGATTGTGCGTTTTAATATTTAATTAATATTAGCCATACACATCAGGTACACAAGTAAGCCGAATGGCAAATTTTACAGGACTGTTAATTAGGTCATCTAACCGAAGGCAATAAACCTGATTAGCAATACAATGGTGTCGTAAAGTACCTGGGAGTTTTTCACAAGGACAAATAAAAGTTTTCAGAGGAGCTGTAACACTGACAAGAGACAAACGTGATTATCAAAACAATGGTGGACGCAGACGACAGATTGGTCTGCGAAAACTGATCGCTTGTCCCCTGCTGCTAGTGTGATATGGTTAGGAGTTGTGGCTTGTAATCCAAGACACATTTAACCAAATATATTTACGCAGACTATTAGAGAAAACGGTTTCCTCCCATGCATGTCGGATATACCAGCATAACTTGCCAAGCCAGGACTATTAATTTGACTTTAAAAAAGTGTCATAAATGCAAAAGGTCAAGTGATTTATGATCGATCTGTTATTTATACGGAAACATTCTCGAATAGAAGTCACAGAAAACCGTTCCTTGTCCTTAGCGACGGATGTAGTAGTTATTTTGGGGGAAACAGAGAGAGTCTTCTCTGATGTACCATGTCTTGTTGACGGTGTTCAAGGCAGGAAAAACCTGGGACCATAAGTGCTGGGAGGCCGAGGCATGCAACAGTGGGTGCAATATTTGAGCTCTTACCTTCATTGCATACAATTTACTAGTGGCCTTTCTGCGAGCTCAGTACACCTTGCCAAATGCCCCTTGGCGTATGGGCTTCACGATGGCGAAGTCCTCGATGGGAGGTAGCCTGGGTACAGCGATCTTCGTACCCCCGCCTGGAGTCGCCATTCCCTCCCCTGTCTCCTCTATGTCAGCGGTCACAGCTCCCATTACAAGGGACTTGACACAACAACAAACCCCAGCCAACACCAATGTCTACCCGCCAAGCAGTTCAAAGCACAGGGCACCGCCCATTGCACACCAGCCTATCAGCGGGAGCCAGTAAACACGTAACTTAATTACACACATTAAGATTTAGAAAGCGTGATTTTAAAATAATTATGCTCCAATTTCTATATGAAACGGTATTTAAAAACTCAAACATTCTTTAAAAAAAGTTTGTTTAATTTAAATAGAAAATATACAAATGTGTTGTATTAGGTACGCCAGTCTTCTGAACTCGCCATTGCCCTTACCGAGAAGTCTCCCAGAAATCATATGTTTAGCAGCCATGGTCACCCTCTTCCTGTTTTGACGCCTATGTCGTCGGCGAAACGCCGCTGATGTCGTTCGAAGTGGAAATTGCGTAGTCCAGTCAGTCACAGTAAATAACGACGCTAGCTCCGCCCTTGGTCAGGCAGTCCGCCTGACTTCCGGTTTTCGCGGCTCTCGGCAGCGGTTTCACCGGGGCATCGGCAATGCGGGGTAGGCTCCCGCTGGATTCTTAGGCTCCCGCTATAGCAAGCACACACCAACATGCGGGGTGGGCTCCCGCCACGACTCCAGGCAATTCGGGAAATCCAGGCATCGCGCGCATGTTATCGCGCACTACTTTAAAAACAAGCATTTGCAATGCAATAGAACTCGCATTTACGCGAGTCCTATTGCATTTTAAAAGGGAGTACGGGCGGGCAAAAAGGCACAAGCGGGAGTGGAGGGGGGGTGGTGGAGTACCGAGAAGTCATGGACTGCGAAAGGGGAGGGGGTGAGCCACAGAACAAAATTGTGTTTACAGTAAAGGGGACGATAGCCATGGAAGGACACAATTGACTAAATGGCCGTCAGTAGGAGGTACTAACAAGCCTAAAAACCAATGGGAAGGCTGCATTTAGGACCTAAGCCAATGAAAAAGATGGGCCGGAGAGTGGTCGGAGCTTCCACGAAGCTTCACACTATAGTGTATACTGCATGCCTCGCAAAGCGATGGCAGCGCATTCGCGCTGCAACGCTAGGCGAGACCTAAAAACAAGCTAGGGATGACTTGATAGATGTATAGTGGACTAGTGCATAGTATTCAAATAAGACATATGTTGGTAGTGCTTGAAATCGGTGCAATAGTTGTCAAATATCTGTAATCACAAATATATCCCACTTTACTACTGGCGTTCTTGCAGAACAGTGAAAATCAAAGCGTTACTCTGAAGATTTTCAAAATTCCATTGGTTAAAATCCAATACGTTTCTCTTAATTTACGTTGCTCTGCCTTATCCTCCCTTTGATATATGTGCACTTCTCAGGCTGGACAGTTACCTGTGACTGTGCTGAGTAAGAGAAACTGGATGGGACAGGATACATATGTTGGATACAGACATAAAGAAAACTGTATAGCTAAAGACGTGCATTAGCAGGAGAAGGAGGTAAAGACAGAGATAATGTAGAAAGGTATGTGAGGTAAGGAGAGAAGTAAAGTAAATAGCGGAAGGTGAGCTAGCCAAAAGGAAAGATAAAGAGATGTAGAAAGAGGAAGAGATAGACAAAAAGAGGCAGAGAAAAAGGTAAGGCTGTAGAGTGTGGTAGAGCGAGAGGAAGAGGCAGGAAGTAGGAAGTGTAGAGAAAAGCAAAGGAGTACAGTATTCTTAAGATGTGAGACAGAGCGGCAATGTAGAAAAAGGTGTAAATTTGAGAGGTAAAGACAGCAAGAGCTGGAGGTAGACCGAGTCTTGAGGAAAAACAAAGAGATACAAGGAAGAGAAAGAACAAAATGAGAAGAGGTATAGAAAAACAAGTATGTGAGGTAGCGAGGGGAATGCGATAGACAGGTGTGGCAGAGTGGCAAAGTAAAAAACTGGATGAGAGAAGGGTAAAGAGAGGTAAGTTAGCAGACACATTTAGAGAGAGATAGAAAAGTGAGATAAAGGTTGTGTAAGAAGTGAAGTAGATGGAGGGAAGTCAGAGCAGTGAGGTACAGAGAGAAGGACCCATAGAGAGAAAGCTTAGGTAGTGAGAGAAGACAGTGAATGTCGATGTTGGCACAGAGAGTGATAGAGAGAAGGGCAAGGTCATGAGAGAGATGACGTCAAGTGAAATATATTCGGTGTATTGAGAGAGAGAGGTCAGGTAGGCAAAGATGAGGTGGAGAGAGCTGAGCTAGAGAGATTGAAGGTACCTAGAGAAGTAAAGATAAGGAAAGAAGTTAAGATATCGAACCATGGTAGAGTTGGTGAAGTGAAGTAAGGAGAGAAAAATGACACAGAGATTTTTTTTCAGTTTAATTGCCATTAACTGCCAGAGAGTGCAAGGGTTGCTGCTGGGCTAGGCAGGCATGCACACAATTTTTAGGTCTCGCCTAGCGTTGCAGAGCGAATGCGCTGCCATCGCTTTGCGAGGCATGCAGTATATACTGTAGCGTGGAAGCTTTGTGGAAGCTCCGCCCACTCTCTGCCCATTGGCTTTTGTCTTAAATGCTGCCTTCCGATTGGTTTGAGACTTGTTAGTCCCTCCTCATTCGTCATTTGTATCCTTCCACGGCTACCAGCCCCTTTACTTCCAACAGTATTTTTCTTCCCCTGCCTTCCCCCCTCCCCTCCCGCAGTCCGTGACTTCTCAGACCACACCAGCCCACTCCCGTTCGCGCCTTCTTCCCACCCGCACTTCCGATTCTAATGCAATAGGTCTCGCGTAAATGCGAGTCCTATTGCATTTTCAATGCTTGCTTCTAAAGTCCTTTCTGTGACGTACGAGGCGGATTGGATATCCCGGCATGCCTCAGTTCGCACTTGCGTCTCGCTGGTTTTTTAAATAGCTTGCTTTTTTTTTTTCGAGTGCTTGTTTTTTTTTAATGCAGATTTATATAGCGTGGGTCACGGGGAGATTAAGTGATGCGCCCAGAATCACAGGATGTGGACGCGACCCTGAGGCTCGAACCTTGGTTTCCAGCACCAAAGTCAGCAGCTTTAGCCGTCAGACCACATTCTCTCACTTTGCCTAACAGGAGTGAAAAAGAAGATAGCCAAAAACAACATAAAAGAAAGCATCACTGAACCTCTGTCCGCTTGGATTTAAATAGTTTCCAAGTTTGCATTGTGAGATTCCTTTTGCTCATCAAGCGCCGCACTAACTAGTGCTACGTGCTCAAGGAAGTGATGTGCTTTCCTCAAATGGGCAATTTGCTCCAGAATGCAGCAGTCTCACTGAAGTATTGGGGCCCATCAGACAGGTCACTGTGTCTATTTGTCCTTCTTTTATGACAGTTGTTGTCGGTACCGCTCTTATGTTCACCCACTCAAAAGCCAATGGTTGCTGCCCGCTAAGGCTGTGCGCAATGAAAAAAATAGTAAGGCAGCAGGCCGGCCAATCGTACGGTGAAGTAATGGGCAGTGCATAATCCGAGGGGGCGCCAGCCATTCCAAAGAGCCACTGGTGAGTGCCATGGAGGTGGGGGTTGCTTTGTCGTGCTGTATTTACGTCGTGCACTGAGAGCCTTCTCAGGTCATGGCAGGGCCCACCTTGGTCTTTCATCTTTTCTAAGTCAAGAAGGTGCCTGCCAGCCATGAAGATTCATGCACTGGGGGGTTATGTGGACTCTTTACCGTCACTTTGCAAACAGTCAGTGCTAATATTCCTTCTCAGAGCGCGTCAAGGAGTGTCTTGTCACTGGGAGAGACAAAAGTTGTACTTGCATTTCAAAATCAGTGCTCTTCTGTTTGCGTCACATGGTGGACCAGGGACGCGTTCTCTTTTAACACAGTTGGCGTAAAATAACCATTGTCTGATTTGATCCAGAGGGCGTTCACACAGTGTGAGGGCTTCATTGACAACGCACGTTGATTGACGTGCTATTATGTGTGTGTTTTCAGGAAATGTAGCGAGCGTGCTTGCATCTAAGTGTATGTATTTCACAGCAAAAGTAATCAACAGGTCAACTGTTGTGTTTGTATTTAAGTGGAGAAGATCTCTGGACTGTGTAGATTAGTGAGAGGTAGTTCACACATATGCCCCGGGAATATACATAGTGTCTTGGGATTTACGGAGCGCACACCCACTGTGTTGTGTGTGTGTGTGTGTGTCTGGGTGTGTGTGTGTGTCTGTGTGTCTATCAGGTGTTGAGTATTATTGTACCTTTCAGAGTGGCTCCCCCAGTTGACGTGTGTTTTAGGGAATGGCATTGTGTGCTTTTGCGTACTCCTGCACGGTCTCTGTGTGCATGGCTGCAAGCATGGAAGCAGTACCCCCTGTAGGAGCGTTGCTTTGTGAGGCACGCAGTCTGTGTTGATTTCACACCAGGCATATGTTCTTCAATTGCAAAATTCTCTGTGGGTGTGACCCTTATGAGAGGAACACTGTGGTTGAATAGATCGCTCTCTCGATGTGTACCTTGAAATAGAGTAAAGGCCTAGTTTTGGGGTCCTTTGATAATGTGGCCCTAAAGGCTTTAATACTTGAGAACACTTCCTTCCTTGGACTCTGTTCCAGGTCACTGCTTACTCATGGCTGTTGCAGAGTTTTGCTTTTTTCAAACCATTTCTCAGCTTTTAAAATGGCAGCTTCTTGGTTTGTCTCCTGCTGGGCTTGTGACGTAGTGAAGGTCCTTACAGTACATGATCCATTACAAAAGCTTTTTAAGAATAATAAACCTCTACTACACATACCATCCTTTTCTTTCCGTATATTCTAATTACACAATCAATACCTCTTTATCTGTCTACAAACTTCTCTCCCCTTCTTTCTCTCTGTCAGACACACTTTCTCTACTACTCTCTCTAGTGTTAATTCGCCAATTCACACACAAACTATTTGACCCTCTCAAAATTACTTTCAAAATATTCAGTACAGCTTTCAGCACTATCTAATCTGTATACCACATAATTCCAAAACACAAATACACTAAACACCACACAATGCCGGCACACAACTAGCAATTACAATAAAAGCAAAATAATACCTCTATCATCTATATCTAACACGCCCACTAACCCCATACATCTCCCAATTCCACTACCTACTAACGCATGCTACCTTCCTATAAATACTAAAACGAAGTTCAGATCCTTCTCTCACCTCCACCGCCCCCTAATTAACACTTGCACATGTTTAGGCTCTTTCAGTTTAAAAGGCTTTATTTGCTTCACCATGTGCTACTTTCCTCACGGCACCATTTTATGGGGAGAGGGTGCTACGTTCAACTCTATGCACAACATGAGATCGACTACAACAACGCAAGTTGTAAACAGAAAACATGATGTAAAAATCAATTTCACCACCCTGGGGACAGGATAGAAGCAGATCTCTAATGGAGAACATACACGCATTTTTACTGCACACAGACACACATCGATTGAGAGAAAAGGAAATAATGAAAGGTGGAGGTCTATGTCCATATTCACTGGGGTTTCACTGAATATGATAACGAGTCATTCAACACATGCCCAAAATCAGAACGAAGACTTCAGAAAAAAATGAGCTGTAATATTCTGAACCTAACACTAGAAGGCAGGAGAGAACAATGCATCTGAATCTATATTGTTACACGCTCCAAACTGTTTACAGGTAAGTAATCATTTCCTTCACATTTGAGGATATCTTCCAGATACCTTCCCCCTGCAGGAAAGATCCTGACAAGATATGAGAATGTAAATGTAGAAAAGATTACCTGCTGAAGAGGAAACAGACGCTTCCCTGTCCAGCAAGGCTATTTTCCTCTCCCCACGTTTTTCTCCAGATTCATAAACCCAGAAAATCTCCCTTCCTTTGGGAAGGATCATTCCAGATTTCGGTGAAATGGGCATTGACCCAAATGCTTGCTTCATCCTTTGATGGGGATGTGACACAGTGTTCTTGTGTGCCTTATATTTTAAGCTGTGGGGACTTCTTTAGTGGAATTTAGGATGGGGGACAGCATCAAACTCCTAACGTAACTGATTCTTTTTCTTTCTCTTTTATTCCCACCAGGTGATGGAGTGCGATGTCTTAGTCTATGAAGAGCTCATGACAGATCGTGCAGACCTGAGGAAGTCAAACTGCAGTTCAGTCAGTACGTGGGAAGAGTGACTTTTATTCATGTAAAAAGATGAAGAGCCTGAGAGTCTCCCACTGAATCTGGCTTCTTGAACCCTCCTTCAGAGTACTTATGAACTGTCGGGCCGTAATTCTCAATGTAGCAGAGTAGTGCTGCTATTTATATATGTTAGACTCTCATTAGCTCCTGGCTTGCAGTAAATATCTTGATTTGTAGACTTACCTTCCGGTCAAGTTTATCACACTGTATGCATATACATGGTTTTATTTTCCTTGGATTTGAAAGACCAATCTCATATGGGTACCACAAAGACATCCTATCCTTATCCAAACGGGCCTCTCCTTAGTAGCTCGATGAGAAGTCAGAGGTCAGGTTTTTACACAGATGAGGTGATGTTCCAACGTCAGATGTTCACAGCCATTGTGTCATTTTCAAACACGTTCATAGTGCACTCCAAATTTGGATTCATTTTCACTTGGGGTGGTGCGGAGGGTTCTTTGAACATAAACCGTGCAAAACAAAAGCTCTTAGGTATGTTATGTATCTTATGTATGGTTTGTAGAATTGTAAAAATATTAAACTGTACCTGCAAGGCAGTCCCAATTTCTTCACATGGAGGATGTTTGTGTGTTGTTGGTGGGAGAGAGAAAGGGGATTGAACAACTGAAAAGCAATCTTACTTTGCAATGAAATATTGGCTTTGTGCAGGCATCTGTCTACTGTGTTTGGGCACTCCAGTAAAAGTACTGATGGGTATTTTCTGATAGCATTCAATTTCTCTGTTGAGCAAGGGGTAATGTGAAAGAGCTTTTGCTTGTCTTCGGTTTACAGAACATTTTTAATTAGGCATTGTTAAAGAATGTGGTGGGCAACCACAGTGACGGCCTGTTATGTGGCTGAGCAGTGATGTCGGCGCACCCTCACTTCCACCCATCCACTCACAAGCACACACATACTCACACCCACCCATCCACATGCGCATGCACACTCACCCACACCCTCCCACCCATCCATTCACAAGCACACGCACATACTCTCCCCATTCATAAGCATATACACACACACCCATTCACAGCATGCAAACGCAAATCCACATACATTCATATGTATACACACACATCCAACATTCAGACACTTACTGTGCGATGGCAGTGACATCGAGTGGTCAGCAGAAAGGCCTCAGTAGTTCCTGGAGGCTTTGAGGAAGGAAGGGACTGACAGAAGATCCCATCATCTCCTCTTATTGGCTGACCTTCTCATCGGTCAACCAATGAGTGGTAGATTTTCTCTAACTCCTCACAGATTTGGATGGGGTCAGTGAGAGTTGCTGACCCCACCCCACTCTGTGACACGGCATTACTGATGGACAGTCGGGCCTGAGCACTTCATGGATTAAAACTGAAGCTCCGAGGTCTGAGTCTCTCCTTTGTCATACGAGGGAGGCTTTCATAAGTCTTTGCTGCGCTGATGAGATCACGTCTTCAGGGCTGTCAGGGCTGTGAAATTTTCAGCCCAGCATAGCCTGGCTCAGGCTGCCTCGCGCCTGCATATTAGCATATTTAAAATGCTTGGATTCTGGCCCCAACATGATGTGTGTCTGTCAAGCTGACCTTTGCTCAGTCTGACAGACACTCATGCTTGAAAAAGGGAGCGGGAGTGGTGCCCCTCCACCCTTAGTGACGGGCTACGTCTGGTCAACTAACTCCCGCAACCTCCTTTGGATTGCTGTCTCTCATTCGCTGACAAGAAATGCTGTATCATAATTTGGTTGGGATTTGAGCACTGAAAAACAAATTTTTATTTAAATACTTCATTTTGAAAACATATCGTATGCAGAGCTGAAGTAAGAAGTTATGAATCGTAGGGATTTTTCAGTTGGGTGGGGATTATCTTTTGTTGTAGTCACTTGTTTGAATAAGGTCTGTTGTCGTATGCGCAGTCTCTAATGCTTGTGGTTGCTTCTGACTTGAGAGTCACATCTTTCGGTGAAAATTGTGTCACATTATTGTGTTTTGAGGTGCATGAACCTAGCTAGCAACAGAAATGGAGACATCTAAATTATAAATTAAGTGAAGCCAGTGGTACCTAGAACCTCTCCATATATTCTCTTAAATAGGGGTTGGCTGAATGAGAGAATGTGATGGACCAGCATATTCGACAATTTTAAATCCTGTAAGAAAGTCATGTTTTTGAAGACCCTGCTTATTGGTCTGATTTTTTTCTGACTGCAAATCAAGTTGTAGATTGTTAACTTTCATAATAAACCAATTTGGCAGCCTGTGGTGGAGGTTACAGGGCTGGTGATGTGTAACACTACGAAGTTGCTCAAAATGAGTGGAGGATTAAGGAGGTACCCCCATGACACATTACAAGGCAGTATTGCACATAACTAGAGTTCTTTTCATATCTCCTGTGCTCCTCAGTCATTTGCTGTGTCCTGGCATTATACCAGGTTTGAATGACACAATCTGAACAATGTTCATGAAGCTGATGAAAGATTGTAGAAATCTATATTTGTCATCCGGACACAAGTTGGACATTCTTATTCAGACAAGTTGCATGTTAACCTATGAAAATGATTGATCTATTAAATATGCCGTAATCATGGCAAATATTCTTGTGATTTATTTCTCTCTTTGTATGGCTTTTTGTACGGCACAGACGATGCTTTGAAAGCAGCCCTTTCATTTATTTTCAATACATCACAACTGAAGCAATGATCATAATCCAGAACAGTTGCACATTTAAAATTAATAAATGTATTCTAAAATATGATGATTATGGTGATGGTAACATGTTTCTTTTCGTTTCTCTACATATATTGTGTCAAACAGAATATTGAGAAACCCGGTATTTCTGGAACCTGGGTACACAATATACACAAGCTTGTTAACCTATGCTTCCTAGGCAAGTAAACTGTATAGTCTTAGGAACAGAGTAACCATTTCTTTAATTACTGTTACAAGCAGTCACTATACATGTATAGAAAATAAATGCTCCAAAAAACACTGCAGTGAATATGATGGGTGACATGAGTGAACAATGAGTTTGCTGGTGAATAAAACCATAAAGAACTAATGTTGACCTAAATGGTTGAGCATTATAAACAAACACAGACTGAAAATCAGAGTACAGGTTTTAGGACCAATGTAAACATCAATTAAAGTCAACATATAATTGCAACCACTTTTTCACCCCCCAACACAATTGCCTTCCAATGGGGTCTTCATTGGGACAAATGAAGTAGCAACATATACAAATCAGAGGATATGGGTTAGCCTATGGGACCAATAGTAAAACACTCTTTATGAGGGTTGGATACATATGGTCATGTTTGAATCTTACCTCTCTCGGAAAAGTAATATGATCAAGGAAACCTCTTGCCGCACATGCTATACTAGTGTGGAAAGCTTTTCTTCTGAATGTTGGGACAAGTAAACAAAATACTGTTTAAGCATAGGTGTGCCTGTTGGCCAGTAAGGACAATTTAACAGACAATAAGTAAAAGTTATAAAAGGATTGCTCAGAAGTGCATAAAGAACTACCTATGTGGGTAAAAAAATATCAAATGATCTGTACTTTGAGCACATTTTGCACTTCACTTTTCAGAAAACCAACTGAAAGGAACTGTCTCTTACAACATCAGTCATCACCCTGGAAGCCTTAGGGACAAGTAGCACTTTCGACAGTTTCTCAGAAAAGGATGGGTTATTTTAGAGGGTCTGACATTCTTATAACCAGACTCCTGGAGAGGGGATATCCCACCAGTATTCTGCTTATTTGTCCTCTCTCAGGCTTTGGTGTCAGCAGTATCCTAGCCCCTCTTTCTGCTCACCCACCCTTCTCTCACCTTTACTGATCACAGTAAATACATGTTGCTTTCGCTTATTGTCCGAAGAAAGTACAATGTTCAACATCAGCATTTGAGTTTGTGAACATTCCATTGCCCTTCAATGATTTTTCTTCCATTTTTCAAGAACAATTTGTTGATTTGCTTTGAACTCACTTTATGTTAATGCATCCATTTGAGTATGCAAATGGGAAACCATATACTCCCTGATAAATAGCCTTGGACCTCTGGAGTGGGATTTTCAAACCTTGCATTTGTCACACTTACTTTGCATGAAAAGAAACATTTGATTAAACCTCTTCAGCCATTGTTTCTTTACAACTTGGGCTCACCCTCAGAATGACCTGCTTGCAACCCTTATCAGCTCTGCAGTTTTCTAGACTAATCAGATAGCTTCTATTTATTTACCATTTAACAATAGCCTTTTGGATGGTGGGCCTCAGTATAGACTTAAGATACATAGAGATGATTTAGAGTTTAGAGAAGAGGGTACTCCATTGCAACGGAGTACCCTCTTTGCCAAACTGAAAGTCCATCTGCCCCATTTACAGATAGGTGGACCGTAATTATGTCAGCGATGTAGAATGCTCCATCTCTGTCATAATTCTCTGACAACCTGACATAGTCCGGGCCATCAGAGGTTTGGCCATTTGACTGCCTGTCTGATTTAGAGTTGGTGGTCGAATGGGCAGTATTTACTCTCCATTACCGCCATGAAAATTTGTGGTGATATGGGACGGTAAAAACGTTTAAATGACCTCCACACCATGTGAGAAAGCGCCCATGGTGTGGGGGGGTCATTAGTTTTTGTTTTTTCAAAAATAAAATCCCATTTTGGGATTTTATTTTTGAAAAAACAAAAACATGACCTTTACAACATTGACAGGAACCGCTGTGACTGCTGTTCAATGTTTGAAGATGTCTGCAGGGATGGTGGAAAACTCTAAATTTGGTGAGCGGAGGACCCTCAGTATGGTAAGTACTCCCCCCATACCGACCGACTTGCCTCCACCCGACAAACACTAAAACAGCCCCTAGGAGTCCCAGCAGCTTTGGTCTGAAGACCTTTTAATGCCTGTATCCATCTACTCGTTAATGAGCTAGTACCTGTATACTTTATTGCAAAATGTTTTCACCTTTGTTTGTTAACCTTAAGCATAGCATCCTTATTTTTATTGACACTTGAAGCAAGTTTCGATTAAACTTGTGAAAGTAGTCAGACAGAATTCTACAGTACCAGTTGAGGGTAATTTGTATTTGTTCTTTAGAGAGTGTTTTCTACTGTGTGATCTGATGAATCAGACATCAAATGAGTTCTCTGAGAATTAAGTACATTCCTTTATAGCTGCCAAAAACCTTTCTCTATATATTTTTTTCTCTTTGGTAAATCCAATTATTTGATGACATATTTATTCACATTGTGAGTAACCCATTTCTTCAGGGAGGCCTTTGCACTGTCCAGTGCAGTTAGAAAAGCTGTCATTTGTGCCTGTCTGTCACATGCTACTCCACTTCTCTTTTGGTCATATCTTTAGCAAGCAGGGTTATTAAAGTCCAGGTTCTTTTCGCTTTATAACTTTAAGTGAAAGTTCATCCTCTGTTTTACCCTCAAAATATTCCCCAGTTTCAATGTTTGCCCCTCTCTGATTACTGTTATTGTGTTGGAAATCAGAAAAAGTACTGACACGCTCAACTGTCTACTACTTATGACTCTTACTGACTTAACAAATCCTAGGTGGCCATTTAGTAGTCTCTTGTGGGGTACTTTCAATATAATTATTTGTCCTCTTGCATTTGCTTTTCTTCCTTGCCCTATTTTATTTTTATGTCTGATGGGGTCTAGATCTCAATATTAAGTTCTGTGACTTTCAACATTAATTTGCTCTTTGAGCCCGTAACCACAGGATAAATTGGTCACAGAATTCAATTCTGCTACTATTTTTCTTTAACCGATCATTTATTTCTTTGTCCATGGACAGAGTTCTTGCCTTCAATTTAATATTTGCATGTTTGTAGGGAGTGAGTCTGCAAATACAATGTTCAGAATTATCATTCTAACTCCTAATATACTGAGAAATATAATGTCTGTTATTACAGGATATTTTTGTTCTAAGGCAGTCTATGGATTATAATTTATGAATGACCAAAATGTATAGAAATGGATTCATTCTGGAACATAACACAGAATCTGCTTCTGAAAAGTTAGTGAATTAAGCTGGTGAGATGTATAATCTGTGAAGTTTGCGGCGGAGTAGCACCGTTTCTTTAGAGCTCCGCTCGCCAGGGCCAAGAAAGGCGTCTGCACGGCACATTAGAGACCCCAGATGAGGTGGAATTAAAGCTCAGTGACCGGACGCTAACAGGCAGGGCTGGACGAAGAACATTTCCCCGCTGCTGCCGCGATCTGCATTGGAGGAGCTGAGACTGAGGACTGGCGCTGAGGCCTGGACGATAGCGCGGCTGCCATGCCCGGCTGCCACTGCAGGAGAGGATCGCCGCGCCTGTGGAGATCTCAGTCAGCGGCTCCGACGAAGCCCCGGCAGCACTCCCGTGAAAGCGGAGTCGCAAAACTGGGCTGGCGACCCCTGGGGTGTAGCGGCCTGGACGGACCCCGAGGCCGCCGAGACGGAGACACAGGAAGCGGCTTAGTGACAGTGAGCGGCCGTAAGCAGCGCCCCCGTCCGGGTGGGCACTCGGAGTCAGCCATGAGAGACGGAGGCGGCCGAATCGGAGGCCAGTGGGGCCGGTGGAAAGCAGAAGACGAACGGCCTGCGCAGGGCGGGGCATCCCTGGAGTGGTGACGTTACTGCGGCTCCCCAGAGGGGAGGCCTGAGCTAGGCCCAAAGGACAAGCCTGAGGCCTGCATCAGCCTGTCACCGCCGCCGATAGAGACAGCCCTGATTGGCACAAGGGTCTCCCCTAACAGGTAGGCCGAGCCCCGCCGGGGGCTGGGTATCGTGCAATTAAGCGGGGCGACCGTACTGGGAGCTGGGAACTCCTTCAGAAACCTTGCTCCAAGAAAACGGGGGGACACGGATCCGATCAACAGGTGGCCCTGCCCTCCGCGAAAGACATGGAACCGGCCGGACACACAGATGAGCCGATCACATGGGGCTTTAGGGAAGATTATTTAGCACGCTCAGGGAGGACTTTGCAGAAGATGTAGCCTCTGACATCAAACAGCTGAGAACGGAGATCCAAGAAATCGGGGACCGAGTGGGCTCTTTAGAAAGAAGTGGGGACCGCAGAGAGGAAGAAATTACAGAACAAGCCTGGGAATTGATAGACCTCGGTGAGCGCAACGAGGAGCTTTATCTCAAGTTGGAGGATCTTGAGAACCGCGAGGTGATCCAACATCCGCATTAAAGGCGTGCCACTTCAGGTGGACGGTGGCAGACTGGAGGAGTGGGTAATTCACTTTTTGCGACACGCCGCATTAGCTCTAGGAGATAAGAAGATCATCTTGGACCGCACCCACCGCGCCGGGATGCCAGCCTCTGGACCGGGACAACAACAAGACATCCTCACCTGTCTTCACTCATACCGGCAGAAGGAGATCATTATGAGCACCACCCGCGACAAGGCGACCGTGGCATTCGAAGGTCTTCAAGTGGGAATCTTCCAGGACCTTACGCCCCTCACTCTTCAACGCCGCAAAACTCTGAAACCAGCTACGTCATATCTCCGAGACCAAGGTATTCGGTACCGATGGGGACATCTTTTATCTGGAATAAAGAACTGCGAGTGGTGCGATCCCTCAAAGAAGCTCAGGAAGTCCTCGGGATCGACCTGGAAGAAGGAGGCTCCAAGCCTCTGGAGGAAGAAACAACTTCTAAGCGGCCACCCAAACTGAACCGAAGACGGGGCCCGAGAAGGGAGAAAAGCACAAAACCTTCTGAACAGGAAAGCCAGAAAGAAAGGGAAGCTCTACTGCGACACATACAAAACCTCGAGGGTGCGGGTGGCCCTCTGAATGAGTGAACTCTATTGATGCGCTACTCCTGGGCCCACGGACTGAGACGACAGACAGGCAAGCTTGGGGACGAGCGACTTCGGCCTTGGTGAGGGGAGCCCAACCCCTTGGATGCGATGATCGACTACTGGACGAATGGACCCAGCCACGATGGTGCGATCCACAGCTGACGGTTGGCGGATCATATGTTTAATTTGTTTTCCCTGTTCTGTCTCTCTCTCATCTTTCTTGTTCCTCTCTCTATAATCTCGACATCAGTGGTCTTCACTTGCACAGGCAGGGTTATATCCCGACTCGAGGGCTTATCCACATCACGAAGAGGCCTGGGAAGCCCCGAACCACATCCTCAATGGACACGGGCAGAGTGGAGGGATACTCATCAGCACTTTGCTTTTCTGGCCAGGTCCCTTCCAGTAGGTACAATGTCCCACCAATGCAAGCCTTTAAGTCCACAAATGGATCATAAACGAAGAGCTTATCGCACTCTGTCCTGCGAGCTGGCTTTAGGGGCGGAGGGAGAGACGGACTCTTGCTGTGGAGTCTGGTCTACCTCTCGGATTCTGCTGGGAGATTGGGGTGGGAGGGGGTGTCTAGTTAGGCCTGTTGAAATACACTTAAGACTCGCCACGGCTTCTGCCCACACATTCCTCAATAACAGTTTTTAAGGTACTAATCATGAGTTTCAATGTCCGAGGACTCAATTCACCCATTAAACGGCAGGCGCTCCTTGCAATGCTGAGAGATGCTAGATGCGATATCTGCCTCTTACAAGAGACTCATCTCCTGCACGCTGACTGGAAACGCCTCAGATCGAAATGGTTTGACAGACAATATTTCTCATCGGTGGCCGGGAAAAGGGCGGGGGTGGCCATCTTTTTAGCAACTCAGTTCCAGGGGACCGTACCGGGAGTACATGCAGAAACACCAGGCAGGATGCTGGCACTGAGGGTATCAATGGGAAATCACACTTACACAATAGCTTCTGTATATAGCCCTAACGAACAGTAGGAAACTTTCTTTCGGGATTCGCTGAATACTATCCTCGAGTCTCTGGATGAGGATTTGGTGGTGGGGGGGACTTTAATCTGGCCCCAGACTCTCAGATGGACAGATCGGTTCTACGTGTGGGGCACTCCGGGTCCCTTTTGGACTCTGTTACAGAGACTGGAGGAGGTTGGGCTTACAGACGCTTGGAGACACCGCTACCCAACGGCTCGGGAATACACTTTCTTTTCCACGGCGCACCAAACCTACATGCTCATAGACTTGTTCTTGACCTCCCCAAGAGTCACGAGGGCTACAGGGGACGTCGTGATCGGGACGGCGGCACTCTCGGATCACTCCCTGATCTCCCTTACGCTGCTCCTGCCTGGGGGATCTCCCCGCCAGAGAGTATGGCGGCTGAATCATAAATTACTCACATACAACTCCAATGTCACCGAGTTACGTGCCGCTATACAAACGTACTTAGCAACCAATGACGACGGCTCAGTCGCTGTCCCCTTGGTGTGGGATGCGCTGAAGGCGGTCATAAGAGGGTCGGTACCTAGCTATTGCGGCAGGACTGAATAAAGAGAGGCGGGATAAGCAGGAACATCTGGAGGTCCAAATAAGGGAGCTGGAGGGGGTTCACCGCCGGACAAGGGCGATCCAAACGCGTCAGCTACTTAACACGGCAAGGAAACAACTGAGAGCCCTGGACCTTGACCGGGCTGAATACACCCTTCTGCAAACCAGACACTGCTACTACGAGGGGGGGAACAAAGCCGGGAAACTCTTAGCACATCTGCTTCGAGCCCAGACAAATGCCTGCCGTATAGCAGCGATTAGGAATGGCCAAGGGGAGATCCTCCATCGGAATAGGACATTGCAGCCGAATTTAAACCCTTCTATACTACTCTCTACACGGCGGATCAATTAGATCCGTCGACGGCTGAGGAATACACTCGCAGGGCTCCGGTTTCCTCCCTCCCACCCCTGGATGCGGCCGGGTTGGAGGCGGACATCCGACCTGAGGCGGTCTTACGGGCAATACAGGGACTCTCCCCTGGGAAAGCCCCGGGAGAGGACAGCTTTTTGGCCGACTTCTATAAAGTCTTCGCGTCGGACCTTGTCCCCCTCCTTACCTGACTCTTTAACACTTTTAGCGAGACTGGGAATCTGGCCCCGTCAATGTCAATGGCAGAGGTGGTCGTGATACCCCACCAAGAAAAGGCCCCCTGGAATGCGCATTGTACCGCCCTATATCCCTTTTAAATGTAGATCTGAAGATTTTTTCCAGTATCCTAGCGCCCCGTCTCACTCTCCACATGCAAGGACTGGTGGCCCCGGATCAGTCGGGATTTATCCCGGAATGTAATTGCAGCGACGGGTCTCGGCGATTGTGCCACTTTTTGGATAAAACTCAGTGCACGCAGCTTCCTACAGTGCTCCTGTCGGTAGACGCCAACAAGGTCTTTGACCTGGTCCATTGGCCCTACTTGATACAGGTCCTATCTAGATTCGGCATTGGGGAGCGATACATGAGGTGGGTGAACTGCATATACAAAGGGCCGGAGGCACGTATCAGAGGAAACGGGTTGCGTCCCATCCCTTCCAGATTGGGAGGGGCACTAAACAAGGGTGCCCGCTCTCACCCCTTATTTTCGCACTCTATATGGAGCCGTTTGCCGAGAGAGTCAGGCAGCTCCCCACCATTACCGGGATTCGGATGGGAGATAGAGAACACAAGATTTTGCTCTACGCGGATGATGTGGTGCTTTTTCTCACACAGCCGTCGCTCTCCCTGCCCCCCTCTTAGCGGAGATAGAGGCCTTTAATTCTATCTCGGGCTTTAAAATCAACCTTCGGAAGACACAGGCCCTTAGCCTAACCCTTTCCAAAGCAGACCAGCAACAACTGGCGATGCAGTTCCCATTCGCGTGGGCTCCCTGGGGCCTTACGTTTCTAAGACTACGGATTTTCTCCACTGTTGAGAAGATAACCCAGGTGAACTATTCAGAGCTCCTAGCTAAAGTACAAAGGGAGCTTCTTACCTGGAAGAAGCACACAATACCATGGCTGGGCAGGCTGGCAGCTATCAAAATGACTCTCCTACCCCGCATTTTATATATAGCGCCTAGAATAGTGGCTCACCTTCAGCAACTCACTGGGGGTTTCATATGAGGATGGAAGAAGGCACACATGGCTCAACACCTGACGTATCTAAGGCAGGAAGACAGGGGTCTCGGGTCCCACACTTGGGGTGATACTTCGAGGCAGCACAATTACGCTACATGACAGAGTGGTACAAATTGGAATCAGAAAAGCACTGGTGTTTTATTGACTGCGCTATCGAAGGCATGCATATTTGGACGGTTCCCTGGCTCCTCAAACGGCATCACCTGCCTGGGGTTTACATCTCCCCGGTCCTGAGGTCCACCATGGGGGTATGGGACAGAGTGCAGGAGAAGTGTGGGCTCTCGACCGCTATGTCGCCCCTGACCCCCTTCATAGGCAAACCCTGATTCTCCCCCTCCCGCTGGCAAAGGGAATGGATACCTGGAATGGCAAGAGGCCAACTGCAAAAGAATAGGGGTCCTTTTCGATGAGCAGGGTGTCATGGACTTCCCCCAGCTAATGTCAAGCTTCAGGATCCACAAAGACGCGTACTGGCAATACCTGGCGCTGCACAACTGAGTTACCTAACCACAGGTACGCCCCCATGCAAGTCACCCCCTCACTGAATTCGAACTCTGGTTTATCACCCGAAACTCAGACAAACATCTACTGTCAGATATTTACACCTTTTTGAACAAGGCTAAAAATAACACTAAATCCCCGGTGCAGCGAAGGTGGGAATTAGAATTGGAGCGGGAATATTCCCCGAAGGAATGGCGGGACATTATTTATAGGGCCAGAGCCTCCTCCTGTAGCACTGCTGGTAAGGAAATGTTTTTAAAGATAGCACATTGTTGGTATTATACCCCGGCCCGAATTGCACGATGGAAACCAAGAGGCGATGACCTTTGTTGGCGCAGATGCGGACAGCCTGGCACACTAACACACATCCTCTGGCAGTGCCCTAAGATACAGGCCGTTTGGTATTCCATCTTACCAGACATTGATAACATCCACCACACCGAATTACCTAGATTTCCCTGCTACATCCTATTGAGACTCCCCAATCCCCTTAAGTCTTGCCGGGGTAGAGCGATCACCCTAGCATTAGGCGCCGCCAAACAAGTGTTATTGTCTAGGTGGGGAACGGAGGAAATCCCAACGAAATTGGACTGTCTACATAGAGTCTGGGAAGTGGTTGGCATGGAGAAAATCACAGCTGGGTTCTCCCAAACACTGCCCAGATTTGACAAGACATGGGGCTCCACTGTTACATATTTATCCTCTGAATTTGTAGAACTTACGTGCCCAAGATACCTGCGGGTTCTCAGGCTCCCCATGGCGACTCCCACCGGAGAGGTACACTCCGAGGAGGGGGTGGTCCCCCCACTGGCTAGGAGCTCTCACACTCGGGATATAGACAGCACTTAGGCCTCTGACTATCTTCTTCCCTATTTCTTTGATTTCCAACTCTTTATTTTCTACAGTATATTCATATCTCTCATTACTCTCCACCGGCCAATGGTTGTAGGTGGTGGTTTTGTTTAACTTTGACACCTAAAACTAAATAAAACGATTTAAACCATAAAGATTTGGGGCCAGATGTACGACCAGTTTTTGCGTGTGCAAACGGGTTAGCGACCCGTTTGCGCACGCAAAAACCTACATGGCCATGTACAAACACTATTTTGCGACTCGCAAAAAATTGCGACTCGCAAAATAGTGTTTTGCGACTCGCTATTAGGAAGGGGCGTTCCCTTCCTAATAGCGACGCCATGTATGAATGTTTTGCAACCGCAATTGTGGTTGCAAAACACTCGCAATTTACCGCCCTCTTCAAGAGGGTGGTAATGGAGTTGCAAATGGGAAGGGGTCCCCTCCCCAGGGGACCCCTTCCCCTTTTTGACTGGCTCTAAAAATATTTTTTAAGGGCAGGCAGTGGTCCCAGGGACCACTACCTGCCCTTAAAAATGAAACGAAAACGTTTCATTTTTTTTTTTTTTAAATGCATCCAGTTTTATTTTAAGGAAAACAGGCTGCGTTAAAAAAAAACACTGCTTTATTGACAGCAGTCCCAGACATGGCGATCTGCTGAGCCCAGCAGGCCACCATCCCTGGGAGGACCAGCCATTCCGAATGGGGTCGCAAATTGTGAATGGCTCATTAATATTATTGAGCCTCGCATTTTGCGACCCCATTGGGAATCGTAATCAGTGTCTCTGACACTGTTGTACATTCCAAATAGCAACTCGAAATTTGCGCCTCGCAATTGAGTGCAAATTGCAAGTCGCAATTTGGAATGGTCGTTCATCTGGCCCTTGGTTTCTATATGTAGCAGATTTGGCAACCCTATGAAGCATGATATTTGTTATTTCCCAGGAATCTTTGAGTTCCACCATAGAACTTCTCAGTTCAAGCCAAGGTGCCCATGTAGAGTGTCTGTGATCTCCATGACCCACCCATACCAGAATGATAGTTTGTGTCATGTTTTTCTAGAAGATTGTCTTTTTCTACAGCTTTTACCTTCTTGCATATTTCATTTTTCTGTAGTAGTTTCTTATTTGTGAATATTTAAACATATAGAGTTCGTTTTTGTTGTAAAGCTTCCCATGATGTCATATTTCCATCATGTAATAAATCTCTTAAATTATTATTTTAATCTCCACACAATGCTAATATCTGGCGTTTCAGACAATATCCACAATAGGTAGCATCTATTCAAATGACGGATCCATAGTGTATCTGGGGTCACTCTAAGTTTTACTATAACAGATCATTGGTTTTAATCTTACTTTTCTTAAGTCCTTTGAATTTAAAAATAAATCAGAATATAACATCCTAAAACTGTTATAAATCATTGTGGGTATCCTTGCTTAGAGTTCTTTATGCTGTTTTGGAAGGAAGGAATAAGTATTTCTACAGTGGCCGTAGAGCTCATTAAGGTATTTTGTTGTTGAAAATAAGTCTAAGGCCAGGGAGAAACCATAAATCGCAAAATAACACACCATGCTAAGTACTAGTGCAAGAAAAAACATGTTTTAAGGCCTTTCTGAGTACAAGATGATTCAAGATTGCTCTAAGAGGGCATTGTTTCCACTTTTGAATGATGATGACTGAGAAAGCTTTCGATACCAATCTTGATAGCTGAAAGAGAGGGACTGTCAAGTGATTAAAGAAACTGCAGCAACCCATATGAGTTTGATGGTATCACTGCACATTGGCTGAAATAAAGTTTGGACCGAGATTGTGAATCTTCTTGTAACAAGTACAGAAGGACTTCTAAGAATGCAAGAGGCTTCAGGAGTCAGTCAATCAATCAATCAATCATGTCACTTATAAAGCGCACTACATACCCGCGAGGGTCTCAAGGCGCTGGGGGAAGAGGGGGGTGGTGCTGCTACTGATCGAAGAGCCAGGTCTTGAGGAGTCTTCTGAAGGCCAGTAGGTCTTGGGTCTGTCGGAGGTTGGTGGGGAGGGTGTTCCAGGTCTTGGCGGCGAGGTGGGAGAAGGATCTGCCGCCGGCGGTCGTTTTCCGGATGCGGGGGACTGTGGCGAGGGCGAGGCTGGTCGAGCGGAGCTGGCGGGTGGGGGTGTAGAAGCTGAGTCGTCTGTTGAGGTAGGCTGGTCCGGAGTTGTGGAGTGCTTTGTGTGCGTGGGTGAGGAGCTTGAAGGTTATCCTCTTGTTGACAGGGAGCCAGTGCAGGTCTCTCAGGTGGGGTGTGATGTGGCTGCGTCGGGGGATGTCGAGGATAAGACGTGCAGAGGCGTTCTGGATGCGTTGCAGCTGTCTCAGGAGCTTAGCCGTCGTTCCTGCGTAGAGGGCGTTTCCGTAGTCCAGCCTGCTGGTGACGAGGGCCTGGGTGACTGTTTTTCTTGTTTCGGTGGGGATCCACTTGAAGATCCTGCGGAGCATTCGGAGGATGTTGAAGCAGGATGAGGAAACGGCGTTGACCTGCTTAGTCATGGAGAGGGTGGGGTCGAGGATGACCCCTAGGTTGCGTACGTGGTCGGTGGGTGGCGGGGCTGTTCCCAGTGATGTTGGCCACCAGGAGTCGTCCCAGGCTGAAGGGTTGGAACCAAGGATGAGGACCTCCGTCTTGTCCGAGTTCAGCTTCAGGCGGCTGGTCCTCATCCATTCGGCGACGGCCTTCATTCCTTCGTGGAGGTGGGCTTTGGTGGTGTGAGGGTCTTTGGTGAGGGAGAGGATCAGCTGGGTGTCGTCGGCGTAGGAGATGATGTTGAGGTTGTGCTGTCGGGCGACGTGGGCGAGGGGTGCCATGTAGATGTTGAACAGCGTTGGGCTGAGGGAGGAGCCTTGGGGTACGCCGCAGATGATCTTGGTGGCCTTGGATCGGAAGGGGGCGAGGCGGACGCTTTGTGTTCTGCCGGAAAGGAAGGATGTGGTCCAGTCCAGGGCCTTCTCTTGGATCCCGGCGTCGTGAAGGCGTGTTCATAGTGTGTGGTGGCAGACCGTGTCGAAGGCGGCTGATAGGTCCAGGAGGATGAGGGCTGCTGTTTCTCCGTTGTCTAGCAGGGTCCTGATGTCATCGGTGGCGGCGATGAGGGCGGTTTCGGTGCTGTGGTTGCTGCGGAAGCCGGACTGGGAAGGGTCCAGGATGTTGTTCTCCTCGAGGTAGCGGGTCAGTTGTTTGTTGACGATTTTCTCGGTGACCTTCGCGGGGAACGGGAGCAGAGAGATGGGTCGGAAGTTCTTGAGGTCCTTGGGGTCTGCCTTGGGTTTCTTGAGTAAGGCGGTGATCTCGGCGTGCTTCCAGCTTTCCGGGAAGGTTGCTGTCTCGAAGGAGATGTTGATTATTTTCCGGAGATGGGGCGCGATGGCTGTACTGGCTTTGTTGAAGATGTGGTGAGGGCACGGGTCTAGCGGTGAACCGGAGTGGATGGCGTTCATGATCTCGCTAGTGTCCTCGTCGTTGATGTTGGTCCAGGAGAGCAGGCGGTTGGTGGTTGTGGGGGCAGTGGTCTCGGTGGTTGCCGGGGCGGTCGTGGTGTTGAAGCTGTCGTGGATGTCGGCGATTTTGCGGTGGAAGGAGGTGGCCAGTGAGTCGCACAGGTCTTGCGACGGCTGGATGTCGTTGGTGTTGGAGCTGGGGTTGGAGAGTTCCTTCACGATGTTGAAGAGCTCTTTGCTGTTGTGTGCGTTGTTGTCTAGGCGGTCTTTGAGTGAGGCCCTTTTGGCGGATCTGATGAGGTGATGGTGATTGCGGGTGGTGCTCTTGTGGGCGGCGTAGCTGTCCGCTGTCCGTTCGTGGAGCCAGATCTTCTCCAGTTTTCGGCATGTTCGTTTGGAGGCCTGGAGGTCTTCGGTGAACCAGGTGGCTTTCTTGCTGGTGTGGCTGTTGGGCGGATTCTTGAGCGGGGCGAGGGTGTTGGCGCAGTCGTCGATCCACTGTCTGAGGTTGCGGGCGGCGGTGTCGGGGTCGGAGGGTTCGGCGGGTGGGCTCAGGGCGAGGGTTGTGGTTAGCTGGTCTTCCGTGACTCTGCTCCAGCAGCGGCGAGGCATTTGTTCGGTGCGGTGGTGCGTGGTGGGCTTCCTGTAGGTGAAGTGGATGCAGTGGTGGTCAGTCCAGTGGGGTTCGGAGGTGTGGTTGAAGGAGACGTGTGGGCTTGCGGAAAAGATGGAGTCGAGCGTGTGGCCGGCGGCGTGGGTGGGTGTAGTCACGAGCTGTCTGAGTCCGAGGGTGGTGAGGTTGTCGATCAGGGTGGTGGAGTTGGTGTCCTTGTTGTTCTCGAGGTGGAAGTTCAGGTCCCCGAGGAGGATGTAGTCCGTGGAGGCGATGGCGTGTGTGCTGACGAAGTCAGCGATGGAATCGCTGAACTGTGGTCGGGGTCCGGGGGTCTGTAGATGAGGGTTCCTCTGAGGGTGGTGTTGGGATCGGTGTGGATCTGGAAGTGCATGTGTTCGGCGGTGCTGAGGGTGTCGTCGGTGTTGGTTGAGACTCTGAGGGTGTTCCTGTGGACGATGGCGATGCCTCCTCCGACTCCGTTGGTGCGGTCCCTGCGGGTGATCTTGTATCCGTCCGGGATGGCAATGGCGATGTCGGGGGCTGAAGCGGGATTCAGCCAGGTCTCCGTCAGGAATGCGACGTCTGGGGAGGTTGAGTCGAGAAGGTCCCAGAGTTCGATGGCGTGTTTGCGGGCGGAGCGGGTGTTGAGGAGGATGCATCTGAGGTAGTTGGGTTCTTTCCTAGGCGGTGGTTTGGCGGGGCGGGTGCTGGCGAAGCTGCAGTTCCGGCAGGTGAAGGGCCCTTGGGTGCGCTTCGGGGTGGCCTGGTAGCAGGCGTGATCTTTTCCGGGGTTGAGTGCGTGGAGGGTGCTGGCGTCGTATCGGCGTCTGTTGATGTGGCGGGCGCGGGGGATGCCCGGACCAGGGGGTCTGGCGCTGGGCGCGGCCACGGCGCGGACGGGCGCAGACAAGCTTGCCTTAGGCGCGCCAGCGGCGCGGCCGCGCAGCGGCCGCCATAAATGGGGAGGTGGGAGGGAGGAGCAGGGAATGGGGCAGCGAATGGGCAGTGAGGGGCGGGGCCGCAGGCGCAGCGGCGGGAAACATGCACAGTAAGGAAAAACGATCACAATCAGGGGCAGCAAGGGGGCACAGAAAGGAAAAACGATCACAATCAGGGGCAGCAAGGGGGCACAGAAAGGAAAAACGAGCACAATCAGGGGCAGCAAGGGGGCACAGAAAGGAAAAACGAGCACAATCAGGGGCAGCAAGGGGGCACAGAAAGGAAAAACGAGCACAATCAGGGGCAGCAACGGGGCACAGAAAGGAAAAACGAGCACAATCAGGGGCAGCAAGGGGGCACAGAAAGGAAAAAACGAGCACAATCAGGGGCAGCAAGGGGGCACAGAAAGGAAAAACGATCACAATCAGGGGCAGCAAGGGGGCACAGAAAGGAAAAAACGAGCACAATCAGGGGCAGCAAGGGGGCACAGAAAGGAAAAAACGATCACAATCAGGGGCAGCAAGGGGGCACAGAAAGGAAAAAACGATCACAATCAGGGGCAGCAAGGGGGCACAGAAAGGAAAAAAACGAGCACAATCAGGGGCAGCAGCAGGGCACACAGACGGAGCTGTGTGGTGGGGGAGCGACCTACCAGTCAAGGTCAGGAGTCAGTGCATTGATCTAAGGTGGCTTGAGGTATGGGCTTCCCTTCGTAGACCAAGAACTAGGCAAGCTGTCCTATTTTGAATCATCTGAAGGCAATGGTTCTTGGATAAATCATGGTAGACTGCATTTTCAATTGCATCATTCAATCTTGAGGACATTCAGTCATGAGTAATTGTTTTCTCTAAAGAAAGCGGTAGTAAACACAGCATTTTTCACAGGAGTCTCTGAAACCCAAAGAAGTCAACCAACAAAGGTCCTATCAAATTAAGATCTTTGTCTAATCTTTGCTTTATTTGAGATGATCTGTGTTCACCCAGACCAATGTACACGAGGCAGGAGTAAACATGAGCTTGAGAATTCAGGGATTCAGTATAAAGATGCAGAACAAGTTGAGTATTATAGATGTTGCAATAAAAAGAATATTGGATCTAATGAGGTAAGCTAACGGAACCATATAAAAATTAAATGAAGATGATCTGGGTAAGGAGTCCAGAATGACCTCACAGGGGACCTTCCTAAAAATAAATTGAAGAGGTAAGGACAACAGCCTATTTCATATCATCCTAGAACAATTCAAGCCAAGCCAATGCACTCCAACCTCATATAGATGAAAGATTAGGATTAAGTGAGAGACACTGTAGAAGGCAGCTGATAGATCAAACAGGATCAGTGCTGCTCCCTGATATAACATAAGGCAGATATTGTTAAATACTGCTAGCAGGACGGATTCTGTACTAATATCACCTCAGAAGCCCACTTGAACTGGGTCTAGCAACATATTGTTTACCAGGAAAGCAGAGAGTTAAAGATTTACTGTTGCTTCTAAAATTTGGGGAATAATTGTTAGTAGCAAAATAGGTGGATAATTTCAGTCTGGGGGGGTCTGCAGTGGACTTCTTCAGAAGGGGTGATGCTACCACTTTTTTCCAGCATCTGGGAACAACTGAAGAACAAGGGAAGACCTACATAGCAGACATCAACCTGCTTGCCTTGAAACTTTTAACTGGGAAAAATCCAGTGGAGATTCAGGAGATATAGTGTCTAGATTAGTTCTGATGAAGTCCTCATAACCTAGTCAAGGCAGCTTCCTTGGTCCCCCAGGATGTCACCTAGGAGGAGGAAGGGGACTATCTGCCCGAAAAGAGAACAGTGCATTTATATTTTCAGTTTTCATATAGTAAAGGAGCGAGAGCTCTTCAAAGCGTTCATCAGAGGTCAGGATTGGTCTCTGTGATCAAGAATCAGCTCTTTAACAATGTTGATTTCTTCCTTTGAAAAATTAGTTGCAGAGATAACGCTTTGTGAATGTTAGTTTTGCATCAGTTACATCTAGATATATAACTTACATGACCTGGGGCAATATGTTTTTTCCCAAATGCATTCCACCTTTCACATGTTCCATCATTAGAGTCGAATAATAGTAACCAATCCCCTTTATTCAAATTTAATTTATTTGTTTTCTAGATAAACTTGGCCTTTATGAATGGCATATCAATAAGTTTTTATAAACAGAAAATTCTTGGTTTCTGAATCGATCAATATATCCAACTGTAAATTGATTTGTGAAAGGAATATAATTTGATCATGTTAAATATGCCTATTAATATAAAATGTGGAAATAATGGAAGATTTTATTAAATGTATAGTTTATATTGGAAATAATTATTAAGTTAAATACTTTATTTCAGCCTCAACCTAGTTACAAGCAACTAAGGGCCATATGTATCATTCCAAATTGCGTTCGCAATTGGGCTTAGTGGTATGTATTAATGAAAAACTGCCTTGCAAAATAAGGAATCGCAAAATTTGCGATTCCCTATTTTATGATTGCATTTAAGGAATCGCAAATTGCGATTCCTTAAATGCAATGTAAGAAGCACAAAAAAGTGCAATTTGGCCTTAGTGAATCGCAAATTACCACCAACTTCAAGTCGGTGGTAATTTGCGATTTCTTTGAAAATGCACTTTTTTGCATTTTTCAAAGTGCAATGTGGCGCACATACATGCCCTTAGGGCATGTATGTGCGCCACATGTGCACCCATGCTTGTTTCAGGGGTGCAACAGGGTATCCTTTTGACACCCTTGCAACCTTGAAATTGCATTCTCAATTTGCGATTCTCTAATTGCTAATCGCAAATTGAGAATGTCTTCCCATTCATTCCTATGGGCCTCTAGGCCCATAGGAATGAATGGGGAGGGTTTCTTAATTGCGAATCGCACTTTGCGATTCGCAATTAAGGAATATGTAGGATTCGGTAATTTTTTTGCAAATCCTACATACATCTCGTTTTGCGATTCTCAAATAGCGATTCTCTAAAATTCGCTATTTGAGATTCGCAAAACCAAACTTTCATACATATGCCCCTAAATCCGTTATTCCAACACATAATCTCTGCCTTATTGTAGTTAACTTTGTACCCTGAGAATTAGCCAGACTCTACTGTCAGTTTGTTGAGTGCTGAGGCTGTTTAATAATTATCGCCCCCGGGGAGGTGGTGGTCCCCGGGGCTGTGGGGGGCCGCGTGCTCCCCGCACATTATTAATAAAGCCCCGGGGAGGTGGCGGTCCCCGGGGCTGCGGGGGCCCACTTGGCCCCCGCATGATTATGGGCATTGCCCCCGGGACCTGGCCCACCCGGGGGCTCATTAAAACGAAGCGCGGGAAAATGCGTTTGCGTTTTTTCCGGCGGGATTCACGAATCCCGCCTATTTTTTTTTCCAATGCTTTTTTGGGACCCCCTGACAAGGCCTAGGGGGTCAGGGTGTTTCTACCCTGCCCCCTTTTCTTTTTTTTCACCTTTTTTCTTGTGACTCGGTTCAACCGAGTCACAAGATGGCTGCCAACACTTCCTGGTTTGAAGTGTTGGCAGCCAATCAGAATCAAGCTCGTGCTCGGGAGGGTTTGCGGATCCACCGCGGTCACCAGATATCGATATTTTTTATTTTATGAATTTCTCAGGAACTACTGAACGGATTTACACCATTTAAAGCAAAGAGTGCACTCTGGACCAAGAGCTACCTCTCTGCGAAATTTGGCGTAATTCCATTCAGCAGTTCAGGCTGTAGCCGCGACAAAAGTTTCCTATGGAAATTAACATGGAGAAAATGCGTTTTGGGACCCCCTTTTTTCTCGGCCCCCGCTTGACGAATCACCGCAAAACTTTCAAGACAGGAGCTGACCGGAGTGCCCCATTAGTTTTGAAAATATCTCGAAGATTTGTGAAATGCCGCCAAAGATATTGGCAAAGCAAAAAACGCTTTTCCTATGGAAACTAGGTCCTAACTATAACTACCTACTGGCGACCGCCAGTAGGTAATAAATATATATAGCTCGACATTAACAATGAAGGGAATGAGGGGGGAAATACTCGGGAGCTCCACACGGTAGGACTGAAGCTCAGTAAGTTCCTCACCCACAATTGCTGTTACAGATACTGACTGTGAATACCTATAAATTGGATATACTTGCAAAGGCAGCGCCTGTGGAGCTGACATCTGTGGTGATGTCATGATAGTAACTCAAAGGCAATACTCACAGTGGACAAGAAACACCACCTATGTAGTCATATGAGCCCACGGATCCTGGTGATTAAACAGGAATGCGCAAGGCCATAACAGCAAAGGTGTTGAACTAAATACACAACCACAACAGACAAGGAACTAGCAAGGAGGAGTGCTTAATAGGAAAGGAGGGAAAACAAAGGGCACACTTGGCAGAAAACAAGTAACAAACATACAAGGAAACTAGAAGCAAGACGGCAGGAATGGGGAGACAGCAAAGTAGGAACTGGAACAAAGGTAATGAGAAGAAAGGTTGGGACTGGGAAAAGGTAATACAGAAGGAGAGGCTTCAAAGGTGCACCAGAATAGTGCAGGCTGAGGAATCAAGGAGACAAGGTAGGACTGCAGTTAGTACTAGTTCAAGGAACAAGGAATAGCAAGCCCAGGAATCAAGGTAGCCCTGCAGTCAGTGCTAATTCAGGAACAAGGATTAGCTACAGCTCAAGAATCAACAAATAAAGGTAGCACTGCAGGCAGTGCTAGTTCAAAGACCAAGGAATAGAAAGCTCAGGAATCAAGGAGTCAATGTATAGCACTGCAGACAGTGCTAGTACAGGAACAAAGAAATAGCTGCAGCTCAGGCACAAGGAATAACTATAGCTCAGGAACTCGGGGGGGAAAAAAGGAATAGCAAAAGCTCAGGAAACAAGGGTCGGTCTCACTGGAACACAGCTGCAATGACCAAACCTGGACTGAAGGAGCTGGGGCTTAAAAGAGCTCACATGTGAGCAGGCTAGCAGCTGCCAGCCACAGGTGTGCTGAATTCCTCCACCCATCCTTGGCCTGCACGGGTGGAGACGAAGCAGTGAGCAGGAGGTCATAGATAATGGAGTTTCAAGCATGAGCAGACTTCGTTCCCCAAAACCTGCCATGAATTGGGAATGGATGGTAATTTCGAAATAGCGTCCAAATGGCTGAAAGTCAGTATATGCATGCAGGGGAGTGTCTGGAAGCTTACTAGAACACTGGAAAGTCCCACAATTCGACTTCCTGGTGGTGGGCATGAGAGCGCAGGGAGCGAATCGTGACAAATACCCGATTGTCTGTTCTGTTCTGATTTCCAATTTCACCTCCTTCAGGTGAGAATGGAAGGCTCGCCAAACTGCTAACAATGAACTCCAATTGGAAGAAAAAGCCTTCTCTGCCTCTGACCATGGACCTCGTGACTGTGAAACACAGCTCCCCAACCCCACAGACATGCATCAGTCGCCAACACTTGTGGTGGTAGTAGATGAAAGAGGACGCCCCTCACAAGACTGGACTCTGACAGCCACCATTGAAGTTCTTTGACCACGCCGAGAGACACTAGAACAAAGATCTCAAAATTCTGAGACGTCTGATCCCAGTGATCCAGAAGATGACTGAGAAGAGGCTTCAAATGAAATCGGCCAATGGGACCTCAGCTGTGAGCGCTGCCATGAAACCATGTACTTTCAACCAGTTTTGGGCTGATGTTTGTGTCATTTCCCAAAAATGTAGAAGACG
Source organism: Calotriton arnoldi (assembly GCA_963921515.1). NCBI lineage: Eukaryota > Metazoa > Chordata > Amphibia > Caudata > Salamandridae > Calotriton > Calotriton arnoldi. Next base: position 472,917 of record CAWUFW010010237.1, on the reverse strand, counting down.
CAATTGGAGTGTAATGACCTTCTTCTGTGAAGGAAGGCAGTCCCTTGTTGGATGTTGAAGAGTGCTCCTATAAAGGTCATCTCCTGTGATGGAACCAGTCACGACTTCTTGTGGTAGATCAGCGAGCCCAGTTCCTGAAGGAAGGAACAGACGATCTCCATGCTTTGTGAGTCTTGGAACAGGAAAAAGCACACAGAAGCCAATCATCAAGATAGGGAAATATACCAATGCCCTTCAGTTTGCAATGATATTGCTACTGGAGCCAAATACCTTTGTAAACACCCTTGGAGAGGGACACAGGCCAAAAGGAAGGGCTTGAAACTGATAATATTTGTTCCTGATTACAAATCTCTGATATTTCTGACTGGCTGGTTGAATCGGTAAGCATCTGGGAGGTCCAGGGTTGCTAGAAAATCTCTGGTAGATAGTAACTGGATAATGCTCTGCAGTGATACCATTCTGAATGTCTTGAGGAGAATAAACTTGTTGAGTTCTTGCAGATCTAGAACTGGAGGATAAGAACCATCCTGTTTCGGAACTAGAAACAATTGAGAGTAAAACCCTTGAAAACAATGACTCATGGGAATTTGTACAATTGCTCTTTTTTCTTGAAGAGACTGAATGCCTTGCAGCATGAAAACACTTTTTATCTGATCCCCTGGCAATGGTGTACATCTGTATAAATTAGTTGGAGGATCACTCTTGAACTGATAACCAGTTCTTATGACCGAGAGGACCCAATTGTCTCAAATTGATTCCCTCCAATGAATATAAAACAGCCTGAATCGACCACCCACCTTCATGTAGTCAATTGGACTGATCTGTAGATTGAGATGGTTGGTGCCAGGATATTTTTGCAACTGTGGGGAGAGGATGTAGCCTTACGGCTAGAGCGGTCGACCTCGAAGCTGGGGAACCAGGTTTGAGTCTCGGCAGGGATGCTCAACATCCTGTGATTCTGGGCAAATCACTTAATCTCCCCGCGCCTAACAAAAATGAATGTGTCCATCTGTAACGAAACTGGTGCTCATGTAAAGCGCTCTGATACCTGATATCGTCGGGTCGTGTTCGTGCTATATAAAACTCTAAAAAAAAAGTAAAAAAATAAAAAAATTTAAACTGTGACTCACCGGCCCAGCCTTGAAAGCCATGTTTCTGTCCTTTAACTCTGCAATATTTGACCAGTGAAAGGGAGCTTTTGGTTTAGATACCTCTGCATCACACCTATCTTCCATGGGTGCATCCACAGAAGTCTCCTTCATGAATTGCTGCACCATCTGTGGATGCTTCGGACCATAAGTTGTCAAAATACACGTCCAACAAAAAATGTGCCTAAGCTCCATATTGGCTAAAATTGGAACATGATCTGAACCATCCTGCAAGACTTCATATAAAGTCTGGAAGTCCTTCAGGAGAACATGTGTTGCATAGGTCCCATGGGTGTTCGTCTTTAAAACAAAATTAGATGTAGCTTAAATCCTTTTAAGGAACTCTCTACCTTCCTTTCCATCAAATCCAATAATACAGCATCCTCAATAGCCAACAAGGATGAAAAAGCCTTAGAGGAAAGAATAGTGTTGACCTTAGGAAGGTGAGGAAACTGTTCTTCAAAATAGTCAATGGGATACTGTGAGACAGCACATATGAGGGACAGTACGGTACCTGTTCAGCCGGAACGCCAGGTTCAAAACACTCCGCGATCCACACGAAGCCCAGTGGACTACAGGGCGACGCCGTCAACGATAACCCCGCCCCCTTGTCATGTGTCCTTACAGGAACCAACCCCGAGGCGGGAGTCGGCGGAAGGGGGCGGAACTGACCCCGGAAACAGAAACCCAGGGCCGGTAAATAGAGCACGAACAAGAAGGGAAGGCGGTGCATCTACAGGAGACGAAGAGGACGAGCAGGAGAACCCAAAAGAAGAAGAGACGGAGAAGACCGCAAGTCGAGTGGACGAAACCAAAGGACCAGAGGAGAAGAAGAGTGGAGCGAGGAGTGGTGGAGCCCACCGGAGGATGCTGGAGAGCGGCCGCAACTCAGGAGAGTTGCGGCAGAGCCGGTGAGTCACAGAGAGAGAGAGGGGTAGCGGGAGCAGGGGAGGTGGGTGGTGGACGAATACCGGGGGTGGGATAGGGAGGGTCCGGGTGTATAGCACGTAAGACGCACCAACCCTGAAACAGCCTAAACCTCACGTCCCCGCATAGGCACCATAGTCCCCCTCCTTTCCATAACGTTCCGTGCCCTGTACCTTGTAGTTTTTATATCACACATTCCCCTTATCTGCACTTCTTGCCATCCAACACTGTGTTCACCCTCATATCACCGATTGGGTGTGGTGACGGATAACCTTAGACACAGAATTAAAGACAGGACAACAGCTGACGGCTCACTTTTGTTTCTCCCCTCTGTATGAGCCTCCGGAGAACCTCCCCGTTGTCAGGAGCCACCTCGGGAGAAGACCAATCAACCGAAGAGGCCACAGGAAGCGAACCAGAGAGAGAAGAAACACCTGAGGAGAAAGAGGACTCTTTTCCATCTAGACCACCAAGACAGCCTGTTGTTATTAATAAACCAACTAAGATTGCACACTACATCCAGCCTCCACGTCTGTGTATCCGGCCCGCACTCCCCACACGCTCACAGATACCTTTTAGCAAATAAGCGAGGAATAGAGGATTTATCAGTGTCCTTCTATTCGTTCATGACAATATCCCTGATGACATCATGGAAATGGAGGTTGTCAACTAGGGAGAATCTATACTGAGAATAAAATTCATCTTGCTCCTGCGGTGGATGCTCAAACTCCAGGATATCTCGAGTATATGCCAACAGTTCCTGTAGTTTAGATCCTTAAACATAGCACTTCATGGGTCCAGACTCCTGCTCTTCATCTGAGTCTACCCTAGCTCTTTTGACAGCAGGTTCACTCAAGGCAGAATCAAATGCATGTGAAATTAAGGCTTGTAGAGAACCCCAAGACATCTGTAATACTTTCTTGTCTAGGTTCAGGAATGTTCCTTTTGCTAGCTGCTTTAGCATACTCCATTGAAGCACCAAGCTGCAGTATAAGAACAGACTGCAGAGAACAATCCACAGTCAACTGCAATGGCCAGCCACACATGCTGACCTGCCAGGTCAACTTCCTGTCTTATACTGTTGCCTAGCCACCAACTCTCATCACGTGAGAGGAGAGAAGCTAGACAAAAAGGAGGCATCCAAACCTTGGGTCACTACACAATATAGTTTGTGCAACCAGAAGAGAATACAGCTAACAGCTGGTCTCTATCGGACCAACTCCCCGTGACCAATTTCGCCCTGCTCCAGCTCTGCACATAGGCAGGGAGAGCACCAAAGGAGCACTGCTGTGTGCCCTATACACAGTAAGGCAATAAGCAATTATTAAACTAAAAAGAAACAAATGGGTTTACTTAGCTGATAGCGCTGCACAGTGCCCCACTGGTTGAAAACAGGAGTTGAGAGAGGAAGAAGAGGTACTTTTGTGTGGGTGCCCGTTAACATAAAAATCGGACTGCCATCTTTTTTTGGTTTACTTGGGTAGTGTCCTGTGGGAGACGGGCTCCACCTCATGCTTGTAATGACTGGGACGGGGAGGATGAATCATAGGTAATGGGAGCGGGGGAGATCGCTGCAGGTCAGGGAAGAGTAGGAGCAGGGAAGGGGAAGTAACCTAACTCGCCTCAGGAACTCCTGGCACTGTTAAGCAAGACTAACTTTTCTCCGAGTTACCCCGCGTTGAACCGCCAAGACTTTGCTGGTAATCTTCACCATTTCTAAATGACATTAACATGCACGACCTGTACAGCTGATTGAGTACCAGGCTGGCAACATGGAATGGTCCTGCTGGACTTACTGTGATACACACGAGTACCTGCGCTCTGCGCTAGGTACCTATTGCTATCTAGCATTACTCACATTTCAACACCTTATACTGCCTTTCAGCTTAAATGTTGAAGCCTTAATGGTGGAGGTCAGGGCTCCAAGCCCGCCGTCATCCTGTAAGCACACCAGACCCTATTAGATGTAAGGTAAGAGGCAAGGTATTATGCCTCAATTCTTCTCTACTTAGACTGACCCTTAAAGTTACTCCGAGTTACGCTGAGTTGAACCGATCATAATTTGTTGGTAATGTTCACCGTTTCTATATGACGTTAATATGCACAATTCACATAACTAATTGGGTATAAGGGTGGCATCCTGGAATGGTCCCTCTGAACCTACTGCAATACACACAGGTACCTATGCTATGCATCAGGTATCTATTGTCATCATGCATTACTCACATATCAACAGGTGACCAGGACACGTGATAGAGATGGTGTATTGCCATCTAGACTCTACTACGAATGCTACCCCCATTAACTGCTGATGCTTTATATTGCTTTTCAGTTCAAATATGGATGCCTTATGATGTTCCTTTAGCTCAAATGTTGATGCTTGAATATTTCCCTGCCTACAACACTACCCTCAGTATCTCACATAGATTAACAACATACCCTCAGTATTTCACATAGATTAACAACATCATGGCATAGGGTACTAGTCACAATGTATTTATGGTATAAACCATGTCTACCCCACCTAAACTTCAACTTTTTAACCACAGCCCTCCAACAATGGTGAAGGTCAGGGCTCCAAGCAAGCCACCAGTCTGTAACTGCACCAGACCAAGGTAATATGCCTCAGTGCTCCTCTGCCCCTACACGGCTCATGCTTGGATTTCCTCACTCCACCATGACAACACAGGAGTTGTAGGCCCAGCCATTCCTCTACCGACCAAACACTGTAAGACGACGATCCACAAATTACTTGTGCCCGATGGTGCTTTCCATTCTCCAATCATAGGATTTTTTTAAACAAATCAGTTAATCTGCAGGATTGGGTAGTTACCCAGTTGTTTTGGGACAGGCCAACTTGTGGCCCAGTGTATCCCATTTAGAATAGGGGTGGAGGAATGCGTCCAATACTCATTCCAAGAGATGGGTGGAGGGTGGATGTGGGTTGGGGTTGTTGCTTTTGTTTCAGTTTGAATCTCCTGCTAGTCTGGCTCTTCTTTTCTCCTCTTTTTTTCACTCTACTCTATCTCCTGTGCTTCTCACTAGCTCCTCCGCTCCTTCTTTCAGCTACCTGGGTGGTACTCCAACTTACACTACCACAGTACACAAAACATTCTCCACCAGGACATCACATACATCTACAGAACAATTCCGCTTTATCTTACCAAACAACTCACTCAAAACAGGTAATTTTACCCAAGCTCTCATTCGTAAGTCTTCCCCCTCAAGATATCGTCCTACTACTCTAAGAGGCCACACTTACTCAGAATGGCGCTCCCATTAAGCATACTCTTGCTGAACACAAAAGGGCTTCATCAATTGGTAAAATGTATAGTGGTGGCAGATTACTGTTGCAAGCTAAAGGGGGACATTATCCTCCTACAAGAGACCCATCTGACATCAATTCTATAGTTCATGGATTGCAGAGATCAACCTCTTCCCAGCCCCACAAAAAAAGAACGGTGTGGTCACATTGATATAAAAAAAAATCTGACATCTCAGCATTATAACACACTCATGTCCAATATAGAAGATGGCTCATTTCAAAAGTGAAAAAAGGGATCTAGAATTCTTCATTATTAATATTTATGCACCAAATGACAGCGCTACTGCTTTCTGGAAGGACCTAGATAAGCAACTCTCAGACCTTCCGGAAAACCTGGGCATAATTTTAGGTGGAGATTTTAACCTACCAATGGATGGTAACCTAGACAGAATATAAGCTCACAAATTTATAGGTAACTAATCACACAAACAAATGAGAATTTGCTATAACAACAATAACTTAGTACATGCCTGGTTATTACATAGCCCAGCCAGGAGTGACTACACTTTTTATTCATCGCCTCACCACTCATTTCTGAGAATAGATTACAATATGGTGAGCAAGTCCCTGTTCCACCTTTCCCAGTCCCTGAAAATTGAACCAATAGTGGTCTCTGATCACGTATGTGTGTCTCTTCAATTAATTCTAAATAATCCTACCCCACCCACCATGCTAATGGCACTTAAATTAAGACTTATTAGATGATCCTAACAATAGAGCATAAATTGTGAAGGCCATTGACCATTTCCTCATGGAAAACCGCCTGGATGATGCGTCCCCTACCACAAGATGGGATGCCCTCAAAGCCACCCTGAGAGGCACGATGAGCCACCTCATGTCCCTAAAAAACAAAGCTATCTCCTACCACCTCAAGAAACTAGACACGGAGATTCAGATATTAATTAAACAACTCAGACATACTAACGGCTCATCTGTCCTAACTAAACTGCGCTCCACACAATATGAATATAACCACATTCTTAGTCAGAGAGCTCGGAAATGGATTTACGTAGTAAACACTGGTAGGCTTTGTAATAGCAATAGTGTTGGGAAAACCTTTGCCAAATACTTAAAATGTATGAAAAACAAAACCCTCATATTGGCCATAAAGGAACCCCGATGGGGTGGTTACCTCATTAACACAAGGTATCCCAACACCTTTAAATTGTTCTATTTGAAAATGTACAAATCCAATGAGCTCATCTCCATAGCAAAGATCAACGAATACCTTGACTTATGTAACCCCCAAAAATCTCACAACAAGACTCTCTTGTCATCAATAAACCCATCACAGAAGATGAAATTAATTTGGTGATACACACCCTTAAAACTGGGAAAGACCTGGGCTCAGGCCGCTACTCTGCCAAATTATTTAAAATATTTGCTAACAAAGTGTCAGGACCCCTCTACGCGGTCTTCCAACAATATGCTTCCTCAGGCTACATTACTGGTTCCGCTACCAAGGCTACAATTGTGGTAATTCCAAAGGAAGGGAAGGATCATCTAAACGTTAAGAACTACAGGCCAATCTCCCTTATTAACATCGATTGTAAGGTTTACGCTAAGATTGCAGCCTGCAGATTGGAGTTGGCCATTCAAAATCTGATAGCGAATTCACAAACTGGTTTCCTCAAAGGTAGACTCACTTCGGACAACATTAGAACATTTTGCCATGTCTTACAAAAAGCGGAACTATCCCACTCACCAACCGTGGACCTTGCAGTAGTTGCAGAAAAGGTCTTCGACAAGGGCTCTTGGCCCTTTCTGCAAGCCACAGTACATAGATATCAACTTGGGTATGAATTTATCTGCATGATTATGGCTTAATACTCAAATCCTACAGCGAGAGTCGGGGTGAATGGACACCTATCTCAATACTTTACGCTTTAACAAGGAACCCATTAAGGTTGCCCACTGTCACCCCTACTTTTCTTACTGGTAATCGAGCCTTTAAACCTCTGCTTTTCGGGAAAAATCAGATATCACTGGTATCAACTGCTCCTCAGGCAAACAATTGGTGGCAGCTTATGCAAATGATGTACTTCTATTACCGAAGATGCTCCATGAGCCATACCAATTATCATGAAAGAAATAGAAAATTACTCACTTGTAGCAGGCTACTCCATGAATAAAGATAAAACCGTCAATGATGTCCATTGTACATCATCTCCAATCGGTGACCGTGGTTTAAAATGGCAACTGGGTGCAATTAAATACCTGGGCATATGGTTTAGCTCTGATCTTAAACAATCCATTGCACTTAATGAACAAAAAAGGCTCTCCAAAAAAAAGACCTTCTCAACACCTGGTCCCTGAAGAACATCACTTGGTGGGGGCGTGTGGACACGGTGAAGATGATGATAGCTCCCCTGATTAACTGTATTGCAAGCAAGCTTCCGGTAGCCCTCTCCTTCTTTAAATCAATAGATAAATCCATCTCCGAAATCCTGTGGAAAAATAAGAAACAGAGAATCTCTATGAAAATTCTGAAGAGGAACAAATCCTCGGGGGTAATAAACCTCCCGGACTGTCCCCGTTACCAAAGGGCAGTTCTGATATCCCAGGGCTCATGGTGGCTACGGACAAAGGAAACTGGCTGCCCTCCTTGGCTTATCATTTAATCCAAGCTAATTTATCCCATACCTCTTAGCTCCATCCTCACAATACACAACCTATCAAAATTCCCTTGGAACTCTCCAGACCACTAATAATGGACAAGGTTGCGTCTCTCTTATTCCTCAACAAGCACCTAGAACATTGATTACATGTTTCTACCCTGACCTTCCTATGGTTCAACCGCAAAATTAAACTTGAAGGGAAGACGATATTCTGGGAATCATGGGCTAAGCATGGCATAAACTCCATAGATTACCTGGGATCATGAACAAACCCTATCCCATTCTCAATCTTGCAACTGAAATCTGACTTACCTAACATAGACTTCTATAAATTTCTAAGACTAAAAATTGTACCGAGTAACTTGAAACTTCCACACCCCCTGGACCTCCTGGTACTACTAGGTAACTTTAAAAGGAGAGGGTCACACCGCCTCACGTATATACACATTTCTAGACAAACCCAATGGATATGCACTGAGATTATTTAACTGGAAATGGCAACCCCATATACAATCTGCACGTTCCACAGAACTCACGGACACAGTATGGTAAAATATTTGGAAATCTCCCTTCTCTGCAACAATCACTCCAACCCTAGCAGAATCTAGATTAGGGTCCATTCATACTGAACTCCATCCAGACTACATAAATTTGGCCTAATGGACTCGGACACATTTTGGCGATATGGGGAGGGTCCAGGGGACCTTCAGCATATGTTTCTCTACTGCTAGATGGCACAACTGCTATGCACGAGGATACAAGCACTATTACATGAGATGTCAGGGGTAACAATAGAAATTGACTTTTTAACAACTGCTTTAGGCTAACATGCTAACCCCCGCTCCTCAGAACTCAATGAAATCTCCTTATTATTAGTGGACCTTCTTCTCTCCTTGGGACCAAAACAGTATTCTCAGATTGGTAATCAGCATCCCCAAGCTCCTTCGATAAATGGTGGAATTTGCTGTATTATGTTAGAGGTGCTGACAACATTCTACATGCAAAAATACACGGCACCTCCAGTCTCAGACTACTTTGGGATACTTTCAAAAAATATCTACAGGAAAGTAAACCACCATGAATCCATCTTCTAGACCATCCTCCTTCCTAGAGGGATGACCTGGGTGTACCTTAACCTTCTACTCACACTCGACTGGCTCTCTTGCAGGTGTTGTAAGTCCTGCCCAGTGTAGCCAATCTTCTTCTCCTATCCCTGCCTTTCTCTCTTTTCTTTCCCTCATCCCCCTCAGTGCTTCACCTTTTCTCCACACTTACTCTCTGTCCTCTCATGAACCATCAGACTTAACTTTTTTACACCCCTGTTGGACAAGATTGACCAGCACAACGACTCAGTATCCTTCAATCCCTCCAATGCTAGACTTCTCTGTATTTCAATATGCTTACTACCGTGTATGGTCGAGACAGAAGATGTCTCATCTGCACTTGTTATGATATACACCCGATGTTGTTGCCTTTCTCCCATGTACTGTAGCAGAAGTGTACTGCATACAGGGCCGGACTAGCTACCGGGCTTTCCTTAATAAACAATGCAAAACAAATGTTTAAAAAAGCACGCTTTAAAGCTATTTGTTTTGCATTGTTTATTTAGAAGCGCCGGCAGCTCCCAGCAACAAAATCAGCCCCTCAGCAGTGAACCTGGACCCCACCCTGCCACCCCAGCAAAAAACGCCCGGTAGCGAGTCCGGCCCTGACTACATACCCTTGTAATGACTGCTCTTTTTGGTTTTTTTTGCCGTTATATGAAAATTAAATTATCTGAATCTAAAACAAGCCAATCAATGTGGAAAAACTGTGGTAGAAAAAGTTGATTTTTTTTTTTTTTTTTTATCAGTGCTACAGTAAAGATTAAGAACCACTGCACAGTGGAATCTTCTGTATTAGGTTTCAGAATATGGGGTGTATATATATAATGTTGCTGCTCACCATACCAGAGTGGACACTTGTCGGCCATTAAGCTGGTGTTCAAGAAAGCCACGAGTAGCATCACAAGTTTATACTTCTTTGTATCAAAGTATGCCAGTTTTCAATTTCAATTTCAACAAACTTTATTTGATTATTTTCAATAATCATAAAAGCGTGAATAAAACATCAATACAGTCTCATCCTTAATCATTTTCATAAAATAGTAATAACAGGATCTTTAAAATACAATTTGATTACATCAATATAGATTTCCTGCAGATTAAAACATTTTTTAAAAACATTAAAACTAATTCAACAATGAGGTTTTCTCCTAATGACTGTAGATTCAAAAATGCGGGGCGACATTGTCTTAAACCCATTTTTCTTAAAAAGGGAGGATCCACCTCTTTCTTTGAAAAGAATAAAATTTGCAGAAAAATAATATATGCATAGTTGATTGGGCTGAAATATTATCACGTGGACAATTGCACAACACCCTAGACCAGTCGTTCTGTAACGGAAAGGAAATTAATCTATGTACTATTCCCAACCTAAATCGCGTCAACAGAAATCTATTATAATCTCCTATTATAAGCCCTATGTAGGGTTGTATTTTATAGGTGGTCAGAATCAAATGATGTGCTTGAACAGTTACTTTATTCATCTCTACATAACTTCTGAAGGCTTCCATATGGTGCATACAACTATTTTTTAGTTCTTTCCTGTTTATTACGCATATACTTGTGGGATCAGAAAAATACTCAGGATGGCTTAGGCTCGTCACAAATTTTCTAGTGTACTCCAACCATCTAATATGCACCGCGCCCTCCAGCCTTCGGCTATCCTCTAGAATCTGTCTATTTAGCAATGTGTGTTGGGAGTTCCATATCCGGTGCCATAAAAGAACTGGCTGGGTTTTACAAATATCGGTTATATATGGCATGCCCAATTCAGAGTGACAGATAGAGGTAGAGGTACTCTCAGGCACATTCAGCAAAAATCTAAAGAATCTATTCTCAATCATTTGGAGGGACTTAACATCTTCATATCCCCAAATGCCTGCCCCATAGGTGGCTATAGTGATACATTTAGCCTTATAGATCTGGAGGAGTTCCTCGGGCGCCCGTTTTCCTAACTTCCTACTAAAGTTAACTAAAGCGGCCACTGCTTTTGAGAACAGCAACTTCCTTGCCTTAATCCCCTGAGTCCAAGATCCTCTTCTATCAAATAAAATCCCAAGATAGGAAAAAGTGTCAGTGCATTCAATTCGTTTAGTATATAAATATAGGGATCTACACTTCCTGCTACCTGGCCCGCATTTCATCATGAAAGTTTTGGATATATTGATATTTAAGCCCAAATTTGACATAAAATTTGCAAATGAGCATACTAGTTTCTGCATGCCCCTAGGAGTACGGGCCATCAGGACCGCGTCATCGGCATACATTAGTGCCGGTATTGGGCGTTATCCTACTAACGGTAGGTCCTGGCACTCTTTCTCCAACACTATTCCTACGTCGTTTATATATAGCGTGAAGAGAAAAGGTGCCAGGACACAACCCTATCTCACTCCTTTTGACACCTTGAAATGCTTTGTGCATTCTCCCCCCTCGCCGAATCGTACCCTTGCTGTAGCCCCTGCATATAACTGTCTTAAAAACTGTGTTAAAATCGGATCCACCCCCAAATGTTCTAAAATTCGCCATACTTTTTCATGTACAACACAGTCAAAAGCCGCAGTTAAATCTACAAAAGTTAAAAAGAGTCTACCCCCTTTTGCTTTGGTATATTTGCCCATCAGCATATTTAAATTCAATCCTTGCTCCACGGTACCAAGGCCCTTACGAAATCCAAACTGTAAGTCATTAATAATTGAATGGTCCTCTGCCCACTCTTGTAACCTGGTTAACAGCACTCTACCAATCACTTTCACCGTCGAGTCAAGCAGTGAAATGGGTCTGTAACATGCCGAGTTAGACCGGTCCCCCTTTTTAAAAATCGGGACCAGTATAGATTCAAACCATGTTGGGAGAAATTCAGTCCTACTACAGGCATTCATAACTTGGGTCAGTACTGCCCCCCATAGTACAATGTTATGTTTGAAAAAATCGACTGGAATGCCGTCGGGCCCTGGTGCCTTCCCCCCCCTACTCGACATTATTGCCAGATTCACCTCACTAAGATCAAAAGTTATGTTAACTTGCCTATTTACCTCTGAGTTTCCTGACAATTCTACAGATTCACCTTCCTAACATGGTTCCGTGACAAACGTGCTATATAACTTGGCATAGTGGTCCACCCACTCCGCCTCACTTATGGCTATCTCCATGGTCGCCCTGTCCTCATTCACCAAAAACGGATTGTTAACCGCCTTCCAGAAGGCCGAAGAATCCCTCAACTTAGATGCAGAATGTAATGCCTGCCATGCATCCTCCTTTAACACCCTCTTCCTTAAATTTAATATCCTAGTGTACTCCCTTCTAGCTACTCTGATCTCATCCTGGTTTCTAGGTGTTTTATGTAGGGAGGTTTTAAGCTTAGTATAGGCTTTGGTGCATTTAGTGTCGAACCACCCCTTTTTTAGCCCAGCTTTTTTTTTTATCTTTCATTAACAGCTCATTTTTGATGGACTCCGCAATTGACAGAAAACCCGCTATGATCTCACTATGTGAGGATTCTTCATTTAAGCATGCTAGAAATGCCTCATAACATCTTGGAACAATTTTATTTGTAAAATTCTCTGGCTCTACTTTATACAAGTTTATACTTCTATGTATCAAAGTATGCCAGTTATAAAATTCATACAATGAGCAACAAATAGTGTCAACAATATAGAAAGCTTACGTTTTCCACAATGGCACTGTCACATTGCCTTGACACTAATGCCCCATTTTGGCTTGTTCTTTCACATTGCTTTTCATGTAGTATGAGCTCTAATGAAGGGCTTCAGAGCCATTCTTGCACCATGCAAGATTCCTCTTTTGGGATAAGATATAATGTGTTCTTTTATCCCCCAGCGAGATTGCATTGACGAGAAATTAAATAACAAGCAAATTAGTTGTTGGAGTTTTCTTAAAAAGTCTGTGACTTGCATGAGGCGGCAGTGAGGGATTCATCCACACAGCAAAAAATTATCAAATGCTGAAGAAAAAACTGTGACCTTAGTTTTATGCTCTTAAAGGTGCTACCAAGATTACACCACACAAAAAACAATTGAATCTTTGCAGGTTACATAAGCAGCAGAGATTGATAAAGAAAAGGGTGCACTCTCCATAAGTTGAAGAATTGTGGGATGATGCACTACAAATAATACACATGACTGCTAATATAGCCTTATAGCCCGCTGTTGAGGGCTATACCGGTTTTTAATGGCCCTAAACTCGTGTTATAGGCCCGAGCCACAGGTGAGGGCCTATAACGGGGGTGAGTGCCTTTAACAACAAGTATACCCCGAGGCAGAAGGGCTACAAGGCTATTAGAACGTTCCACCCCCTAAGGGTAGAATGTTCTAAATTAAAAAGGGAGAAACAGAAAGACAAACATTGGAATATTGGAGTTGTGGGCTTATACCAGCCATTATAAGCCTGGAGCCACTCCATTGTCTTCAATAATGTCATTTGCAGCACGTAGAACTGGCAGGAGCGCTGTCTGAAGTGCTGTATTTATTTAGAAGCTTTAGAATGTGCTACCTAGAACCATTTGTTTACTTAAGAGGACAAAAAGCATAAGAGCAATGTTCAATATGAAGAAAAAGTTATGTAGGTGGTGGGAAAGCACCATATCAGGTCAGGAAGGTGCTTGTGCCTGATTTTCTGCTATTGCAGCCCCCTGAGGTTCCAGAAGACTGTTGTAAATGTTCCATTTAATAAGTGAGACTAAAGTCTTTAGTTTTCAGGAGTTACCTTAGGTGCTTGTGATTGGATTTGGATCTTGAGGGGCTGAGGGCATTTCAGTCTTGTACCTTGTACTCCCAGAGCTCAGCCTCAGCTTCAAGGAAGGTTAAATAATCAATTTATCAACTGATGAGCAAAGGTTTCTGGTTGGGGGGTTTCTTGCATGTTTTGGGACTTGTTCCTAGTAGTCTTTGTGGAGCGCAGAGAACTTTGAATTTAATCCTGGCTTCGATTGGTATCCCAAGCAGTCCTGCCAAGTATCACGCATCAGGTGTGATGCTCACGCATTTCAGTGCGGTGTTCCGCATCACCGCACTGAAATGCATTGTCACGCATTTTGCCACCAGCCAGCGCGCGCCACCAGCGGCGCCTGTGCACCGGGCTCTGCTGCTCCCGAGAGACGTGCTGCGTTGCTGGCTGAGTTCCTTAATAGTTAAATCCATGTGCTCTCAGCTCTGGAGTGGCTGAGAGCGCTACAATGTATCATATCTGCCCAGCCTGGGTCGCCTGGCAACAATGCGGCAATTATTCTGGCTGCGGCGCCGTGGCTTTATTGACACACTCGACTCACTCACTGCTGCCGAGGGGGGGAGGAGGGCTGCCCTCTCAGCAGTCGATGCTACTGCTGTCAGTCACACTGTGGCACACCATGGGGGCCGGGATTAATATCCGGATGTGCCGGTAGAGTGCGTCACGTCCGGAGGAAGAGGAAGTGAGGCAGAAGCGGCGGGGGACTCAATCTGAGTCAGTCGACGACTCGAGTCTGCTCTCTCAATGATGGCCGCCCGCCGCGCAAGAGGCATGATCGATCGCATCGCGGCGGGCGGCCGGCGGCGCAAAACACTACTACTGCGGGCTCAGGCTGGCCAGCGGCGCCGGGGGGGGGCCGGGACCGAGTGAGAGTCAGCAGCCTGGATTGAGAAGAAGAAAACTGCTGCTGCTGCAGAGTGCATCGATTCATGCAGCAGCAGTGCAGTCACGGACGGGACCGGGATTAGTCTCTGAACTCTACAAGTAAAGTGTTTAATACAGTCGGTGCTATACAGGTTAGCACGTGCAGGCAAAATATTATGAAGGGTAGCAAGATAAAAGTGGCAACTAAATGGAAAGTAACCCTGTGGTTGAGGTAGCACTCAGATGCAGGTAGCAAAATATATATTTAGCAAGTCTGTGTACAGATGGTACAAAATAAAACCTCACTCTAAAAACAGAGCACGTTTGTCTACAGTTTGAAACCAGAAGCAAGTGATGTTGTAATAAAGAGTAAGATTTCTAAGCAACATCACTTTCCATTCTCGGCCTTCTATTTGGATATTTCCATCGAAGGTTTGGGTTTTGAAACTGCCAGCATGCAAAGTATTGTTGCCTGAAAACTAGGACTGGCTAAAGCTGTCACATATGACATTGGCCAGTTGTCAGTCATATGATCAGCAAGAGCTGTTCTCTTTTGTAGCCGCTTGCCTCTCTTGACATGCGTTTATTAAAAAAAATAACAATAATAATAAAAAGCCCTGGAGGGGTTGGTTTTCAATCAACACCCGCAGTCCACCTCTCCTGCAGGGACAACCCATTACCATATAGTCCAGGGGTCACTGACTCGCGACTTCAGCGGGACCCTGCATGATCACAGGTGGGAGCCATGGTGGAAAGGGAACAAACACAGAGCAGGAGATGGCACAATAAACAACTGGGGGACAAGGGATAGGGGTCACGCGAGGCAGAAAGGCTGTGAATGTAGGAACAAGTAGTTCTGAGGAAAAAGAAATAATAAGGGTAGGCCAGCCAGAAGGTGAGACAGCACCTACGCAGAGAGGTAAGAACTGAGGAACCCTTTGCATTATTACAGCCCACCCTTCCCCTTAGTCCTACAAAGCACTGCGTCAGGTATTCACACCCACTTGCCCGTAACACCTATTACTAACTACATGAGTCATGATCTGAAAAAATAATTTCACACAAATAGCATCGATCTGCAGGGCTGCTCTGTATAATCATCCTTCCGGAGTCAGTGAGCCTGAGTCCTGGTTTAGTTTTATCTCTGCAGTCTCTCGTGATTTATCACAGTAGCAGGCGCGGGCCGCAGCCAGGCAGCTGCTCTGTCTGAGTCTCATCTAGTGCACCACTGAGTAGTTGGGTATTATCTTCAAGTCGGGTCAGTGCGTGACCGTTAACAGGGCTCTCTCTACAGTGTTCTTCAGTTCACATGAGTGTTTTTTTTCTAATATGTGCCGGCCTGCCCGGCAACACACTGACGTCACACACAGACAGAGATCTGTGTTGTTGACTTCAGTGGCTCCTCTGCTCACACATCCTGTTGGGGCTTGCTTGGACGGTCTCTGAGAGACCTGCCACATGAGACTCGAGGCCCAGGCCAAGGGTCCATCTTGTTGCTAAGCAATGGCCCGGCCTCATGATCATTTTACAAGGCAAGGGGAGGAGAGGCCCCACTGTCCGGTTACAGGAGGGAGCACTAGGGTTAGTGTCCTTCCATTTCTGGTGCTCTGCAGCAGTTTCAAGAAGTTCTTGGAGTTTCTTGTTGCTCAAATGGCTGTAATTTCTGATATTTAGAAGTTTTCCTCGTCTTCATTGCATGATTTTTGCTCGCGAGAAAGTGTCACTCATAGTCGTTGAAATGTCACTCATAATTTCACTCAAATTTTTAAAATGTCACACATGGCAATCTGAAACCTTGGCAGCTATGCCCAAGTAGTGCTTCCAAGGCAGGTTTGATTATGTCCCACTTGCGTAGGTCAGGGCACATTCTGGCTGCCTGATTTAGCAATATTTGTAACCTGACACTGAGTGTTTAGGGGAGTAGCTGGAAACTGACTAGGAAGCTTAAAATTGAGGATTGCGTAAAAGAGATGTAACATTTAGTTGCATTGAAAAGAGTTACTACGAACACGAGTGGAAGAGAGTGACAGTAAATGATAGAAATATACACAGGAATGTAGGAGGTCTAGAAGTGGCTAGTGAACATTAATTGGGAGGATAGCTCACTTTTTATTGCATGTAATGATTAATCAAGACCATTTTATGCTTATTAAACAGTAATTAAACTTGTGAAACTTTTTTGGTGAAAACAAAATATTAATTAAAAAAGAATGAAAAGAAGTATTGTACTCTCAGAACGCTAATTTGAGCTGCTGTTTTCTCAATAGGTTCATCGAAGAGCTCAGGGTCTGAGAAAGAGACAAAGGACCAGGAGACAGCTGCTAACTCCTACAAACCTACCCAGGTGGTTATCAAATACTGCATGTTATGAAAAATGATTCCGCAAATCATAAACTAGATGTACCGTCTAACTGGACCAGATGATTACTGGTCTGTTATCTATTTTAAATTTATTGCAGAGGAACAATAATCTATCGTTCCTTAAATAGTATTTATTGGCATTTATCGATGACTTGAGAGCCCTTTTACCAGAGGTACTCACATAGTACCAGAGATCAGTACCCAAGAAAAACTGCAGGTAAGTTGGGGAGTTAGAAAAAAAATGTTTGCAAAAAAGGGTTTGATTAGTAGGAAGACATGACAAGACGATGCAATACACAAGTGGGTCAGAGGAGATCTCTTAACGGCTGATCCTGTTTTGGAAGCAATCTCTGATTTGCACACAAAACAGGATTATGTTGGATGTGCAAATTACATCTTTGCTACTGCGATTTGCAACTGGGGAAACATTGTGCAAATTGCTGCACTGTTTGTGTATGTTGAAATGAGGGCTAATGTGTCATTGGCATTTGATTCCCCATTTTAGAGTACCACATGCATAATCTGGTGAAAATTAGACACCCACTAAATGATGACTGATGGGGGGGTTTCTTGTGGCTGGCTAGTGTCGTTGCCGCCATCCCGTGTTGCTGACCACGCAGGGGGAGGACTGCCTGGACCATCCAGCACCGCGGCAGGAGCCGCGTCAACAGCTTGCGCCAGCCGGCGCTATAAATTTCGGACCTGACTCCCGCAGCGTGGGGGTTTCTTGTGGCTGCCCAGTGTCGTTGCCGCCATCCCGTGTTGCTGACAACAAAGGGGGAGGACTGCCTGGACCATCCAGCACCGCGGCAGGAGCCGCATCAACAGCTTGCGCCAGCCGGCGCTATAAATTCCGGACCTGACTCCCCCAGCGTGGGGGTTTCTTGTGGCTGCCCAGTGTCGTTGCCGCCATCCCGTGTTGCTGACCACGCAGGGGGAGGACTGCCTGGACCATCCAGCACCGCGGCAGGAGCCGCGTCAACAGCTTGCGCCAGCCGGCGCTATAAATTCCGGACCGGACTCCCGCAGCGTGGAGGTTTCTTGTGGCTGCCCAGTGTCGTTGCCGCCATCCCGTGTTGCTGACCACGCAGGGGAGGACTGCCTGGACCATCCAGCACCGCGGCAGGAGCCGCGTCAACAGCTTGCGCCAGCCGGCGCTATAAATTCCGGACCTGACTCCCGCAGCGTGGGGGTTTCTTGTGGCTGCCCAGTGTCGTTGCCGCCATCCCGTGTTGCTGACCACGCAGGGGGAGGACTGCCTGGACCATCCAGCACCGCGGCAGGAGCCGCGTCAACAGCTTGCGCCAGCCGGCGCTATAAATTCCGGACCTGACTCCCGCAACGCGGGACGCGCGCGGGCGAAGCCCGGGCCCGTCTGAGCCCGTCTGAGCCCGTCGGAGACCGAAGGAGGCCGGGCTGGGCAACCCCTCTGAGACTCGTTAATCTCTACTTTCTGTGACTTCTATGTGGTAAGCAATATAAAGTTAGATAAATATTGCCACAGATAATATCGATGACGTCTAAACGCAATGCTCCGCATAGTTTGCGTACTACTACCACTATTGATAGCATGTTGGAGAGAGCCGTCAGTATTGTTAGTACTGAAATAGAACTGACAGAGAGACGTTTGTCCCTGGGTTTACCAAGTTCGCATATTTCCCCACTAGTTGTAAACAGGGATCTCCTTAGCCCTACCCAGCCGCTGCACCCATCATCTGATCTCAATATGCACTTGTCAGCTCAAGGAAATTGGCTGGCAGCTGAGGGAAGCAATAAAATTGGGGTCACAGGGGGAGTTAAGGATCCTGTTGTTTCAACGTATAGCAGGGATTTTGTCAACTCTGAGAACATTTCCCCGAACCCAGAAATATCCGGGGCTAAGAGAAAAAGGAAATTAACCAAACCAGCCTGTCCTAAGAGGAAACAACCCCTACGTTCGAAGATGCAGCGCACCGCTCTAAGCACATGGATCCAGGGCCCGGCAGCTATAGTTGACACAGTCGACACAGCTTCTGTCAGCGCTCATATTGACTTAACCCCTTCTGAGCCATCAAATCGTTCAATCTCCACTCAGACTGGGTCTTTACCAGCAATTTTTAACAATTTTACACTTGGGGACACAGCAATTGATATTATTATAGATACTGTTAAAGAGAATGTTAGGGAGCTTGTTGAAAGGAATTTTACCATACTCTGGAAACGTTTGGATCGCTTAGAATCTTTGTTTAATAAATTAAGTGTGCCTGGTAGTACTTTCAGGCCAGTATCCCAACAGGGAGGGGTCCCCTCTAATCAGCAATCTGTAAGCAGAGTACAACCTGGGTTGATACAGGGAATTGTAACACAAGATCAGCATCCTATGGTAGATTCATGTAGGACCTGCCATCAAGCTAAAGGATGTCCTGTTCCTAAGCACCCAAACCACAATGTCACACTATCAAAATCTAGCGACCCTTTTAGTCCAC
This sequence comes from Calotriton arnoldi, assembly GCA_963921515.1. NCBI lineage: Eukaryota > Metazoa > Chordata > Amphibia > Caudata > Salamandridae > Calotriton > Calotriton arnoldi. The sequence continues at coordinate 453,363 of CAWUFW010010237.1, read as the reverse complement.
ACGTACCGAATCAACAGGTTAACAATATTTCTCCTTTAATTTCTGTACATAATGCCCATCCTGCGCATGACATTAACATCGTTGCCATTAAGCCCAAAGCAGGCGAGTGTATTGAGGGTAGAACTGATGTGTTAAATTTACCTCCGGCATCCTGCCCTTACGTTTTGATCCTTGCAGGAGTCCCACCAATAGGGAAAAACCAGCCTGAATCTTGGGACCAACTACGAAATAAATGCACTGACTGGTTGATCAAACATAAAGGGTTTAGTGCCGGTAATATCAATGACATTATAATGGTGCGCAGGGTGGGCTGGGTTGGATTATCAGATAAAATTATAGAGGGTGACTGCGTCGTCATTAATTTTCGGCGACCAGCTTCTGTAAGATTTGTATTATCATCAAAAGGGTGTACTAATGGCATATCTACTGATATTTGGTCACTACCTCTTGGTTATTTTTATAAGCCAAACCCTAGACATAACATACTGGATACCAATTTACATTTGACGCAAAACAGATTTATGGCCCTTTCTGGCCTGGATAGTTTAGATTGACTGCAGCCCATAATAACATCCATTGAGCGATCCCTCTCTATAGCTACATCGGTTTCCTCTACAACTGACAGCCCGGAGACACACGATTTGCGTGTGTTAAGTTGGAATATTGCCGGGCTGGCATCTAAAATAGCCATCGAGGACTGGGTAAAGATGGTAAACGAATTTGATGTATTGCTATTTCAAGAGACTTGGGCAACAAAAGAACTGTATCTTGAAGGGTTTGAATGTTTTAATGTAATGGCAAATACCTCGTTATATGGGAGACCGTCAGGTGGCCTCTCTATCTGGGTTAATATTTCCTCAGGAGGCACTGTTAAAATTATTCCTACACATAGAACCAATTTTCAGGCCCTGATATATACATGTGGGGTCTCAATTTGTTTTATTAATTTTTATAATAATGATTTTTTATCTGAACCTAATTTAAATTTTGTGAATCTTTTTAACTTTGTTTCAGAGTTTCAAGACCCAATGAGGTCACATAAGTTAGCTGGAATCTGTTTGGGTGGTGATTTTAATGCTAAAATTTCAGGGGTAAATTGGGCAGGTGCTGCTTATACATTGCAAGCACCCCCATGCAGAAGGGGGACTGAGTTACTGGGTTATTTACCAAAATATAATCTACTTAATGTGATGGATATTGCTGATATAAATTACTGCAACAGTCACCCATTACCAACTTATAGAGGACGTGGCTGTGCCTCAGTAATAGACTACGTCTTTATATCAGACGCACTGGAAAATCTCTTGGTCAAAGCCGAGGTTATACCTACCATGTATGGGGATCACAACCCTAACTTTGTAACATTTAGGGTAGCACTAAAACCCGGCCTTCCCAAGGAACCAGGGGCCTGTAATATAGCATCCTCGACAGACAATTTAAGAATTATATGGAAGGGTATAGATAATTGTAAAGTATTTTCAAAAATGCTGTCAACATATCACCTATCTGTTAATAGTTGCCTGTCGTTAATTGACCCTAACCCTGAGGTAGTCACCGCATTTACCGATTTATGCGCAGGTGTCAAACAAATAATTTCAAGACCCGTGTCAAACAGTAAAAAAAATGGTTCAACACAACATGCTCACAAGCAAATAGAGAGCTTCGGGCAGCTATGAAAGAGGCACCAAGGGATGTTAACCACATAAGATTGTTGAGGGGCCAATATAAAAAGGTGGTCAAGGAGAGAAAAGATGAAATCTTGAAAGAACAGTAGGACAACTTGGCATGTGCTGCAAGGCTCAATAATACAAAGGGTTTTTGGGCTGTGGTTAAAAACATGAGAACCCGGGCCCTTTCAATTACCCCGATAAGTTGTAACATATCTGCTGAAACTTGGGAAGCGCATTTTTCTAAAATATATACAGCTCCGCCCGACAATGGGGACTATAGTGACATCTATCTTGTGTCAAGAATACATATAATGCTGACTGAAGTCGAGGATGCCATTGATCAGAGTTTAGGGAATAAGGCCCCCGGCCCGGCTGGTCTACCGATTGACCTTATAAAGTATAATACAGAGTTTTGGGCACCCCTTCGTCTGAACGTTTTTAATAACTTAACAAACTCTCATATTCCTGAAACATGGGCCTCCAGTATAATCGTTCCAATATTTAAAAAGGGGGATAGATCCAACCCGAGCTGCTACAGACCGATCTCCCTGATCGATAATACTCTTAAGATACTTGGCAGGGTACTATTTAACAAAATCAGGTCCTGGGCGGAGGAAGGAAGTATTTTAAACAAATGCCAGTTAGGTTTTAGAAGTAACCTGGGAACCGTGGAACAATGCCTTAATCTCAATCTAATTATAGGTAAATATACAATAGCCCGGCAATCCCCAATCTACCTGGCTTTTATGGATTTGACATCCGCCTTTGATTTTGTTAATAGATCGCGTTTGTGGGCATGCCTTTTAAGATACGGGTTGGATGAGGATTTACTGCACTTTTTATCGTATTTACATAGGGATTTAAGGGCAAGGGTTAGGATTAGTATGGCTGGGGAGGTATCAGGGGTTATATCCATTGGTAGAGGGGTCAGGCAGGGGTGTGTACTGGCCCCTCTCCTATTTATTTTATATATCAATGAGTTGCATAATACATTATTAACTTTGAACACAGACGTCCCAATGATCAATGGTAATAAACTTCCTGCTCTATTGTATGCGGATGACGCGGTTCTAATGGGTCGCACCTCGAACTCTCTCCGCATTTTAGTTAGGGGTTTTGATGATTTTATGAACGGATTAGATCTTTGCACTAATTTAAAAAATCTTTTTTAATGTGTTGTGGCTCCAAAAAATATTCTATTAAAGTTATTAATTTAGGTCCTGAAAAATTGATAAGCACTTGCACTTTCCCTATTTGGGTCTAGTATTCTCTGATAACGGTTCCTGGGCGGCCCATTCTGCATATGGCCGAAGTAAATTCTCAAAATCGGTTAACTCAGTTTTGAGTTTTCCCCAGCCTAGAAGATCTGAGGTAGTGCTATCTTTATTGAATATTTATAAAACTCAGTGTCTACCCATAGTAACATATGGGGCAGAGATATGGGGTTATACAAATAGTAACAGCACCCAGTTCGAGGAAAATAGATTTTGCCGGAGAGTATTGGGGGCACCGATCTCTTCATCATCCTATATCTGTCACAGAGAGTTGAATTTGCTATATGTGGAAGATTATATTAGGTCTCGCCCTGCCGTATTTTGGTTAAAAGTATGGCAAAATCCAGTGGCTGCACTGAGCAGAGAAATTATAACTGACTGCCTTAACTGTGATAAGGGCATTGATATACCATGGTTGGCTGCTGTTAGGACTAGCTTGACTAGTATAAATCTCACACATATTTTTATAAACCCAAATCATTTGGAAGGCATCAATAAAAAGATTATTCAGAAGGCTCTGTATAAACATTATGAAGGTATTAGGTATGAGCGAGAATTCTCGAAATCTACAGTATTTCGCTACATATCCACGGTAGAGGGTGATGTCCCCCGCCCATACTTGCCAGCTGGTTATCTTTTAGAAGCTATTAACCGCTGGGATCGTAGTTTGCTCTTTCGCCTTAGATCAGGCACCCTAAAATATTTATTGTGCTTCCCTTTAGGCTTCAACATAAACCTTGAGCAAACGCCATGTTATTGTGGCAACCATGGAAACCAATCGATGTTACATTTTATATTCTTTTGTAACTACTATCGAAAATACAGTATGCAATTATTGATCCCTTATTTTAAAGCCCTGGGTATTGATGATTTCAGAGAAGCCTATAGTGTTATTCTTAAACTTGATGGGGAAAATTTAATTTTTCGTGTTAGCACATTTTTGAAAATGGCTGTCCGCTCACGTGCCTCTATGGACATTATTTAAGCAAAACTTGAGTGTATTTTTTATTACTGCTCTCCCTTTTGGATTAGTATTTAAATTTGGATTCCGGTTGTCGTAGAACGCATTCTAATGACTGATATCTGTTATAATACATGCACTTTACTTATTATGCTGCTATATTTTTATGTAACATCCTATCTTTGCAGTGTCGTCTCTTTTTAATAGTGTATATGATATTATTGTATTTTATTGTATCAAATTAGGTATTTATTGTATGTTTTAAATATATTAATGTATGCTGGTATTTTGCTTTGTACTTTTATGGATATTTTGTATATCCGAATAAAGGAGATTGAATTGAATTGAATTGATGACTGATGCTCATTACAAATTAGCAGGTGTGCAGTTTGAAGCCAATTTTCTGATACTTGGTCATGATCAGGTCCTCATTTTTCAGGGAGCCATCTTAAAACTTGCCTTTTCAGGAAGGAATTGCAGGCCTGGTTGCAGTTGTCTTTTACAGATGCCAACTAAGCCAAAACTGGCCTTGGGTTGCTTGTGGTCCGGTTAGCAGAGGACATGGCTTGCACATCGGGCTTGACTGTTCCTACCAGAGTAGGGCCAAGGCTCATGTGCATATGGCTGGGTCTAATCTGGAATCGTATGGTGGGCAAAAAAATGATGAGTTGGATTGCTACTCCGAGTGATGTCAGTGGTTTCACAAACTACACAAATTCCTCCCATCACGTTTTGTAAGTCTGACTAGCATGTATTGCTCATTCCAAGGCACCACATGTCCATTTGAGTTCAAACTAGGCAGCCACTAATATGCGACCCACGTAGATTTATAAATTAACAGATCTGCGATCCAAACCCAACCTTTCCCTTTTAGAGAAAGATCAGTCTGGGTTTTTGAGCTTCCAAAGCAATCAAAGTAATATCCAATGTGTTGCTTGTAAATCTGTAGTCTACCTGGGTCCACGTGACTGAAAATCGCAGAAAATGAGACAAAGATCAGGCAAGCAAAAATATACTAAAAAATAAAAAGACCTGTTTTTCTTTTTGGATGGTTGAAGATTAAATCTATTTCTCTCTTTTTTCTCCCCAGAATGATTACCTTGAGACAGTGTCGCTGTTTAAGGACTTCATGACTACATACAAGAAGATTTATAGGGATAACAAAGGTGAGTCTAATCTTGACACTTATTGAGCCAGTCAAGAGACCATTAGCCTTAGGCATGTGGCCAAGGTTCAAATGCAGTAAATGTATGTAAGCTTCAGATGGGCCAAGTGTCCCTGTGGACAGGGTGGGCTGAAGCCCTTTTCCCTACTTAAATATCTTGAGTAACACAGACTATTGACTCACCACAGGGCACCAAAACACTCACTCTTGGTCAAGAGCTGTGCCTGTTCCCTCCCAGCCGTGAAATATAGCAGAAGAGTTAAATTGAGCCAACTGTCTTAGATAGGACTGCCCTTCACTTTCTCATCAATTTAGTAGCCAAATTCTTGAAGGTGATTTTGAGGGACATTTTGCAAAAGGAAATTTTACAGGCCATAGGGTGAGGCAAGTTTGTATTGTTGCACCACTTTGTAACAAGCTGGTTATGTTTTCAATAGGAAAGTCGGGCAGTTCTTCAGCATAAGAATGATGGTCAGTGTATTGACCAGAGGAAGAAAACAATATAAGTAGAGCTTAAGGAAGTGCTCCCCTTCTCAGCTAAGAGACAGTTCATAGTTGTGTGGAATTAATTTAATTTCCACGGTGCCTATTTGATCTTTATCCATTCTATTAATGAGTAACTTTGGTTAGGAGAGAGCCGTTTTCTCAGACTGATACTGGAATTGTGTGTTTTTGAGCAATTGAATGAGGAAGAATGTTCCTAATATTGTTAAATCATCCACTTCTGCACCAAAAGCAGTGGTTGATGGCACAGCAGCAAGGACACCAGGTTACCTAATGAGATGTATCCATGAGGCTGTAAAGCCCTTCAGAAAGGTGAACTCCCCTACATCAGGGTTATATATAGAGCCAGCTGTCAATTTGAGAATGAAACCACAAGTAAGCCCTTCCTTGGTCTGCATTGCAGGCGATTATAAGGTGGTGTAATCTAACACGTTGAATTGAGTTGCTAGAGATTTGCGGATAAAATGGGCTTCAAGGTTACATGCAGAATCTGCTTTAAAACAAAAATACCCACCCCCATCATTCACCTTCACAAAACAAATGATAGCCACTGAGAAAATATGCCACCTCTTCCAAGAAGCAGGGGCTGTCAGTCAGTACAAGAAGACTGTGGAGAGTAGTTAATCCCACAAGAGTGGTAGGCTCCTCAATTAAATGGTATAGTCTTCTGATAGAGAGGGAAATGCCCAACCAGTTTGTAGTTGAGCAACATGACAGACAAGCAATGCCAATGCCCATAGGGCAGGCTTTAAAGGAATGTTGTGTGGTAATGTGAAGCATTACAAGTGAATAACATGGGAAGATATGTGTATTTGTGGGAAAGCAGAGAGCTTTAGAATGATATCGGTGGAGGTTAAAAGTACAGGTGACAGTTGCAGTGTCAAGCCATGTAGGTTAATGACAGCCCTCCTCCCATCTGTGCTGCTGCCAGAGAAAAACAACATCAATTATCTAGTTATCTAAGACAATTTAATAGCATTTGAATGTTGTGGGTGTGCCCCTGAAAGTTCAAGCTTAGGGAGCTGCATAAAGAAACAAAATGACTGCAGCTGCATGGAGGACAAGCCCTTTTTTTTGTGGAAGCGCACAACTTCTGCTCAAACAAAACATGTACTCTTGCTTCCCAACAAGTGAGTGGGGCCAAAGCCCCTCTGTAGTTATGTCCACATAATTGTCTGGCCACAGCTGCCCTGTCAAACCAGACCATAAAAAATGGTATTGCCCGCTTGCATAAAATGAGGGTTATCATGAGTTACTTTTATGATTCCAACCTAAAAGTGAAAGACCTTCAAGCCCTGTGATAATCCTGTTGACCCCTATATTGAGTGATTTGTACTGTGTTACCAAAACATATAATAGGAAAAAAATAGAAATTTCAGGCTACAGTGTTAACAAGTATGTGCTAAGTCAATTGATCTCACTTTTAAAAGCAATGCTTACCTATTCGCTTTGTTAATACTTTGTTACTAGTTCTGTTCCTTATTGGCAAAAGAAAAAAATGTGTCTATGTTGATGCTGAACAGCATCAGCAAAAAAAATATATATATACAAAAAGTGAAATTATGTGTGCATGTGTATGCATCATGACGCTACTGTGACACAGCATGATGACATATAGGCGGCATGTGTCACCCCACATGCACCCACAGGAGGCATGAAGCAGCTGCCATTGTGATTTTTTTACATTTACGGTTCCAAGATGGTGGATGCATATTTTTGAGCAGTACATTTTTCAAAAATCATTAAAAAGTGTTTGAAAGAGTGCATTAAGAAAGGACCAGGCTGGCAGCAAATTGCAATTTCCTTGTCCTCTAAAAAATGAAAAACAAATGTGATATGGAGTGGTGATGGAGAAATGGAGGAGCGGGTGGGGAAGGAAGTCAACGTCTCCGAAAGGCATGAGCAGCATGGGGGCACCTTAGAAGCGGGGTGGTTAAAAAATAAAAAACAAACTTGGTGGGAGGAGCAACACTGAGAGCAGGGAAGGAATTTGAAGGTGGAAATAGCACACGAGGTGGGAAACAAGAAAATGCTGTCACATGGCCCATGGGGACATTGTCGTCTTCTTCAAGTTACATGAGCACGCTGCAGCTCGCCAGCTGCTTTGCGCACGTTACTACACAACTTTGTTTTTGTAACTATTCCTATGGCAGTTTTCACATGAGAAATCATTGCTATGTTCACTCTCTGCAGGTTCCTGGGATTTAGTCTGAACATTGTGAGCAAGGTCAATGCCCCTTGTTATTTTGTTCGGGTCTGGCCTTAGCACCTAGACAAAACATACCGAAGCAGCTGTTATGTGGGACAACGTACTTTGGTCTTATTGGAATACACGAATAGGTAGCACACACTTGGAGAGGGACCTTTCCAGGGAGAAGAGCGGGACAGCACCTATAATGTAGATCTACCATCTATAGGCTAAGGTATGGGGTCTGCTGACAAAGCCCAGAGATCTTCTAATATATAATAATATTGCTTCTTATCAAGGGGCGGGAGGTTAGGCTCTATTGTCTTTTCTCTATTGTCTTTTCATGATGACATCTCCCTTCATGATATATGGACTAGCTGCTATGCTGACTGTATTTGTACTATGCATTTTTCTGCTTGTTGTGGCACGTATACTGCATGTTAGGGCACGTTAGTTAAAATAAATATTTTAAACTGTTTTGTGTCTCTGTCAGATCTTATTGTGGACAAGTACAAGAGTGCAAGCAAAAGGGTGTGTCTTGTTACCGCGATTCCTTAGAGATCTGGGAGTGTTGTGTTCCGGGGTGTCTAATCACTTGTTTCTCTGTGAGTGAGTAGCAGAGCAAGTGAGACACTATAGCTTGTCGGTCCTGGGCTCATGGGTACTAAGGTGGTAGAATGACTCAGTCCCTATACACCAAGGTCCTATAATCCTGCGCATAGTTCTGTTTTTGGTTAGACAAAGAAATATCCCCAGCACACGTAAGGAGTAATACAGAAAATTAAAATGCACGTTGTGAGCATAAAATATACACAAGTAAGTGGGTTCTTGTAGTTTTCTTTCTTTATTCTCTATTGACCGGTTTCTGGCATTCCAGCCGTCATCAGCCAGGCTTGCCTACTCCAAACCACTGCCCTTTATTTCGCATTAGTTCTGTTTTTGGGCAGAATACCTGCAACAATACATGCACTCTAATGGAGTGCTAGAAGAAAAAGAAAGTTCCCTGATTGCAAGCAGTGGAAGTACGCAAGTCATGCAATCAGAAAACAGTAAAGCAGAAAAGAGGGAGGACAAAAAGAATAGGGAGGAAAACCATCAAATAAGAAGCTACAGCATGAACGCCATCCAATCAACAGCAAGGGGTGACCCAAAGCTCACTATATGCTTATATTTTAATGTATTAGTGACAATAGGTCTTTGAGATCTGAAAATTGCCTACAGAAATAAAGAGTTGTGTTGTCCATGCTTTAGCTCCACTCAAGGAGAAGTTAAAAAATGGTCACTTCTAGATCTCAAGGAAATTTTTATTCTATTGTGGTGTGAAAGCTCTGGTTCATTGCATGTTGTGCCTTTATGTCTTTATATTTAGAAGTGGAGCGGCGCTTTCAAATCTTTTCGGAGAATCTTCAAAAGGCTCGTAGAATCCAGGAGATGGACAAAGGCACTGCAGAGTATGGCATCACCAAATTCAGTGATCTTACAGGTAAGTGTGATCTAGTTATATAATTAGTAGGATTAGTTGGGTAGCAGTGCTTAATCTGTAAAAGAATAAGTGCCAGGGCACAATGTTTTGCTCATAAGACCGTGATCGCGCTTTTGAATGTCAGGGGTGTCATACACCAAGGCTGCTTAGTCTTGTTTCAATCACATGGAGTGCTTAATTTGTAAAAGAATAAGTCTCAGTACACACATTTTTGTTCAGAAGCCCGCAACCAGTGCTATTGAATGTCAGTTTGCCAAATACACACCGCTGCACACCACCTGCAGCGACCAGTTCAAATTAAGCACTGCTTACCAGGCTTGGAGGCTTGGGCATGCTATGGAGGGAGCAGCTTCAGCCACAAGCAGGTTATTTGGTCCTGTTCTGTAGACTGGCCAGTTCTGAACTTTGGAGGAAGACGAAAGGATTTTTACCTTTGAGGAGACAACCAAGGAAACTTTTGAGGTTCCAATCCAAAAGAGCAAAATTGATGGTTATTGGGCTGAGATAAAAAGTAAACCAGGAAAAAAATAAAACATCAAAAGCTGCAGGTGCATCATTTTGATTCTATACAAAACACCACATGAATATCCTGAATATCAGTATATTTTAGCAGTATAAGAACATTTTAATAAATGGCTCTAAATGGTGCCTATAAATGCAAATTTTCACAAGCAGGTTGACTAGTAATGCGTAAAAGGCAGAGGCGGTATTGTGACATGTTTCCCAAAGAGACGAAGGGGCTGTACGGGCAGCAGACACCTCAAAAAGAGCAGGTGGACTCCAACCCGGTTGAGGAATTTTGTGCAGTGCTCAAATCAATTTTGGATGGTGCTGCATAGCAAGTAGGAGCAGGCATGCAGAGATGCTCCAGTGTCTTATGAAGGACTCCCAAGACTAATGCCATGTGCATAAATGGACAAGGCATGTTTCTTCACTCCTTTATCATGAGCAAAACCCTGCATGTAAACGCAAGGGTTGGGTGAAAAGGGAATACTCGCAATGTTACAGGATTGTGGTAATGACGTATCATAAATAGTGCTCACTGGGATGGAATATTCTCAGACTGCATGTGTGACATACACTCAACAAACTGGTAGAGTTGCACAGTCTGCAAAAATCATTTGGAATATCATATCCATCAAACACAGGTCCTAAAGAGCTAATCGCATGCCTGGTTTTCAGGCTTTCCACTTAAAATGAATTTGCATACAAGTGGCCTGATTCACCAAATGCACTCAGTGGTACGTTTTGTAGCACTAGAAAACGTACTACAAATTGCAAATCACAAACAACACCTCCGTATTTCCAATACTTATATGTGCGGAGTTCTTCACCACAAATGTGGAGTCTCCGTACACTTAAGTATACGTTTTAGTAGTAAATGTGGGTGGAACTGGAGGGAATGGGTGGGAAAAGGGGTGGACTTACTACAAAAGCAGATGGGGTTAGGGAGGAGTAGGAGGGGTTTAAGGAGGGCCAGGGAGTGTTTGAGTGAGGGACGTCACCCACCCACTCAAAAGTAAGCTAATTTCATCACTCTAGGGGCGGAGACATGGAAGTTACACTTTTGTAATAAATTTACAGACGGAGTTTGGGAATACCGAAAGTAGTATACTTACTCCAAAGTGTAAGCTTACACCATAGTGTAAGTTACCTCTGTAAATTAGGCCCATTGAATCTAAGTGAAGCTTATTTACATTGCCAGTGGTTATCCTGAAAATCTGGTATGGCTCTTGCCCTCCTGAGCCTACAGTGGACAACCCGGCATGTGTAATGTAAGCATGGATGCAAAACCTCATCCTTAACAACAGGATATTTCTGCATCTCTCCCTAATTATACATGGTTTTGAAGCATCTCATTTAGCCCAAATGTGCTTTGCACCATTTCTTCCCAGATAGTTAGTACTATCTTTATACACTCACTAACTACAAGGAGTGGTTTGCTGCAAAACGGACAGCAAGGTCTGACGTGTAATTTGCAGCTCTTTTGGCCTTTCATCAGTCCACCCTGCCAATAACTCTCCCAGAGTCCTCCCTAGGATAGTCATCATTTGAAGAGAAATATTTTTTTGGGGCTCAGAATTATGGTTTGCTCTTTCACTTCTTATTTTGTTGTTTAGAGGATGAATTTCGGACATACTACCTAAATCCTCTACTGGCTAAAGTTCCAGCCCGGCCAATGAAACCTGCTACCACACCGACTAAAACGCCTCCTGAGGAGTGGGACTGGCGGGAGCATGGAGCTGTCACCGAAGTCAAGGACCAGGTGCTTTTAGTTATTGTGTTTTCTATTTTTTGTATTGTTATTGTAGAGGAGCTGGTACAGTCAGGGTCTTAAAGATCAAGATAGACTGCTGCAATGAAATCTAGATATTTAAGACAATTGACTACACAAAAACACTCTTCTTTTGGATAGGTAGGTTTAAACAGTGTTTTGGGTTAGGTTGTTTTGTGCCACAAAGCAGATGTTCTGCTGTAGGCACTTTGTTTCTTAACTCTTTCTAGTGTTCTCTTTTTTTAACCGTCTCAGAATTTGCTTATCAAAATCATTAAACTTAGTGAGTGAAATTATTCTATGGCTGCAGCTCGAAGGCACTTAAACTAACAGGTCTTTTTAGGTCTGTTTGAAGAATGAGGTTGAAGGATTGAGAAGTGTAAAGAGGCAGCCACTGGCAAAACAGAGTTAGAGGGAATTTGTACATTAAAAACATATCCACTGATATTTGAAACATACAGGAATTCTAAGCCTCTTTTCTAAGCAGGTGGGGTTGAGGAGTCACTTTTAATCCATGAGAATTGACTTTCTCTTGCTCCTGTAGAGTCAGGGTTTGCAGCTGAGCATTGACTTAGAGAGTGTCAGAGATTCAAGTCAATTGCTGGGATCTTTCAGGTTGGCAGAGACCTAAATAAACCTCTGTTACTCCACTGAGTGGACACAAGGAGACAGATGAACAATTCTGGGCCATGGACGCTAAGAGCATAGGGTTGACCAATGAGACAGGCATCAGTATGCCTCAGAACTAAGGAGTAATGTTGTGGCAAAAGAGGGGATACATCGTCTGACTTAAGAATCGTGTCTGCTGACAAAAAGTAAGCAGTTAATAAAACTGAGTGACAGTGGGGAAACATAATCACACAGTTTGGCCAAGAAGTGGAACTGGGATTAGAACTCTGATCTCCTGGTTCCACAGCCATCACCTTGGCTAGTAAACTGTAACCATGTTTGTGCAAGGTGTTTGAAAAGCTCTAACAAATGCTTTTCAGTGTGCCGCACAAACTTTTAACCTATTTCTCCCACCTCTTCCAGGGAATGTGCGGTTCCTGCTGGGCCTTCTCTGTCACTGGCAACATTGAAGGGCAGTGGTTCATCCGTAAAGGGGAGCTCCTCTCCCTCTCCGAGCAAGGTATGTGCTTCCTGTTGTTATTTATCGGTTTGGAAAACCCTCCTCTGCAGCACATTCCATTCACAGTTCAGGATAGCAGAACAATCATGCCGACACCCAGGGTCGAATCGGGACAGAAAATAAGGCCAGGCACCAAAGTAGAAGTGGCCCACATTCCGAAATGTGTAGTAAAATAAACTGGCCTCCAGTTGTAAATCGGACAACTCTTGACTTTTTAAGACATTCTGTCTGGGTTGTCTCTGAGGGTTGGGAAACCACATATATTTGTGATTGCTGCGGCAGTGTGTGTGGTAATATTCCAGAAATGTGGCAGTGGAATTCACTATGTTCCTTCCCTATCAAAAAACAAAAAACATTGACACGTCTATGCTCTTCTACCCAGAAAATGTGATTTGTTCAACCACGCTGCATGCTGTGAGATAAAGGCATTCACAACATGCACAGTGTTGCTTGCTGCCACCAGGGCCGGACTGTCCATAGCGGGCATCAGGCGTTTCCCCGGGAGGCTGGAAGGGTGGGGGCTGATTTTGCAGTGATGGGGTCCGTTTTTAGGTTGAGCGTGAGCCAGCGCGCAAGCGCTGCTCTGCGAAGATCTGTGGTAGTTCAGTATGGAGAGAAGCTTTGCCTACTCCCCCGCCCTTATTTTTCATTTGCTTGTGTGTTTGTCGTTTGTAAATGCTGTCTTCTGATTCATTATGAGGCTTGTTAGTCCCTCCTTAGGAGGGCCATGTCCTGAGTTGTATCCTCCCATGGCTACTGGCCCTTTACTTCGTTGTTACACGGTACGTGTTCTTTTTTATTTATTGAGTTTTCCCTACCTTAGGCACCAGGACGTGCTTTGCTTACATGCAGTGGGCCACGCCCACTTTCATTTTCCAAGCCGCTGGGACAATGCTCTGCCGTACTGCACGCCAAGCTTGTTTTCTATTATTTCCAGTTTAATGCTTTTGTTCTGCCAAGCTAGCGCGGTGTACATTTTAACCTTAAAGGATATTCCGGCGATGCTTCTGGCGAGGTTGGTTGGTGCTGACGTTTTTGCGTCTTGAAAGTTACCAGGGCATGACTAAATGGGCTCCTGGAAGAAACCTAGACAGGTGGGGCGCCCGCCCTCCCTGTTCTTTTCACGTTCACAAATCCTGGTTTGTATAATTCTTCCACTCGATTCCTCACTAGAAATCACACAGCACCGCCAGCAGTTAGCAGAGAAAACAGCCCGGAAACCAGGAGTAACAGCAAACAAATTCCGCCTTAGATTCAACATTGCTTCCAACTGCAGAACTCCTAGCTCCAGCCTCTGATTGGCTCAGACAGATCCCTGCTGGGACTTGAACCGCTTCGCCTGCTTCAAAGCATTTGGACGAAAATTGAACACAAACCTCCCACTTTTCATTGTTTAAGTCTGACAGCCAGAGCCGTTTCAGTAAGTGATGTGTAGCAACGCTGTTTCTTTCCCTGTTGATAGTAAATTCTTGTTGCATAGCACGTGCTAGCGCACTCTTAACGTTTCTAAGCGCTTTAAATAACAAGCATGACTATTGCCCAATGTCATGGTATGCAATGTCGGACAGGGACAGAAACAAGGGCCGGATTCCAAAATAAAAGTGGCCCTTACCCAGCTGGCTAAAGAAAGTGGCCCGCGTTTGCAAATCAGGGGTTTGAACTTTTAAAGCGAGCTGTGTATGGTTTTTGTATTAAGACACGGGCGACTGCATGCATTTGAGCTTGCTGCAGGCAATATTTGTGGTACTACCAGAGAAAACAAGCATTTACAATAGGTCATGCATTTACACGAGTTTAAGCTATTGGCATTGTAAATGACAATGCTTTTATTTATGTTTCAAAAATCAAAACATAAATAAAAGGCATTGTCATTTACAATGCCAATAGCTCAAACTCGTTTTGTTGTTGTTTTTTTTAGCAGTTGCATTCTTTGGCGCATTTTGAATAGGACTGTACCTGGCACTGCACCCGGCCCAGTTTTCGAACACTGGCTGCTTTAGAGGTGTTTTCCTGCCACTAGTTGCTATCGGTGTTTCAATACACGGCTGCGTTTGATCACTGTTAAGTATGATTGATCCTGGCGCAGTATTGTACTATTTTTAACTATTGAAGCTACAATGGCTCTACGTATTTGATGCCGTTTTAAACTAGTGGTTAATCTTGACGCTATGGTGGGGATACTGTGTTGAGCCAGGGGCTGCTACTGATGCCGAATTGTGTGCTATTTTAAAATGGTGGCTAGTCTTTCCATTATATTGGCTGCTGATTATAGCAATGGCTGCTCTTGGTGCCGAGTTGCTTACTGTTTCAAGACAGCGGGTACTCTTGGCGCTACATGACTGTTTCGAGCCAGTGGCCGGGATTGGCACCACGTTGGGTGCTGTATGATTCAGTATCTGCTCTTGGCACAGCTTCCAGCAATTTTAATTGCTTGTGATTTCCACTGGCAGAGTACCATTTGCACCACCCCTCTGCGAAGCAACTCTTTACTACTGTGCACTTTTAAATCAGGCATTTCTATTTTTCTTTACACGATTTGAATCTTGAATACATCTGGGCCAATGGCCAACCATTCACTACACATGAAACAACACCATCGTCAAACACATTGTGTTCATGTTTTACGTGGATTAAACCAATATGACGCTTTACAATCTGATTGAAAGTTGCAGGATATCCTTTAATAAGAAATACAGTAACCTCGTGTGTTGCTAGACGCCATAGGCAGCGCGCCTGTAAAAGATTTGTTATTCGAGAGATCACGGCTAAAGTGTTCGCCAGCCCCAAAGCTTGCCTTATGCAGTGGGCTGACTCTGTCATCAAAAAGGAGTTGCGGTTCGCGAGTCTCGCTATGCTAGCCGCAAACTGAAGAGTTCAATGGCAATATGTAAACCCAAATGTACAATATCTGGTGCCAATAGTATGGTATACTAGAGTACAATAAAAATGTTCTCTCAGCCCCACCTGCAAACTCCCCAGTCATGTGGAAACTGATCTGGTTTAACAAAGCATTAAACCAAGCTGTTGTAAACCTGTTGTAAGTATGTAAAGCTTAGAATAATACTGCCTTAATTTTGGGAGGAGAGGTATCCTTCCTCCTTCAAAAAAGAAAATGAAATATAAAAAAGCCAGCTACGGATCAAGTGCATAGGAAAAAAGGCATTTGAATGTAATAGGTCTCGCATTTGTGAGTGTTTGAGCTACTGGCATTGTAAATGACAATGCCTTTTATTTATGTGTTTTGAAAATCTGCAAGCGGTGCGTAAACACGCACTTTGTACTTATAGTCCTTGCTTATGAGAAGCAAGGCTGGCAGTAAAGAGGCGCAGTTACTGCCAGCCTTGTTTCTCGTAAGCAAGGACTATAAGTACAATGTGCCTATTTACGCAACATTTGCAGGTTTTCAAAACACATAAATAAAGGCATTTTCATTTACAATGCCAATAGCTCAAACTCTCGCAAATGCGAGACCTATTGCATTGCAAATGCTTGTTGTAACTGGGGTCCGGTTTTCTAGCGGTGCTGCTATATTGGCCCCCAGTAACAAAAGTAGCAAGGGGCTGGTCTGTCAAAATTGCCAGGGCTGGTTTGGGTTCCCAGTCTGGCCCTCGCTACTGCCCTCTAGTCTATAAAGATGCTTACAACATCAGCCCGCACCAACCTACAAAACTGGCTCACCACACCACAAAACCGGCCCATACAGCTACAAAACCTACCCACACACTGACCTGTCAGACTGGCCCATCTGGCAGTGCCAACTGACCCTTAAAGAAAGCCCCCCCTGACAGCACACTCCAACAAGAGTGTTCAAGTTTGGCTAGTGAGGAAATGGTACACATATGCCAGCTTTTCCCAATATGTGCAAGAGTCTCCTTTCTTAAAGCAAAAAGCCTTTAGTCCCAATGTAAGTTAAGTTTCCCCAGTGGTGGACTTATAAGTCTCATTATGTCACCTCCAGATCTCCTAAAGTGGAACTTTGAAATCTTACTAAGGCTATATTAAATGGCATCACATACTCATAAAGGTAATTAATTTGCATACTATCTTGATTTTGCTGATTGAATTCACATCATATGCTGTTGCCCCTGACCTGATTATATTCTACTCTCCGCACCTATGCAGCTAGCCAATTCAGTGCAAGATACCTTGCAAGTACCCTCCTTCTCCACCAACCCTAAGTGCCCCCTCTTCTACTTCAGTCAGCCTAACATCAGGTTATTGTGACACCAAATGTGGAAGAACTGTGGCTGATTGTGATAGTAAATATAGAGACCCAGGGGTGTCCTTCTGACTTTAAACAGCAGCCCATTCATGGGTTTATAACAGTAGTCATATGGAGGCCTGGTCTGGGCCGCTGCCACCATCCTTGAGGGCAGGCAAAATATTGACAGAAAAAATTTCATGCCAAGTTCCTTCAGCACATGTTTCTTAGGACTGAGGCCAGCGACTTCTTACCCATCCACGTTGGGACTGGCAACACCACATATAGCACTTTTCCAATTCCAAGCCAGCCCTCAGCAATGTCCACATGCTGTCAACGATTCCTGGTGTCACAGGTAAAAAGGGAGGGCACTTTAACAACACTTGGGCTGCTGCTGGGATGGGGACCTTACATCTTACAAGAAAGTCATTATGCAACAGCTTTTGATCCATGAGATCTCTACCCTTCAGTAATATCCTCTTGATGGATCCTAGCCAGTTCCTAATGTGGGCAAGCCTTTTCCAGACAACATCAACTCCCATTGTTGCAAACCTGGATGATGTACGACATTTTTTAGCGTGCTTAGTCGGTATATTACATCATGGTTTATAGGCAATTGGTTTGGGGTTGATATTAATAAACAAGTTCCTATTGTGGATTTGTATAAGTAAACAAATTACCAAAATGAGTCTAGCCTGGCTGTGGATCCATTTCATTGATCAGCTGAGGTTCCTGCTTTGGGGTTTGATCTATGCCTGTGTAAGGTCTTGCAACCGTTTTTCTGCTAATGCCTCCACTGAAACAAACTTCACAGATTATTTATGTCTTTATAGTCTTGCGCTGTTCTATGACATAGTTCTCTTCGTTTTTCTCTTCCACCATCGTTACCCCCACTTCTGTACTTTTCCATTTCCATGCTATTTGTTTCTTTCTCTAGCCATCCAATCACCTTTTTCAATCACTGTATTTGGCCAAAGTTCAAACAACTCCCCCAGCATACAATACACTGATTCATCAATATCACACTCTTCCAGACAATATGGACCAGATTTACTAATGCTTTGATCGGGTTTACCAAGCAACTTTTTATCCTTTCTTCTCTAAGTGTCCGCACACCCCTGCCCTGCACCCCCCTCCCCATCCTGCTCACATTTGCTGCATGCTTAGTGCAGGTGGTAAATGTGTTAATACCCATGGAAAAGGGAATACCGTGCGGATTTCCACCTAGTAACACTGGTTCCATGTAGCTATTCCCCATTCTGTGGAGATTAACTCATAATTTCACAGTGTTTGTGGGTGCAGAGTTACCACCCCACCAGTACTGTGCAACTCGTATTCAGGGCCATAGTTGGAGTTGGTCATGACACTCTGCTCCACTAGCAGCTTTCTCACATCACTATAACACTGCGATAAAAGGCAAACCTGAGCCCATACGGAATACCCCGCATGCTGCTATTCTCTTAGCATATTGACCAGCTGAGTGCATGACTCTCTAGCAATGGGCGAAGGCGAGTGGCCTGAAAATGCTGCCTAATAAGCCATAATAGAACTTCTAAAATGTCTGATGTGCTTTCCCCTTTGCAATTCTTCCACTAAATCTTTATGTTTGCTCTAAAGGGGAGAAGTCTACTTATAAACATCCAGATTGCATAAATAAGCATAACCAAACACCATTACTTGGGTTTATGCCTTCTGTATGTTTATTCCGTGACTCTGATAAGTATATTAATAAAACCTTTTTGAGATAAAAGACAAACTTAAAATTCTGTCTGCAGAGTCTCCGATTTTTAATTGATAAATAAGTTCATTTCTATTTCGTACCATATCCTGACGTTCTATATTCAGTACATCTGGCATGTCTTGTATGGAAGACATTTGTATTCATTCATGTCCTCTCTTGCTAGGTAGGTGTTTATGTAGTGCAAAATCCAGTCCAATGAGTGACATGATGATCCATAGTTAAACCTACTTTATGATTCAACGTTACAGAATTGAATAGGGCAGTTCTGAAGTGTTGGTACAATATAGTGGTACAATGAGGTCAGCATTTCTATTTATAAATCCCCGCCTTCTTGAACTGACATTAGGAGTAGTGGACAGTTTTTTTCATTACATTTAAATGGATTTAATTTTTAAATAAAAATGTGTTTCAAATCGTAGTGTCAAATCTTTTTTAGTTGAGTGTTGTTAAGTGGAGTGTGGTAGAATAGAGTGGAGGACAATGTCATACAGTGTAGTGCAGTAAAGTCTAGTGTTGAACAGTGTAATAGAATGTACTGGAGTAAAGTGGAGTGGTGTAGATTCTAGTATGGTATAGTGCAGTTGTGTGGAGTGGCGTAGAGTTGAATAGCATAGAGTAGAGTTGCATAGAGTGGATTGGCGGATAATGGAATGGGATAGAGCGTAGTGAGGTGACATGTAGTAGTGTAGAGTGGAATAGCGTGTGCAAAGACAGCCATTAGCCAATCAAATACTGCCTTCTCATCGGCATGTACCACAGTATACCGCAAAGTTGCAGTGGTATACCGTAGCTCAATATATAACTATTTTGAGACCTAACTTTAACACTACTTAAACTATTTACACCTACTAACAAAAATTACTATTTACACCCCATAATCTATATTTCTAACACCTTACATATACATCCTTTCACCCATTTTGGCACTACGTCTGTTTAAAGTACCACAATCCACTCTATGCCAGTCCAATCTATGCCACTCCACTGTACTCCACTTACGCTATTACACTCTATGCCAATCCACCCTACTTCACTCCGTTATATGCTAGTCGATTCTAAGCTAATTCACTGTAGGCAATTCACTCTACTCTACTCCACTCCACTCTACGCCACTCCACTGTATGCTGTTACACTCTACACCATTCCAGTCTATGACACTTAAGGCTGCTCCCCTCCCCTCTACGCTATTCCACTGTACACATCTTCAATCTACGACACTACACTCTATGCTATTCCAATGTATGCCCCTCCGCTGTATGTCACTCCAGTGTACACCACTCCACTGTCCACTATTCCACTGTACGCAACTCCACTCTAAGCCACTCCACTGTAGGTCACTCCCCTATTTGCCACTCCACTCTACGACACTCCACTGTTACACTGTATACCACTTCACGCCACTCCACTCTACGCTATTCCACTGTATGACAATCCATTCTATGTCTCTCCACTCTACACCACTCAACTCTATTCCACTGAATACCAATCCACTCTATGCCACTCCACTCTACGCTATTCCACTGTATGACACTCCACTCTGTCACTCCACTCTACACCACTCCACTTAATGCTATTCCCCTCTACACCACTCCAAGCTACGCTACTCCTTTGTATGCCACTCCAATCTTCGACACTCCACTCTACACGAATCCACTGTATGCTATTACACCATACGTCACTACACTCTACCCTGCTGCAGGGATTCTGTTTGGAACTAGAACTATGCCTGGGATCACAGGACGTCAGTATGTAGGGACTGAGTCACCATAGCACATCAGTAACTATGGGCCAAAATCTGACTAGCTCATAGTGCCTTACCTGCCCTCCTAACCTTCCCAGAGTAACAGGTAAAACGGCACCCCAGAGCATAACTCATTTGTCCCCAGGGGAACTGTGGAAACAGTTCATCACCTTTCGTTTTTTCACTCATACATGCCCACAATAAACAAAAAAGAGACACAAGGAAAGTTTACAATATTTATTGAAACTATCGTGCTCTATCATGAAGAAACTGTGCTGCAATTAGAAAACGTATGCAACTAAGCAGAGTAATTAACATTACGAGCAAACTGTATACTATGAAAAGCCCTATCATGATGAATGATATAGCTACCTAAGCCTACCCTCACCACGTGAGCTCAATGATATATCAGAGATCTCTGGGATTAGAACCGGACCCCATACCTGGCATTTGTAGTTAGCTGGTCTGCATCTCAGATTGCGCAAAGATAGTGCGCCCATTCCAGAACCTTTCCCTCTGTTAGCAATCCTCCTCTCTGTTTTCAAAAACGACAAGTCTCAGTTTATATGATAAGAAGTGCCATGCTGGACAACAGTAGCTGGGTCCTATATTATGTCTAAGTGTTAGAATATGTTTCTGACCTACCACAGAAGAAAAATGGGTACTGTGTTATCCAACCTTGCACGAAATGTTCAGACTGAGTTCCAAGATGAAGTATTCAATAATAAAATGTGCAGCGTATTTCTAAAATAATATTGTGGCACAAAAACAAACGTATTATTTTGTAACGTGTGCAAAGCAGTCTACAACGTGCAGTTAGGCTACAATAAGGGAGAACTACAGTGGGCCCTAAAGAGAACTCACTACTCCCCCTCCTTGGTTGGCACAGAAACGTAACGACTAGCAAGATATAAAAACCTAAAGCACTAGGTTAGCAAAATCAATGCTTTACTAATAAGAATGTTACACACTTCACTCTAGCCCTCTCCACTCTACAACACTCCATCTACGGTAATCCACTTTATGCCACTTCACTCTACTGTATGCTATTCCATTCGTCCCCCTCCATTGTACGCCAATCCCTCTACACACTCACGTTTACGCAATTCCTCTGTACAACACTACACTGTACCTCACTCCACTCTATGCCACTCCACTGTACACTACTGCACTGTACGCTACTCCACTCTATGCTATTCACTCTATGCCACTCCACTCTACCCCTCTCCAGTGGATACTATTCCACTGTGCGCCATTCCACTGTTTGCCACGCCACTCCACCCTATGTTGTTCTACTGTACGCCACTACACAGTTCCTCTCTCCACTCTACGCCACTCCTCTCTACACCACTCTACTGTACTATTCCACTGTACACCACTCGACTCGACACCACATCAATATAAACTATTTCACTGTACACCACTCCACTCTACCATACTCCACTTTACACCACTCCATTGTTCAGAATTCCACTGTAAACCACTCCAGTCTACGTCACTCTTCTGTATGCCACTACACTCTACTCCACTCCACTGCATGCTTTTGCACTGTGCACAACTACACTGGATGCTATTACACTGTACACCACTCCACTCTACTCTACTCCAATGTATGCCACTCCACTCTGCGCTATTCCACTATATGGCACTCCACTCTATGTCACTCCATTGTACGCCACTACACTCTATGATACTCTGCTGTGTGCCACTCTACACCACTCCATTCTATGATACTCTGCTGTGTGCCACTCCACTCTATGGCACTCCACTCTACACCATTTCACTCTACGATATTCCACTGTATGCCACTCCACTCTACTCAGCTCCGCTCTACAACACTATATTGTTCGGCATTTCACTCTATGCCACTCCTCTCTACTCCACTCCACTGTAGGCTGTTCCACTCTACACCACTCCAGTCTACGCTATTCCACTGTACACCACTACACTCTATGGTATTCTACTGTACACCACTACACTGTACCTCACTCCACCCTACGTCACTCAACTGTATGCTAGTCCACTCTATGCCATTGCACTGTGCATCACTCCACTGTACATGGTATTCTACTGTACGCCACTACACTGTCCCTTACTCCACTCTACGCCACTCTACTGTACGCTATTCCACTGTATGCCACTCCTCTCTATGCCACTGTACTCTATGCCACTGCACTCTACTCCACTCTTTGCTATTCCACTGTACTCCACTCTACGCCACTCCAGACTATGCCACTCCACTGCATGCCACTACACTGTACACCACTCAACTCTTTGCTATTCCACTGTACACAACTCCACTATACGTCACTCCACTGTATGCCCTTCCACTGTATGCCACTCCACTGTATGACACTTCACTTTACACCACTCCACTCTACGCTACTCTGGTGTATGCCACTCAACTCTATGGCGCTCCACTCTACAGCGCTCCACTGTCACCACAACACTCTAGGCTATACCAATCTATGCCACTCTACTCTACCCTATTACACTGTATGCCACTACACTATACCCCACTTCACTCTCCAGTCTACGATATTCCATTCTACCTCCTCCACTCTATGCCACTCAGCAGTATGCTATTCCACTCTTCCCCACTCCACTGTACACCACTCCAGTATAGGCTGTTCCACTGTATGCCACTACACTGTACCTCACTCTACTCTATGCCACTCTACCGTACACCACTTCACTCAATGCTATTCCACTCGACACCACTCTACGCCACTTCACACTACTTTCCTCCTGTGTACGCTATTCCACTATGCGCCATTCCACTGTGCGCCATTCCACTGTATGCCATTCCACTCTATTCTACTGGAAGTCACTACACTGTACCTCACTCCACTCTACGTCACTCTACTGTACACTATTCCATTCCACGCCACTCTACTCTGCCACTCCACTGTATGCTATTCCACTGTATGCCACTCCAGTCTACACCACTGCACTCTACACAACTCCAGTCTATGCTATTCCAGTGTACACAACTCCATTGTACACCACTCCACAGTATGCTATTCCACTGTACTCCACTCCACTCAACGCCACTACACTCTAGCCCACTCCACTCTATGCAACTCCACTCTATGCTATGCCATTCTATGCACTCTACTCTACACTACTCTAGTCTATGCTGTTCCACTGTATGCTACTCCACTCTACACTATTCTAGTGTACGCAACTCCACTCTACGCTATTCCACTCTAGGCCACTCCACTCTAACCCACTCTTCTGTGTGCCACACCACTATACTTTATTCCACTCTATGTCACTCCACTCTACGCTATTCAACTGTGTGCTATTACACTCTACCCCACTCCACTCTACGTCCCTCCACTCTAAGCTATTCAACTGAATGCCACTCCCCTTGATGCCACTCCATCATACACTGTTCCTCTGTACGAAACCACACTCTACACCACTCAACTCTATGCTATTCAACTCTATTCCACTCCACTGTAGGCCACTCCACTGTACACTATTCCACCATACGCTACTCAACTGTACACCACTCCACTGTACGCCACTCCACAGTACGCCACTCCACTGTGCACAATTATAGTCTACGCAACTCCAGTCTAAGCTACTCCACTGTACACCACTCCACTATTTCAGTATATGCTACTTTACTATACACTATTCCACTGTATGCCAATCCCCTGTATGCCTCTCCACTGTACTCTGTTCCACTGTATGCTGTTCTACTGTACGCCACTCCAATCTTCCTCATTCCACTCTATGCCACTCCGCTACACCACTGCACCGTATGCTATTCCTCTGTATCCCACTCCACTCTACGCCACTTCGGTCAACGCCACTTCACTCTATGCCACTCCACTCCACTCTACACCACTCTACTCTACACTATTCCACTTTACGTAGCTGCACTCTCTACCACTCCTCTCAGTGCCACTCCACTATATGCAAATCCACTCTACGCTACTCCACTCTACGCTATTCCAATGTACCCTACTCCATTCTACCCAATTCCTCTACACACCACTCCACTGTATTCCACTCAGCGACACGGTACTCCACTCAACATCAGTGTACTCCCCTCCACTCTAACATACTATATTCCATTCTAAAGCAGTCAACTGTACAATAATGCATTCCTGTGAATGCAAGTCTATAGCACTACATTTTACTCTATGCCACTGTATGACACACTACTCTACTCTATGGCAATCTACACAGCTCCCTCTGCTCCCCTCCACCCTCACTTTACTATATTCTACTCTATGAGACACTACACCACTCTAATCCACTGTACTCCTCTACTGCACTCTACGCCACTCAACTTTAACATACCATAACACACTCTACTCCCCTCCACTGTACAACACTGTGATCCACTCTGACACTCCACTCTACTCCACTCAACACTTTCCGACAATCTACAACTCGCCAATCCGCTCCACTGTACAGCACACCACTGCACTCGACAAAACTTTACTCTACTGTATGCTATGCCTGTCCACTCTATTCCACTCTATTCTACAACACGCTACTCCACTCTATGGTGCCCCACTCCACTGGACTCCACTCCCCTTTACTTCACTGCACGATTCTTTACACCACTCCATGGCACTGTTTGACATTCCACTCTACACCGCTTCACTCTACCACACTCTACTCCATTCTATGCAACTCCACTCTACAAGATTCTACTACACTCTGTGCCATTATACCACACTGTACTCCACTCTATACCACTACACTGTACAAACCTCTATTCCATTCTATGACCCTACACTGCACTGTACAACACTCTAACCACTCTATAGCACTTTCCAACACTCTGACACACCACTCCACTGTACTGTACAAGATGCCACTCCAGTTTGACAGTTTACTCGACTGTACTGAGTCTGTCCGCTGTAGTACACTCCACACCACTACACTCTGACACTTTAGTCCACTGTATGCTATGCCACTCCACTATACTCCACTCCATTCTTCTCTATGCCACTATACTATACAACGCTCTCTATGCCACTACACTATACAATGCTCTCCTCCACTGTACTGTATGACACTTCACTTAACAACATTCCACTCGACGACACTGGACTCTACAGTTTGAAACACATTTTTATTTAAACAAAAATGCAATGGAAAAACAGAGGTTAAACCTTTGGTATAGTTAGGAAAACTTTATTTAATCTTTCTATACAAACAAAACTTGTGTATAGATAAGTGAGTGGGTGTGAGTGCCTGTGTTGGAGAGTGGATGTCTATGTGAGTGGGTGTAAGAGTAAGTGAGTGGGTGTGTGAATGGTTATATGGATGTGTGAATGAGTATGTAAGTGGTTGTCTGAGTAATGGTTGTATGGATATGTGAATGGGTATGTAAGTGGTTGTGTGAGTGAGTGAGGAGGTGCATGAGTATCTGTATGGGTGACTGTGAGGGTACATGAGTGGCTGTATTGGTGTGTGAATGTGTGTGTAGGTGGGTGTATAGGTGAGTGAGTGGGTGTGTGACTCTCTGTATGGGTGAGTAAGTGAGTGAAAGGGGCTCTATAGGAGAGTATGTGGTTGTCTCTGTGACTTTAGGTGACTGAGTACATGTGTTAATATCTGTATGAGTAAGTAAGTGGATGTGTGAGTAGCTGTATGGGTGAGTGACTAGTTGTGTGAGTGCCTGTATGAGTGAGTGAGTAGGTGTGTGAGTGGCACTATGCATGAGTGAGTGGGTGTATGAGTATGTGTATGGGTTGGTGAATGGGTATGTGAGTGGTTGTATAGGGGTATGAGTGGGTGTGTGAGTGCTTCTGTGGATGATGTTATTAGTGATGTCATCAGTGATGTCATTTGAGATGTCATGAGTGATGTCACTGACGTTGTCATGAGTGCTGTAATATGTGAGTCATAAGCGGTGCATTGCGGGGGCGTAAGCTATAGTTAGCTCAGGTAACTATAACTGCTGAATTTCACTGGTAGTTTCTAACTATAACATCTCTGTAGCCTTTGTTTTTTTCAGTGACTTTCTAAGATTTTTTTAATGTTGTTTCCTAACTATAATGTCCCTGTAACCTTTGGTTTTTTAAGTGAATTTCTAAGGTTTTTTAAATTTTATTTCCTAACTGTAACCACTAACCTTTGACAGTGAGTGTGTGAGTGACTGCATGAGTGTCTTAGTAGGTCTGTGAGTGGGTCTGTCAGTGGGTATGTGAGTGTCTGGGTAGGTCTGTGAGTAGGTGCGTGAGTCTCTGAGTGGGTGTGTGAGTGTCTAAGTGGACTATGAGTGGGTGCGTGAGTGTCTGTCTGGGTGTGTGAGTGAGTACACGAGTCTCTCTGAGCGGGTCTGTGAGTGAGTGCATTATTCTCTGAGTGGGTCAGTGAGTGGGTGCATGGGTGTCACTGTGGGTCTGTGAGAGGGTGTGTGAGTGTCTGAGTGCTCTCCGTTTTGCCCACTTCTGATCTTTTTTGCCTTTTCTACCCTCTGTTTTGCCTTTCCTGTAAATTTTTCTGCCCTCTGTTTTCACCTCTTCTGCTCTGTTTTGCCTTTCCTGCTCATTTTTCTACCCTCTTTTTTTGCCTTTTCTGCTTGTTTTTCTGCCTTCTGTTTTGCCTTTTCTTCTTGTTTTTCTGACCTGTTTTTCCTCCCCCCCTCTAAAACGAGGGAGGGGCAGGGACTTTAAAAGCATGGGCAAAGTGTGCCCTGGCCCAGGGCCCCAGCCTTTCAGGGGGCCCCCTTAAAGAACCAGCTCTGTTCTGTAGAGAGTCGTGCCCTGAGGACCTTGAACAGTTCTTATAGAGATGTTTTTCACTCTTGCTAGCTTTGCCTACTTCCACCGGTTTTCTCTACTCACTCATCACTTCCTCTCCCTAATTTCTTACCTTGCCCTTCTCCACTTTAGCATTCTTTTCCTGCTTCCTCTTTCTTTCCTTTTTTCTCTCTTTATTGCCTATTCAACTTCTTGTCACTCTTTTTGTCACTCTTCACTCTCCTGTATCATTTCGCCTTCTGTGTTTCTCCACATTGAAAACCTTTCTCTATCCATTTTGTTACTCTCCCTTCCCTTTGTCATTTGGTCCAGGATGAATGTTTTTCACAGTAACGCTTTAAAAAATAATGTGTTTTCATTTTGTTCATTTTGGTTGTAAGTGTTATTTCCTTTCACAGTTTTTTAACATTATAAGGTGGCAGCAGTCTCCAGGGTCTCGTCTGCCTGCTCTGAAGACAAAAGCAAAGCCTCTTAAATGGCCATCATTTGTAGCCTTCTTGCACGGTACCCTTTTATCGCACCCCCCCCCACTTAGCATTAGAGGCTTTTTGTGAGCTCAAAAACAACAGTGCCATTCCCCGAGGACTCGCTGTCACTCCCCGAGTGTCAGGATGGGAGGAGACCTGCCACATGCTGTGCCTGTTCAGATTGTCTTGTTTTACTTCTACAAATGACAATGAGCCAGCCAGGCTCTGCACTTAAACAAACTGAGCTCTACACACCTACTCAAATGGTGCCAGTGTATCTACAGCTGAAAAAAATGGACCCCGCTGGCCTCTGCCATTGGCCCTTCGGGCACCGCCCCTTTGCCCGCCCTGCCAATCCGACCCTGTAATCTAAATGGAAGGAGGGCCGCGACGCAGGCCCAGCCAGCTCCCCACCAATCCAACCCTGTATTTATAATCTAAAGGGAAGGAGGGCCGCGCCACAGTCCAAGCCAGCTTCCCACCTCCTCTGGTAGCCGGCATCGCTACTACACACAGAGAGCTGCTGCAAATGCAGCTCCGTGTGTGCAAGAGCAAAGGTTTCGCCTCTTTTGGGCAGGGCAAGAGATGAACCCTCCGCTTCTAGTGGGCAGGAGCACTTTGGAAGCTCCCACACCTTGGAAGCCCGAGTGTTTTCTTTTGCTTGTCGGGAGCTGTCAAGTCCCGCCAAGCAAAAGCAAACAGCTATGTCCTGGGAGTGGGCACCCCGGGATATAGCAGGAGCCGGCCCTGGAGGGGAGTGACAGTCCCCAGGGCCAAGTATGGCTCCAATAGGGGGGGCACACAGCCCCCCTCCTTCTCTGTGTGCAGGTTGGCCCAGGGGAGGTGGTGGTCCCTGGGGCCATATATGGTCTGGGTGTGGGGGCCCCTTTCCTAGTATTATTTGTTATTTAGGCCCGGGGAGGTGGTGGTCCCCAGGGGTTCGTGGGGCCACCCACAAATTGTTATTATTGCACTGGGGAGGTGGTGGTCCCTGGGGTTGTAGAAGCCCCGGGGACCACCACCTCCCTTAATTTTTTTGTGGGGCTCGGTTGAAGGCGAGTCCCAAGATGGCTGGCAACACTTCCTGATTAAAGTGTTGGAAGCCAATCAGAGCTCTGCAGATCTCTGCACAAGCTCGTCATTATTTGTGAAGACTTCTCGATCTCAGATAAACAAGTTTGAATTTCCTCAACTACTGAACTGATTGGCACCAAGCAACTTAAAGCATGATCTGCGTAACCAAATCTACCTTTCTACCAAATTAGGTGTAATTCCGTCCAGAGGTTCAGGCTGTAGTCGTGTTCAAAGCTCCTATGGGAATTAACATGAAAAACACACTTTTTTGACCCCCCCTTTTCCTCGGCGCCCACTTTTTGGATCACCCCGAAACTTTCCATTCGCAACAAGAATCACGGCACACTTTTTGGGGAAAATTTCATAAAGATTCCTCAAATGGTGCCAAAGTATAGGCAAGTCAAAAAACGCTTTTCCTATGGACACATGGACCTAACTATAACTACCTACTGGTTACTATTGGTGACTACTATTTTCAAAGAAAGATTTATAGATAAATATTTTCATTTTGAGCTAATGAGACAGCTAAAGCTCTCTCTTGACCAGACATAAAAAAAAAACATTGCTATGTAGTTCCAATAAAAGATAGTGCATCAACAAATAACAGTAACATAACATTCAAGAAATCTGTGCAAAAGAAACGAACAATAACGTTGGTTTGGTGTCAGGACAATTCTTCCAATGCTGACTTTCTGATCTGGCAATGGCATTTATATGCATGTTGCCAGCACATCATAGCAAATGTCTGTGTCACAAAACTAATATTCTACCAGCAATGAACCAATGCAGTTGGCATTGACCAGACACTGTGCAGAAGTAAAATTTCTATTGCAGAAGCATGACGCAAAGTACTCGACCCACCACAAAGCCAGCAATTTCATATACTTCAGCCGAAACTCCCTTATTCTTATTTAACTTCTATGGGGTTTGGCATTCGATATATATCTGTCATGGGGCCCTAACACTGATTGTGGGATCGAATCACACCAGACACATGAATAATGGCTTAATTCAGTGCTGACGTCCTTGTGAGTATTTCATTTGGAAATAGAATCACGAGACTCGGAGAACAGTGCGTTAGAATTCATTGGGATTACGAGGGCAGTGTCCCATGAAAATTAATTATGATTTATTTGACTGAGTCTCTGGATATGTGAAAGCCAGCACTGCTGTATTCAAGTTGTTTTGAGTGACCATCTCACCAAATAAAATTAGTCTTGCGTGTATTTAAAGATTTTTTAGTCTTCTTTCTGTAACAAAGGACTCGAACTGTATTCCAGTCCGGTTTTTCATGTGTGCTGATTAGATGTGAGTTGTATTTGTGTAACAAACATGGACTTTACTGACTGCAGGAACGGCGCTCAGTGGCACTGGCTGGACATTATTTTATAGTTTACTCATTTAAGAGTGTAAAGTTTGTTGCCACTAATACTGAGAAGCTCCAGCAATGTTTTAAATGTTTTACGTGTCCCCTCATGTCTGTTATCTTGCTGCTAATGGAAGTGTATTGTTTGTCTATTGTCTTTAATAATTAAATGGAGCACCAACATGCCGTACTTTATATTGAGAAAGCCAGTAATACTGCCGAAACGCATCTTTCTTGTGTTCTAGTGCTCGAGGGGACCTGATTCAATGAACAGGTTTAATCCCCTGACTTGGAGTGCTGGCTTCCTTTCTCATATTGGAGTTTGGGGAGGTATTTTGAGATATGTATATATCTACATTACATATTACATTACCTACCGGCGATAGCCAGTAGGTAGTTATAGTTAGGACCAAAATTTCCATACGCAAAGCGTTTTTTGTTTTACCAATAACTTTGGGGCCGCTTGACGAATCTTCATGAAATTTAAAAACGACTTCCCCTTTTTGGTTCAGCTACTGTGTTGAAAGTTTCAGGTAAGGGCGGGCAGAGAACTCTGCTCCGCCAGAGGAGTGTGCAAAGTTTTGCCTACTCCGCTGAGAACGCGGAGTTTAGGCAAAACTCTGACTCCGCAGCAAAGTGGAGTTAGCCAGCCCCCGATAAAAACAAGGCTCCTCTCCTCCACCCCCCTAATAAAAAATATTAAAACACAAATTTAAAAAGAAAAAAGGCACTTGCCTGTACTATGGCGTCTCCGGGCTGTCCTTCTTCTCCTTGCCATGGTCTCTCTACTGCAAACACCTACGTCCGACATATGTCTTGCGAGAACTGCGCATGTGAGGAGGAGGAGGGCAGCCTGGAGACGCCACAGTGCAGGTAAGTGCCTTTTGTAGGTCGCGCCTGGCGTTGCAGCGCTCTGCGAGGGCTTTTGGAATCGATACGGTTTGAGAAGGGTGCTTTAAGCCACGCCCTTCTTTTCAATTGGTTTGCGTCAGCGTTTATGTTAAACGCTGGCGCGTGATTGGCAATTGGGCTTTTTGGTTCCCGCCTTGTCCTATTGTAGGACGGCCCATTTCGACAGGCCGACGCCATCTTTGTTCCTGTGACGTGATGCGCACTGCACCGCATGCACGCTGCAACGTCAGTGACGTATGTTAGTTACCGACCAGGCCACAACCCCAGAAACATTTTCAGCAGTACAAGCAACAACCGGCAGGGCTTGCTATCACTCGATAATGGAGTAGTCCGCCATCTTTGTTCCTGTGACATGATGCACACTGTAACGCATGCGCGCTGCAACGCCAGTGACGTATGTTAGTTACCGACCAGGCCAGAACCCCAGAAACATATTCAGCAGTACAAGCAACAACCGGCAGGGCTTGCTATCACTCCATAATGGATTAGTCCGCTATCCAAACAGCCACCGCATGGATCCCGTGAGTCATTTTCACCACCAAGGCTCAGCCCTGCTCCAAACTGACACATGCAGCTAAGCTGCCTTTCCCCATTGTCATCATCGGCTCCAATTTACTGCCCCGATCGTACACTGTAACTGACTCGCCAGGGCGACCCAAGTTGCCAAGAGCAAGAACGCACCTCGGAAAACGGCTCTGAACATATTTACATACTGCAGAGGCATGTGCCGACTCGACAGCCAATGAGCTCTTCTGAATTTTATGTCATCTAGGTAAAAAGTAAAATATCAGTAACGCTGCAACGCCAGTGACGTATGTTAGTTACCAACCAGGCCAGAACCCCAGAAACATATTCAGCAGTACAAGCAACAACCGGCAGGGCTTGCTATCACTCGATAATGGATTAGTCCGCTATCCAAACAGCCACCGCATGGATCCCGTGAGTCATTTTCACCACCAAGGCTCAGCCCTGCTCCAAACTGACACATGCAGCTAAGCTGCCTCTCCCCATTGTCATCGCCGGCTCCTGTTTACTGCCCAGATCGTATGCCACTACTATATATCACTGTATTTAAAAGTTTGAGTGATAAGTGTCGTGCGTCTGACCTCCATCATGGGCATAAACACAATCCATATAAGAGGGGTAATGCGGGGACTATCTGTAGTTGTGTGGTAGTTCTACCACATTTTCTCACATATTCATGCTGTTATTTAAGAAGTAATACGATTGCATTTCATACTGCATCCTGCCATTGACAATTTAATGCTGCTTTTATTCCACTTCATGACGCCGTGGGCACGGTCTTACTATGGTTCAATCCCAGTTCTGTGAATTATATTAAATCATTTCCACGCTGATGTGTATTTTATGCACACCATCATTCAAGCCTACACATGATTTAGGAATGACAAGCCTTCTTCCTATTTCATAAAAAACATTTTGAGAAAACAGTCAATCGATCAGCTCTGTCATTGCCATTTTTCATTCTCACTAGGGACCTCTAGGCACAGCCTGCAGGACTGCGCCTGCCACATCTCATTTATATTAGACCTTCTATAAATTTCCCTTCATCAGCTCCATATAGAGTACAAACTAATCTGAAATTAATATAATAATTATTTTGTCACATTTCAAAGCTACTAATTGTATACATGAACATAGCTATTTGAATGTACTAGTGGTACTGTCTTGCATGCAATGCATTATGGGTAGAGTGGATTTACCATATCTTCAAAGTTTCTGATGCTCATTAGGGACCTCTAGGCGCAGCTTGTGGTACTGCACCTAGACAAGCAGTGCTGGTGCCTTACTCACTAAGGACCTCTATACGCAGCTTACTGTACTGCACCTACCACATCTCATTTATATTAGACCGTTTATAAATTTCCCTTCATCAGCTCCACATAGAGTACAACCTAATCTGGAATTAATATAATAATTATTTTGGCACATTTCAAAGCTACTTATTGTATTTGTACTTTGTACTTCTTGTCGTTGTTTATGAGAAGCAAGGCTGGCAGTAACTGCGCCTCTTTTACTGCCAGCCTTGCTGTTCATAAGCAAGGACATTGTCATTTACAATGGCAATAGCTCAAATTCTCGAAAGGCGAGACCTATTGCATTGTAAATGCTTGTTCTTTTTTAATTTGTGTTTTAATATTTTTTATTAGGGAGGGTGGAGGCGGGTTAGCTTCAGGGTGATCTGTCAAGCGGGTCCGAGAAAAAAGGGGGTCCAAAAATGTGTTTTCCCCATGTTATGTCTAAGGGGATTTTTCATTTTTTGAAAACGACAGCAGCCCGAACCGCTGAACGGAATTACAGCAAATTTGGCAGAAAGCTAGATGTTGGTCCAGAAAGCGTGCTTTTTGTGATTTGGTGTAAATCCGTTCAGTAGTTTCAGAGATATTTAAGTTTAAAAAATATGTAATTCTGAGGACCTGAGTTTTTGCAGTGGACTCGCGGATCCTACTGAAATTTGATTGGCTGGCAACACTTCAACCAGGAAGTGTTGGCAGCCATCTTGGGACTTGGCTTGGAGCCGAGTCCCACAAAAAAGTAAAAAATAAAGAAAAGGGGGCAGGGTAGGAATACCCCAACCCCCCAGATGTCATGGGTGGATCCGCGGAAAAAGAAAAAAGAAACAAAACAGTGTGGCTTCCGCACTTCTTTTAAAGGTAGTCCCCAGGTGGGCCAAATCTCAGGGGCATATGAAAAATAAAGGAGGGAACCACTACCTCACCAGGATTTTTGATTTAAAGTATGCAGGGGTGCCTGAACGTCACCCCCGTGCCACAGGGACCACAACCTCTGTGGGTCTTCTTTAATTATTAAATAGGGGGGCCTTTTTAACCCCCAGCCCCGGGGACTGCCACCTCCCCGGAGCTTTACAAGTAAAAATGTCGGGGGCGCACAGAGCCCCACAGCAAGCCCAAGAGACCGCCACCTCCCCGTGGCTGATTCAAAGAATGGAGGGGGGGCCACACGGCCGCACAACCTCCCTCCTGGAGCCATATATGGCCCTGGGGACCGCCATCCCTCAGGGCCGGCTCCTGCTATGTCCCGGGGTGCCCACCCCGGGACATAGCTGTTTGCTATGGCTTGGCGGGAGCATTACCGCTTCCGCCAAGCCATAGCAAATGCTGCTCCGCTTTTAGCAAACAAGATCATTAAAAATGCTCTTGCTTGCTGAAAACTGAAAGCAGAGCAGAATTGCTTTGGGACAGAGGGAGCTGCATAATCAGCAGCTCCCTCTGTCCCAAAGCTATGCCGGCTCCCGCAGGGTGCGGGGACCTGGCAGGGACCGCGGGGGCCTTGATGCTCCCCGTGGTCCCCATCAGTGACAAGTGGGTGCCCTAGGTGGGACCAGGGCACCCACAACAGAAGCCGGGCCCTGGGGGATGGGGTCCCCGGGGCTGAAATCGGCATTGGAGGGGGGTTGCTTGACCCCCTCCCTTTAATTTATTAAAAATGAAAAGCCGGGCCCCGGGGGATGGGATCCCCAAGGCCGATCTCAGCCCAGGGAGGGGGGGCTGCATGGCTGCCTCTCCATTGAATAAGGGTTGAACCCAGGGGACGGGTACCCTGGGGCCCAAAACGGCCCAGGTGAAGGGGGCCACATGGCCCCCTTCCTAAAAAATAAATTTTAAAAACCGACCGACAAGTCGCCGGAGGCCCCGTCCCCTTTCTTCACCACTCTGAAAATGCGCCTCCTGGCACAATGCTGGTGGGAGGATGAAATCCCCTTGGCTGCACAGGGTCCTTGGGGGCCAACAAGCCCTCCTGTTACCTCCAGTAAGTCCCATACAACGGGATTGCTGCGAGATCTTCAGAGACCACGCCCCCTTTCGCCACCACTCTGCAAACACTCCTCCTGGAGCACTGCTGGTCGAGGGATGAAGTCCCCTTGGCTCCAGATGGTCCTTTGGGGGCCAACAACCCTACCTGTTACCTCCAGTAAGTTCCACACTGTGGTATTGCTGAGAGGTCTTCGAAGGCCACGCCGCTTTTCTGTACCACTCTGCAAACATGCCTCCTGGTGCACAGCTGGTGGGGGATGAAGTCCCCTTGGCTGCTGAGGGTCCTTGGGGGCCAGCTACCCCTCCTGTTACCTCCAGAAAGTCCCTCACAGTGGAATTGCTGAGAGGTTGTTGGAGGCCACGCCCCCTTTCTACACCACTCTGCAAACACGCCTCCTGGCACTCTGCTGGTTGGAGAATAAAGTCCCCTTGGCTCCAGGGGGTCCTTGGGGGCCAACGACCCTTCCTGTTACCTCCAGTAAGTTCCACAGAGTGCGATTGCTGTGAGGACTTTGGAGGCCATGTCCCCTTTCTCCACCACTCTGCAAACACATCTCCTGGCTCAATAGTTGTTGGGGTATGAAGTCCTCATGGATGCAGAGCATCCTTGGGGGCCAAGAAGCCCTTCTGTTACCTCCAGTAAGTCCTTTACAGTGGGATTCCTGAGAACTGGTTGGAGGTCCGCCCCCTTTCTCCACCACTCTGCAAACGCGACTACCAGTTAAAAAACCATAGAAACTCACTTAAAAGAACAAAGGTTACAGGGACGTCATAGTTAGGAAATAAATTTAAAAAAGCTTAGAAATTCACTGAAAAAAAACAAAGGTTACAGGGACATTATAGTTAGGAAATAGAATTAAAAAAAACTTATAAATTCACTGAAATAACCAAAGGTTACAGGAAAGTTATGGTTGGCCTCAGATTTCCCTCGTACAAACCAGTGAAATTCAGCAGTCCTAGTTTCCTGAGCTAACTATAATGTACGCCCCCAAATGCACTGCTTATGACCTCACATATTACATCACTCATGACATGGTCAGTGACATCACTCATGACATCTTAAATGACATCACTGATGACATCATCCACGTGAAAATCTGATGCACCTCCTCACACCCTAATATAACCTTTGATACACCCACTCTAAAATACAGTCTACCATTTTTGAAACCATAGACACACCAATACCAGTTACTACATACACACTCACTGATTCCTAGGTCTCACACACATCCACTCATTCACCCATACAGTCACTCATACATGCAGTCACTCATCAATATAACACTATCATATGCACTCATACACCTATACAGACACTTACACACCGCCGCTCATCCAGAGTTACTCACACACCTAGTCAGTCATGCAAAGAATCAATCACACTTTCATTTACTCACCTATACAGGTATACAGACACCACCTCACTTATTCATACAGATACTAACGCATAATTACTCTCTTATACAACCACTGATACAAGTACACACTCATCCATACAGCCACTCTCACAATCACTGACTCTCACGTATAGACATTTATATACTCCAACTCTCACATACACTGCCTTTTACATATGTAGTTACTTGTGCATGTACCACTGAGACATCCATTCACTCACCAACACACCCATACACACACTCACCCACCCATACAGCTGTTTCCACATGCACTCTTGAACCCATACACCCAGTGAATCAACCACTCACACATCTATGCACAGTCACCAACCTCCCACCCACCCACACACACACACACTCAGGCACCCATACAAATACTCAGGCAACCAATCAATAACCCATATAGACACTCAGTAGCTACTCACCAACCCATGCAGCAGCTTACACAACAACAGACAGACTGATACAGACATTCACACAGTTTAGTCACTAACCCATGCATTCAGTAAGACACATTTAATCACTCACTTATACAGTCAGTCACGCACCTACTAAATCTTCCATCCAGACACTTATACACCCACTCATTGTTCAATACACCTTGGCATATATTTAAAACATATTTAAACTTTATAGAAACACACAGTCACTGGATGATGTCATCAGTGATGTCATTTGAGATGTCATCAGTGATGTCACTGACCATGTCATGAATGATGTAATATGTGACGTCATCAGCAGTGCATTGCGGGGGCGCGAGTTATAGTTAGCTGAACTAACTATAACGGCGGAATTTCTCTGGTTTTGTACGAGTGAAATGTCCAACTAACTATAACGTCCCTGAAACCTATGGTTTTTTCAGTGAATTTCTAAGGTTTTTTTAAATGCTAATTTCTAACTATAACGTGCCTGAAACCTATCTTTTTTTCAGTGAATATATATATGCATATATATCCTACTGGTGGTCACCAGTAGGTAGGTATAGGTAGGACCTAGTTTCCATAAAAAAAGCTGCTGCACCAAATTCGCAGTATACGTTTTAACATGTGCCTGTGGTCTACAATATGTAGGCAGTACTAAATTGCAGGTAAATGTGCGAATTCTGCAAACAATTTACAGAGGAGGTCTTGGATATACAACCGCACCTATTTATGACCCGGGAAATTATTATTTTGTGGTGCAAGGATCAAAAGAAACAAGACCTCATTGTTTCTTAACTGTGAAAAAATCCACATCAGCAATATACCAAGGTTTGATCAGCACACACTAGCTTATACAGTCAGAGACATAGAACAAGTATAATAGCAGACAGCTACAAAAAAAAATATTTTTTTAAATATTCCTTTATTTTTTATTCTTATGTTCTCCACAGGGTAGCCAACGCGTTTCGTCCTTTTATAGGACTTCTTCAGGGCTCATGCAAAATTCTTTCATATGCACAGATGTATGTGCTCCACAGGTTATATTTGAGACAAGAATCTTCTTCTGAGCGCATGTAAGGCTCCAAAGGTCCAGTTATTTGCTGGGGGTCGCGTAACTAATTAGCATGGAGGAGTCTCGTTCGTTATCGGAATTAACCAGACAAATCGCTCCACCAACTAAGAACGGCCATGCACCACCACCCACAGAATCGAGAAAGAGCTATCAATCTGTCAATCCTTTCCGTGTCCGGGCCGGGTGAGGTATCCCGTGTTGGTTACGCGACCCCCAGCAAATAACTGGACCTTTGGAGCCTTACATGCGCTCAGAGTCCTATAAAAGGACGAAACGCGTTGGCTACCATGTGGAGAACATAAGAATAAAGAATAAAGGAATATTTAAAAAAAAAAAAATGTTGTAGCTGTCTGCTATTATACTTGTTCTATGTCTCTGACTGTATAAGCTAGTGTTTGCTGATCAAACCTTGATATACATGTGCGAATTCTGCAACATCTTAGGGCCATTGTGAATTCCGACATGTCTTACCCAGTGGCTAGGCACTTCAAGACAGTCCATAACAAGGACTTGATTAGTCTTAGGTAGTCTTAGGTAGCTCGTCATAGTGGCAATCCCCCCTCTCAGAAGAGGAGGGAATAGAGAGAAACTCTTGAGGAGGTTGGAGTCCAAATTCATCTTGGAGCTGGACACACGTACTCCTAATGGACTCAACAATGGGGAGGAATTACATAATTATCTTTAAAACTGTGGGAGCGGAGGATTTTCTCCTTGTTCCCCATTGCTGTTATATTGAATTCAATGCACAACTTGAGTCAATTTCATATTAGATCTTTCCAACATCAGGAAAGAGGCTCTCTATTTTCATCTTTTAAGTATATATCCACCACAAGCTCTACATTCCGCTCCCTTGTTGATGCATGGGCTCCATAGAATTTCAGTCATCTAGAATTCCACTAGTCGAATAGAGTTAGCAGGGAGTTGCATTATAGACTAGGCTCACCCCTAGTTAAACATTATCGCTGCTACCCTTCCCGGGCCCGTGTCAATATGGGTTTTTCTACTTAGCACTTCAGCACTTTTTGGAACACTATGGCACTTTTTGTTAATCTCTCTGGCACTATGGGTCAGGAGCACACAGGTCAAATTATCATATTTCAGACTGGTCTCATCAGCTTCGAATCCAAGATGAATGTTATCGACTACAGCATATTGAATAGATTCAGATTCGACATCAATGAAGGAATAATAGAGTATTATTCAGTCAGTCAGTCAAAATCTTTATTCGGCTGTATACCAGCCATAAGAGAATGCATCATAAAAAACATTTCAAAAAAAGAATACTACAATAAAATTGATAAGATACAAGCAATGGTGATGATTCCATGGCAATAACAATTACAAATATCGAGGTATCAATCTTTTAAAACAATTTGTCCACAGGCAGGGAGCCATAATGCCAGGGTACAAAAATTAATTGGTGGATAAAGAGAGGAACATCTATATACGGTTTCCCTATGGGTAGTTGTCACTTTCAAATTTCATGATTAATCATTATAGTGTATTAAGTCAACATATGAAAATCTTGAGGCCTAGGCATATTTTCCTAATAGTCATTTTCCAACAATATTCCAGAGCCGGACAGCAGAGGAAATATACTTGTAGACCATAAGGCAAATGAATTCGTCTTTTAAAAGCAAAAGATAATTTAACGCAGCCCGACACTTTCTAATATTTAAAACTCTTAAAAGTGGTTTTAAAAAAACACGTCTTGGGTTAATATAAAGTTTACAAAAGAACATAAAATGCAAGGTGCTCAGGACTGACTTTGAATCACATGGGCACAAGTCCAGTTTAGCATCACAGTACACATCACGGGGGTATGAAACCAGTAAGTGGGAAATTCCCATCCTAAACCTTATAAGATAAAACATTTTAACATGAGTAAAGTAAAAAGAAAGATAGGACTCAGTGCCTGGGGAACAAACTAGCAATGTATGGTCAACAACCCTTTTCTTTACTAACTCCTGATTGTCTCTGATCAAATTGGAGTATGTTAAGAATTCTCTTTTCAGCTTCGCTCTTCTTAATTTAGCTATATTTCCGGGGCGGTCGAGACAATCCGACAGCCCCAGTTTCTCCAACTGATCATTTATATAGGTAATCCAGGGGATTTTTTTTGCACAGTCCAATTTCAGACAATCTAAAATAATGGCACGATTCAGAACTGCTTCCTCTTTTGCCCAAGTGTTGTGCCATAGTAATAAAGGTGCCAATTGTATACGAAAAGATAACGGTATAACTCCGAGTTCACTATGACAAATGGTAGCAGCAGTACTTTTAGGGACTGGCAGCAAACTTTTCATAAACGTGTTCTCAGCTCTCTGTAGGCCCATGATGTTACACGAGCCCCAGACTCCAGCTCCATATAAGGTGACAGCGCACGTACGGGCTTTATAGATGTCTACAATAGCTTTTATGGGTCGGGAGCCTACTTTTTTAGTGAATCTGAAGATAGCCTCCACATTTTGGTTAAATCCCCTGGTCCTTGCCTCTACTAAATGGGACCAGGAACTATTTTGGTCAAAGAGAATTCCTAAGTAAGAAAAAGTGGGCACGTAAGACAGTTTTTCATTGTTTATGAAACAGGTCTTTAAGTTCTTGGGGGATTTGCCCACCACCATAATGTGAGATTTCGCTACATTTGTTTTTAAGCCAAGTTCATTCATAAAATTATTAAAACTGGTTAAAAGCCTCTGCAACCCCATCCCTGTTCTAGACATTAGAACACAATCATCAGCATATAATAATGCTGGTAGGGGCCTACGATCTATCAGGGGGGCATCAACATTCCCATTTTTAATGTGACTTTCCAAATCATTTATATATAAACAAAATAGAAAAGGAGCAAGAACACAGCCCTGTCGGACCCCATGATCCATCTTTATTGGGGCAGTGAGTTCACCACCAGCTCCATATCGGACTCTCCCCGTCACTCCCTGATGCATTGCTGCTAAAAAATGCACAATAGGTGGTTCAATGCCCAAGGTCAACATCTTCTCCCAGAGCCTTCCTCTCTGCACCCAGTCAAAAGCGGACGTGAAGTCCATGAACCCAAGATAGAGGGATCCGGGCTTGGCCATGGTGTACTTGCCTATGACCAGGTGCAAATTAAGGCACTGTTCTACCGTGCCCAGGCCTCTCCTGAAGCCATATTGAATATCAGAAAACTTCCCATTTTCTGTTATCCAGGTCTCCAACCTCTCTAATATCACACGGCCCATTATCTTACAGGAACAATCAATTAAAGAAATGGGCCGGTAGCATTTTGGATCCGACCTGTCTCCCTTTTTAAATATGGGCACTATTGTGACCGTTCTCCAAGAATCAGGGGGACCCTGAACCACATAGCATCTCAGGATGTTTGTTAGCAGCGGGAGCCACAGGGGAATATTAGCTAAAAATAAGTCCGCAGGTATACCGTCAGGGCCAGAGGCCTTGTTCTTCATAGTCTGGGACAAGGCCCTGTCCACCTCATCTAATGTCGGAGGTGTTAAAGTTGATGCACCATATTGGAAATTAATACTAACATGAGGGTCACTACCGCTTTTGTAGAGACCAGAGAAGTGATCTACCCAGGTCTCCGGCATAATGGTCACATCGATGTTACCATTATTAGTGCCATTAAAATACTCCTGATTGACAGTTTGCCAAAAGAGTCTAGAGTCTTTGCTCTGGCATGCAGTATGGAGTTGTTCCCAAGCTTCTTGTCTGATTTCTAGTTTGCGCTTCTCTCGCGCCTGCTTGTATTCAAGGC
Organism: Calotriton arnoldi; assembly: GCA_963921515.1. Taxonomy (NCBI): domain Eukaryota; kingdom Metazoa; phylum Chordata; class Amphibia; order Caudata; family Salamandridae; genus Calotriton; species Calotriton arnoldi. Next base: position 412,027 of record CAWUFW010010237.1, on the reverse strand, counting down.
ATCACTGCTTTATCTCGGGTGTATTACGAGGTTTCTCTTTTAATGTCTTAATTAATTTGTTATGGAGATGAGTGCATTGACTATTAAACCACCTTTTAATAGTCCGTGGTCTGACATTTTGTTTCTTAGTTAGTAGCACCTTTATTGTCTCAGTTATTGCCTCGAAAGATGTTATCATAATTTGGGAATTTATATTATCTTCCAGGCAGGCCAGAACTTGGCTTAGGTTAGTTTTTATGATTTGGTATAAAACAAAATCAGGATTTAGAGTAGACCATTTCCGTAGAAGCCCCTTATTTTTAACATAAGTTAGTTAAACATTATCACTGCTACCCTTCCCGGGCCCGTGTGAATATGGGTTTTTATACTTAGCACTTCAGCACTTTTTGGAACACTATGGCACTTTTTGTTATTCTCTCTGGCACTATGGGTCAGAAGCACACAGGTCAGTCAGTCAAAAAAATCTTTATTCGGCTGTGTGCCAGCCATAAAAGAATGCATCATAAAAACATTTCATAATGGTAAAATACAAACAATAAGTGATAATTCCATAGCGATGACAGTTACAGATAACCGGATGTCAATCTCTTGGGGCAATTTGATCACAAGTAAGGAGCTATGATGCCTAAACGTAACAGCATTTCAATCAGGGTAATACCAAACACAGAGATAACATCTGTATACAAAGTCCTTGTAAGTGTCGACTTCAATTTCCAAAATTAATTAGTATCATGATTTAATTCCACATAAGAGAGTCTTAAGTCCTAGGCATAATGATATAATCAACATACAAAGTGATCATTTTCCAACAATATTACGATGCCGAACAGCCGTGGAAATATACTTATAAACCATTAAGCAGATAAATTCCTCATTTAAAAGCAGTAGATGATGTAGCGCAGCCCGACACTTTCTAATGTTTAAAAATCGTAAAAGTGGTTTTAAAAAGGCACATCTTGATTTAGTATAAAGTTTACAAAAAACATAAAATGCAAAGTGCTCTGAACTGACTTTGAATCACATGGACACAGGTCCAAGTTGGCATCGCAATGCACGTCACGTGGTATGAGACCAGTAAGTGGGAAGTGCCCATCCTGAACCTTATCAAATAAAACATTTTAGCATGGCTGAAATAAAAAGTGAGGTAGGGCTCAATACCTAGGGAGCAAACTAACAAAGAATGGTCAACGACCCTTTTTTTTTCCCTCTCCAGGTTATCTCTGACCAGATAGGAATGTGTTAAGAATTCTCTTTTCAGCCTGGCTCTCGATATTTTGGCTATGTTTCCGGGGCTTTCAAGGCAGTCTAACAATCCCAATTTCTCAAGCTGATCATTAATATAAGTGATCCAAGGGATTTTTTTTAGCACAATCCAATTTTAAACAATCTAAAATGACAGCACGATTCAGGACTGCTTCTTCTTTTGCCCAAATGTTGTGCCATAGCAATGGAGGAGCTAGTTGTATGCGAAAAGACAGCGGGGTCACACCAAGTTCACTGTGACAGATGGTGGCAGCGGTGCTTTTTGGGACTGTCAACAGTTGTTTCATGAACGTGTTCTCTGCTCTCTGTAGGCCCTTGATGTTACAAGAGCCCCAAACTCCAGCGCCATACAGAGTAACAGCACATGTGCGGGCTTTATAGATATCAATGATAGCTTTGATGGGCCGAGAGCCTAACTTTTTGGTAAATCTGAAGATAGCCTCCACATTTTGATTGACACACAGGTCAAATCATCATATTTCAGACTGGTCTCATCAGCTTCGAATACAAGATGAATGTTATCGACTACAGCATATTGAATAGATTCAGATTCGACATCAATGAAGGAATAATAGAGTATTATTCAAAACACAGATACGGTATACCTGCATTAAAGCACTTTAATATTTCTCTAATATGAGAGAGGTACAACATTCACTCAGGTACTATATGTATTTCTGCGCTAATATAGGATCCGATGAGGTGATGTGTACTATAGCAATAGTAGCCAATGTACAGCTATATGGCGTGTCAAGATGAAATAAGGTTGAGATGAACATGATAAATGCATTTAAGTAAGTATTCAAGGTTTTATGAAATTTGCACTTAACCAACAGCTGCTCGAAGTTTACATCAGGACATGTTTTCTTCAATGATACTTTTTGAACAATTCAAATATGTGTTTTATGTCGAATCAAGTGGAATTTATTTCATGCCAAACTATGCAATGTATTATACTGACATGCATTTTTAAGCTAAACGATCACGGCAGTCTGTTTTTCATGACTATGCCTGTTTTCTATCTTGTGGTGTATATTGCACTTTAAATGTTAGAACTGAAGTGTACCTCATTATGTGAGCAAGCCCAGCGAGGTGGGCGAAACACGTCATCCTGCCATACTATCTTTAATAAAGCAATTCTAGCAGCACGAAGTGGAGTCCGTGTCCCCGTTTCCTGTGAAGCATCGCGGTGGGATTCATTACTTGCATATATATATATCTCCTACACCAGTAGGTAGGTATAGTTAGGACCTAGTTTCCATAGGAAAAGTTATTTTTGTTTTGCTAATAACTTAGGTGCCTTTTGACAGATCTTCACGAACTTTCCAAAACTAGTACGCCCTTGAGTCCTGCTGCTGCATGGAAAGTTTCGGGGTGATTCGTCCAGTGGAAGCACAGAAAAAGAGATGGCCCAAAACGTGTTTCCCCCATGTAATTTCAATAGTGATTTTGAACACGACTACAGTCTGAAACACTGAATGGAATTACACCTAATTTGGCAGAAAGCTAGCTATTGGTCCAGAAAGAGCCCTTTATATAATTTGGTGTAAATCCCTTCTGTATTTTGGAGTTATTTAAAAAAAAAAAAAAAAAAAGAGAAATATAGATATCTAGGGATGGGAATCGTCAGCGGATCCGACAGATTTCATGCTGAGATCTAATTGGCTGCCAACACTTTAACCAGGAAGTGTTGGCAGCAGTTTTGGGACTCGGATTCAGCTGAGCCCCCAAAAAAGGTTAGAAAAAAGAGAAGGGGGCAAGGTAGCAATAACCTGACCCCAGAGGCCTGTTGGTGGCGTCCCACAGGGACCCCGCCGGGGCCAAAAAGCATTTTTTTAATTTGTGGAGTGAAAATCCACGAATCTCTGCAAAAATGTTTAAAAAAACAAGCGCAGTCTCCCTCGACCCAGGGAGGGGATCACATGGCCCTCTTCCCTTTTAGTAATTGGCTGGGCCCCGGGGGATGGGATCCCTGGGGCCAGAATTGGCCTGGAGAGGGAGGCTGCAGGTCCTGCGCCATGCACTGCTACTTACCCCACATATTACATCAGTAATGACATCTTCTATGACATCATTCATAATATAACTGCAACATTTGCAATAAAAATAAAATAATTGATGAGAAAACTGTTCATGGCAGGGGCACAGGTTATAGTTTCTTTGGGGCACGAGTTGTAGTTTCTTGAGATAAGTATAAATATAACTGCTGAATTTCTATGGTTCTGTGTGTGAACTGAGCCTAACTATGAAATCATTGCAACCTTTGTTTTTTTCAGCGAATGTATATATATATATGTATATATATATATATTCACTGAAAAAACCATAGGTTTTAGGGACAGTTATAGTTACTTGGACATTGCACTCGTACAAAACCCGTGAAATTCCCCCGTTATAGTTAGTTCAGCTAACTATAACTCGCGCCCCCGCAATGCACTGCTGATGACGTCACATATTACATCACTCATGACATGGTCAGTGACATCACTGATGACATCATTGATGACATCTCAAATGACATCACTGTTGACATCATCCAGTGACTGTGTGTTTCTGTAAAGTTTAAATATTTTTAATATATATAGGGAAAGGCGTTTTGAAGAATGAGTGGGTGTATAAGTGTCTGTATGGATGATTTAGTAGGTGCGTGACTAATTCTATAAGTGAGTGATTAAACGTATCTTACTGAATGCATGGGTTAGTGACTAAACTGGGTGAATGTCTGTATCTGTCTGTTGCTGTGTAAGTGGCTGCATGGGTTTGTGAACAGCTACATGAGTGTCTATAAGAGTTATTGATTTGTTGTCTGAGTATCTGTATGGTGCCTGAGTGTTTGTGTGGATGGGGTGTGTGCGACTGTGCATAGATGTGTGAGTGGGTGATTCACTGGGTGGATGGTTTCAAGAGTGCATCTGTGATAGACTGTATGGGTGGGTAAGTGTGTGTAACAGTGTGTTAGTGAGTGAATGTATGTCCCAGTGGTACATGTGTGAGTAACTACATATGTGAAAGGCAGTATATATGTGTGTTAGAGTATTTAAATGGCTATAAGTGAGAGTGTGTTATTGTGAGAGTGGCTGTATGGATGAGTGTGTGCTTGTATCAGTGATTGTATAAGAGCGTAACAATGTGCTAGTATTTGTATGATTAAGTGAGCTGGTGTGTGTATAACTGTATAGGTGAGTAAATGGCAGTGTGTTTAATTATTTGCATGACTGACTAGGTGTGTGAGTACCTCTATGGATGAGTGGCGGTGTTTGAGTGTCTATATAGGAGTAAGAGTGCATATGATAGTCCTGTACTGAGTGACCATAAGTATGAGTGACTGTACGGGTGAGTGAGTGGATGTGTGTGTGTAGACCTAAGAATCAGTGAGTGGGTATGTAGTTATTGTTGTTGGAGTGTCTATGGTTTTGCGAATTGCAGTCTGTAATTTAGAGTGGGTGTATCAAAGGTTATATTAGGGTGTGAGGAGGTGCATCAGATTATCACGTGGATGATGTCATCAGTGATGTCATTTGAGATGTCATCAGTGATGTCATCAGTGATGTCACTGACCATGTCATGAGTGATGTAATATGTGACGTCATCAGCAGTGCATTGCGGGGCGCGAGTTATAGTTAGCTGAACTAACTATAACGGGGAATTTCACGGGTTTTGTACGAGTGCAATGTCCAAGCAACTATAACTGTCCCTAAAACCTATGGTTTTTTCAGTGAATTTCAAAGGTTTTTTAAATGCTAATTTGTAACTATAACGTGTCTGAAACCTATGGTTTTTTCAGTGAATTTCAAAGGTTTTTTAAATGCTAATTTCTAACTATAACGTGCCTGAAACCTATGGTTTTTTCAGTGAATTTCAAAGGTTTTGTAAATGACAATTTTTAAATGTATTAATTGTTATATTAATTTTTTTCATACTGATTTACTACATTTTTAGAAACAATTTTTTTACATATTTTATTTTTTAAATTACATTGTAATTACATTATACATTACATTACAAAAAATACTTTCTCAGAATGAATTACTTTAGTTTAAATACTTTGCACATAGGCAATAGACTTTTAAGTACAGTAGTTACAGTTGTTGCAATGGGCAACACATTTTCAAACACAATGCAACATTCAGCTCAATGTGAATTTCTAGTTAAATGCAATTAGTTACTTTATGGATTACTTTTCTAACCACAGGACTGGATCCTAGATTCAGTCCTGGGACATCTCCTGTAAACAGTTGAGTAAAAGCGTTTTGGTTACAGTACTGATTTTTAAGGAATATTATTGTATTTTAAAAGTTGACACTTAGAAACTTTTTCTCATATGGTCACCAATGTTATCCTATGGAAGGAAATTCACTTAGCAGGTAAAAACTGTTATTGTTACTTTTTCTTACTCAGTGTTGGATCCTGGATCCAGCACTGGTGCATCTCCTGTAAACAGTTGAAAGAATGCGTTTAAGTCATACAGGTGATTTTTAAGGAATATTTGTAGTTTGTAAAAATCAACACTTTGAAACTTTTTTGCTGAAAACCAGACAATGGATTCCTACGGAAGAAAATATAAGTTACTGGTAAGTACGGTTAAAATTACTTTTCAGGGTCAGTGCTGGGCTAAAAGATGCAGCACTGGGTTCTCTCCTGATAACAGGTGAGTAAATCGGAATTCGTATTTCGGCTGATTTTAGAGGAATATTTTAAAGTTCCAAAACTCCACACTTAGAAGAATTTCCAAGTGAAACCAGTCAATGTTAGCCTATGGAAGGAAATTCAAGTTACTGGTAAGTACGGTTAGAATTACTTTTCAGGGTCAGTGCTGGGCTAAAAGGTGCAGCACTGGGTTTTCTCCTGATAACAGGTGAGTAAGTCGGAATTCGGATTTCGGCTGATTTTAGAGGAATATTTGTATGTTTCAAAAATCAACACTTAGAAACTTTTTCAGCAAAAAGCAGGCAATGATATCCTATGGAAGGAAATTCAAGTTACTGGTAAGTACGGTTAAAATTACTTTTCAGGATTAGTACTGGGCTGAAAGATGCAGCACTGAGGTCTCTCCTGATAACAGGTGAGTAAATCGGAATTCGTATTTCGGCTGATTTTAGATGAATATTTTAAAGTTCCAAAACTCCACACTTAGAAGAATTTCCAAGTGAAACCAGTCAATGTTAGCCTATGGAAGGAAATTCAAGTTACTGGTAAGTACGGTTAAAATTACTTTTTAGGACCAGTACTGGGCTGAAAGATACAGCACTGAGGTCTCTCCTGATAACAGGTGAGTAAATCGGAATTCGTATTTCGGCTGATTTTAGAGGAATATTTGTATGTTTCAAAAATCAACACTTAGAAACTTTTTCAGCAAAAAGCAGGCAATGATATCCTATGGAAGGAAATTCAAGTTACTGGTAAGTACGGTTAAAATTACTTTTCAGGACCAGTACTGGGCTGAAAGATACAGCACTGAGGTCTCTCCTTATAACAGGTGAGTAAATCGGAATTCGTATTTCGGCTGATTTTAGAGGAATATTTGTATGTTTCAAAAATCAACACTTAGAAACTTTTTCAGCAAAAAGCAGGCAATGATATCCTATGGAAGGAAATTCAAGTTACTGGTAAGTACGCTTAAAATTACTTTTCAGGACCAGTACTGGGCTGAAAGATGCAGCACTGAGGTCTCTCCTTATAACAGGTGAGTAAATCTGAATTCGTATTTCGGCTGATTTTAGATGAATATTTTAAAGTTCCAAAACTCCACACTTAGAAGAATTTCCAAGTGAAACCAGTCAATGTTAGCCTATGGAAGGAAATTCAAGTTACTGGTAAGTACGGTTAAAATTACTTTTTAGGACCAGTACTGGGCTGAAAGATACAGCACTGAGGTCTCTCCTGATAACAGGTGAGTAAATCGGAATTCGTATTTCGGCTGATTTTAGAGGAATATTTGTATGTTTCAAAAATCAACACTTAGAAACTTTTTCAGCAAAAAGCAGGCAATGATATCCTATGGAAGGAAATTCAAGTTACTGGTAAGTATGGTTAAAATTACTTTTCAGGACCAGTACTGGGCTGAAAGATACAGCACTGAGGTCTCTCCTGATAACAGGTGAGTAAATCGGAATTCGTATTTCGGCTGATTTTAGAGGAATATTTGTATGTTTCAAAAATCAACACTTAGAAACTTTTTCAGCAAAAAGCAGGCAATGATATCCTATGGAAGGAAATTCAAGTTACCGGTAAGTACGGTTAAAATTACTTTTCAGGACCAGTACTGGGCTGAAAGATGCAGCACTGAGGTCTCTCCTTATAACAGGTGAGTAAATCGGAATTCGTATTTCGGATGATTTTAGAAGAATATTTGCACAATGGTGAAGGGAGGGGGCGGGGCCTGAGGTGACATCTGTGCAAACGCGCCCCGTGGTGCGTTTTAAGTTGGGGGATTAAGTCCCCTTGAATCCTGAGGGTCCCTAGGGGCCAACTAGCCCACCAGGAACCTCCAATATGCGCCAGGGGCTGCGTTGCAGAGACGTGTAGAGAGGCCACACCCCTTTTACACCTCTCTGCAACGCAGCTCTGTGGCGCTTTCTGGATGTACCTGTTGGGCTAGTTGGCCCCCAGGGACCCTCAGGATTGAAGGGGATTTAATTCCCCATCTTAAAACGCGCCACGGGGCCTGTTTGCACACATGTCACCTGAAGCCCCGCCCCTCCCTTCACCACTGTGCAAACGCGCCCCGTGGCGCGTTTTAAGTTGGGGGATTAAGTCCTCTTGAATCCTGAGGGTCCCCGGAGTCCAACTAGCCCACCATATACCTCAAAAGCGCCACAGAGCTGCGTTGCAGAGAGGTGTAAAAGGGGCGTGGCCTCTGTACACCTCTCTGCAAGGCAGCCCCCTGGCGCATACTGGAGGTTCCTGGTGGGCTAGTTGGCCCCCAGGGACCCCCAGTATTCAAGGGGAATTGTTCTCCTCTGCAAACGCGCCAGGGGCGCGTTTGCAGAGTGGTGAAGGAAGGGGCGGGGCCTGCGGGCCCGATCGTTTTTGTTTTTTGTCCCCTGAAGGGGGCTGTGTGGCCCCTTCCTTTTTCATGTTTTGGGCCCTGGGGACCCCATCCCCCAGGGCCTTACCCCTTTTTTAAATTAAATATTAAAAAAAAACGGGAAGGGGGCCGCGGGGCCCTCTTCCCTGGGCCTGTATTGGCCCCGGGGACCCCATCCCCGGGGCATGGCCTCGATTTTTTTTCTTTTCTTTGGAGGGGGGCTGCGTGGCCCCCCTCCTCAGGCCATTTAAGGCCCCGGGGACCCCATCCCCCGGGGCTGGCCTTTCCGTTTTTTTTAAATTTAATTATTTTTAAACTTTGGGGAGGGGGCCGCGTGGCCCCCCTCCCGGGCCACTACTTGCCCCGGGGACCCCATCCCCGGGGCTGGCTCTCTCCTTGGGGACTGTGGGGGTCCCCAAGCCCCTCACAGTCCCGCCGGCTCCCCGCGTCCCTTGGGAGCCGGCATTGCTTACACATGGGGAGCTGCTAAGATGCAGCTCCCCATGTGGAAAGCATCGGCTTTGGATATTGGAAGAGAGAGCAGGTTTCCCTGCTCTCTCTTCCAATATCCAAAGCAGCATGCTATGGCAGGACGGGAGCCGCAAGGCTCCCGTCCTGCCATAGCAAACTACAGTGTCCCGGGGTAGGCACCCCGGGACACTGCAGGAGCCGGCCCTGGCGGGTGGTGGTCCCCAGGGCCATCAAGGGCTCCAGGAGGGGGCCGCGCGGCCCCCTCCCATTCAGGTCACAGCCCCGGGAGGTGGTGGTCCCCGGGGCTCTGGTGGTCCGTAAGTGCCCCGGGGAGGTGGCGGTCCCCGGGGCATGTGGGGGGGCTGGAGCCCCCCCACACAGGTTTTTTAATTTAAAAAAAAAGCCCCGGGGAGGTGGTGGTCCCGGGGCTGCGGGAGGGCTCAGAGCTCTCCCGCACCATTTAAAAAAAGCCCCGGGGGCTGGCGGTCCCCGGGGCTTGGGGGGCCCTTGTGGCCCCCCACACATAAAATTAACCCCCCACCATGCCCCCGGGACTTGGGCCACCCGGGAGCCAATTAACATCGAGCGCGGAGACCGCGCTTCGATGCTTTTCGGCAGGATTCGCGCACCCTGAGCGCATCCTGCCGATTTAAAAAAAATTTTTTTTATTTTTTGCCCAGGGGGTCCTTGTGGGACCCCTGAGCAAACCTAGGGGTCAGGGTGTTTCTACCCTGCTCCCTTTGTGCGCTTTGCGCACTTGTTTCTGTCCCTCGGTTCTACCGAGGGATAAAATGGCTGCCAACATTTCCTGAATCGGAATGTTGACAGCCAGCTGACAGCCAATTAACATGCAGCTCGTGATCGGGACGGTGCGCGCAGGGTGCGCTGAGGGCACGCGGACCCTACTCGGCCATAGATATCACTAACTTTTTACTTTTCATTTTCTCAGCAACTACTGAACGGATTTACACCATTTAACAAAAAGGGTTCTTTCTGAACCAAGAACTACCTCTTTGCCAAATTTGGTGTAATTCCGTTCAGCAGTTCAGGCTGTAGCCGTGTCTAAAGTTTCCTATGGAAAAGTGCATGGGGAAAACGCGTTTTGGGACCCCCTTTTCTCGGCCCCCGCTTGACGAATCCCCCGAGACTTTCAGGGTAGGAGCGGACCGGAGCGGGCCACAAAGTTTGAAAATTTCGCGAAGATACGTCAACCGGCAAGAGAGTTATTTCAAATAGAATGTCGCGGATTTCCTATGGATAATAGGTTGTAACTATAACTATCTACTGGCGACCGCCAGTAGATAATATGTATATATATATATATATATGTGTATATATCTATATGTATATATTCCATATGCCAATGCTCCAAACTTGAGGCGCCACACACAAGCGTGTTGAAAACCTTTTATTGGTAAGTTGCAGGGGGACCAGCAGCACCTCAACAGCAATAGTAGACCAAACGCATTTCAGGCTTCCCAGCCCTTGCTCACTGATATCTAGAATGAGGCACAGCTGCAAAAGTTCTCGCCGTACTCACAGCATTAGATTTATAGTCCCGCCCAATGGGGGCATGGTGCAGTTGCATTCTGGTTTTAGTAGTTTTTACAATCTGTAGTAGAGTGCAGATTGTGCCTCAAAATGTTTTAAAGTCCTTTAGTAGGTAGCTGTTAGGGGCACAACTGGATACCTGCTCGTAATCCCTCACCAAACTGGTCACGCCGTTGTGTGTGGCGCCTCAAGTTTGGAGCGTTGGCATATGGAATATGTAGTGGCCCTGCTCGGGTCGCGAGGTGCCCCGCCGCGGACGAGCGGCTCCGGTGCGCTGTGAAGATTGCAGCGTCGAGTGAACGGCGTGACCAGTTTGGTGAGGGATTACGAGCAGGTATCCAGTTGTGCCCCTAACAGCTACCTACTAAAGGACTTTAAAACATTTTGAGGCACAATCTGCACTCTACTACAGATTGTAAAAACTACTAAAACCAGAATGCAACTGCACCATGCGCCCATTGGGCGGGACTATAAATCTAACGCTGTGAGTACGGCGAGAACGTTTGCAGCTGTGCCTCATTCTAGATATCAGTGAGCAAAGGCTGGGAAGCCTGAAACGCGTTTGGTCTACTATTGCTGTTGAGGTGCTGCTGGTCCCCCTGCAACTTACCAATAAAAGGTTTTCAACACGCTTGTGTGTGGCACCTCAAGTTTGGAGCGTTGGCATATGGAATATGTAGCGGGTCGCGAGGAGCCCCGCCGCGGACGAGCGGCTCCAGTGCGCTGTGAAGATTGCAGCGTCGAGTGAACGGCGTGACCAGTTTGGTGAGGGATTACGAGCAGGTATCCAGTTGTGCCCCTAACAGCTACCTACTAAAGGACTTTAAAACATTTTGAGGCACAATCTGCACTCTACTACAGATTGTAAAAACTACTAAAAACAGAATGCAACTGCACCATGCGCTCATTGGGCGGGACTATAAATCTAACGCTGTGAGTACGGCGAGAACTTGTGCAGCTGTGCCTCATTCTAGATATCAGTGAGCAAGGGCTGGGAAGCCTGAAACGCGTTTGGTCTACTATTGCTGTTGAGGTGCTGCTGGTCCCCCTGCAACTTACCAATAAAAGGTTTTCAACACGCTTGTGTGTGGCGCCTCAAGTTTGGAGCGTTGGCATATGGAATATGTAGCAGCCCTGCTCGGGTCGCGAGGTGCCCCGCCGCGGACGAGCGGCTCCGGTGCGCTGTGAAGATTGCAGCGTCGAGTGAACGGCGTGACCAGTTTGGTGAGGGATTACGAGCAGGTATCCAGTTGTGCCCCTAACAGCTACCTACTAAGGGACTTTAAAACATTTTGAGGCACAATCTGCACTCTACTACAGATTGTAAAAACTACTAAAACCAGAATGCAACTGCACCATGCGCCCATTGGGCGGGACTATAAATCTAACGCTGTGAGTACGGCGAGAACTTTTGCAGCTGTGCCTCATTCTAGATATCAGTGAGCAAGGGCTGGGAAGCCTGAAACGCGTTTGGTCTACTATTGCTGTTGAGGTGCTGCTGGTCCCCCTGCAACTTACCAATAAAAGGTTTTCAACACGCTTGTGTGTGGCGCCTCTAGTTTGGAGCGTTGGCATATGGAATATGTAGTGGCCCTGCTCGGGTCGCGAGGTGCCCCGCCGCGGACGAGCGGCTCCGGTGCGCTGTGAAGATTGCAGCGTCGAGTGAACGGCGTGACCAGTTTGGTGAGGGATTACGAGCAGGTATCCAGTTGTGCCCCTAACAGCTACCTACTAAAGGACTTTAAAACATTTTGAGGCACAATCTGCACTCTACTACAGATTGTAAAAACTACTAAAACCAGAATGCAACTGCACCATGCGCCCATTGGGCGGGACTATAAATCTAACGCTGTGAGTACGGCGAGAACGTTTGCAGCTGTGCCTCATTCTAGATATCAGTGAGCAAGGGCTGGGAAGCCTGAAACGCGTTTGGTCTACTATTGCTGTTGAGGTGCTGCTGGTCCCCCTGCAACTTACCAATAAAAGGTTTTCAACACGCTTGTGTGTGGCGCCTCAAGTTTGGAGCGTTGGCATATGGAATATATATATATATATATATATTATCATTGTCCCTCTTGAACCCAAGGATGACGACGCCTTGTCTTGAACCATGAAATTGATTTATTTGACGGCTGTTATCAGATGCTTTTCGCCTGCACAGCAGGCTTGCTCACCAACAGATCAATAAAGTTTTCAACCGTTTTTAAACACCAATTCGTAGCGTGTCACGTGAGAACTACAAAAACCAATGTGAGTAAAGACAGACTAGTAGTTTTTTAGCAAATGAATTAAAATGCATCAACATCATAATGATCTAAATTTCATTATTAGCTGCTAAGACACTTATACAATCTACATAATGATAGTTCATGCGTCAAAGCTGCATTTTCCAACAGTATGGGGGTTTGTTTATATGTACACCCAAATTTGTTGTATCTTATTAACCGCTCCAAATATCGCTACTCACATACACCCAAGTGTACATTTAAATGATAACAGAACTATTCTTGCACCAATATAAATATTTGCTGCAATCAAGCCCAAGTGGGCACAGAGCTTATTTAAACTCATATACTTATTAAGCAGTTCATTGAAAGATAGTATTCAAAAATTGTATCTTGCCCCAGTGGGCAACGTCTTAGCATAAAATATTACTCTCATATACATAGTTGTCTCATAAAGTGCTGTGTGCAAAAAGTAAAGAAAAAAGAAAACAAACGACACAAACCTATTGGACAACCAGTTAAAAACACAGAGAGTACAGGGAAGCTCACTATATCTCATCACTTTTTATAAATGCGTATGGAAATCTTCTTCCATATTTAAACCTTCAGGGGTTTTTGTGTCAAGCTCTATTATATAACATGACTCTAATTTTCTCAGTTTCTTCTCCCGGTTCCCACCTCTAATGTTCGGCGGAACTGCGTCAATTACAAAATATGATAGACCTTGCACATTTTTGCTATGATGCTGCTTGAAATGTCACGCTACTGGATAGGACCTATCACCATTTTTTATGGCCCTCAAGTGCTGAAGCACTCTTTTATGCACAGGCAGAATTGTGCTGCCCACGTACCTCAGGCCACACGGGCACTGAAGCACGTAGACAGCAAATTCAGTCTTGCATGAAAATTGTCCTTTGATTTTCATTTCCCTTTTAGAGAGTCTTGATTTATAAACAGCAGTATTTTTACTGTGGATACAGGCTTTGCAATTAGTGCATTTTATAAAGTCGTCTTTTCTTCTCAGCCATGTTGCTGCTGTAATTTGTGGTTTAGAAGGAACTACCATATTACTTACTAGTGTTTGTTTCACGGACCTAGCGCGTCTGAACATTATTTGAGGTCTACGCTGCACTAACTTCCCTAGTACAGGGTCATTCCTTATGACGTGCCAATGCTTACACAAAATATTCCTTAAACTACGTTCCTGTTTATTGAATGTGGTAATCATCCTACACTGATTAGTATTCTCCTTTTCTAACTTTTCTTTTGTTTTACTCTTGTTGAAAAGGATTTCTTCCCTTGTTTTCTTATTTGCTTTAAACATGGCTGATCTAATACACTCTTCTGAGTAACCTCTGGCTGTAAACCGTGTTTTTAAACAAATCAATTCTTTATCAAGTTCTCCTTGGTCACTACAATTCCTCATAGTACGAAGACATTCCCCATAGGGGATACTTCTTATCAAATATCTAGGATGGAAACTCGTTGCGTGGAGCAAAGTGTTGCCTGCTGTTGGTTTGCGGAATAACTTTGTTTCCTGTTTCCCATCCTTTATGTATACAGTCAAATCAAGGAAGTTCACACAGGTTGCACTTATGGTACTCGTAAATTTTAAATTTAGGTTATTAACCTGGAGTTTTCTTATGAATTCTTTTACTCCTCTTTCTGGGCCCTTCCATATGACAAATAAATTGTCGATGAACCGACTCCAGTGCATTATATGCTCTTGCCATTCTTTTTGGTACAGCATCTGGACTGCCTGCTCCTCCCACCAGCCCATATGCAGATTTGCATTGCTGGGGGCGAAGCAGGTGCCCATCGCTGTACCACGCGTTTGATGAAACAATTCTCCATTGAAAAGGAAATAGTTATTTTCAAGGCACGTAGATATCATTGTTGTTAACATCTGTGTGTGAGACCAAAGTTTCACAGGTCTACTCCCCAAAAAGTACTTGATAGCATTCAGCCCATCATCATGCCTGATACTCGTATATAGTGTAGTAACATCTATTGTTACCAATAGATAATCCTGTTCCCATGGGAGATCGTAAATCTTCCTAAAAACATCCCCCGCATCCTGTATATAGAATGGAAGATTTTTTGTAATGGGGCATAAAAATGAATCCACATATTTAGATGTATTCTCTAGGGCACTACCAATAGCTGAGATTATTGGGCATCCTGGGGGGTTTACAGGATCCTTATGAACCTTTGGTATTAAATACAGAACTGGTGTAAGTGGACTGCTTATTTTTAGGAACATAAGTTCATCATGATTAATCAAGCATTGGTTATGCCATTCTTGTAGTTGTGTATTGTATAGGCTGTGGCTCTTAATCATTACATCTGCACCTACTTTTACATAATTTGATTGGTTGTTCAATTGCTTATAAGCTTCATTTAAATAATGTTGTTTGCCCCATAATACAACATTGCCGCCCTTGTCTGCATTACGCACAATACAATCATCATTTAATGCAAGTTTATTGACCAGAGCATAAAAGTATTTGTTTCTGCGAAAAAGTCTTTTGTTTTTCACTCGTATGTTTATATAAATTTTTTAGTTAATTTGTCACCAACTCACTGTAAACATCCACAGAATCTCTGGCCGAAAATGGTATAAACCGTGAGTTTGGTCTGAAACTTGTAGGTGCATCACTTGCGATGTTGATGCCTTGTGATTCCGCTAGCTCTGTGGCTCGTTCAATGGTATTTTGTGTGTCAATGGTTGCACTTATGCTGGTGTTTTCAGCTTCATCCTCAAGTTGTCTCAAATCCAGCAATAAATTCATATCATTAACCATAAGGCTTCCTGATTGAGTGACAGTGATATTTGCTGATGGTATAAGTACTTGCTTTTGGTTAACTGCAAAGTGCTTTTTTAATTTCAACGTTCTTATAAACTTGAAAATGTCCACTCTTGTTTTCACATAGTTCATGTCCGCTTCTAGACAATACGACAGGCCTAATTGCAAGATATTTTTCTCTTTTGCTATTAAAACAATATTTGTCAGATATACAATTGAGGCCTCATTACCACCACTCATTTCCTGTTTTGCTTGTTCTTGATTTCATCTTCGGCGCCTAAGTTGTTTTGCGCCTTTGCGCCTCTGACTCCTCTGCCTCTTCCTCTTTGAGGCTTTGTATTTGTTGTTGGTATTCTGGGGCGGAGGTTGAACCTCCGCTCTTCTCGTAAAAAACCGAATTCGTCTATTACAGATGGCACGGGACCTCCTGGTAGTCCACTCGGACCTTCGTCTGCGTCAGTATCTAGCTCAGAACTTTGTATACTGCTTTGCTCCGATTGTGGATCCAGTACTGATTTTCCATAAGCACCCATTTTCTGTCTGCGCACAGATTCAAATTTTTTAGCAAATGCGAAGATTTGTCCTCGGTCATAGTCGATTTTGTCGGGCAAAAACTTTTGCGCTTTTCTCTCTTCAATCGACTCCTCCAACTTGTGTAATCGTTCTTTCATTTCTGATTTAAATTTAATGATTGCCTCTTGGTCAGATTCTTTATCCAGCATTGTTGAAATCTGATCAATTTCTTCAAGTATTTTCTGCCGATCCAAATCTGCATATTTGATCAAAATCATAAGCATTCTTTTCGAAGACTCATGGCTATTTTAGGCCCATTTCCGAAGCATGTTGGGGTTTGGGTCTTCATAAGTGAGTGCCACCAGAATTCTCAGACCCCTGGGAATGCGTTTAACTTCTAAATAACGCTGAAGGGACTTTGATTCCCACCATTTTGCTAATTCTGTGCGTTTCAGCTTCTCTAATCTTCTTAGGCGCGCTGTTGTATCTGACATTTTCGTATTGCTTGTTGCCCCAGCAGTTTTTTTGGTAATTGCAACATTATCATCAAAAATAGAAAGTGCTGCTTCCTCTCTCACTCTGACCTCTGCAGCCGACATTTTGTCAAACAGTTCTCTGTAGATAAAATCTACGGTTCAAAAACCGCCAGTGTCCGCAATTCAAAATGATTGTGGATAGTTGATTACTACACCGGCTTTCCCTTAGCCGCTTTACATTACAGGCTTACCTGAGTGTTACCGGCGTATATATATATATATACACACACACACATTCACTGAAAAAAACAAAGGTTGCAGTGATTTTATATATTATATAATTAACCTACTAGCGGTCGCCGGTAAGTAGTTATAGTTTGGACCTCATTTCCATAGGAAAATCGTTTTTTGACTTGCTTATAACTTTAACGCCGTTTGCTGAATCTTGATGACATTTTCCCAAAAAAAGTGCCCCATTTTGTGTAGTTGTTCCGTCAAGCAGGGGCCGAGAAAAGAGGGGGTCCAAAAAAGTGCATTTCCTATGATAATTCCAATAGAAATTTTAGACACAACTATTGCCCTAACTGCTGGATGGAATTACATCAAATTTGGCTGACAGCTAGCTCTTGCTCCAAAAAGAGCCCTTTTTGTGATTTGGTGTGAATCCGTTCAGTAGTTTTTCTGATATTACAGGAAAAACAAATTTGTATATCTAGGGACGCGGACCCTCTGCGAATTCATTGCAGCACTTCTTTAATCCACGCGCCAATAGCCAGTAGCGGCCTGTGGTGGGAGTGCTGCCGGGCGGTGATGTGGGGCGGTGGGGGGTAGTAAAGTACGGAATACGGCCGAATAGAGGTAAGTAAACATATAAATAAATAAAACGAATTTCGTTGCGCGCCCTGCATCGCATTTGGTGATGCAGCGCGTGCAACGAAATTCGTTTTATTTATTTATATGTTTACTTACCTCTATTCGGCCGTATTCTGTACTTTACTACCCCCCACACTGCCCCTCCCCCGCCCCACGTCACCGCCCGGCAGCACTCCCACCACGGGCCGCTACTGCCAATAGCAATGCCATGATTGGCTGATTGGCTGGCTGCAACCTGAGTAGAAAGTTGCGGGGCTATTTTAGATATCGGGGAACAGTCCCCGGTTTGAAAAATTGAAATGAAATGTAGTAGAAGGGGGCAGGGTAGATATACCCTGACACCCTGGGTGCAATATAGCGGTCTGTGAGGGACCCCTGATGGGCCATAAAATGCCTAGAAATGTTTTTTCCACATGCGAGGATTCACCCAATCAGACCTACAGAGATTCTCCTGCAGTCAATCATGGACCCACTCAGACACTCACGCACCCACTCTTCGACCCACCCAGACATTCACACACCCACTCACAGACTCACTCAGACACTCATGCACCCAGTCAGAGGCCCACTCAAACACTGATACACCTACTCATAGACCCACTTAGACACTTACACATCCACTAACAGATGCACTCCATCACACACAACCACTTGCATACCCATTTACACATCCATATCCATACAACCACTCACACACCCACTCGCTCACCCATACAGCTACTCACACACCCTGTAACACATCCATACAGCCACTCACACACTGACTCACTGATACAGCAACTCACACAGCCACTCACTCACCCATATAGCCACTCACACACCCACTCACTCACCCATACAGTCACTCACACACCCACTCACTCTCCCATACAGCTACTCACACAGCCACCTACTTACTGAAAGTCACTCATAGACTAATGCATCCTATAACACAACCAGGCGCACACTCACCCATATACTGACACACCCAGACACACATTGATGCATACACTGACACACCCAAGAACATACCTAGGAACACACTGATACACCCAGGCATACAGCAATGTTGACACTGACACACTCAGCCAAACACTAATGCATCCAATAACACACCCAGGTAACACTGACGCATACACTGACACACCCAGGGATATATCAGTACAGACACGGACACACCCAGGCATACAGCAGTGCAGACACTAACACTCCCAGCCAGAAACTAATACATCCAGTAATGCAGCCAGACACACACTGATGCAGACACTGACACATCCAGGGATATACCAGTGCATTCACTGACACACCCAGGCATACGGCAATGCAAACGCTGACGTAACCCGGCAGGCACTAATATATCCAATGACACACCCAGGCACACACTAATGCATACACTGACACACCCAGGCACACCCTGACACATACACTGACACACCCAGGAACATACAAATGCATACACTGACACACCCAGGCATATAGCAATGCAGACACTGACACACAGCCAAACACTAATGCATCCAATAACACACCCGGGCACACACTAATGCATACACCGGCATACCCAGGCTCACACTGATGCATACTTTAACACACCCAGGCACACACTGATGCATGACACTAACACAGACAGGCACACACTCATGTATACACTAGCACACCCAGGCGCACACTGATGCATACACTGACACACCCAGGTACACACTGATGCATACACTGACACACCCAGGCACACACTGATGCATATGGTAACACAACCAGGCACACACTGATGCATACAGTAACATATCCAGCCACACACTGATGCATACACTAACACTCTCTGGCACACACTTATGCATACACTAACACACCCAGACACACACTGATGCATACAGTAACACACCCAAGTGCACACTGATGCATACAGTAACACACTCAGGCATACACTGATGTGTACGCTGACATACCCAGGCACACACCCATGCATACACTAACACATCAAGGCACACTCTAATGTATACAGTAACACACCCAGACACACCTAATGCATTCACCCAGTTATACAGCCACTCAAACAGCCACTAACTCACACATACAGTCATATACCAACTCACTCACTCATACACCAACTCACAAACCCATACAGCTACTCACACAGCCACTCACACATACAGCTACTTAAACACCCAGTCACTCACTTATATAACCACTCACACATCCATTCACTCAGTTATACAGCTATTCACACAGCCACTCACTCACACATACAGTCATATACCAACTCACTCACTCATACACCAACTCACAAACCCATACAGCTACTCACACAGCCACTGCCACATACAGATACTCACATACCCATTCACTCATCCATATAGCCACTCACACACCCAATGACTCACTCATACAGCCACCCAGTCATTCACCCATACACCCACTTACACACCCAGTCACTCACTCATACAGCCACTCACACACCCAGTCACTCACTCATACAACCACTCATGCACACAGTCACTCACTCATACAGCCACCCACACAGGCTCTCACTCATGCATGTAGGCACTCAGACACCCACTCTCTATTTCATCCGGCTCCTCACACAGCTACTCACCCATACTGTCTCTTTTTCACATGCTCACACAGCCAGCTACCCATACAGCCACTCGCACACCTATGCAGGCACTCACACACTAACTCACTCACTCATACAGGCACTCACGCAGGTATGCACTCACCCATACACTCACTGAAACACCCACAGACATAACAAGACGTATTCAGACAGTTACAAACATACATATAACATATAACTTTTCTTTCTTAAACCAGAACAGGTGGTTCTATAAAGAACCGTTTTTTTTCTACAACATACTTTTTTCTTGTTTTGTATGTTAAAGCAATTTTGTGTTTTTTTGGTGGGTTCTTTTGTTTTTAAAACTTGGGAAACAGTCTTTCAGACCAAAATGCACAACAGTTGTGCAACAACTGCTTTAAAACAAAAATATAAATTAACACTAGTGAGTGTTACAAATTTCAACTAGAGCAGGGATGGACTGCTCTCCCCAAAAAAACAATTGATGGACAGAATGCAGAACAATGTCATACATTCACCCCAGTACAGAGATCTGGGCCTAAATCCATCGTTTTTTTAGCTCCCCATGTCATTCCAGTGTGGACCCAGCCATATGCAAATCAGTCTTTACCCTGTGCCCGATGGGAACAGTCCAGCCCAAACTGCCAGGCCAGGTCCTGCCTGGACTGGAAACAAGCATCCTAGGACCGATTTCGGGGTTTCACCCCTCATCAGTCAGGATAGCTTGACTAGAGTGGCATGGAGCGCACGGGACCCACGTCTGGGCATACCCGTCCCACTCGGGGTGACAAATGCAAAAAGAAGAACTGATGGACAGAATGCAGAACAATGTCATACATTTACCCCAGTACAGAGATCTGGGCCTAAATCCATCATTTTTTAGCTCCCATGTCATTTCAGTTTGAACCCAGGGTCTGCACTGAGGTGGCGAAGTGAGCTAAAGAATGATTATGGATTCAACCCAGATCTATGACTAGAGGTGAATGTCTGAAACGTTTCAGCGCTCCTTCCATCATCTCTGTGTGTTTGCTTTGTTCGCTCTAAGTTGACAGGGTTTGCCCAGATGTGGGTCCCTTGCTCACTTTGCCACTGGATTCTAGCTGGCCTGGCTGATGAGGGGTGTTACCCCGAAACCGGTCCTAGGATGCTTGTTTCCGGTTCAGGGAAGACCTGGCTTGGCAGGTCGGTCTGAACTGTTCCCATGAGGCACAGGGTCAAGACTGATTTGCATATAGCTGGGTCAGAACTGAGGTGGCTAAGTGAGCTAAAGAACGATGATGGATTCAACCCAGATCTGTGACTGGGGTGAGTGTCTGAAAAGTTTCAGCACTCTGTCCATCATCTCCTTTTGTTTGCTTTGTTCGCCCTAAGTTGGCAGGGTTTACCCAGACGTGGGTCCCTTGCTCACTTTGCCACTGGATTCAAGCTAACCTGGCTGATGAGGGGTGTTACCCCGAAACCGGTCCCAGGATGCTTGTTTCGGGTTCAGGGAAGACCTGGCTTGGCAGGTTGGGCTGGACTGTTCCCATGAGGCACAGGGTCAAGACTGATTTGCATATAGCTGGGTCTGAACTGAGGTGGCGTAGTGAGCTAAAGAACGATGATGGATTCAACCCAGATCTGTGACTGGGGGTGATTGTCTGAAAAGTTTCAGCGCTCCGTCCATCATCTCCTTGTGTTTGCTGTGGGCTGCTCTCCCATACTCAAAACTGTTTTACATTTGAGACAAAATTGTCCCAACATGGCAAATTCTGGTACTGTAGGCAAAAGATGTGATGCGACTGTAGAAGTTTTAGAGGTGCCTGGAAGTGCTTCGCCCGCTGCAGATGTTGAGGGATTGCTGCTCTCTCTCAGTACATGCAAGGTGTCTGGGGTGAATGTTTTTAGATGTTTGAGCATACTAGAAGTACCACAGGAGTACTTTTCGAAGTTCCTCTCGATCGTACTTTATTACATAGCGTGCATTTCACCTTCTGCGCTATGACTTTCGTCTCCCCAGAAAGTATTGTGAAGAATGTCCATGCAATGTTGTCTTTTTTGGGAGTTCTTTCTTCATCGGATGAAGAGCTTCCAATTTCTTGCAGAGGATTTTCTGGAGCAGATGCTATGTTTTAATTAGAAAAAATGGTGAAAAACACCAAAGAAATCACAAAACTGTAGCTGTAGATGTAGAAGTGTGAATTTTCACAACCACACCTAAAGCATGGGAGAAAAGGGAGTAGACTTCCTGTATAGGTGACTGAAAGGTGTTTCAACCACTGTAATCCATTTGTTCCTGTGTCACCTGGGTTTTGCGCGTCATTGCGAATGCCGGTGATGTATTTAAGCAAGATTTTGAACTTTTTTCTCTAAAATTATGTTTCATTACTTTTTTAGTAAACCACTTACATCAAACAATAATTTATAGTGTCTTTAAATGTTTCAAGGACTGCCAAAAAACACATCGGATTTGCAAACCTCCTGGAGATTCAAAGATATGGAACGATTCGCGACAGATCAACAACTTCTAAGAAAAGCTTTCTAAAAATAAATTCTCAAAATAAAACAATTCTTCTATAAAGTGGGCTTTCAAATATAAACATACCAAGTGATTTTTAATTCATCAGAGAGCTACTTCTACTGTGATCATGATATTATTTTTAACCTGTAAAGGTACAGGTTAGAGTTAGCAAAATCTCATTAAAAAAACTTAAAACCTGATTAAATATCTGTAGGTTACATGGATGTTACAGTTATTATATATAATTTAAAATCCTTAAAAATTCACTAAAAAAATAACAAGAGGTTACTGGGACATTATAGTTAGGAAAAGTAAAATTAAAAAAACCTTTGAAATTCACAAAAAAACAAAGGTTAACCCCTTCGCTGCGTTCGTCGGCCAACGGCCGTCGCGAGCACTACCTCGGTAGTGCTGCGCACGTCCGTTGGCCGACGCGGCCCCGCCCACTCCTTTAAACCGCCGCACCGCGGTGGAATGTTCGCCGCGGTAAAGGGGTTAAAGGGACATTATAGTTAGGAAATGTAATTAAAACCACTGTAGAAGTTCACTAAATAAAACCAAAGGTTACAGGGACGTTTTAATAAGACTCAGATTTCACACATACAAAACCATAGAATATCAGCAGCTAAAGTTACCTGAGCTAACTATAACTTATGCCAAAACAATCCACTGCTTATGACCTCACATATTAGATCGCTGATCGCAGGGTCAGTGACATCACTGATGACTTCATCCACAGAACCACTCATACCTCCATACAATCTCATACACCCACTCACACACCCACACAACTACTCACATACCCATTCACAGACCCATACAACCACTCACATACCAACTCACTCATCCATAGAGATACTAACACACTCATCCATACAGCCACTCACACACCCATTCACTCACCCACACAACCACTTACATACCCATTCACACATCCATACAAGCACTAACACACCCACTCACTCACCTTCACAGCCACTCACACAGACACTTACTGTGCAATACAGCCACTCACATACCCACTCACCCATCCACCCACTTAGACAGCCACTCACTCACCCGTACACACTTACACACCCAGGCAATCACCCATAGAGCATTCACACGGCCACTCAGTCACCCATACAGCCACTCACACACCCAATCACCCACCCATAGAGCCACTCTCACAGCCACTCAGTCACTGATACAGCCACTCACACACCCAATCACCCACCCATAGAGCCACTCTCACAGCCACTTAGTCACTGATACAGCCACTCATACACACACTCACCCACCTGTACAGCTACTCACAGAGCCACTCACCCACCCATACAGCCACTCACAAACCCACTCACTCACCAGTACAGCCACTCACATAGCCACTCACCCAAGCAGCTACTCACACATCCACTTATTCACCCATACAGCCACTTACACACCCACTCACACACCCATACAAACACTCATACACAGATTCAAACAGTCTCACAGCCACCCAGATGACATATGCTAGAAATAGTATCACTTAGCAATAGTATAGAAAGAATAGTAATTTAAGTTATGCAGTACCTTAGTATGTATTTTTAAGTCTCAGAAATATTTTCGAAATACTTGCACTCATTGGATGATGTCATCAGTGATGTCATTTGAGATGTCATAAGTAATGTCATCTGTGATGTCACTGACCATGTCATGAGTGATGTAATATGTGAAGTCATGAGCAGTGCATTGCGGGGGCGTAAGTTATAGTTAACTCAGGTAACTATAACTGCTGAATTTGTATGATTTTGTAAATGTGAAATTTGAGCCTAACTATAACATCCCTGTAACCTTTGTCTTTTTCAGTGACTATATATACATTGTTTAAAAACAGTAGTTCGGTGAGAGAGCTAAAGCTGTCTCAAAGACTGGACCTTAAGATTACACTATTACATTGTGAGTCATGACGAAAATATCCAGAGAAGCTTTTACACAGTAATTGAATATCATCAACCCATCCTCCTCCAGGTCAGCTGCGCAGATGCTTTGAAGACTAGACAGATCCTGCCACTCCTCAGAAATGTGAATATAGACCCTAAATAGACGACTGCTCAGACACCATTCTACCTTTCATGGGAAAAATAATTGAGTATGGCATTACTAGCCAATTCCATCATTGTCCAAACCGGTCTGCAGAAAGTGTCTATTATTTTGAATATGATTAGCATACACAGTGGGGTTCTCTTGGTTTTTCTACGGTACCACCAAAGGTAGATGCCTAAAAGTTATGACCGCTGTATTCTTACCCCTGCTCAGTAGGTTTGATATGTCATATGGACCTTTGTTAGTATGATAGAACCAGGGCGAGAACGTTTCAAGGAAATGAGCAGATTCATTTCCAGTCTTCTTTTTTTAGTTTTGTATTTAGTGTCTCTTCCCTGATTAACATAGCCTCTCTGCAGAGGCAGAGTTTTTAGTTTTTCATTAATAAATGAGGCACAAAGACCCAATGTGTTACACATCTTCACTTTTTTGACAATTGAAAGATTGAGAGTTTTTTTGGGACTCGCGCGAGCGCGCAAAACAAGATGGCCGCCTCCCGGTGAGCTCCTCCGCGTTTTCGCCCGTTTTTCGTAAAAAACGACGAAATTTTAGTCAGAATATGGCTATAAAGAGGTCGCTGAAGCAGTAAAGCTGGTACCTGTGCTGTGGGTCGTTTTTTAGTGCCTCTGGACGACGGAAGTGGTGTTTTCTTCAATAAGGCTCCTGCTCCCAGTCTGCCTTCAGGTACTGCCAGGCTTGTCTGTCAGGGGGCGGAGTAAGCACCTAAGAAAGGGCCTGGCTTGGGCCTAGCCACTCCCACAGACCATTTTAGCTGCTGCACCAGTTTTTTGAAGGATTTGAACACCAAGATTATTATACCTTCCTACAAACATTATATTTAACTACAAATTGGTTCCTTTTTACGTCAAAATGGAAAATAAAAATTCTCTACATAATAAAAGGAGACAGCAGGTTTCACCTCCACCTATCAAATCAAAAGCGGTGGAATCATCTGAACCTTCCTTATCTTTAATTTTAGAAGAAATTCAAGCACTTCGTGTTAATACCGATACCATTGCGTCAGAGATTAAAAATGTACGCAAAGAAATGGCTTGCTTATCAATGAAAATTTCTGACAACTCAATTAAGATACAGGATAATAAGGTTAAAATAGATGCTTTTACTCCACTTATGGCGAAAATATCACCTATGTCTACACTCCTTTTAGATATGGAAAACCGCAATAGACAATATAATCTACGCATTTTCAATCTACCAGAAGATGTTGAAGGGGCCAACTGCAGATTATATCTGGAAACTTTGATTCCTGGCCTGTTGAAAATCAGTTTTCCAGAAAAATTTGAAATTGATAAGGCTCACAGGATTCCTTCTCACCGCAACCCTCAACACACCAAACCTCGACAAATGATCTTTAAAGTTCTCCGTCATCACCATTTGGTTTTGATTAGGAAAGCAGCAAGAGAAATTCCTTCGTTGATGGTCAATGGGAATAAAATATTTATCCATCAAGATTTCGCCAAAGAGACTGTTTCTGTTCGCAAAGAATTCACTGCTCTTCGTCCTCAATTAAGAAGTCTTGGTTTCAAGTATGGTCTTTTTGATCCCTCAACAATGCGTATTTGGAAAGATAACTTTTCGAAATCCTTTCAGCGTCCTCAAGAACTGAAACAATTTCTGGATCTACAGTCACAGCCTTTAATGGATACTCATGAATATACTACTTGACTGTTTCCAGTCATGTACTTTTTGACAAATTACTGAGTTATTCTTCATCGGGCTCCAACGGTATCGGTCATGCTTGTTGAGCATGTGTGCGTTTCACTCCTGATATTAATGTATTCCGTTTGTCTTTTTTTCCATGTTTTATTTTTTCCCTTTCATCTTCCATGTTCTAGAGCTACTACTTTCTCACAACCTCTTTGTATTTTTCACTATCCTCCTCTTTATCCTTTTTCTTTCTCTCTCTCATTATGGCTAGCTTACATAATATTAAAGTAGTTTCATTAAATGTTAAAGGTTTGCGTCATCCAGTTAAACGCACAAAAATTTTAGATTATCTAGGTAGTTGCAAGGCTGATATTTGTTTTATTCAGGAGACTCATATAGATGATAAAATCTTAGATTATATGAAGAAAAAATGGGTTGATACTATTGTTTCATCTCCTGCTAATGGAAAAAAAAATGGGGTTGCTATCTTTTTTGCAAAAAACTACACTGCCAAATTCTGAATAAAACTTCAGATGCTGAGGGGAGATATATTATAGTTAAAATTAAAATACATGATTCAGTCATCTTTTTACTCAATGTTTACGGCCCTACGGCGGATGACCCTCTTTTTTGGTCTAACCTTACTACTGAGGTCTTGAAATTGGGTACAGCTCCGTTAATTGTAGGAGGCGATTTTAATGTCATAGCTGATCCTCTATTAGATAGATTATCCTGTATTAAATTTCACCCTCCTAAGGTTTTTCATGCTTTCAGATTATTTATTCAAACCACTAAATTAGTTGATATATGGCGCCTACATTTCCCTACAGAAAAAAGTTTTACATTCTTTTCAAACCCTCATAATTCTCATTCTAGAATTGATTATTTATTGGTCTCTAGACAATTAATTCAATCCGTGAGTTCTCCCAACATTGGCAACATTGATATCTCTGATCATGCTTTAATTTCTTTTGTTTTGAATTTGAATTCATCTTTTACAAATAAATCCAGATGGCGAATGAATACTGATATTGTTCTTAATGAACGTAATAAACCAAAACTCTTAACTGCAATTCAAGATTATTTCCTACTTAATCCTGAAGGTACCACTTCTATGGTTAATAGATGGGATGCTTTTAAAGCATACCTTAGAGGTGTAACTATTTCCATCATGGCTTATGAAAATAAATCCTTCAATAGTAATATTAAAAATATAGAAAAACAAATTGCGAAATTTGAGAGACTTTTCATAACGTCTAATGATCCTCAATATAGACTTAAACTGCAAAAGCTTCGGTATGAATTTAATTCAATACTTAGCAGAAGAGCTGGCATTCAGATTTCTAACTCTAAAGCCAAATTTCGTTTTAATGCCAATAGATCTGGGAAACTCCTAGCCAATTATTTACGTATAAAAAAGAGCAAATCTCAAATAAACTCTATTCATGGACCTAGTGGCAAAATTGCTTTATCTCACAATGATATTGTTAATGAATTTCTGGATTTTTACTCGAATCTATATAACAAGCCTGATTTTCAGGATGCCTCTTTAATTGATTCCTTTTTAACTACATGTGGTTTATCCAGCATCTCTCAATCAGATAAAATAGGGTTAGATTCTCCCATCACTACAGATGAAATTTTGTTAGCCATAAAATCTCTTAAAAAAATAAGTCTCCTGGTCCAGATGGTATCTCGGCTGAGTTTTATAAGGAATTTCAAGTACAACTTTTGCCCTTTTTATTTCAACTTTTTACCTCTTTTGGTTCTTCAGGAATTACTTCAGGCTCTTTTACTGAGGCTTTAATTGTCGTGCTTCCCAAGCCAGATAAAGACCCCACCATTGTGTCAAATTACCGGCCTATATCTCTTATTAATCAAGATTGTAAATTATATGCTAAAATATTGGCATCTAGATTAGCTCCTGTAATGCATTCTATTATACACTCAGATCAATCTGGCTTTATGAAAAACAGGTACTCTGCAAACAATACAAGAGCCTTGCTACATGTTATTGAACAAGCTCCCAATTTAACTTTACCTTCAGGAATACTGGCCTTAGACGCTGAGAAAGCTTTTGATAAAATTCATTGGCAATTCTTATTTAATACCTTATTGTCATTTAATTTTGGTGAGGCATTTATTCGCATGATTTCTGCTCTGTATTATGCCCCTACTGCTCGTTTATTTATCAATGGCCAAATCTCAAATCAATTTTCACTTTTTAGAGGTACAAGACAAGGTTGTCCTCTTTCCCCACTTTTATTCCTTATTGGTATTGAACCATTTCTCAATGCTATACGAAAATGTGATGATATTAAAGGAATTAATATTAAAGATGTTACTATAAAAACTTTAGCTTATGCAGATGATGTACTCCTATTTATTAGTGACCCTATAATCTCATTCCCTTCCCTATTAGAGATTATCAAAAATATTCTACAGTCTCTGGATATAAATTAAATACTAACAAAACTGAATTTTTTCCCTTGAACATTTAATGTACCCCTGATATGATACCTATGACTGATATTATTTGGCAAAAGGATAAATTGAAATACCTTGGGATTTTATTCTCATCCTCTATAAAATCAACAATAACATTTAACTGTAACTTTATTTTAAATTATATAAAAGATAAAGTGTCTAAATGGTCTTCATTACATCTTTCATGGTGGGGTAGAATGGATTCCGTTAAAATGACAATTGCTCCAAAAATTTTCTACACCCTCGCCATGATTCCTACTCAATTTTCACTAAAGTTTTACAAAGATGTTGATAGAATTTTATCCAGATTTCTTTGGAACTGTAAACCGCCCCGTATCAGTTATAAAAAATTAAAAATGCCTAAATGTAATGCTGGGTTTGGATTACCAGACTTTTTCCTCTACCACAAAGCCTTTATTTTAAAGCAAAGTTCCATATGGTTTGATCAATCCTGTTTAAACAATTCTCCTATTTGGCTTGATATTGAGAAATCATTGGTAAATCCATTTCCACTCCCCACTTTGTTAACTATGTCTAATAGGTCATCAGTTTTGCATAAATCCGTTATACTAAAGTCCACTAAAATGATTTTTAATGATATAGATTCAATTTTTCTATCTCCTATGTCTATTACTGAAGACATGTCACTATGGTATAGCAATGTTATCAAGCTGAATAGGAATGTTAGTTACTGGTATTCATGGATTAATGCTGGTATTTTTTATCTTAAAGATATACATTCAAACAATGCTTTTTTATCATTTGAGTTTTTACGAACAAGATTTAATTTACCTCAAGCTGATTTTTCTAAATATGAACATTTATGTAATTCCATTTTAGATTCTTTTCCTCAAGATATTCCCTCTAATGTTAAAGCTGATTTATCAATTTACATTCAAACTGTCTCTACTTCAGCACATGGTGTTTCTATTTTATATAAAAAATTATCTAATTCTCTAGGCAGCAACATTACTTTGCTTTCAGTATTTTGGAATAATGAACTTTCACTTTCACTATCCATTGATATATGGAAGGATATTTGGCTTAATAGTATTTCTGGTTGGCTGCCTGCTTCACTTTATCAAACCAACTCATATATCTTATTTAATTGTTTATGGACTCCATTACGTCTCTTCCAAGCTAAACTTCTTCAATCTGCTTCTTGTTGGCACTGTAAATCACACCCTGGTACATTACAGCATATGCTTTTTAAATGCCCTTTAATTTTAAAATTTTGGACTGATGTTTGGGATATTATAAAAAAGATATTAAATATTCATGAGGATGTTTCTTACAATATGTTAATTTGCAAATCTGCTCTTCTTTCACATAGTTTAAATGACTTAGAAGGTAAACTTTTTAATTTCCTAATATCAGCTGCTTTGAAATCTATTACATTTTGCTGGAAAGATGTCTCGCTTTTATCAGTACATGCTTGGTGGTCAGGGGTTATTTTTACAAGAAAAGGAGCTCAATTGTCCTTGACTGGGCTCAACCATAACTCCAACTCTTTTCATGCTTTTTGGATTCCTGTTGATGTATATATATCTTCTTAAACGGTTTATGTATAACTAATTTAGCTTTTTATTGATCATATAGTATATTTACTGATTCATATTGTAGCTCTATTTATAGACAATGTAATTTGAATCATTATTGATCCCTTTCCTTCCTCTCCTTTTTATGTTCCCTAAGAATAATTATTTTATCTTACCTAATGTAATTCAATTGATATGCCTGTTTATCTTTCTTACTATAACTAGGTATTTTCGATTTAGAATATTATTTTCTGTAATGTCTGTTACTTGTTTATTATGAAAATTCAATAAAATATTTTGAACTCAAAAAAGAAAGATTGAGAGTTTTAACTTTTCACTTTTCTGACTTTTTATAGCATGTCTGTACTGGTGGCTGATTTCTAATATCCGGATTTTTGGATGAATTCAATGAGAGAGTACCTCTGTCAATATATATTTGATTGTGCATCTTTCATATGTTTGGTGTTCTCTCTGTGTGGTTCTGAATTGTATACATTAATTGTAATGTTATTTGTTTTTTAAGAGCTATTGCTGCTTGCTTACACCAATCACCTTGTTTCTTTTATTTTAATGTTTTATTAATAAGCAGTTTATTAAAAGTTGTATTACAGTTTAACTTGTCATTATTATCATTTAGCTTTTCATTCATCTTTTTTTCTAAAACTACCTAATAAACGATTAGTGCCTAAGAGAGACCAAAATCAGTGAGGTCTTCTTTATTGACCATTTCTACCTGTCCTTCTTTTCAGAGCTGGTAGATTGTGATAATGTGGACAAAGCCTGTGGGGGTGGCCTCCCTTCCACTGCGTATGAAGCCATTGAGAAATTGGGTAAGTTGTGGTTGACATTGATAAAAAGAATGACAGTTTATTGGCTTGTTGAAGACTGTTATAAGTATGGTATTGCTGCTGAAAATAGAACGAGTTGTGTAGTCCCCATGCTCTAACGCTTAGTTAAAAGCAAAAATGAGGGCATTCCATTTCTTTTAGAAAGCCCAAGGATCCCAACACACACGACCAAGGGGAAGGAAAAAGGGAAGGTGGAAGTGGATACGCAAATCCATCCAGAATTGTGCTTCAGTCCCACTTTGTCTTTTTCTCAAACTTGAGATTTTTTTAATGGTTTCTAAGTTGATGGTTTGGTATTAAACATTACAATGCTTGTTTATCATTGAGTGGCATTCATATTTTGAATGGTGTGCCATCCATTTAAAACACACCCCACCAAAACCCTCTAAGATATGACATGGGAAGGAAATAAGTCTCACCCATAGCTTTGATATGAATAGAGTTTTGGGGCTTTGGGTCGGCCTGGTTTTCCTTCCGACTTAATGTTCCAGCACATTACAAACAGACGAAGCATGTTGGCAGGTCTGTCTAGCTCTCATCCCTGTAACTCTCTCAACCTTTCCCTCAGAGCAACATAAATCATCTCAATTATCTAATACCATCCTTTAAGGCAACGCAGTTTCTTCCCACCCTCACCACTGTCTTGGACTTCAAATATGGAGGTAAACTCTTTGTAACTGATCTTGGCTTTTTACATGTGCAAGACCAATAACATCAAACATCATATCACCAATCCCCATACATTATCATACTAAAATATGGTTTAATCTTGTTGACCGCTCACTTTCATCAAAGCCTCCTCATAGACCATGTTACAGTTTACAGCTCCATCTAACTACTAGGGTTGGGTGGTAAACTCTACTCTGTCATTGGAGTTTGCAGAGTTTTTCCACCCGCACTCTGCTTGCAGCGTGGAGTTCGGCAAAAACTCTGCCAACCACCGCATGGTGGAGTTTGCCGCCCACCAGACTTGAAACACAATGTGAGTGGCATGAGTTGCATGCCGTTCGGTTCTTTGGGCTTGTGCTACTCTTAGAGACTCGTGCCCGGGACTGCTTCTGAGGGTTTCATGGTCGGCACAAGGCTGCAGCCACCTGTGTGTAGAACACCCCATGGAGCCTGTCAGACTCACGATCCACCGTGCAGCATGAGCGACTCCGTGGCCGAGAGTCTGCTGGACTCAGACCGCTCCAAGGCCGCCTTCCTGAAGTTCAGAGCGAGCGCCCCCCTGGCTGCATTTCCACTACCCCCTGCATAGCTTCCACCCCCCTGCCGAGGGGTCCTCTGCCTATGTGGGCCGGGCCCTGGACTACCCTATAGCCCGCACAGACACCCAACCCCCATGTGGATAAGTGCCTCCAAACAATCAGGTAAGTTAATTATTGCTCACTACTAAGTGCTGCTATATATTTGATTGAACTTCTAAGCGGACTCAAGGACCATAGATGAGACATTCTGCTTGAGCAAACTCAGTGCGGTGCTTTTTGAGGACCTGCTTTCGGGGTGCTCTGCTTAAGCGAGTCCACTGTTTGTGTGGTTGAAGTACTGCTGAGCAGACTTAATTTCTAAGCTGTACTTTAAGGAGCGCATCCTTCCCAAAATGCCGCGTTTCTCCAGGGTGTCTGTAGTGCAAGCAGGTCACTGGGAGTACTTTATAGTTGCTGGGAGCGTGAGCTTGTTTACATCACTACACTTTCCCTGGCAACAGACACTGTTTAGGGCAAGCAGAACTCCACGGAATCTCGCAGCATTCTTATGTAACTCCGCAGAGTAAAGTCTGTGAGTTCTGTCCACCCCTACTAACCACAAAGGAAGCAATTTTGTTTCTTGAACTCTTTCAGGAGACAAGTGGTCCCATTCCAATCTATCCCACTGACCAAGGTCAAATGGATGCTCTCCTTAATAAACCTGTTAATCCACTTCAATAGGCCATTCCCACAGAAAGGTACACACAGTGTCTAGATGTTTAATATTCCTTACTTTTGCAAACTGTAACTTGAAATGAGACAAATTGCACTCTATCTGCCACAGTTTACAGTGGCAAATCCCCAAAACAAACTGCTATCTTAGCAGAAAGGTCACCCGCAAAGGATCCAAGAACAATGTGAAGCCCACAGACCCTAGAGAAGGGTTCCCATTTCCCTCAGCACCAGGCTCCAACCCCATACTAATTATTTGTATTTGTTGGACAGATCTTACTAGAGTGACTGCAAAGTGACTCTGTTGTTTTTCTTCACAAAACACCCTTGGACAGAACACACAGTGGGCCACAGCACCATATAGCAGATGCAGCAATATGACCGGGTAGTTCAGGATATCTCTACAAAGAGTCCATATTTAGCCAGTAGCATTTTGAAATTCCACTTTGGTAACAAAACAAGCAGACTTTGTCACATGCATCATCTGCATGAGTAGCTCCTCAGTGCTATGTTATTCTACATGGAATTGAAATTACATTCTGGTTTCCAACATGGAGAGTAGAGCACCTCCAGATGACTCATTATCACACTTTCAAGATTCTTTTAGAGCTTCATCGCCTCGCCCAACAATGTTACTTTATGCATTACAGGGGGACTAGAGACGGAGAAGGACTATGACTATGAGGGCCACAAGCAGAGCTGCAGCTTCTCCACCAACAAGGTTGCTGTCTTCATCAACAGCTCTGTAGAGATCTCAAAGGATGAAAAGGGTAAGTGTAAGTGAAGAGGTTGACAGTCTCTGGTTGAATAGTGTGTACATTTTACGACAAGGCCTGTGCCTTTTAAAAGATGGAAGGGTCGGGCATAGTGAGATAATGCATTTTCAGCAGCACAGACCATTTAAGAGACATGTCCCACTTTTCTTGAATGACCTGTCTGCCCTTGGTTGACATCGCTACTCTCTTAGGTCCATATAATTTGCCTTTCTCGCTTGGCCACAACTCTTCCTGATGTGACCTCTAAAGAAGAATCTTAGTAATGAACCTCTCTGTATGATCCATATAAGGACCTAATTATCTCAAAGAATAGAAAATGGCAAAAACAAAGTTGAATAGCAGAGAGGAAATCTAACCTAGGCATTCCACGGCCTCAACAGTGAAAAGCGTTACGAGGCAACGGGTGGGAGTGCATATTCAGGAACACATATTTCCTAATAGCGCAGTATCCCAGCTGATAATTACATAGATAGAGAACACAATTGGGCAATTTAATCAAGCAAGGGTAAAGCTGGAGGCCATGTATGGTTGCTGTGGAAAGAGAAGGGAGGAAATGGGAAGTCTGGATGGGTGTGGCGGTCTTTATTAGTGGTCACATTTGTAGCAGTTAAACTTCCTTGGTTGTCAAGCTCTGGACAGTTTCCTCTGTGGTGAGATAGAATAAAAACCTGCAAATGTGTTGCACTCAAAAAACACTGTCATAAACGTGAGGTGACCTAAAACAAATTCCCAGCTCCCCACACGTACCATAATTAGTTGACAGTTGGGCTTTGTGCTGGAATCCATGTGAATGTTGGAGATCCAGCTTGTTGAGGAATTGACAAGTTAAATATGCATAACACTGCTGTTCAGCTGATTCCAGGAACCCCTCTTGATCTGTTAAAATGTGACACCTGTCTTTGGTAGGACAGTTATCTTCTGCATCTTCTTCTAAAGGTGTATTATTCAAATCATTCTAGGTATTTAAGCAGCAGTACATGAACAAAAGACAGCATGAACACTATCCAGAACATTTT
Organism: Calotriton arnoldi; assembly: GCA_963921515.1. NCBI lineage: Eukaryota > Metazoa > Chordata > Amphibia > Caudata > Salamandridae > Calotriton > Calotriton arnoldi. The sequence goes on along the minus strand of CAWUFW010010237.1, from coordinate 377,448 downwards.
ATGTTCAGCAGACCTCTAGCGTCCCAGATAATATATACAAGTTAATCAACATTAGTCCCTAATACAAAGATGCACAACAATAAATGCATACACTGACGTGTTAATAAATTTATCAGTGTGTGTATCATTTAATCAGGCCAAGCCCTGGCCGTAAAATTATGGTACAAATTATTAAGGGGGAGAGGATGTGGCCTAACGGCTAGAGCAGTTGACCTCGGAGCTGGGGAACCAGGTTCGAGTCTGAGCAGGGATGCTCAACATCCTGTGATTCTGGGCAAATCACGTAATCTACCCCTGCCTAATGCGCTAATTAAAACTCCCAAAAAATAAAATACAAAAAAAAGGTCCTTTCCATAAGTCAACAACATTCTGATCCTGTGTAGGATAAAGGGATCATCATCGTAACTCTTAAGTATATGGCACCCCAGAGAGAGATTATTTTGAGATGATAGACACTAGCAAGGCAAAGAAGGTTTAGTTGTCTGCTTTGAAGGTCAGCTTGTAAGCCTGCGGAGCAGTAAGCCAGGCCTAAGAATGTAATGGCTGGCAAATGGTCCTGATTGGGCTAAAGTCAGAGCATGGACGATGCCTGGGGGACCTCAATGAGACCACTCATAACAAGGCTGATCTGTAGTCTGATGGACTGTGCTCAGACCGCGGTAACCAGAGGGGACTATTTCTGTTTGGAAGCATTTGGGAAATTTTAACCTGAGCTACTGAATGGCACTGTGATGCCATAATAATGGCAATTTGTGCACTATACACGTGCTCATTACCAATAGCAGGAAGAACAATCACACCTTCGAATTCTAGCTCTCGGGCAAGACTTTGTCCCTAAATTGTCTGTTCCTGATCTGTTTTGGTATTCTGCCCTAGACGAATCTCACCAGTGGAAGTGATTTAATAGATATGATATCAGAGTTCGGAGGAGATTAGGCGCCCGGATTTATTTGCTGTACCAGAATCACATTTGCGCATTAACGAGGCTACTTTAAAACAAATTTACCTGAGCAAGGATTTGTCGAAAAGAATAGAGGCGGACAATTGCAAACCTTCGGTGATTGCTTATAATCTGGTGCATACCAAATGGGGCCTCCCTTTTAATCTGTCTTCGATTCAGAACATACAACGCCATTTTGTCTTAACTAGATTTCGTTTTAATTTTTTACCGCTTATGGTAGAATATCCTGATTATTGTTACACTCTAGCGGGTTTGAGCCCCTGTCCATGTGATGGTGTGTCACCACAGACTAATTTGCACATCTTGTTCTTTTGCACCTACAATGATATCCTCAGAAGAACATTTTTATTGCCCCTTTTTAAAGTTTTAAATTTAGACAGTGCAGTCCCGCCTTGCTGTTTTTACAACAGTTCCATTGTCCTCTGATTTGCTGTGCAATGGCTTCACTTATATGGCAGATTTAAAAATTACGGAAATGTGCAATATCACAGGAGTGACTTGATTTAGGTACTTTATTACAGCTGCATGATTGTATGACACAGTGGCTTGTTTTAAAAAAACATTTTTTTTTAACATATTACTGTAAATATGTTTGTGCCTTTTCAATGTGAACGCTGAAGGGCTGAATTTAATTTATGCTTCCTCTGCAGATGTATTGTATGTATTGTGCATTTTTTGTGGGTTTTTTGCTACAGAAATGTAGCGAATAAAGACTTTTTGACTGACTGACAACAGAGTTTATTTTTGTTTTTTAATGTATCCTTAGGGCTAATAAGTGCCTTACAAGGTAGGTGGTCAGACAACCGTCTTGTTAAAAAAACAGAGGCCTGACTTCAGCAAGTCCATACTAGAAGATACTCTGCAATCTGTTTCAAGACGTTATTGTAGCTAATCCTTGTGATGGAAGTCAAATATAGATTGCTTTCTTTTAAGAAAAAAGGTGTTTTTTTCTTAATCTGAAAGCCTGGAAAAAATGGTCGTCTACCCAAAAAGCAGATTTAGCCAATTGGATGTTAAGCAGAAAGACAAGAAAACAAAGCAGCTCTCTCAGAAAATAAGTCTTGTAAACTTGGTGAAAAGATCCACATTGTTCTTGGCTTATTAGTCAGCCCACAAGTGTTGCCAAAGTCTCTAGAAAAGTCGGTTCAGAGTAATGTGTTTACATTTTGGAGCAGATACCTCCGCTGAACGAGCTAATTGTCATATTTGGACTTTTTGTGGAAGAATATTTGAGGGCAGGTAATTGTCACACTAGACACAAAACTAAAATGTGATCCCATTTTATGTTTGAGTTCCTGAACGAGAAAATAGAGAACATTGTTAATTTGTTTCAGACTTTTGTAGAGCACATATCTCCACAAACCATTTTAGGGTTCTTTTGTGACCAAAAGAGAAAACTTACAAGAAAAAACCTTGTGGGTAGTGAGAATCTCACTGACTCAAAGAGCTATCTGTGAATTGGCTGCTGCCTGCCTTGTTCTGACAGGTGCAGCCGTCCTTCTGAACAGCTCAGTTTTCAGGAGTTTACTGAAGCAATGATGGACGAATTGAACTGCAGATGCTTGTTAATGTTTTTGCAGAGTCTGCAGCCCTGAACTCTGAGTTCTTTGATCCCTCCTCTTTTCTTTCAAAGAGTCACTGGTGGCTAAGTTGCGAGGAGGCTGAATGGAAGTGTCTCGTCAGAGACCACTATTCCTGGAGCGAGTCAGGCCCTTCATCCCAATAGGCTTTGTGGATGATGCAGAGTGGTATTTTTGATCCTTGATTCAAGCTCCTTCTGGAGCGACCCCAACTCATTGCCCATTCCAAGAAGCTTCTGAAGCAAACTATTGGGACTATATTTCGAATAATCTCCATCAAAATCCAAGGTTGTCAATACAGTTCTTAAGTGTTAAACCGAGTGCAGGTTGTGAATTGTACATGAACACTATCCAACTTCAATTAGCAAAAATGCTGTACATAAGGTTTCGACTTGACATCCTTCAGATCAAATCTTTTACAGCGAGACGGAAACCAGCAAACCCCGCTGATGAGGACATTAACTGCACTTTATGCACTTTAAACGTGAAAGAAAACATTGCACACATTATCTTTTTTTGCACAGTTTACAATAATCCTAGAAGGAAATGGATTCATCCAATTTGCTGAAATATGGGATTTAGGAAACAATTAGAAGTACTGAGAGTCCTAAAAACAGATACTTTACAGCCTATGGTTCTCGCCTTAGCAGGTATCTATTAGCAGTAGAGCTTGCACGAAAGAAGAGGGGTTTAAAATTTTAAAAGTATCGATGTAATAGCTTTTTATCTGGTTTTATGAGCTACTTAGCACACAAATTGCATGATGATATATTATGAATCATTTTGTACCAATATATATGGAAATTGAATTGTACAAATGAACTAGTTGTATGTGTGCTTTTTATAGTTTTTAACCGAAATAAAAGCTATTTGATTTATTGATCCTTGATTCCATCAGTAGACTGAGTTTAGGACTGACCATTTCTGTTTAGGCTCAGGCACATGATGGCCAATTGTTGGTGCAGCTTTTCCAGTCTGTTGGTTAGGCTTTTAGGAGGCTGGTGTAGTTACGTTGCAGTCATCAGAGCAAGCCATCACCAGATGTTGTTTCATCTTCACTTGATTACTGTCTTGAAGGAGGGAAGGATTTTCTCAATAGAGAGTAATAAAATGTGAGTCCCTTGACCACTGCATTGAAATGGTGACCAGGCTTTTGATTACAGCTGCTCCTTAACACTTCTAGTCTCTATTTTTTACCACTGTTTCCCACTCTTCCTTAGGAAGTAATAAAAAGACATTTTAAGGTTTGGTAGGGAATGGTAATTTTGTTTATAGATTTCTTTTAAAAACGATTACAATAAAATCAGCAAAACAGTTACAGTTTTGTGAAACATGTTACAAACAGGGCTTAAAACAACCATAAGTATTACCATGTCCTAGTGAATATTATTACATATTCAACTTGATCCAGTTTCAGTTCATCATATCAGTCCTCGTTTTCCAATTGTAAACCCATTTATTTGACTTTCTCGAACGATTTTGAACCACGTCAGAGTATTTCGTAAGACACTAGTGATGATTTTTGTGCACTTGTTTGGCACAGCTAGACGCCATACTTATCATGTGCATACCCACACAAAACTTGACACATAGCGCTTTTAGTTAACCAGTCATCTCTTTCCATGAGATTATAAATACTAGCCTAAACAGCTCCTGGAAAATTTGGTCAAACACTAAGTGCTTCCTTTCGTGCATATAAAAAGCACAGCAGCAACATTGCTGTATGTCATGTGAGCTATGTTTAGTCCTTCTCTCATCTCCCTTAAGATCACATTGAGTATCTGCGGGTATCAGTCCCCCCCTACATTCTTCAGGTACCCCTCAGGCATAAGAGAGACTACACACGGTGGAGGTTATGATATAAAAAGAACAGCACTTAGGAAGCAAGGTTGCCTGAGAGTGCAGTAATACGTTTCAGGCACCCAGTGCAAGGTTTGTAATCATAATGTTTGGCACTGGTACTTTAATGCATATTGAACATGGTGTGTCAAACCTGCATAGAATATAACATTTTATATAACATTCTAACCTGATATAAATTCACATGTCATATCTAAGACAGCAGCAAATGGGCTTCCTTATGTTTCTTTGTGTTTGTAAAATGTTAACAATGTAGTAAATGAAGAATTATGTTTGTAACTTTTGAAAGCTTTTTTCTAGAAGGGAATGTATTTGTTTTGGAAAGCCACCTTTTAATTTCAGATGGTTTTCTACTGCAGAATGGACCATCCTGACTAAGACTCCCAGTCAGTTTCAATGCTGTTGCACAGATTAACTTTCCGGAAACAAATCATCCATAGAGAAATCACTACAAAGAAATATCAATAAAAAACGTGTAAATTAACTCTACAAGGAGAAATAGAATGGAACTGCACAGCATTCTTTTGCAGTAAAAATGTATGTTCGTAGCATGTGTGTCTGTATATAATCACGCTCTGCATAATCCTGCCATTTAGTGTTGGGATTGGATATTTAAAACCTGTTTTCTTTGAAGAAGTCTTTTGAGTCACGAAGTCTCTGTGACTTCTCCTCTGGTCTTGAATGTGCATGGGCACAAGTCCATTGTAAGATTGTTTTTCTCCGCCATCAGGTTTGGATATGTATCAGCGTTTCTCCCGGTCCCGACAAATTCGACGTTTCCTGTCACGACCCCTGAGCCTGTTGTCTTCCTCCGCATCGCAGAGAACATTTTCAATGTCTTTTTACTTTCTACTGCCGTTCTACTCCTCGAGTTCATCCTCATCAAGAGATCAGGCCACTCTGACCTCAAAGCCCTTTGGCGCTGTGTGCCCACCTGACCAGCTTCAGAGTATTTTGACTGGCGCAAGGTAATAGAGCAGACGTCTATAACCTACCCACATTGCCATTCGAAACACATTTGGGCTGATCTTCACCCTGCCTGTAACTTGTGCCTGTTGCCAGTGTGCTATGGGAGCCAGTGCAATTCTTTCTCAGCATTCAGAAGCAAGAAAACCCTGCGTCAGCGATGATACAGATGGTGGACCCTCAACAGAATGTACAAGTATTCTTCGGAAATGCTGGCCATCTTCGGTGAGGTGGACCCGCTCAGCTCTGCGGGAGAAGAATCGAGTAAGTCACCTGACCTTCCAGCCTGCCAACTTCTGGAGGAGGTAGAGGTGCCAGAGGACATTCCATCCACATCTGTCTACCTGGACTTCGCCTGAAAACTACATCCCGTATGAGTACAGTCGACACCCAAGCCTCTTTTAAACCGCAGAAAAAGTTGCACATCACAGCCTCCACCGCCCCGGGGCTCCGAAGCTGTCAGCAACCGACTCAGAAAGGCCTATCATCAAAAGACTGCAACAGAGCTGGATGAGAGAAAGCAGAGTATCATCATCCATCTACACAAAGGCAAGGTCTCCACTTCGGGAAAGACTCTGCCCAAGAAATGAAGACTTGCCTTCGAAGATGTTCCACCTGCAGACACTTCTGCACGTCCGCTGTTTTCCACCTCCACAACCACTTCCACGGTCTCCTCCGCCACCATCTCCTCCCTCATCTCCTATGAGTTTCCCTCAGAGGTCACCGGAGTCCTCCTTCAATATAGGCAGCCCTAGTCCATACTCTCCAGTTTAGGACTTTGTCCCTGTTTACCCACTGGAGGATTACGATGTGGATCTTCGGGGTCACCCAGATCTCAACCACATTCCTGTGAGGGCCTCTCACCCAGATGATACCACGGCGTACCATAGTGTTATCCAACGCGCGGCCACCTATCATAAGGTGGAAATGTATGTCTCCCCTGAGGATTGCGATTTTTTTTTGGGTTGAGACGCTTTCCCAAACAGAGCATTCTCTCCAATACCTCCCTATGCTGAAATCTGCCCCATAGATCTTCAAGAACCAAGTCAAATCCCGAGTGATAACATCCTGGAATCAAAAAAATATTAACCTTCACCCTCTGACCCACTTTACATCCGGGGTCATGTCCCACTGCACTCCGTTTTTTTTTTTTTTACAAGTGGTTCTTTATTGACATTGTATGCATACATACAGTGCAGGTGTGACAGGTAAACAATACATAGTTTCGTGAATGCTCAGAGGGTATAAAACCGTGCACCAACTAGGGGTAACATTACTTGTTGCAATAACGATGCATCAGTATGTGCTCACATCATTTATATTCAATTTCCATGTGGTGCTTGAAAATCCCCTATTGAGGGACTGGAGACCATTTATGTCCATCCTCAAGAATCCCATGCTGTTAATATTTATAACATGCCCAACCATGGCATGAACTTTTAAACCGTGCTTCCGTGGAGACTACTTAACATCTAACACACTGTGAGTGGTAAGTCATCGCTATACCCCGCGTCTTTCAGATAAGCTGGGGTGAATTATGGGAACCAATATTAAGATAGTGATATCGCAGCCTTAGACCTGGGCCCAGGGGTGGCGAGTGGGATGGGAACGGGGGTAAGGAGTGCCAGGGACCAAGAGGCATGTGTGGTGTGTGTGGGGGGGTGATAATCTGCTGTTTTTGGCATGAATGCCCTGGAAGGCAGGGTGATCATGGTATCCCTCATGGGGGCCTGCTATTTGACTTGGCTGCCAACTTTTCTAAATGCGTGTCCCAGGCGTCCCATTGCGGTAAATCCTTCTGTTGTATGGGAAGCCAGTGCCAGGTCGTGTCTTCCGCTGTCACCCACTTAAACAGATCCCACAGCTGCGTAGAGGGGGGCATCTGTGAAGATCCAGGTCATAGCAATATATTTCGCTAGCACGTATGCCAGGACTCTAAAATTAGGGCGTACTTATTCTTACATGTACGTGTTGAAATCCCCTGTATGCGCTGCAAAGGGTTGGCAAGTAGTGTACGTCCATTAATGACCGACAGTGTCGATGTCACCACTTCCTAGAAGTATTCAATAATAGGTCAGGTCCATACCATATGGTAGAAGTCCTCCTCCAGACTTGGCACCGGGGGCACTTAGGGGCTATAGTCGGGACCATCTGATGTTTGCGCACCAGTGTAAGAGAAGTCTGATGCAGGTAGTTAAAATGAGTATACTTCGATCAAGGGTGTCAGGATACTTTGCGTACCAGTTCGAGTGCTGTGATCCATTGTCTGGCTGTGAATTCCTGGCCTGTTGCGGTTGCCCATTTGTCTTTGAGAATGGGGAAAGGCATGATGCAGCCGTGTAATAGCTCATCTGGTGTTTGCATGGGTGAGTTGAGCTTGCAATTGCTGAAACGGATCAAGTAAAAAAGAGGTACCCCCTAAAATAAAAATTGTTCTAGGTCTGGGAAAAGGGGGAAATGACACCATGAAACAACATTTCTCACATAACCTGTATTACTTCAATAATGCTCAAAGTGCCCAATGTTTCGACCACCAGCTACTACAGGAACAACAACATGGAATTGGTTTATGTGTTTTTATTTAATTTTTTATGCTTTTTTATCTTAGTGTTAATCTTACCACATTACTCAAATTACATATTAAATACGTCATTTGTAATCAGATTAGCAATATACATAAACATTTTTAATAAAATATGTTTCTCAAAATATTTGAATCTTCACAAAACTTTACAAATCAAATGTTCTTCCACCTCAGCTCCTTCCTTGAAAGTTTTGAGGTGATCCGTCAAGTAGGAGCCGAGACAAAGGGAGGGTCCCAAAATGCTCTTTCCCCCATTCATTTTCCATCCATATGAAAATTTGACATGGCTACAGCCAAAACGTCTGAATGGATTTACACCGAATTTGGCAAAAGAGCTAGATCTTGCTCCATAAAGTGTGCTTTTTTTAATTTGGTGTAAGTCCGTTCTCTAGTTTTTGAGAAACGAACGCCAAAAACATTGTACATTTAACACATCAGAGAATACATGGATCCACATGCTAACCACGCATTGTGATTGGCTTGCTGTAATTTGGAGGAAAAGTTGCGGCCGCCATCTTAGGACATGGGAACTTGGTCCAGAGTCCCATAAAATAAAACAAAGTAGATATAAGGGTTAGGGTTGGTGTACCCTGGCTCCTGGGTATTGTTGGGGGGTAGAAGTGACCCCCCCGCACAGTGAAAAGCCATGCGCTGCGGGGGAGTAGGGAGCCTGCAGGGGGTTGTATGCAGGGCATGGCCATGCACTACTAATTACATTGGATATTATATCACTCATGACATATGCTATGACATCATTGATAACATCATTGCAACATCTGAAATGACATCATTCATGACAACACTGTATAGAGAGGGTGCAAGTTATAGTTACTTTAGGGTACAAGTTATTAAGTTATATATGATGTCATTTGAGATGTTATCAGTAATGTCATCAGCGATGTTACTGACTATGTCATGAGTGATGCAGTATGTGAGGTCATAAGCAGTGCATTGCGGGGCATAAGTTATAGTTAGCTCAGGTAACTATAACTGCTGAATTTCTATGGTTTTGTGCGTGTAAAATCTGAGCCTAACTATATCGTCCCGGTAACTGTTGGTTTTTTCAGTGAATTTCTAAAGGTTTTTAAATTCTATTTCCGAATTATAACATCCCTGTAACCTTTGGTTTTTTTAAGTGAATTTTTAAGGGTTTTTAATTTTATTTCCTAACTATAACGTCCCTGTAACCTTTGTTTTTTAAAGGTGAATTTCTAAGGTTTTTTACATTTTATTTCCCAACTTGAATGTCCCTGTAACCTTTGAGAGTGAGTGTGTTAGTGACTGTATGGGCCAGTGAGTGGGTGTGTGATTGGCTATATGGGACTGTGAGTGGGTGCGTTTGGCTGTATGGTTCTGTGAGTGGGTGTGTGAGTGATTTTGTGGGTTTGTAAGTGTGTGTGTGTGACTGACTGAATGGGTGTGTGACTGGCTGTGTGAGTGGTTGTATTGGTGAGTGTGAATGGGTATGTGGTTTTGTGAGTGTCTAAGTGGATTTGTAGTGGCCGTATGGGTGTGAGTGGGTCTGTGAGTGGGTGTGTGAGTGTGTAAGTGAGTCTGTAAGTGGGTATGCAAGTGTCTGCGTGGGTCTGTGATTGTGTGTGTGGGTCTGTGAGTGTCTGTGAGTCTGTGAGTGGGTGTATGAGTGTCTGTGTAAGTCTGTGAGTGGGTGTCTGTGTGGGTCTATGAGTGGGTCTGTGAGTTTATGAGTGGGTCTGTGAGTGGGTGTGGACATGTGTAAGTGGATCAGTGAGTGTGTGTGTGTGTTTGTGTGGGTCTGTGATTTGGTGTGTGAGTGTCTGTGTGGGTGTGTGAGTGTCTGTGTGGGCCTGTGAGTGGGTGTTTGAGTGTCTGTGTGAGTCTGTGAGTGGGTGTGTGATTGTCTGTGTGGGCCTGTGAGTGGGTGTAATAGCACCTGTGTGGGTCTGTGAGTGGGTGTGAAAGTGTCTCTGTGGGACTCTGAGTGGTTCTGTGAGAGTACCTGCATAGGTCTGTGAGTGGGTGTGTTAGTGACCGCGTGAGTCTTTGAGTGGGTGTGTGAGTGGATGCATGGGTCAGTGAGTGGGTCTGTGAGTGCCTGTGTGGGTCTGTGAGTGGGTGTGAAAGTGACTCTTTGGGACTCTGAGTGGTTCTGTGAGAGTACCTGCATAGGTCTGTGAGTGGGTATGTGAGTACCTGCATAGGTCTGTGAGTGGGTGTGTGAGTCCCCACATGGGTCTGTGATTGGGTGTGTGAGTGTTTGTGTAGATCTGTGAGTGGTCTGTTAGTGCCTGTGTGGGTCTGTGAGTGGGTCTGTGAATACCTGCGTAGGTCTGTGAGTGAGTGTGACTCCCTGTGCGGGTCTGTAAATGGGTGTGAGAGTACCTGTGTGGGTGTCTGAGTGGGTATAAAAGTTTTTTTTTAAAAGTGCATCAAGATTCGCGGATCCTTTCCGGTTTACATGGGAGTCCCCGCTGAGCCTCAGAATTGGAAAAAATTATATAACTCAATTACGTACCCAACATAGGTCCCTGTGACATTCCTCTAACATACCCATGGGGTCAGGGTACCTCTACCCTGACCCTTTTAATCATTTTGCAGAAACATTTTAAGTCCCCGGGACCGTTCCCCGATACTTAAAATGGCAGGTTGCAACCTCCCAGTCAGGTTATGGTCAGCCAATCACAGTGTTGCTTGTGGCGTGTGACTTTGCAAATCCACCGCAAGGGATCTGCAGAGGGTCCGCGTCCCTGGATATACAATTTTGTTTTTCCTTTACTAACTCAGCAACTACTGAACAGATTTACACCAAATCACAAAAGGCTCTTTCTGGACCAACAGCTCCCTGTCATACTGTCCAGTAGTTTAGGAAACGCACATTTTTTGACCCCCTCTTTTGCTTTTTCTCGGCCCTCACTTGACACATCACTCCGAAAACTTCCCATGCAGAAATAGACAAACTGTGCCACTTTTTTGGGGAAAACTTAATGAAGATTCGTCAAATGGCTCCTAAGTTATAAGCAAGTCAAAAGATGTTTTTCCTATGGAAACTAGGTCCTAACTATAACTACCGACTGGCAATAGGTTATATATATTATCTACTGGCGGTCGCCAGTAGATAGTTATAGTTACAACCTATTATCCATAGGAAATCCGCGACATTCTATTTGAAATAACTCTCTTGCCGGTTGACGTATCTTCGCAAAATTTTCAAACTTTGTGGCCCGCTCCGGTCCGCTCCTACCCTGAAAGTCTCGGGGGATTCGTCAAGCGGGGGCCGAGAAAAAGGGGGGTCCCAAAACGCGTTTTCCCCATGCAATTTTCCATAGGAAACTTTAGACACGGCTACAGCTCGAACTGCTGAACGGAATTACACCAAATTTGGCAAAGAGGTAGTTCTTGGTTCAGAAAGAACCCTTTTGTTAAATGGTGTAAATCCGTTCAGTAGTTGCTGAGAAAATGAAAAGTAAAAAAGATAGATATATCTAGGGCCGCGGATCCTCCCGAGCACGAGCTTTATGTTAATTGGCTGTCAACACTCCAAATCAGGAAGTGTTGGCAGCTATTTTGTCCCTCGGTAGAACCGAGGGACAGAAACAAGTGCGCAAAGCGCACAAAGGGGGCAGGGTAGAAACACCCTGACCCCCTAGGTCTGCTCAGGGGTCCCACAAGGACCCCCTGGGCAAAAATAATAAATATAAAAATCGGCAGGATGCGCTCAGGGAGCGCGAACCTTGCCGGAAAAATCGAAGCGCGGTCTCCCGCGCTTCGATAGTCAATTGGCCCCCGGGTGGGCCAAGTCCCGGGGGCATGCTGGGGGGGGTTAATTTATGTGTGGGGGCCTCTAGGGCCCTCAAGCCCCAGGGACCACCACCCCCGGGGCTTTATGTAGAATGGTGCGGGAGGGCTCTGAGCCCTCCCGCAGCCCCGGGGACCACCACCTCCCCGGGCTTCTTTTTTTAATTAAAAACCTGTGTGGGGGCTCCAGCCCCCACACGCCCCGGGGACCACCACCTCCCCGGGGCACTAAGAAAATTACAATGGGGGTCCGTTTTGGACCCCAGAGCCCCGGGGACCACCACCTCCCCGGGGCTGTGCACTGAATGGGAGGGGGCCGCGCGGCCCCCTCCTGGAGCCCTTGATGGCCCTGGGGACCACCACCCCCAGGGCCGGCTCCTGCAGTGTCCCGGGGTGCCTACCCCCGGGACACTGCTGTTTGCAATGACAGGACGGAGCCTCGCGGCTCCCGTCCTGTCATTGCAAACTTGCTTTGGATATTGGAAGAGAGAGCAGGAAACCTGCCTCTCTTCCAATATCCAAGCTGATTGCTTTCCACATGGGGAGCAGCATGTTAGCTGCTCCCCATGTGTAAGCAATGCCGGCTCCCGTAGGACACGGGGAGCCGGCGGGACTGTGGGGGGTTTGGGGACCCCCCACAGTCCCCAACGAGAGGCCAGGCCCCGGGGGATGGGGTCCCCGGGGCCATAAGAGGCCACGGAGGGGGGCCACGCAGCCCCCTCCCCAAAGTAAAAAAAAATTTAAAAAAAAGTGCAAGGCCGGCCCCGGGGGATGGGGTCCCCGGGGCCTTAAATGGCCTGAGGAGGGGGGCCACGCAGCCCCCCTCCAAATAAAAAAAAACAGGCCATGCCCTGGGGGATGGGGTCCCCGGGGCCAATACAGGCCCAGGGAAGGGGGGCCACGCGGCCCCATTCCCGTTTTTTTTTTTTAATTTTAATTAAAAAAAAGGGGTAAGGCCCTGGGGGATGGGGTTCCCAGGGCCTAAAAATAGGAAAAAGGAAGGGGGCCACACAGCCCCCTTCAGGGGGGAAAACGATCGGGCCCGCAGGCCCCGCCCCTTCCTTCACCACTCTGCAAACGCGCCCCTGGCGTGTTTGCAGAGGGGAACGATCCCCTTGAATACTGGGGACCCTGGGGGCCAACTAGCCCACCAGGAACCTCCAGTATGCGCCAGGGGCTGCCTTGCAGAGAGGTGTACAGAGGCCACGCCCCTTTTACACCTCTCTGCAACGCAGCTCTATGGCGCTTTTTGGAGGTATATGGTGGGCTAGTTGCACCCCAGGGACCCTCAGGATTCAAGGGGAGTTAATCCTCCGACTTAAAACGCGCCACGGGCGCGTTTGCACAGTGGTGAAGGGAGGGGCGGGGCTTCAGGTGACATGTGTGCAAACAGGCCCCGTGGCGCGTTTTAAGATGGGGAATTAAATCCTCTTCAATCCTGAGGGTCTCTGGGGCCAACTAGCCCAACAGGTACGTCCAGAAAGCGCCACAGAGCTGCGTTGCAGAGAGGTGTAAAAGGGGTGTGGCCTCTGTACATGTCTCTGCAACGCAGCCCCCTGGCGCATACTGGAGGTTCCTGGTGGGCTAGTTGGCCCGTAGGGACCCTCATGATTCAAGGGGACTTAATCCCCCAACTTAAAACGCACCACGGGGCGCGTTTGCACAGATGTCACCTCAGGCCCCGCCCCCTCCCTTCACCATTGTGCAAATATTCCTCTAAAATCAGCCGAAATCCGAATTCCGATTTACTCACCTGTTATCAGGAGAGACCTCAGTGCTGCATCTTGGTGGAGAGGTGTGGTGCAGCGGCCAGGGCAGCTGACTTCGGAGCACAGGGCTCATGGTTCGATCCCCGGCTCTGGCGGCAGCTCAGCTCAGCACCATGTGACTCTGGGCAATAGCTCACTTAATTTCCACGACGGCCCCCAGCGCCTTGAGACCCGTAAGGGTGAGTAGTTCGCGCTTTACAAATACGGATTTTACATCTTTCAGCCCAGTACTGATCCTCAAAAGTAATTTTAACCGTACTTACCGGTAACTTGAATTTCCTTCATAGGCTAACATTGACTGGTTTCACTTGGAAATTCTTCTAAGTGTGGAGTTTTGGAACTTTAAAATATTCCTCTAAAATCAGCCGAAATACGAATTCCGATTTACTCACCTGTTATCAGGAGAGACCTCAGTGCTGCATCTTTCAGCCCAGTACTGATCCTCAAAAGTAATTTTAACCGTACTTACCGGTAACTTGAATTTCCTTCATAGGCTAACATTGACTGGTTTCACTTGGAAATTCTTCAAAGTGTGGAGTTTTGGAACTTTAAAATATTCCTCTAAAATCAACCAAAGTACGAATTCCAATTTACTCACCTGTTATCAGGAGAGAACCCAGTGCTGCATCTTTTAGCCCAGCACTGACCCTGAAAAGTAATTTTCACCGTACTTACCAGTAACTTATATTTTCTTCCATAGAAATCCATTGTCTGGTTTTCAGCAGAAAACTTTCAAAGTGTCGATTTTCACAAACTACAAATATTCCTTAAAAATCGCCTGTATGACTTAAACGCATTCTTTCAACTGTTTACAGGAGATGCACCAGTGCTGGATCCAGGATCCAACACTGAGTAAGAAAAAGTAACGATAACAGTTTTTACCTGCTAAGTGAATTTCCTTCCATAGGATAACATTAGTGATTCTATGAGAAAAAGTTTCTAAGTGTCAACTTTTAAAATACAATAATATTCCTTAAAAATCACTACTGTAACCAAAACGCTTTTACTCAACTGTTTACAGGAGATGTCCCAGGACTGAATCTAGGATCCAGTCCTGTGGTTAGAAAAGTAATCCATAAAGTAACTAATTGCATTTAACTAGAAATTCACATTGAGCTGAATGTTGCATTGTGTTTGAAAATGTGTTGCCCATTGCAACAACTGTAACTACTGTACTTAAAGTCTATTGCCTATGTGCAAAGTATTTAAACTAAAGTAATTCATTCTGAGAAAGTATTTTTTGTAATGTAATGTATAATGTAATTACAATGTAATTTAAAAAATAAAATATGTAAAAAAAAATTGTTTCTAAACAATTTGGAAATCAGTATGAAAAAAATTTATATAACAATTAATACATTTAAAAATTGTCATTTACAAAACCTTTGAAATTCACTGAAAAAACCGTAGGTTTCAGACATGTTATAGTTACAAATTAGCATTTAAAAAACCTTTGAAATTCACTGAAAAACCATAGGTTTCAGGGACGTTATAGTTACAAATTAGCATTTAAAAAACCTTTGAAATTCACTGAAAAAACCATAGGTTTTAGGGACAGTTATAGTTATTTGGACATTGCACTCGTACAAAACCCGTGAAATTCCCCGTTATAGTTAGTCCAGCTAACTATAACTCGCGCCCCGCAATGCACTGCTGATGACGTCACATATTACATCACTCATGACATGGTCAGTGACATCACTGATGACATCACTGATGACATCTCAAATGACATCACTGATGACATCATCCACGTGATAATTTCATGCATCTTCTCACACCCTAATATAACCTTTGATACACCCACTCTAAATTACAGACTGCCATTCGCAAAACCATAGACACTCCAACACCAATAACTACATACCCACTCACTGATTCTTAGGTCTACGCACACATCCACTCACTCACCCGTACAGTCACTCATACTTACGGTCACTCAGTACAGGACTATCATATGCACTCATACTCCTATATAGACACTCAAACACCGCCACTCATCCATAGAGGTACTCACACACCTAGTCAGTCATGCAAATAATTAAACACACTACCATTTACTCACCTATACAGTTATACACACACCAGCTCACTTACTCATACAAATACTAGCACATTCTTACGCTCTTATACAATCACTGATACAAGCACATACTCATCCATACAGCCACTATCACAATCACTCACTCTTGCTTATAGCTATTTATATACTCCAACACACATATATACTGCCTTTCACATATGTAGTTACTCACACATGTACCACTGGGACATACATTCACTCACTAACACACTCTTACACACACTTACCCACCCATACAGTCTATCACAGATGCACTCTTTAAACCATCCACCCAGTGAATCACCCACTCACACATCTATGCACAGAGTCGCACACACTCCTCCCACACAAACACTCAGGCACCCATACAGATACTCACACAAGCATTCAATAACTCATATAGACACTCATGTAGCTATTCACAAACACATGCAGCCACTTACACAGCAACAGACAGACGGATACAGACATTCACCCAGTTTAGTCACTAACCCATGCATTCAGTAAGATACGTTAAATCACTCACTTATAGAGTCAGTCACGCACCTACTAAATCATCCATACAGACACTTACACACCCACTCATTCTTCAATACGTCTTTTCCTATATATATTAAAAATATTTAAACTTTACAGAAACACAAAGTCACTGGATGATGTCATCAGTGATGTCATCAGTGATGTCATTTGAGATGTCATCAGTGATGTCATCAGTGATGTCACTGACCATGTCATGAGTGATGTAATATGTGACGTCATCAGCAGTGCATTGCGGGGCGCGAGTTATAGTTAGCTGGACTAACTATAACGGGGGAATTTCACGGGTTTTGTACGAGTGCAATGTCCAAATAACTATAACTGTCCCTAAAACCTATGGTTTTTTCAGTGAATATATATATATATATATATATATATATATATATATATATATATATATATATATATATATATATATATATTCACTGAAAAAAACCACAGGTTTCAGGGACGTTGTAGTTAGTCTGACATTTTACTCGTACAAAACCGGAGGAGATTCAGCTGTTATAGTTAGCTGAGCTAACTATAACTCACGCACCCGCAATGCACTGCTGATGACATCATATATTACATCACTCATGACATGGACAGTGACATCACTGATGACATCTCAGATGACATCTCAAATGACATCATCTAGTGACTGAGTTTTTCTAAAAAGTTTAAGAATGTGATATATATATGATGATTCAGTCAGTGTGTGACTGACTGTATAAGTGAGTGATTATACGTGTCTCAGTGAATGTATGGGTGAGTGACTAATCTGTGTGAATGTCTGTATCAGTCTGTCAGTTGGTGTGTACGTGGCTGCATGGGTTGGTGAATAAGTACATGAGTGTCTATATGGGTTATTGATTGGTTGTCTGAGTACCTGTATGGGTGCCTGAGTGTCTGTGTGTTGTGTGACTACCTGCATGGATGTGTGAGTGGGTGATTCACTGGTTGTATGGGTCCATGAGCGCGTCTGCGAGGGGCTGTATGGGTGAGTGAGTGTGCATATGGCTGTGTTGGTGAGTGAATGGATGTCTCAGTTGTATATGTGTGAGTAACTGCATATGTGAATGGCAGTATATGTGGGTGTTGGAGTATATAAGTGACTGTATGAGAGTGAGTGATTGTGAGAGTGGATGTATGGATGAGTGTGTGCTTGTGTCAGTGATTGTATAAGAGAGTAAGTATGTGTTAGTATCTGTATGAATAAGTGAGGTGGTGTGTGTATAACTGTATAGGTGAGTAAATGGCAGTGTGATTGACTATTTGGGTGACTGACTAGGTGTGTGAGTAACTCTATGGGTGAGTGGTGGTGTGTGGGTGTCTGTATGGGTGTATGAGTGCATATAATAGTGGTCGTATTGATGAGTGACTGCATGTATGAGAGACTGTATGGGTGAGTGAGTGGATGTGTGTGTAGACCTATGAATCTGCGAGTGGGTATGTTCTAACTGGTATTGGTGTGTCTATGGTTTCGAGAATGGTAGTCTGTATTTTAGAGTGGGTGTATGAAAGGTTATATTAGGGTGTGAGTAGGTGCATCAGAGATTAAGTGGATGATGTCATCAGTGATGTCATTTGAATTGTCATCAGTGATATCACTGACCATGTCATGAGTGATGTAATATGTGACGTCATCAGCAGTGCATTGCAGGGGCGTGAGTTATAGTTAGCTCATCTAACTGTAACGGCTGAATTTCTCTGGTTTTGTACGAGTGAAATGTCAGACTAACTATAACGTCCCTGAAACCTGTGCTTTTTTTAGTGAATATCCGAGGTTTTTTAAATGCTAATTTCTAACTATAACGTCCCTGAAACCTGTGTTTTTTTCAGTGAATTTCTAAGGTTTTTTAAATGCTAATTTCTAACGACACCTAGATAGGTAAGACGTGCAGAAAGAGAAAGAAAGGCGCAGAAAAAAACAAGAGAAGTGCAGAAAGAAGCAAGAGAAGTGCAGAAAGAGGCAAGAAAAGTGCAGAAAGAAGCAAGAGAGGTGCAAAAAGAGGAAGAACTCATGTAAAGCAACTGGTGCTATGTAAAGCGCTCTGATACCCGATACCTTCGGGTCAAGTTCGCGCTATATAAAACTCCGTAAAAAAAAAAAAAGAAAGGTGCAGAAAGAAGCAGGAGAAGTGATGAAAGACGCAAGAGAGGTGCAGAAAGAAGCAAGAGAAGTGCGGAAAGAAGCAAGAGAGGCACAGAAAGAAGCAAGAGAGTTGCAAAAAGAAGAGAGTGAGGTGCAGAAAGAAGAAGAAAGGTGCAGAAAGAGGCAAGTGAGGTACAGAGAGAAGCAAGAGGTGCAGAAAGAGGGTGCAGAGACAGAATATCGAATCAAAAATATCGACTTGCACTAATATCGAGTCATAAATCTCGTGGGTCAAAAATATCGACAGACAAAATATCGTAGTCAAGAATATCGATGTAAGGTAAGTAATATCAATGTCAAAAATAGTGTTTAATATTGTTTGCAAAAATATAGTTGTTAAAAATATTGATTTTTTAGTAATGTTATGTATTTTAGTATATATGTTATATGTGTGTGATGCATGTATTTTTTGTATAAGAATTCTTTGTATTTTTATTATATGTCTTAATATGTTAGTAGTAATTAATTTATTTTTGTTAGAATTTAGCGTTTTTAGTTCCGTAGCGGGTTGTGGGTTTATAGGGGAATAGGGTGGGAAGTAATTTAATTATAGTAAATTTATTGATTATATTTAGTAGTTATTTTTTTTAAGTCTATTTTAGCGTTTTTAGTTCTGTAGCGGGTTGTGGGTTTATAGGGGAATAGGGTGGGAAGTAATTTAATTATAGTAAATTTATTGAATATATTTTTATTTATTTACATTTGTTGAATTGAAATGTTATAGTGTTAAATGTGTAAATTAATTCTTTATTAATTATTTAATAATTAGTTGTTAATTAATTGTAATTAATTAATTGGCAATTAATTATGTTAATTGTGTAATGAATTTTAGGTGTGTGTTGTGTTTATAGGTGAAATGGTGGGAATGGTGGGAAGTAATTCATTCTTTATTAATTGGCAATTAATTATGTTAATTGTGTAATTAATTTTAGGTGTGTGTTGTGGTGTTTATAGGTGAAAATGGTGGGGCGTAATTTATTTTTAATTTATGAATTAATAATTAGTTAATTATTTTTTATTAATTAATTGGCAATTAATTATGTTAATTGTGCAATTAATTTTAGGTATGTGTTGTGTTTATAGGTGAAAATGGTGGGATTTTTTTTTTAAATTGATGAATTTATAATTAGCTAATTAATTTTAATTAATTAATTAGTAATTAATGATGGTGATTGTGTAATTATTTTAGGTGTGTGTTGTGTTCATAAGTGTAAATGTTGGGAAGGGTGGGAAGTAATTTATTTTTAATTGATGAATTAATATTTAGTTGTTAATAATTAAAATTAATTAATTAGTAGTTTTAAAATATTGTTTATTTAGTTTTAAGATAATTTTAAAAATTGTTTAATTGTTTAATTGTTATTAGTAATTTTTTCCCCTCTGCTATCCAACACTTTCCTTACTTTTGCACTCACTGGAGTGAGAATAGTAATTTTTACCCCTCCGCTGTCCAAAACTTTCCCTACTGTTGCACTCATGAGTGGGAATAGTAATATTTACCCCTCCGCCATCCAGCACTTTCCCTACTGTTGCACTCATTGGAGTTGGAATAGTAATTTTTACCCCTCCACTATCCAAAACTTTCCCTACTGTTGCACTCACTGGAGTAGGAATAGTAATTTTACCCCTCAGCCATCCAGCACTTTCTCTACTGTTGCACTTACCTTACTGGAGTGGGAATAGTAATTTTTACCCCTCCGTTATCCAACACTTTCCCTACTGTTGCACTCACTGGAGTGGGAATAGTAATTTTTACCCCTCCGCTATCCAGCACTTTCCCTATTGTTGCACTCTTTGGAGTGGGAATAGTAATTTTTACCTCTCAGCTATCCAATACTTTCCCTACTGTTGCACTCTTTGGAGTGGGAATAGTAATTTTTACCCCTCCGCTATCCAATACTTTACCTGCTGTTGCACTCATTGGAGTGGGAATAGTGATTTTTGCCCCTCCGCTATCCAGCACTTTCCCTACTGTTGCATTCACTGGAGTGGGAATAGTAGTTTTTACCCCTCCACTATCCAGCACTTTCCCTACTGTTGCACTCATTGGAGTTGGAATAGTAATTTTTACCCCTCCGCTGTCCAAACCTTTCCCTACTGTTGCACTCACTGGAGTGGGAATAGTAACTTTTACCCCTCCGCCATCCAGCACTTTCCCTACTGTTGCACTCATTGGAGTTGGAATAGTAATTTTTACCCCTCCACTATCCAAAACTTTCCCTACTGTTGCACTCACTGGAGTGGGAATAGTAGTGTAGCTCCTATTTCCCTAATAGGCTCTGCGCATTGGAATAATATATCCTATAGGTTTGACATAGGACTAAGGTCGGTATGTCCCTATCGAGTATATTAAACTTAATTACTTGTGCCAGCTAGCTCAGAGGCCACTAGAAACTTCTTGACGACAAGAAGGGAGTAGTTTCTGGCAGCCGCAAAACATGACCACTTTGTTTCTCTTTAGAATCAGAACGTGTCCCAGAGTCGTAGAAACAATAGATAACTATTTCACTCAGCTCAGTCGTGCATGTCTAGTTACTCTCAAAGTTACACAGAAATAACAGACGGGCGTTTCAATAAAAGGTTTTAATGAACAGTCTTGTTTCTGGTGTAAGTTAAATGTGCTGTTACGATCACAAGACAGTATGCGAGATAAATAATGTACAGAGTGAGCAGTAGAAATAAATAATACTGCGTTAGCATTATCTTTTCAGCATATATGCATTTACATAAAATGACACAGCCTAAGAATGCGAGTACTCATACGATGCGTTTCTAGCCCAGTTCTACCCCAGTGTTCCTAACCTATCCTAGGTGTAGGGAGAAGTAGAAGTAGGTGAAGTATTCCTTACTATAGTATACTAAGAGTATGTTAAGCCTAGTATGCCTAGTATGTCTAGTATGTCTAGTATGCCTAGAGTCTAGTATGCCAAGAGACCCTCTAGGTTCTAGTCTGCTCCATACCTGAAGAATGAGAGAGGTAGGAATCTCTTTCCAGACTCGAACTCCAACACCCCGCAAGGGAAGTTAGATCACTGGAAGCTGGACTCTCTGCGTGCAGGAATGACAGCGTCTTCTCAGTGCGTCCGGCCGGGAAACGGGCTCCTCTGAAGTCGAGGTCTCCTATGATTTACAGGGGTTTGGGAAGGTATATTTATACCAGAAAATGTTAGCATTGACGTGAGTCGGACAGCGGAAGACGTCGTGAATGAACCCCTAAGGAATAATGGTTCATGCATAATATAGGAGTCCTTGAAGAAATCAATAGTCCTGGGCTAGGGAAAGTCCCGCTGCCTAAGGGTCTGTTTTTTCATGAACTCGTTGTGACGTTAGGGTGGACGGATGTCGGAGACCATGCCTGTATTTGGAGTGCACGGTTTATGCCTAAATAAGGGCTGGGATTTTATGCCTATATAAGGGCAAGGCGAATTGTGCCTATATAAGGACATGATTCTAGAAAGCCCGTTTATGGACACCCTAGGAAGTATACAACACCCACTCCTCTTCGTGTGTTCGATAATACTAAAATGCTAAACATTAAAAATGCTAAACATTAAAAATAGAGTACTGCATATTAAAATATTTCCTAAAAGCATTAAAAAACATTAAAAATGCAAAAGGTACTGTACATTATTAAGCAATGCTTATCATTTCCAGCATAACGTTCGAAATAAATGCAATTGGAAAAAAATATACAAAGCAATATTTACATATGACGAAAATGATCGATAAGTTGTTCAAAATCAAAGTCATTTCCTGTCATGAAAAATAAATGAACTGATTTAGACACACAAGATGACTAAGTGTCCGTGGAAGTACCGCCAAGTCTGTATTATAAGGCTAGTTCTACTTTAAGCAGATTGAAGTGCCATTTTCGTTCGAAAAATGGGACAAAAGTTCAAATTTGGTAGAGTTCCAAAGTTTTTTGAAAAATGAAGGCCAAATTGTTACTGCTTCTCTGGAACACTGTATGCTGAATCAGAGTCAGTTCACGGGTCTGGTGTAAACATTAGATCATCTATTTCAATAGACAAAACATCATCCACTGTCGTTGGTGTAAGTTGGAACACCTCGTGAAGTAGATTGACCGCACAAAGATGTGAATCATCGCTCTCAGCATAGGTCGCCGCAGCAATGTTCGCGTCCGTTGTTACCTGTGTGCCTGGAGTTCTTTCTCGTACCTCAGCAGCAGCCGGAAGCGTCTGTGAGATCTCAATGAATGCTGACATCAGGATTGGGAGCCTCTGGGGACAACACAGAGCATGGGCCGTTATCGGGACCAGCAAAGTATCGACGTCCTTTGGCGTAGCTGATGGATATGTTAGACAAGCGTCCAACACGCATTCTTCACCGCATAGCAGGCATCGTAGAACAGGTAAGATGCAATCTTGCCAGATTGGTCTGAATGACAGGAACCAAGTTGTATTCAGGTCCCGTAGACGAGTCA
The DNA here is from genome assembly GCA_963921515.1 of Calotriton arnoldi. Classification (NCBI taxonomy): domain Eukaryota; kingdom Metazoa; phylum Chordata; class Amphibia; order Caudata; family Salamandridae; genus Calotriton; species Calotriton arnoldi. Next base: position 354,774 of record CAWUFW010010237.1, on the reverse strand, counting down.
TGCCCAATAGCTGTACTATTCGCTCACGGCACTTTCTTTCAAGGAGAGCTTTCTCCATTTCGCTCGGAGTGATGTCTGCGAATAGGCTGGCCATAGCGCAATAGCAGGAAGAGAAATAGAATTCCGGCAACAAGTGCTAGAATTAATGGTATGCCACCAAACACCGAATGTGCAAAGTTCGGGATTATTCCAAGTATTGCCTGGAAAGGTGCTAACAGACCGGAGCAAATGCCCTTAAATACATGTACAATTCCAGTTGTATCTGACATGTTAAAGATACGTGATATCATTTCTACGAAATGTATAGGGCAGTTTGTACGTATTAAAGTCTGTATCTCAGCCGAAGTCCTTGCTACTTGTAGATCATAGGTTTCTTTGGCCGAGGTCAAAGGCACTGTTTGCTGTAAAAGCATGGCTTTCATTCTGCTCAAAGTATCAAATCTTATAAAAGAGACGTTCAGCGAAGGCCATAGAGGCGACTCCCTGACTGTGTCTATTGGGGGAAACAATACTTGCATACAGCAAGTGACCCTGGAGTTGACCGTTACTAGATATGGGATGCCTGGCAACATTCCGCAGCAACTCTGATCATTCAACATGAGGTAACTCTCATTAGAAAGTTGTCCAAACGTTGGATTAATCACAGCAGCTGGTGTACCCCGCTGATGGCAAGACAAATTTGCCACAGAACCATTACAAGCCCCGTGTAAAGAAATGTCCTGACACATAAGTGAACCGGTCAGTGCATGTTTACAGTTAGTACCGCTCAAAAACACTTCACGATCCCCACTCCAACATCTATGTGTATACGGTAAATCCCAAGATGTCTTAATGTATTCCTTACCCAACCTTTCATATTTGCCTGCTTGCATTTGTCTGAGGCAATACTGAAACTGAAAAGTAGTCACAGGTAATGTTATTTTGCCATGAATAACCCATTCTGTAGCTGGTTTTTCTGCCACTGTGAATGGTAATTTCTCCAGTTTTTCAATGCTCAGCACTGTATACCTTGCTCCTCTTTGTGCCAATTCGATCTGTTTATCAGTGAGATTGTATTCTGCAAACAGAGACGACGTGTTGATGAAACGCCAAGGCACATAGCCCGCTCGCAAAGATTGCAGCGTCCAGCTCAATGACACTATAGAACGTAATTGAGATTGACCTTGTTGTAACATCGCCAAATCTTGTTCTAGAATGTCGATAGCAGAGGATACAATGCCATCCAATGAATATATTCTGGAGGACAAAGTTGTTAACCCATTGTCGACCACAGAGAGTGTTTTCTCTAAATTAATACGATCAAGTTCACGTATTCGTTCTGCGGCCTCTATCTGTGACACTTTCCATGCTTCATTATAAGCAGCATAAATGCCGGCATATATGAAACGTTTTTGACGCGGTTTTCTTGGTCCAAGCAAGAATTCCCTTAGATCTGCGTCATCTGCAAGTAAGGTTAAGTGTTGTTTCACATCCTGTAGTGTAGATCTATGCAGCCAATCGAGGCATAATTTTCCTACACTGTATGTTGTTACTACCCCCGGATGTTGTCTTTGGACATATCTTGGGTCTGGCCTATGAATAGTAAAGCCCTGAGTTTTATTCAGGAATCTTTCCTGACAGTTGTTTGTGTCTGTGGGCCAGATCAACCATTTCTTCCAATCAGGATTAGATCTGTTGAGTTGTAGTATATTGTCAACTGTCACCACTGCCTTTGTATCATTATCACTGGCAGGTGTTGGCACAGAAGGTGTTTTCATCTCTTTGATCTTGGCTATTCCAAGACAAGATGTCTGTTGGACGGTTTCATTCAAAAACAGTATTTGTTCAGGGATGATGCAGGCTCTAAATAAAGCTTCTATACCCTGTACTTGCCAATCTTTACTACCCCAGACAGTTTTTGTCTCTATTGTGTCTTTCCATAAGTCGAAACCCTGTGTAGACAGTTGGGCAATAAATGCTGCAGAGTAAATCTGTTTTGTATTAGTTAACATAATTTTCAGTCCTGTTTTGTTTACATTTTTATAGTAAAACGTTTCTGGATCAGATGTATTGTAACCTGAAAAATATGGAAACTTACTAGCAAATGCTTTTGAACTACCTTTTGGTGGTGTAGGACAATGTTCCCATTGGTTAAACATAAACACATTTCTAGGATATGCAGTTTTATGCAAATAATGATGACCATAGTGGTTATAACAATACAGTTGTTCATAGTCTGATGAACCCTCTAAATATTCATTTTTAGAAAATGCAGCAGATTTTTCTAGATCAAACATTATGTCATTCACAGTCTCAAAGTCCCAATCATCTGAATAGGTACTGGACGTAATTAAATCACTTAGTGAAATTTTAAACAAATGTGGAATGTTCAATTGTTCCGTCAGTCCGAAAATTTCATAATCCGTTTTGTCCCACACTATACCATCCTGTATAGGAATGGCTGTGATGTTCACTGATGACAAGTCTCTTGCTTCACGATGGGAAGATTTATGTGGTTTCAAAAGTACATTCACGTCTTTTCCTTCACTGTTCACATGGATGTATCTGCCACTTATAAGCACGCTTACAGTTGTTACCAAAGCTAGCCAGAGCAGGAAAACAAAAAGTCCAGATGTAATCCAGAGTTCAATCCATGGAGAAACCAGATAAGTCTTTTTCAGAAAGTGAATAAAGTCTTGTACTTGCTGCTTGAGTTTGAATGATGCTGGCGTCGTTTCAGGTTCGCTTGGATCTTCTGAGAACGTATCAAAGTCAATGAAATAGCCAGAAGCAGTTCTGTCAATTGTTGGAATTGCATCAGGATTTGTTGAAATCACAGGAGACAGTTCATCACGTGCCACGTTGGTGTAGACAGGTGTATTTGGACGAACTGTTACTTGGTTGTCAAGAGGGATGAGTTCCATTGCTTGGTTGCATAGTCCTCCATCAGTTACAGCTGAATTCTCGATTGTTATCAGTCTTTCAGTCTGAACCTCTTGGATAGTAGCGAGAGGAGTGCGTCTGCTACTAGGTCGGAGTCCACGAGGCCTACTGTTCAGTATTGGCCACATACTGTGGTTTGATCAGGTCGATGGACACAAATCTTTTCTCCTTTCTTCCAGCAAGGGGCGGCAGAAGTACTGTCCTTGTTCCTTGAACAGCTAGAACAGGTACTGGTTGTCTGTAAGAAGGTCCAAATTCCTTCTTGTCCGCAATTTTTTCTCTGACTAGATCCCCAACTTTTGGAATCCAGACAGGCCTTGCTGGGACAGCCGATGTTTCCCCAGTGGTGGTTGGCTGCAGGAATACGTTGCTTTGTTTCGTTCTTAACTTGTTTAGTTCCTGTAAAACAGCCAAACGATCTTTGATATCAAATGGTTTATTTTCCACCACTGTGCCTACGTGTTCAAGGTCTGGTACCCACATTCTTGTCCCAAATAGGACCTCATATGGAGTGACCCCCCTAGAGAACTTCTTGGCAGATTATTTAGTGCGCTCTGTACGCTATTGAGGTGTTTGACCCACCCATCACCCGAACCTAATACCCTAGCTGTTATAGACTGCTTTATGTCCCGGTTTTTCCTTTCCACAACAGAATTTCCCTCAGGATGGAATGGAGAGGAGTACCGCAATGCAACGCCCAGACTGGCCATGGCTTCTTTGTAAGCCCTAGAGCTAAACGCAGGACCCTGGTCAGAATGTAGCGTGCCTATTGCGTATGTGCCGATAAAGACTCGCAAATCTTTTATAACAGTTCGAGCGACAGCCGAGCGCTGAGGCCATAACCATAGGAACCTAGATTCAGTATTTGCGTGAATGCCTTTGTCCAGTGGGACGCCGGCGAGTAGATAGCCTAATGCTGTCTAACAGTGGTGTCTGTACTGGACTGCCGCATTCGCAGCATGGTGTCCGGTGGTTCTCTCGCTGTAATTTACAGTCTAAGCAGTTGTTGATGAATATGTGAATTTCTGTATTCATTCCAGGCCACCAGTACATCTCTTTTAACGTTCAAAATTGTTTTAGAGATCCCTTGATGTGACAGACCCTCCCTCAAATGTGTTTCATAAATCAAGGCTGCTCTTCGTTCCATGTTTGGAATTACCCTATCCCCCACTCCAGGGATTCGAGCAAAAGGAACGTTGTTCGCATCAATTACATAAGAGTACTTGAGTGGAAACTTTTTGGTAACGCTGCACTGCTGCCTTTGCTTGAAGCATTGACAGCCAACATTATCTCACCGTCTATTTTTGTTTTTGAACGAGTGATCGCAGCTACGGACGCCGTCTGAACAGCCCCCTTTGCGGCTTCGTCAGCCAATGAATTCCCTGCAACGTGAACGCCATCACGTTGATGACTCAGTGTGTGAATCACGTGAGCCTTTGGTAGTTCATTTTTCAACTGAACTACTTGTTCCCAAAGCAATTTATGCTTTATTGTGCCACCTTTTGCATCTTTGAAACCGTTTTCAAGCCAGGTTCGTATATAGTCATTATACGACTGAACACAGTAAAAGGAATCGCACACTATCAGTGTGAGGAATTCTCGATCCGTACTCTCAAGTGCCAGTTTGAATGCTTGTAGTTCAGCTCGCTGAGCTGTACAATCACCTAGTGATTGAGTTTTTGTGACCATAGGTCTGAAGATGCCATTTCGCATGCGACCTTTAACGATAGCACACGCTGCACTGTAAGCTTGCTTACTCCCTGTTGCGGGCTGTGCGGATCCGTCAGTGTAAATTATGAATTCGTACTGATCGAGAGGCAGAATCTCAGTGGGCAGAGGACATTCTTGTTCATATTGGAGAAATGCTTGTGTTTTTAAATCTGGATCAAAAACGTATTCAACATCAGTTGCAGCAAGAGAATTAACCCATTGTATCCATCTCGGATGTAATGCTTTAGCATTTGGAATGCTTGCTTTTGTGACCGCTTCTAAAGCTGGTACTGGGGTTACGACAATAATGCGTTTCCCTTGGGCTAAGGCTCTTTCTTTTGCTACAGCTGTTTGAACTGCTGTTAGAATTTTTCAGTAGAACTGAAGCGCATTTCCGCTTGTGTGTACAAATGGGATTTGTATGCGATTGGTATTTTTTCACCCTCATTGAAGGTTAAGTATGTGAATCCACATTGACCCGAAATTATTCGGATCACCAAATTACGTTGACTTACACGTGTTTGTAAGTGATTTGTTGCTAACATGTTAGCCTGGAGTGAACGCAAAATTTCTGTGTGTTCCTGTGTCCAGTTTTTGATTGAAAAATCAGGTTTTATTAATGCGTAGAGAGGTTTAACTCTTTCTGCGTAATTTAGAATGTATGTTCTTCCAAAATTGAGGAAACCCAGAATGGATTGTAAGTGTTTTAGCGTCTTTGGAGGTTGGAGCAGCGCACATTTCTCTAGAAAGTTAGCTGCCAAGCTCTTGCCTTCACTTGAAAGCTCATATCCCAAAAATAGGACATTGAGATGGGCAATTCGTGACTTTTTAAAGTTGAACTTGTAGCCCTCAGAGGCGAAACCCAGTATAATGGTGCTCACCCTGTTCAAGTGTTTTTCCAGGTTGTCATCTGTCAGATATATATCATCAACATAGGACAATGCCTCGTTGTCATAAATTTGTAGTAACTCCGTTACCCTCGCTGAGAATAAACCTGGGCTGTTCTTGAACCCTTGTGGGAGTCGACAAAAGTGACGCTGGGTACCCATTATGGAGAATGCTGTTAAGTACCTGCTTTCAGGGGGCGTGGCCAAGGCGCACGGCGAAATGGCCGCAGGCTAAAAGAGCACCGGAAGCCGGCCAGCGTGTAGGACCATTCAAGACCCGATTTATGTGCAGCGGACTGGCCGAGACTGAGCGAATGGCCGTCTGAAACGCCGGGGCAGACTTTGGGCTCATTGGTGGCCGTGTGGAGGTGTTGGAGCCGCAGGGAGCGGGCCCGATGTTGATGCAGGCCCTGTGTTGAAAATGGCGGCTGGGCGCAGCTTCGGGGAGGACAGGCCGCGTGTGCGATGCGGACATGGCAGAGACCGTAGCCCTGCGGTAGAGTGACTGGGACCCAGGCGGAGGCGCACTGAGGCTGGCGGTCGGTCTTGCGGCTGCTGGAAATCCTCGAGGGGACTGGCTGCGCTGAGATGCTGAGAAGCTGCGTAGCCCCCGCAGGGTGGAGCGGCAAAGTGACCCGGAGGCCCGACTGAGCTCCTGTGTGAGGCGCGGCAGGTAAGGGGACGGCGGTGAGCCGGGGGGGGGGCGAGGCTGGTGTTGGTGGAGGAACCGGGGGCCCCGGGGCAAGGTAAAAGGCTCGCCGGGGGGTCCACTGTGGTAATCCGCCGACTCACGGCCGGCGCTGTCCTCTGTGCGAGCTCCGGTGCACCCGTTGATCCAGGAGGCGGGCGGGGAGGCAGGAGCCCGTAGTTAGCGCGTACCCACCCTCCTGTTGGTATTGGCCCCTGCACTTACGTGCGGTATGGGCCGGCACAGGCGGGGGGCCGTAGGACGGCGGGCACTGCAGCCTTGTACCGCGAGAGAGTAGCGAAGCGCCCGGGGGCAGAGTCGTGGCCGCTGTGGCCTTTGGGGTCCTGCTGGATGGGATTGTGACGCCCTCTCAATCCGTGGTTCGGGGGACTAATATGGCTCCGGCTTGGTGGTGTTGAACAGCGACTTTATCGGATTTGACTGACGCCTGGTGCCCGTTTCTGTGCATGCTGCTGGCGATCTGTCTGGCCCAGGTGCGCTGTAGCCACGGTTGGTCTGGTGGAAGACTTTGCGTTCAGGACCTTTGCAGTGAGGGGCCTGGAGCCTGGAGACACCCCCGTTTTGCAGAGACACGTGGGAACCCTCCCTCTGTGTTTTTGGCCTGAGTTCTGGGCGGCTGATCCTTTGTTAGGAGACCCTGAGGAGGCGAAGAGAGGGCCCCAGGTGTGGCTACTGGGGCCGGGCGCACCTGCTCAAAATGGGTAAACCTGATCCCAAGCAGCCTAAGCTGCCCTTTGAGAAGCGGCACACAAGAACTGGCGAGGCCTCCTCGGACCAGGAGGTCTCAGAAACTGCGATGGGCGACGCGCTCCCACCTGGAGAGGATCTTCGCTCCATATTGCAGGAGGTCAGATCTAGCCTCAAAACAATAGACAGCAAAATAGACTCCTCTCAGCAGGCCTAGAGGCGGTGAAATGCAGAGTAGACACACACGAACAACGCCTGGATACTTTGGAGAATAGGGTGTCCGATACACAGGATGAGCACACCGAGACCAGGTCGCAGCTCCTCAGTATGGAAAAGGTTCTGAATGTCATCAAGGCAAAGAATGAAGATTTAGAAGCCAGATCACGTAGGAACAATGTGCGCTTGCTTGGCCTGCCGGAATCCACCGCTATGGGCAGGATGGACGTCTTCATCAATGATTTGCTTCGCGACATATTTGGATCCGCCTTGTCGCCGCTGTTAGCTGTTGAGAGGGCACATCGTACATTGGGGCCTCGCCCGCAACCGGGCCTTCCGCCGCGGCCGATCCTGATCAGACTGCTTAATTACGCAGACAGAGACACTGTTCTCCGAGAGGCACGTGCTAAGAGTCCCATTGTCCATCAGGGGAACACCCTGTCTTTCTTCCCGGACTATACGCATGCGGTGCAGGTGGCGCGGAGGGAATTCAGCCAAGTGAAGAAACTGCTACATGACTCATCCATTCCATTCTCCATGCTCTACCCGGCCAGGCTGAGGGTCTCGCACGATGGGCAAACACATGTATTTGACGATGCCAAATCTGCGCTGAAATTTGCCCGGCATCTAAGGCCTCGGGGTCTCGCCGGGGGTCCCCGGCTGCTGTGGCGCAGGCTAACTCCCTGGAAGATAATGACTGAACACTATTGCCCACATTGCAGATCGCGCGTTAATGCTGAATATCTTTGCTTACTGAGCTGTTAGTTGTAGTTGTGGCTTGCCCATACTGGGGTTTTGATTGCATGCTGAGCTTACCCCGAGATGTCACAATTTAAAATGTATTTTGTATGTTTGGCTGGGTTCCCTGTCGAGCCTTTTGGGTCCAGATTTTTGTTGGTCGCTCATGGTCATTACGAAGCTGAGGGTCTCGTTTATATAAGGTATGGGCCTGGCTCCCGGGTCTCGGATGGCTGAGTCGCCTTGCGGCTTACCCCCTGGGAGACCTCCCTTTTCTATTGCATTAATCATGTTTTTGGGTTTGGACAATTGGGGTGAGGGTGGGATCTGGTTCTCAACCTGTTGGGGTGGTTGTAGTGGGCGGGGGTGGGGGGTTCAAGGTTTAACACTGTTTTTAAAGAGAGAGGTAGATGACTGGTTTTGTAACAGTTGGAATGGCACTTTGATAGATTCAGACAATGGTTCTTGATTATGTGGGTCCAGCAACACAAAAGATACTTGATATGGGAGATGGGTACACGCGCACATTCATGGCATTAGACCTGTTATGACCACAGTTAGGTGTTTAAGCTGGAACATCAGGGGGTTGAACAACTTCAAAAAGCACGAATGGTTCATACTTATATGAAGAGGCACCGCATTGATATAAGTTTTTTGTCTGAAACGCATCTTCAACCTGGGGATGACGCTAAGCTGCATAATAGATATTGGGGAGAAACTTACTCTGCCGCATACTCTAACTATGCTCGTGGGGTGGCTATCCTGGTTAGGCGTGGTCTGTGTTGGAAGCGGGATAGCACGCTGTTGGACCCTGAGGGTCGATATGTCCTTCTCTCCGGATATTTAAACACAACTCACCTTACCCTAGCGGCCGTTTATGGTCCCAATATTGATGACGACCAATTCATGTTAAATGTTTGGGCAAAAATAGTGGCTGTGGGCGCAAACCAAGTGATCTGGGGGGGGGGACTTTAATTCTGTTATAGATGACTATATGGACAGGGAAGGGGCGACACGCACCCCACATCCGCATACTACTAAGTTCCTCTACTCGCTCCTGTCAGACCGGTTGCTGGCGGATGCCTGGCGCATCCTTCATCCGTTTCAAAGAGAGGGTACATGTTATACCCTGGCCCATAAAGCATGGTCCAGAATTGACTATTGGTTGGTGTCATTGGAGTTGATGTCATGGACGGTGGAGGTGGCTCACCTCCCCCGGACGTTGTCTGACCACTCCCCTATTTTGCTTAGCTGGAATATTCCAGACACTGCTCCTAGGACGTTTAGCTGGAGGTTGCCTCCCTCGGCATTGCTTGACGGAGCTTTCAGAGCTGAGATTTTTGAAGACATCATAGAATATTTTACTAGGAACGAGGGCTCGGTAGATACAGCGGCTTCTTTATGGGAGGCCTTCAAGGTAGTAATTCGGGGGGCATGTATCGCTAAGAGTTCTGGAGTGCTCAGATCCATTCACAGTACCCTGGCTAGGATTGAGGATAAAATTAAGGCTTTGGAAGCGTCCTACCATGATACACAAGACGCTGACACCTTGGCGTCTGTTAGAGAGGCCATATCCGAGTTTGAGGAAGAAGCAGATAGGGAGCTGAGATTCCTTGGTAGAGCGAGGCAGGCTAGGAGCTATGGGGAGGGTGACAGGCCTGGAAGATCATTGGCTTGGCTGCTCAGACAGGGCTCCCACCCACCACACATTTTAGAATTGGAGACAGCTGAAGGTGGCTCTGTGTTTGGGCAAACTAAGACACATGCAGTTTTAACAGATTTTTATAAAAACCTATATACGTCAAAAGGAAACATAGATCAGGCTAACATCCAGGCATATTTGGACTCGCTGCAGTTGCTGTGGTTGAGCCCTAAGCATAGGGAGTATTTAGATGAGCCCTTTACCCTTGCAGACATTACTGGAGTGATACAAGCCTTGCCGGGTGGTAAGGCCCCTGGAATTGACGGGCTCCCAACATCCTTTTATAAGGTTTATGTAGAACAGTTGGCGCCTCGCCTACTAGACGTTTACCAGGAGGCCATTGATAGTGGAGTTCTTCCACCCTCACTGAGAGAAGCGGTAATTATCAACCTGCTCAAGCCTGACAAACCCTCCACAAGTTGCGACTCATACAGGCCCTTATCTCTACTGAACGTAGATGCTAAAATATTAGCCAAATTAATAGCGAACAGACTCCAACCACTGATGCCGCTGATTGCCAGACCAGACCAATCGGGGTTTATCCCTGGCCGCTCCACGGCGCACAATCTACGCACCTTTTTCTCAATCATACACCAGTTGGATCCCACATTACCAGCAGTGGCGGTATTTTTGGACGCCACAAAAGCCTTCGATTCCCTCGAATGGCCCTATCTCTTTGCAGTTTTGTCTCATTTAGGGGTGAGTGCCAAATTTTTGAAATTGATCCGCTTATTATACTCTGCTCCAAGGGCACGTGTGCTGGCGAATGGTATCATCTCTGAACCTTTTGATATTTCCAGGGGCACTAGGCAGGGGTGTCCGCTTTCCCCACTACTGTTTGCGGTGGCCATGGAACCTCTTGCGGCAAAATTGCGTCAACATCATTCCTCACGTGGATTGGTGTTCTCGGACCGGAACCTACTCACGTCGCTGTACGCGGACGACATTACCCTATATGTACGGTACCCAGACGTAAACCTAAACCCTCTGCTACGCGAAATGCTTAAATTCGGTAGCCTATCGGGCATAAACATAAATTGGCAGAAGTCGGCGATCTTACCCCTGACGCAGGCACCGGTGGAGAAAACATTGGATTTCCCCTTGATGTGGCAGGAAGAAGCTGTGAAATACTTGGGCATTTGGCTGAGCTCAGACATGCAGCGTATTTGGGATTTGAACTTTGGCAAGTTGCTAAATTGGCTGATAGATAAAACTAAGTTCTGGTCTGCTCTCCCCCTGTCTATAGCGGGGCGCATTGCAATCTTGAAAATGATTGTCTTGCCTAAGTTACTCTATTTGTTTACGAATGTCCCCATTCCGTTATCGAGAGCGTTTTTTGGGCAGCTGCGATCGGCGGCGATATCGATGGTCTGGGCTGGTCGTCAGGCGAGAATCAGCTGGGATGTCCTTACGCGACCGATGGGAGAGGGTGGTCTTGGGGCCCCAGACTTTGAATTATATGCGCTTTGTGCACAGGCGCAATTCCTACATCATTGGGTATTCCCGATACCTTTCCAACCCCATTTGGCGACTGAACGGGATATTGCAGATCCCATCCCCCTTTCAGTTGCGGTTTTTCATGCCTACCGCAGGTCCCCGAACGAGATTAATACGGTTGAGACTTTGCGCTGGGCTTGGGAAGGTCTGAGGAAGAAGGCGCAATTTCCGTCACTGACCGCCCCTCAGGTACCACTGGCCTATCATCCACTTTTTCCATGCTTGCATGATAAGGGGGCAATTGAGAGGGTGCACAGGTTTGGCCTGCGGAAGATGGGTGATGTTTATCCTGACGGGAGATTCAGGTTGCCAGAGCTACCGCTGCTAGGGCCCGAGCCTACACTGCTAGATAAGCTTTCACTGCACCAAATTGCAACTGCCTGCAGAGCACATAATGTGAATTTTCCTGTGCAACCGCCCACATTTCAGCCATTGGCTAGCATACTCACCTCCCCTTCCCCCCGAAAACTGGTGACCAGGCTTTATAGAGCTACGCAGTCGCACATAGTACACTCGTGCCCTAGAGAAATGGCGCAGGGATATTCCAGATTCAATAACGGACGAAGTTTGGGCTTCATGCTGCGCACAGACGAAGCTGTTATCGCCTAATTACAGAATTAGGTTAATTCATTTTAAATTTTTGAACAGATACTACCATACCCCAGTGCATTTACACCGTATAGGGATTAGAGCCACCTCTGACTGCTGGAAGTGTTGCAGAGAAGGTGCAGCGTTCATGCATGTGGCCTGGGAATGTCCGAGGGTGGCTTGCTATTGGGTGGAGGTGGCTGAGGCGATTGCGCAGATCATTGGCCAGCCCCTGGTATGTGAGCCAGTACGCATGTTGCTGGGTTACGTGGCGGAGGTGAAGCAGGAGCGTAGACGCTTGACGGCCATGCTTCTGGTCCTGGCTCGACGCCGATTGGCTATGCATTGGGGTTCTCCTGTGGCACCAAGCCTGCAGAACTGGTTAAAAGATGTGGTGTATTGCCAGGAGCAGCTGGCCTGTTTCTGGGAAATGACGCCACAGTCTGCTCGTCCAAAAGACATTTGGGGTCCGTTCACAGCTTGGTTGAGGCTTCGCGACGAGACCAGTAATGAAGAACTGGACCCCATGCTACAGGAAGAGTCTTGTGGTGAGCTAGGCACCTGCTGAATGTGAGAGACTGGGGAAAATGTCGTATGCTGCGGCTTTGTCGGCCCCTGTTCCAGGTGGAGAGGCAATGGGAAACGTCACTTGTGGGTTGGAAGGAACTGATCTGTGTAAAATGCTGTGGCTGAATGTGTATAGAGGGAACGCTTTCTTTTTGCGTACGTTCTCCTGCTATATATTGATGTCAAAGGCCGTATATCTATTAAGGTGATGTAACCATGTCATATCTGTTCTCTCTCTGTTATAAAATCAATAAACAAAGTTTAAAAAAAGTACCTGCTTTCAGGTGCTATATTTTGACAAAAGAAACCATTTGAGATATCTAATGTGGATTTATATTTTTTACGCACAATGTTATTCATTAATGCTGTGCTATGTGCATTTTGCACTGCAAAAGTTTTAGAACAAGTGTTTAGGTGTCTGTAGTCCAAAACGAGACGGTATGTATTGTCTGGTTTGGAGACAGGAAACAAAGGATTGTTCATTGAGGAGGTGCATGTTTCAATCACCCCTTGATATTCAAGTTGATCTAAGATCTCCCTAACCTGTTTTTTAGCTTCTTGCTTAATAGGATACTGCCTTTGTGCAGTTGGTTCATGTTTCAGATGTATTTTATGGTGAGGAGAGTCCTCATCCCATCCTACATGATTTTTATATAATGCTGGGGCCTGGGCCACTGCCCATTTCCTGGCATATGTATATCTTAGATGCATTGGTATATGGTTGGAGAAGGCAGGCATAATAATGTCCTCGCCGTGTGGGCACTCCCTGACAAATTGTGGTGGCCAGTCCTTTTCTGCTAGAAGTATGTCATAACCCTTTGATAGTCTTTCCCAAAAGAGTGCTTTAACCTGTCTAGGTTTGTCTCCCTCCATCCGGAGTGTTATGTCATATAACTTTTGTGGAGTACTAACCCTGGTATCTACAGTCTCTACTGTGATGTACTCATTCAAGTCCACTATCTCCAGAAGTTCCATCAGGTTCTGGCGAGCTATTGTGACTTCTGCTGCACTGTCGAGCATTGTCTGAGCCCATTCTCCGTTCTTGAGTTCTGTTCTCAGTATTCTCGGCATGTCTGATCTTTAGACCTGCTACTTTCTTTTGGAGAATTAAGGTTTTGCTTTAGTTTTTGGAGCGTGTTTGTCGTCTTTCGATTTCACGCGTTCTTCTCTATGTTCTGTTCGTCCTCTTCTTTCCGAAGTCTGTGATGAGACCTGAAAGGGACGAGAGGAACGTGTATCAGTATCTTGATACCTATCAGGTTTTCTCAAATTATCCCTATTCCTGAGGTTATACCTCCTTTCAGAGGGCTCCTTTGAGGAGACCTACCTCGGGATTGAGAACCTTTCTCGTTTGAATTTTGTTTATTAGATTCCCACTTCTTTTAGAAGATGTAGGAGTTTGTTTAATTGAGTCCTTCTCAGGACTTTCAGATAGTTTTGGTTTAACTGGTCTCCCACCCAAACTATCTCTGCCTAATTCTGCATAAGATTGTTCTATTATTCTGGGTAGCTCTGTTTGATGTTCTGTAACATCAAATTCCCTTAATTTTTGTCGGATCGCCACTGCTGCTGCCTCCCCTTTAATATTAGATAATATTATTGTTGAGACCTGGTCGAAATTTTTCAGTAATTTCATACCTAAATTTAAAGCAGGCTCTGCCCCGTATTCGTTTTGAATTTGTTTTATGACATCAGGTATTACCGCAATTGACGGAATGCCGTGTGTTTTAGTGTAGATGGCAGCAAAGACTGATCCCCAAGTGGTGCAGTCTTCCAGTTATGGTGTGATCCCCATCGGCAAACTGATGGTTAGGATTCTGTGTTTCTCATGCGGGCTAGTATTTGGAAATACTGCTTCGATTTGAGTAATTTTTTGAGCTATCCAAAACGGAATTTGCTCACGTTTTGTGGGCATTTTACCCATGACTGCGTATAGAGTCTGTGGTGTAATTTTTAGTGTATTCCCCTGGTGAGGGGTTGTATTTGGAAGTGTTAATGGTTGCTGGACTGTAAAAGTCTGCATGACATATTGGACCAATTGTCTGTAGATTTTTATTAATTCTTGTATTTGAACAAGTAAGTCCTCATCTGACATTATATCCAGTTCAGGATGAGGTGTGTAGCCGGCTAGAATCGGCCATGTTGCTCCTGGTCTACCTAGTGGACCGAGCCTGGTTATATTTCTGTGATGTTTTAGGGCGCCTTTAAACCAGAGCTGGTGCTCTTGGTATGTTAAAGGAATTTCTATATCCTCGAAAGGAATGTATTCCTCTGGTGGTTCATCTTCTTTGTAGAAGTGAAACATGTGTGTTACTGAATTGGATTCAGGAAATATTACCCATGAATAGAATACCTCTGTCTGAAAGGATTCGTGTGCCTCTATCACGAAAACTGCTCTACCTCCTCTCGGTGGTAGGCCATGTTTTATAAGTTTTAGAGTAATGGCTCTTCTTAAGTTTGGAGCGATGTCAATGACACCCTCCTCGGTTTCATTTAAACCTGTATTGTTAAAAAATGCTGGTTGGGCTGGATCAGCCGCAGCTCCACCGTTTCCGGCGGGATTGTCACCGTTTAAGGACATCTTGTTTTATGAAAAATGTAGAACAAGTTTCAAGGAAACAAAGATAAGGTGCACAATATTTTGGAACACTGTATCCTTCAACGTTGAGCAAACCAAACAGCTAATATATAGGGTACTGCCCTATGTAGCCGTGGCGGATACTTAACCCTGCCCACGCCAGACGTCTTTTGGAGTATATGGGTAGGGGTCTCTGAGAGAAAAAGAAGAAGCACGGCTGAGTTACTCAGTATCTAACGTTGAATTACTGCCTTACCAAACCGTTGGGCGCCATGTAGTGTAGCTCCTATTTCCCTAATAGGCTCTGCGCATTGGAATAATATATCCTATAGGTTTGACATAGGACTAAGGTCGGTATGTCCCTATCGAGTATATTAAACTTAATTACTTGTGCCAGCTAGCTCAGAGGCCACTAGAAACTTCTTGACGACAAGAAGGGAGTAGTTTCTGGCAGCCGCAAAACATGACCACTTTGTTTCTCTTTAGAATCAGAACGTGTCCCAGAGTCGTAGAAACAATAGATAACTATTTCACTCAGCTCAGTCGTGCATGTCTAGTTACTCTCAAAGTTACACAGAAATAACAGACGGGCGTTTCAATAAAAGGTTTTATTGAACAGTCTTGTTTCTGGTGTAAGTTAAATGTGCTGTTACGATCACAAGACAGTATGCAAGATAAATAATGTACAGAGTGAGCAGTAGAAATAAAATAATACTGCGTTAGCATTATCTTTTCAGCATATATGCATTTACATAAAATGACACAGCCTAAGAATGCGAGTACTCATATGATGCGTTTCTAGCCTAGTTCTACCCCAGTGTTCCTAACCTATCCTAGGTGTAGGGAGAAGTAGAAGTAGGTGAAGTATTCCTTACTATAGTATACTAAGAGTATGTTAAGCCTAGTATGCCTAGTATGTCTAGTATGCCTAGAGTCTAGTATGCCAAGAGTCCCTCTAGGCCCCGCAAGGGAAGTTAGATCACTGGAAGCTGGACTCTCTGCGTGCAGGAATGACAGCGTCTTCTCAGTGCGTCCGGCTGGGAAACGGGCTCCTCTGAAGTCGAGGTCTCCTCTGATTTACAGGGGTTTGGGAAGGTATATTTATACCTGAAAATGTTAGCATTGACGTGAGTCGGACAGCGGAAGACGTCATGAATGAACCCCTAAGGAATAATGGATCATGCATAATATATGAGTCCTTGAAGAAATCAATAGTCCTGGGCTAGGGAAAGTCCCGCTGCCTAAGGGTCTGTTTTTTCATGAACTCGTTGTGACGTTAGGGTGGACGGATGTCAGAGACCATGCCTGTATTTGGAGTGCACAGTTTATGCCTAAATAAGGGCTGGGATTTTATGCCTATATAAGGGCAAGGCGAATTGTGCCTATATAAGGACATGATTCTAGAAAGCCCGTTTATGGACACCCTAGGAAGTATACAACACTTTCCCTACTGTTGCACTTACTGGAGTGGGAATAGTAATTTTTACCCTCCGTTATCCAACACTTTCCCTACTGTTGCACTCACTAGAGTGGGAATAGTAATTTTTACCCCTCCGCTATCCAGCACTTTCCCTATTGTTGCACTCTTTGGAGTGGGGATAGTAATTTTTACCTCTCCGCTATCCAATACTTTCCCTACTGTTGCACTCTTTGGAGTGGGAATAGTAATTTTTACCCCTCCGCTATCCAATCCTTTCCCTACTGTTACATTCACTGGAGTGGGACTAGTATTTTTTACCCCTCCGCTATCCAATACGTTCCCTACTGTTGCACTCACTGGAGTGGGAATAGTAATTTTTACCCCTACGCTATCCAACACTTTCCCTACTGTTGCACTCACTGGAGTGGGAATAGTAATTTTTACTCCTGCGCTATCCAATACTTTCCCTACTGTTGCACTCACTGGAGTGGGAATAGTAATTTTTACCCTTCTTTTATCCAACACTTTCTCTACTGTTGCACTTTCTGGAGTTGGAATAGTAAAATTAATTATTCCGCTATCCAACTTTTTCCCTACTGTTGTGTTTATTGTATTGTGAAATGTACGTTTAATTATTTTTTATAGATAAATGCTTGAATTAATTATAAACTAATTATTTTTTAATTTTAAATCATTTATATATGTATATATTTTATTTTTATATAATTTATAAGTTTAAAAATTAAATAAAGATAAAAGTTAATACATTATTTTAAAGTTAATATATGTATATGTATAGAATATTATGTTTGTGTGTTTATATTTTTTCAAATTAAGTTTATTTATATTTAGTTAAAATATATATTACATTTAATTAATTTTGTTAAAGATAATATTAATATTATATATATTTAACATATATCATTTTATTTTATTTATATTTTCAACTTCGATATTTTTTATTGGATATTTTTGTACTTACCTGTTAAGGTATTGGAGTCGATATTTTTGCAGTCGATATTTTTTCCTCGATATTTTTAACATCAATATTTTTCACATCGATATTATGTCAGTGATCCCAGAAAGAGACAAGAGAGGTGCAGAAAGAGGCAAGAGAGGTACAGAAAGAGGCAAGAGAGGTGTAGAAAGAGGCAAGAGAGTTGCAGAAAGAATCAAGAGAGGTGCAGAAAGAGGCAAGAGAGGTGCATAAAGAAGAGAGTGAGCTGCAGAAAGAGGCAAGAGAGGTGCAGAAAGAGACAAGAGAGGTGCAGAAAGAGGCAAAAGAGGTGCAGAAAGAGGCAAGAGAGGTGCAGAAAGAGGCAAAAGAGGTGCAGAAGAGGCAAGAGAGGTATATATATATATGTATATATTCAATCTCCTCTCACTGTTACAAGGAAGGAATCAGCACTCAGATTGTAGTTTGGAAGTATTTAATCTGCAAAGGACGCGATCCACGCGTTTCGGCTTGTCCGAACCTTGATCACGATACAAGACGTCATTGTAGCTTCCTTATTTACATGTACAAATGCCTCCAGTTGCCAACATTAACAAAGAACTATATATTACATTAAACTAAAAAGCTGTCGGCCCTATTGGCCTGGTCACGATGCGAAAATTCAGGAATTCATACAATAAAGAAAAGAAAACAAGTGTTAATATGCACACAATGTCATTTCAGCATATCTTACCCATGACCGCCGTACCTGCATGTTCGTCAACGTGACTTGTTCATAATAAACATACTTACGATTGCAAACATCAACATAAACAATGGACTACACATTACTTTAAAGTGAAAGGCTATCGGCCACATTGATCTGGGCACGTTGCCTATTATAGTGGTTGTTACACGAAAGAAAAGAAAAAACAGAGGTGTTAATATATACACACTATCCCTAAATAAAGTTCTAGCGATTATAGTTCCATCTCCATTCACAGCTCATTTGAGATGTCATGAGTGATGTCACTGGCCATGTCATGAATGATGTAATGTCTGAGGTCATAAGCAGTGCATTGCGGGGCGTAAGTTATAGTTAGCTCAGGTAACTATAACTGCTGAATTTCACTGGTTTTGTACGAGTGAAATCTGAGTCTAACTATACGTCCCTGTAATCTTTGTTTTTTTCAGCAAATTTCTGTTTTTTTTTTAACATTAAGTAAGATGCCTATCACAATGGATGGTGGTGGGTTGGAAGCAGGGCCTGGCCTGGCATTGTGCTGCCCCCACCCAAGCTTGCTGCTCCTGCCTCCCCTCCTCCTTGCCATCCATTGTCCAAGTCCATGCCCCTGCTCCCTCATTACAGCCCTGTGTGGCCGTTGTTCTGCCACTAGCCTTCCCGCCTTCTCTGAACAGTTAGCTTGCTGCCCCATCCACTTCCTCCCCATCCACTGTTGTCTGAATCCATGTACTAGCCTCTGATGTGCTGCCACTGCCCTCCATTCAGCATGATGTCCCAGTCCACTCCTCCTGCCTGCCATTGCCCAATTCTATGCCCCATCATTGCCCTCCTGCTTAGCCTCTGTGCTTAACGTGCTGCCCCTACTCTCCTTGCCCCTGTCATCCGATGTCTGTGTGCATGCCCCTGATCCATCCTTTTTGCCCACCATGTTCATGGACCAGCCCCTCCTATCAACTCTGAGTGTTCTGTTGAGCTGCCACTCCCCTCCCACCTGCCTCGCATTGTCAGATGACTGTAACCTCTCCCTGCCACCTCCACTCTGCCTTTCCATGTTCCATGCCCTATCCCCTTCCTCATGTCCTCCATGGTCCATTTTACTGCCACACCCTTCTGCCCTCCCTGGTCTGTTGTGCTGCAACTGCTCCTCCTGCCTGCCCCACGTGGTCTGTTGTGAGGCCCCTTCCCCTGAACTCTCTTGTCTGTGCCCAGCTCCTACCCCTCCCTTCTATCCTCCATGATCCTTTGTGCATGCCCCTGCCCCCTTCTTCTTGCCCATCATGGCCATTGTGCTGCCACTAACCCTCCCGCTTGCCATGCATGGTCTTCTGTGCTGCCATGGCCCCTCTCACCTTCCCTGTGTGGTCAGCTAGCTGCCCCTGACCCCCTCCCACCTTCCCTCCATGGTCTGTGTGTATGCCATTATAGTCTCACTGTCGCCCTACATGGTGTGTTGTGCTTCTAGTGCCCATCCTGCCTGACCTCCATGGTCAGCTTGCTGCTCCTGCCCCCCTGCCCCCTGCCCTCCATTTTCCAAGTGCCGAGCCCTATTCCCTCCCTCCTGGCTTGTCTGTTCCATTGTCATGCCTCTGATCCCTCCCTCCTGCCCTTTATGGTCCGTTATGCTGCAGATTTCTCTCCTGTCTGTCCAGTATGGTCAGCTTGCTGCCATTGCCTCTTTCCCCTCTGTTCTCTGTTGTCCATGTGCATGGTCCTGTCCCCTCCCTATTGCTTTCCATGGTTTGTTGTGCTGCACTGCTGTCCCGCATGCCCTGTGTGGTGTATTGTGCTGCTGCAAACCCTGATGCCTGCCCTGTAAGGTCAGTTTGGTGCACCTGTCCATGTGCCTCCTGTCCTCTGTTATCCGAGTCCATGTCCCTACCCCAAATCCTTCCATGATCCAATGTACCATACTTGCTAACATTGTGAACTTGTAAGAGGGAGATTTTGACCCAAAAACTGGGGAATTGATTTTCCCCATTGACTTACATTGAAAAAGAGGAGATTGTAGACGAGACAGATAAAATAAAGCCCTTTTGGGCTTAAAAACATTGGGCATTTCCTGCCTGAATCGGCTCTGTTGGCATGTATGGTTGTACTACCACTGCCTCTTCCTTCTGCCCTCAATGGTCTATTATATTGCCACAGCCTCTGTTGCCTGTCCTGCATTGTTGGTTTGTTGCCTGTGCCTCCATTTCCACTGCCCTCCATGTTGTGCTGCCACTGCCCTTCCTGCCTGCCCAGTGGGGACAAATTGTTGCCTCTGCACCCTCCTACCTGCCTTCAATTTTCCGAGTTCGTGCCCCTGACCTCTGCCTCCCAACAGTATCCTAATGAACAACTAGATTGCAAACATTCTATATTTATTACAAAAGTGTGGCACACCTGACATCAACTTGATGTAATCAAAACTGTAATACCTAAAGCATTTCCTTTAGAAATTATAGAAATGAGAGGGTCTTATTTGCATAGAAATTATGGTTAGTGCGCTGAAAAACTAAAATGAGGACATATTTTCTGAGTTCTCAAATAGCGACAAAGCACTTTTAAATTATTTGTTATCTTTATGTGTTTTTATCCAGTTGACCACTTGATTACATGTTACGCTTAGGGGAGAGGATGTGGTGTTACTTCCAGAGCTGCAGACTTTGCAACTGGGGAACCAGGTTGGAGTTTCTGCTTCAGCTCGACATTCTGTGATTCTGGTCAAATCACTTAATCTCCCCATGCCTACAACCAAAATGAATTTGTCCTTGTATGATGTAACCAATGCTCATGTAAAGCACTCCAATACCTGACCAGTCTGCACTATATAAAACTGCAAAAAAACAAAGAATAAAAAGTGTTTTCCACACTTCTGTCATTGGGCTACACGTGGGCTACATCTGGGTGATATTTGTTCTACATTTGGGCTCCTTTTTCTCTGGTGGCCATCTTGGGAGACTTCAATTCAATAAACTTTATTCGATCTGATTTAGAAACATAGATCATAAAAGTGTACATACAAACAGTAAATCCTCTTTCTTAATACAATACAATGAGAATTAATTAAAACCAGTAGGTAAAAACGGGTATTACAAAGCCCGGCTCAGAGCAACTTCAGGTTAACAGAATAGTAAAGTTCAATGTTTCGCAAGATCAATCTCAAGTACTTCGTGCAAAATACGCAATAAGGGGTCCAAGTAAGAGGCAACGCTCCAATACCTGACCAGTCTGCACTATATAAAATTGCAAAAAAACAAAAAATAAAAAGTGTTTTGCACACTTCTGTCATTGGGCTATATGTGGGCTACATCTGGGTGACATTTGTGCTACATTTGGGCTCTTTTTTCTCTGGTGGCCATCTTGGGAGACTTATTTGTTATGAAGTTTCCTAATTTCCTCATTTACTGCAGTCTCCTCAGTAGGAAATGCTTTCAGTTTTTTACTTTGATTCCATCAAGAAGGCATTCAGATGTGTCACACATTTGCCATAAATTCAGAATGTTAGCACTCTAGTTGCACATTAGATCACTGTAGTAAAGCTACTGCTCACCAGGGAGTTAACTGGAAGTCTGCTGCTGGTATTGAAAGTGCATGCTTCAGTCTTCATGTCAGAATTTTTTAATGAAATAGAAGAGGATTTGAGAAGTCACTCAAAATGTGCCCTAATTTTTCTGTCTGCAGCACTAATCCTAATTTCTATTGCAAAATGAACCACCTCATTTTGTTCTTTTTTAAATTAAATGTTTTAAGTGTTACCAGTTTATTCCAATCAAGATGGCTTCAGGTGTGCCATACGTTTGTCATAAGAAGGACTGTTAGCGCTCTAGTTGTTCTTTAGAACACTCTGGGAAGCTGCAGTAGAACGCAAAGGAATCAACCGACAGTCTCTGCCCTTGTTGGATGTACATGTTTTACTGAGAATGACTTCATTCTCACATAACTGAGAAAGATCATGTGAATTTTCAGAAAATATGCTCTCATTTTAGCTTCTGGAGCATCTTCCAAACCACTATGGGAATAGCATGAGAAAATAGTTTTCTCTCAAACATGA
Organism: Calotriton arnoldi; assembly: GCA_963921515.1. Lineage (NCBI taxonomy): Eukaryota > Metazoa > Chordata > Amphibia > Caudata > Salamandridae > Calotriton > Calotriton arnoldi. Next base: position 332,841 of record CAWUFW010010237.1, on the reverse strand, counting down.
TTCATGATATCCCAGCAGAAGGCTTTTTCACAGGGTAAAATCACCTTAGAACACACCACAATTCCTGAAATTAGTATGGTACCATCAACAAATTAATTATAATGTAACTAAAGTCTGTTATCACCCTTTATACGTTCTCCTTTTGGTTACCCTCAAAACCTTCTATTCACTGCAATGCATTTTAACGGGGTGCTATTATGTATATTGGTCCCAAGACGGCTCCCAGCATTTCCTAGATGAAGTGCTGACAGCCAATCAGATCTCACGATGAGATGTATGTTAGGCTCCGCCCAGATATCGATATTTGTTTTTCCTTTAATATTTCAAAAACTACTGAACTGATTTACACCATTTAAAGCAAAGAGTGCACTTTGGACCAAGAGCTACCTTTCTGCTAAATTTGGTGTAATTCCGTTGAGCGGTTTGGGCTGTGGCTGCGACAAACGTTTCCTATGGAAATTAACATGGAGAAAACACGTTTTGGGACCCCCTTTTTTTCTCGGCCCCCGCTTGACCAATCACCCCGAAACTTTCAAGACAGGAGCTGACCGGAGCAGGCCATTAGTTTTGAAAATTTTGCTAAGATTCGTCAAACGGCGCCAAAGACATTCGCAAAAGAAAAAACGCTTTTTGAATAGAAACAAGGTTCTAACTATAACTTCCTAGTGGCGACCGCGAGTAGGTAATATATATATATATATATATATATATAAATACATATATATATATATATATATATATAAAACCTATTGGCATGAGGGCGACCTGTTGTCTTTGTCAATGCTTGTTTTGCTTGCTGCCGATCAGAAAGGGCACTTAAAATGGCTTTAGATCATACTAGATTTTTTTTTTTTTTAAATACATAATAATTGTGAGCTATTATTACCCTGTAGAGGACAATCCACAAACTCATTATGATCTTCGATCCTACTTAATCAGCATCAATAAGTGGGTACTTTTTTACCCAGCAGGACAACAAATACCGAGGCTGGGGTGGCACTGTTTTGGCATGTATGGAGGAATAATCTGCTGAGGTTATTACTAGCCGCTAAAATGGTTAAGAATATGAAGATGATGGGCTCCCGACTGGGTGGTGCCAGGTATTTATTGAAGTCATGAAAAAAGCCATTGATGTGACTGTTCAATCATTTTTTAAAGGGAGATGATATTTCTGCATCTTTGCATTCTGGTCTTTTGCTGAGCTTTTTAAAGTGGGGGCAAATCTACTGCAGACCCGGGGTCATACAACTGATAGCATTTCTGAATCCTAATGATTGCTGAATTCAGATAATAAATTGTTCACTAAAGCTTTGGCAATTAGTATTATCTTAGCTTCTGATCCATTGTCATTAAAATGTGTGTATCCATGGCTGCCAACTTGTATCTAATCCCCACTATCTGGTAGTGTCCTCAGGCAGAAAAGTTGGTCATATGCAGGGCAATTTCGAATTCAATTTTCTGGCGAAGAATGGGTTAGGCAAGAGTGAAGCATTAAATTAGTAGACCTCAAATTATAATGTACAGTATCTGTTTTCTTTGTATCACTCTCAATGAATTGTGGTGATCTTTTATATGTGTTATTGATTTCTGGAATCCAATTTAAAAAGGGAAAACAAATATTCTAACTGTAGTGAAATTGTGCTTATTGGTTTCTGCACCCTTCAATCTCTCTGAAAGATTAAACCTTCTTCTCTCAGCCTCTGCTACCCAAAGAATATCCCTCTGATGTCCTTTGTCTTACCTGTGTGTCAACTACTGTCACTTGGGGCGTAGAGGGAGCTCAGATAAGGCAGTTTCAAAGTCTGTAGTCACGTCCTTCTCCTTGCCTACCTGGCAGTTTCTATTGCCCCAACCGGTAATGCTATCCTATGGGAAAGAAGGATTTCCCTATTGCAGGAGTTTAATGTAAATATGATGTTCTCCATTTATTTTATTTATGGGTTGGATACAGGATCATCATTGTCAGTCTGTCTTTTTCCTCTCTCTGCAGAAATTGCAGCCTGGCTGGCAGAAAATGGCCCCATTTCCATTGCTCTCAATGCCTTTGCCATGCAGGTAAGTGAAGCTAGCTGATGATCACCTCCCCTCCCCCACCTTCTACGCCACAGCACAAGAACCGACAACCAGAGCAATCACCCACCAAGGCACAAAATAATCAAACCAAAGGCATTCCACATCTGGCTTTAGCTACAGGAGAAGGGCCTCATGCTTAACACTTCACGTTTGTTCACAATGAGGTAATATACCAGGCCTTGGGCACCTGATGAAGGAAGAAGTTCCAGAAAATGAAAACAGGCAAATTCTGAAATTATTGTAGTGGGACCTAGCAGCCACCAAATGTGAATATGTAACATTCTGCCCTCGGGTATAATCTACTTTCCTTACAGAAAAGAGGTTCATGCGAATCAGAAAGCTAATGCATCGTTGATAGACAGCAGAGAGGCAGAAATCCCTTTTGTAAATGACTCAAAATTGGAGTGCTTTTGCTATTGACTTTGTTTTCATTTGAAACAAATGTTGATAATGTAAGTACAGCTTGTGCAAAATGCCACTTCATCATGCCCTTGCACAGTTCTCCGAAGTTCAACGGTACATAATTTGTGTAGTTTGTAAGCTTCTTAAAATCAACCAATTTCCAGAAAGACGTTTAAAAACTGCCAATTGAGATCATTTAAAACTCTGTTAAACTGAACATCTTTGTCATGAGATTTGGTGTATCGTGACGTATGTGGTGAGATTCAACTGTGCTGAAAGAGACAATCTTCTCCAACACAAAGCGCATAACTTTTGCAAGTATGTAGGACAGAGTGGAGAAAATAAACTGTACTTTACGAAACCATACAGATTAAAGTTAGAGGAAGGGAGAGTAAGAAAGAAGTATAGGTTATTGTTGATTCACATTGTAACATAGGACTGTCACCAAAGAATTTCCCAGGTTCCTACTTAGGAGTCAGAACTAGAGTAATATCATTGAGCCCAGTTTTATTATTGCTTCTCGTGCTTAAACGCCAATGGCATTCTAGGGTTTTCTACAAACAAATCAGCTACATGACCCCTCTTCAAATACTCATGCCTTGCATACAATTGTAAAAAAATATGCACCAGCACTGTTGGGGAAAGTAATCAATGTCTGCAGAAAATGTGTGGACTTTGTATAGAGATTGTATTTGAATATCACTAAAATAACTATTAGGTACCAAAAGATGTTAAGATTAAAGTACATTTATTTCAGATGTTTACGTGTATATTCTGCTGTGATCAGTTCAAGGCTAGTCAAGCTGGAAACCAGACCATTGGTGTAGCTACAAAATAAATCTATACCAGCCATCACTGATTATATGTGGACACCTAACTGCGACACTGGTTGTAGGAAGGTAGGATCTGACTGCATGGTTACCCCCACTTTTTTCCTGGTGTTTTGCTGGTTTTTGACTAGTCTGACTGGGATCCTGCTAATCAGGACCCCAGTCTATCTGCTTTCTCCCTAAATTGGTTGTGTAAAGTACTTTGGTACACTCCAGATTGGATACTGGGGTAGCCTTATAAGTCCCTAGTATATGGTACCCATGTACCCAGGGCATAGGTACCCCAGAGGCCTCCCATGGGCTGAAGCATGTATTATGCCACCCATGAGAGGCCATGCAAAATGTAACCTCAGGTCTGCTACTGCAGCCTGTGTAAGTGGGTGATTGCCCCACTTACTTAAGATATAGGTTCACTATATCTATATATATATCACTACACTTAAAACTTTGTAAGTCACCCCTGTAGCAGGCCTTAACAATCCTGAAGGCAGGGTGCTGGGTTTTGCTTGAGAGGGTGCTCCTGCATGAGCAGGGCCCCTCTGCAGTCTTCGGAGTCCATTCTCCCGGGCTGTACGTGATACTACCAGACATATAGGTAGAGGTGCATTATAGCCTCGCGGTAAATGCTATCTCGAAAACGACTGCAACGAAGTATGTCGTGTTTGGTGTCAAATACCTTGGAATCATACCTCCACACCAGTACCTGGTGTGGGAGGTATGATTCCTCACCTCAGAACCGAGGTTCTGGGGGTACCTAAGTCTACCGGTACCAACTTTCTTGAGCCTAACAGCACAAAATGGATGCTGCCAGCCACAGACACGAGTCTGCCCTCCTGCTGCTGAGCCAAGCTCGAGGCAGGGAAGGCAGCACAATAGGCATCCTGTCACAGGGAGGTGTTACCACCTCCCAGACAGGATTTAGTGTATTGGGGCTGGGTGGGTGCACTGTCTCAGTGCCAGAAAGTCTGCACGAGGGCACACTTGGTGTCCCTGTGCATAGTCCAGTTCAAACCAGTTCTGGGAGCCATCCGCTCCTGCTCTGGTGCGAAACTGGACAAAGGACATGGGTGTAGCCACCCCCCTGTCTGTCCCTCCCCTAGGAGGGTCCCAAGAATCTGTCCAACCCTTTCCCTTGGGTATAAAATGGGTTACCTGGCTACAGGACATTAGATTTACGTGGACAAGATTCTGCAAGAAGATACCACTACACTTCGACCGTCTGAACACGCTGGACTTCGCTGGACCTCCCTTGGGCTGGACTTCGTCTTCCCTTGCCGTCCCCAGTCTCACCACTGTCCGTGATCCATACAGGCTCCGTGCAGGACCCTGTGGACCTCCAAGACATCAGAAGAATCTCCCTTGGAGTGAAGGAGTCACTCCCCTGCAAACGCAGGCACCGTAACGCATCTGACCGGTTTGCTGACCCTGAGCTCCTGCGGACTCCGAAGGCTTCAGCAACACAGGAGGTGGGTTTCTGAAGGTCTCTGAGGTTGAGCAGCCCTCTCACTGAGTTTGAGGCGGATATCCCTCGTGGGGACCGTATACCCGTACCCCTGTGCACCGCGCTTATTTGCAGCTGCACATGCTTGTTGTCGTGCAACAATTCCGTGCATTGGGCCAATTGTAGCGCTGACCCCAGCGCATCTTTCCTGAGAAGGACTCCGGCATCCTCGCACTCTGTGCCCTGCTAGCTGGTATCCTGTAAAAATTGCCTGAGGTCCCCTCGCGACTCCTGTGCCTTCGGCCTGTGGGTCCACTTTGCTTTATTTGGGCTCCCCTGGTTGCTCCAGGCCTGCCCTGATTCCCCTTGCTGTGGTGAGTCTCCTGGTCCTTGCTGGGCCAGATCGACACTGAACTTGACCACCTACATTGTTGCCGTTGCCAAGGCTTGATTGGTGCTCCAGCCGGACACCGACCCCTCAGCACTCGACATCCTTTGTGGGACAGCTCGCCTCCAGCTCCTGGTCGTCCTAGAAGTCTCCGGGTCCTCGCAGCCGAAGAGTCAAGCTCACCGTCAACACACCTGAAGCACCCGACATCGGTGGGCATTCGTCTACCGAGCCCCTGGTCACTCCAAAGTGACCCAGACTCTGTCCCCTCTGCTTTCAGGTTCTTCTCATCTAGAATCCACATTTGGATTTCACCGGACACTTTTCGTTCTTCCCGCAGCAGCATTTCTTTGTCGACATCCATAGAAAACGACGAGGGTTTCCGACGCCACTTCGCACCTATGCACCCAGCTCCTCTGGGATAGGTAACTCTGGTACAGAGGTATCCACGGGTGGGGTGGCTCTCCAAACCCTTAAGTTCCAAGGGCTGTCTTCGTAATCTGCTGGAAAGGGTCCTTAATCTTTGATTTTCCAACCGCGACTTTCCCATTGAATTGTACGGAGCACGCGGTCGTGTTCCCACACTGCACCCGTCCTCCGTGGGGTCCCTATTCACTCACCTTGGGTGGTTCCTTGGGGTCTAGTCCTGAGTCATGGTTCTTATACCACTTACTTAGTATATGGTTTGGTCTCCCCCGGGAGCCCACTGTGTATTGTGCTACTTACGTTTGATTCTTTGCAACTGTATTATTTGATTTGTGTTCTATCCTCGTGTAGAGGATACTAGAGAGTGTTATATATAATAAATACATATTTTTATAACTACTGTGTGGTTTCCCTTTCATTTAACCAATACTATAAGGTTGCATTCTGGTAAAACAAGGTGCTTAACATTCCTTCAAGACTTAGCCTGAAGGCTGCTCTCCATAGCTACCACTAGGATAGCTTTCAAAAGGTTATCTTTGACCTAATCACCATAAGGGGTGTTTGGACTGGTGCAAGGTGCCCACTTTAATTAGTGGACAGCATATACCAGGCCAACTTCTCACACTGGTATATACCGATTGACCCATTTCTGTTCCGTGGCCTGGGTTTTGAAGCATTCTCAGCTGATTGTGACATTGAAGCAAGGAAATTATTTACCAACTTTGTTCCATGTTTTGTGCCTTTCTGGGGCAATTGTCAAATTCCATAAATCAGTCTGCTGATTTGCTTGCTATGTTCCGTTATGTTATAGTCATGTGCCTAACATTGTGGCTGAATTGTGATATCACAGTAACGCTTTCTCTATTTCCCCTCCATGTGATGAGACATTCTTGCCCAAATATGACATTAGCATGCTGTGTCAACTTTACAGTGAGAACTTTGGTAGCACCCTGATTTACAAGAACCTTTAGATGAAGCTTTTCCAAATTACAATTTTTCATTTATTTCAATCTCTGACGTGACAAGTTATTTGCTATACCTGCAGCACTGACGTATACAAAAAAGTGATAATGGAATGCTTGAATTTATCTCTGCCACTGGTATTTAATCGGGCCACATCTCAGTCCATCGTTATTTTCACACCATGCCACCTCAGACTGGGACCTGCCTAACCAAATCAGTCTTGACCCTGCTCCAATAGGAACAGCCCAAACTGCCAGGCGAGATCCTCCCTGAACCGGAACACAAGCAACCTTGTTTTCCCTCATTGAAGTTCATCAGTTGTGTGCAGCTTGGTTCCATTGGCACAGTTAGCATGGGACCCACTTCTGGACATACCAGATTCACTTAGGGACCGCATTCAACTTCATCATTATTTTGCACAACATGTCACCTCAGTTTCGACCCTACAACATGCAAATCAGTCTTGACCCTGCTCCAATAGGAACAGTCCAGCTCAAATGCCAGGCCATGTCCTCCCTAACTGGAACTCAAGCAACCCAAGACCTGTTTCACCCTGATTAGAGCTCATTAGTTATATCCACCTTGGTTCCAGTGGCACAGAGGGCATGAGACGCATGTCTGGGCATTCCCGTCGCACTTAGGGCGTCGCATTGAAGTGCACAAAAAATTGATGGAATGCTTGACCTTCTGGAACAGCAAGTCTCTGAGATACTCTATCAATGCCTTACATTATTGATACTAAGACAAGAGGGCGGGTCTAGGTTTTGTTTTGTTTACTATAAAAAAACAGCAAAGCTGCTACAAATTAATTTTTCAAAAATGTTCAAACAATCTACTCCTGAGACCCATGAGAGGGTGTATTACCACAAATTACACAACATTGTAACATTGTCTTTTATGCTTAAGAATGTTTCAAGTAGCAGGCAAAGCGAGAGCATGAAACCCCTGCTTGTTTCACCGATGTAGCTTGAAAATAGGAATGGATTACTGGTAATCCCATAACAAAGAGAAAAGGTAAATGGCTTCCTCTCTGGCTGCTAACGTAATTATTGCACGTTACTCTTGGTTGTGCAGGATTTAAGTGGTGTGAGAATACCTCATCAGTAATCTGATTCTGTATCACATTAGGGAAAGCCTGTAAATGTAGTCTGCTCAATAGGGCTAGTGGCAATCAAACTCAGTACATCAGGCGTATGGATTCTTTCACATTGATTTGCACAAAGCTATAAATCCAATGGCAATGCCTTACTGTGACATTATTACCTTATCTGGATAGTTTCCCCAAGGATAGTGCACTTCTGCTAATGGATGAATTATTAAGTGACTGTAGGTTGAAAATGTATAATGGATTGTCTGGTTTTCATCAACTAAGTTTTTCCGATATGGATTTGCATAGTTGGGGATAGTGTTTAATGTTTAATAGAATGAGTGCTGGTGCCCAAAGCTCTACTCAGAAACCCACGGGCAATGGTTTTAAACATCAGCGCAACGAATACCAAGGCTGGGTAGTCTTGATTCGACCTAGTTGTTCTTCCATTCACCACCAGACACTCCCTGCCCCTCTGTCTCACTCGTGCAGGCTCCCGATTTCTCCCCTTGCAACGTTTTTTCTGTCTTTGTCTTCCTACTTCTTTCCTCTTTGTGTGTTTTAACCTTTCTTGCTCTCAGTAAACGTCTGATCAGGTAAAATAAGTGTTGGCTCCCAAAAATGGCAACCACCGGCTCAAATTAAGCACTGGTTGGGGATGAAAGATCAATAACGAGGACTAAACCTATGCAATTCAACATCCACTCCAGAGAATAGAAAACAGATATTGCCTTTTCAGCTTTCAAATACCTAGTGTACTGTAAATAATAATGCCAACTTTTCACAATTTCTTAAATTTATAGGTATTTAAAGGTATTTAATTCAAAATTCCTGTGCAGTTCTGTACATTTTATGCAGCCAATTTTTAAAACTAAAGAATGTTTATACTTTTCACTTACTAATCCCAGTGCCAGACTACAACACAGGGAAGGTGTGAGATTTTACAAATTGCTGATGGAACGTGGCCTGCCTTTACTGTACAGTAGACTAGGGATTCAGGGTTTTGTGGCAAACCCTGAGTAGAATTCAGTGCTTGGCCCAATATTTCCAAAATGTGCGTCTTGGAAGCATTTGACCCTTCAGACAACCCAGCAGAGGCTACGCTTGCTAGGGGTAATATGGATCTAATATCTCAAGACTTTTCGGGTTACCAGTCTGGCCATTACGTAATTTTACCCCAGAATATGCATGTTTTGATAATATTCTTGTCTTTTTTCAGTTTTACAGGAAGGGGATCTCACACCCTTTCCGAATTCTTTGCAACCCTTGGATGATTGATCATGCAGTGCTGCTGATGGGCTATGGAACACGTAAGTGACTTTCCTCCTCAGGAGCACCATACTTTAAGAAAATATTTCATCTCTCACAAAACAGTCCTCCCATTTTAGTCCATGTTTCCTGTCTCAGTGACATCTTTCCTTTGCTTGAGTGTTCTAAAGCTTTATTTCCTTTAGTGGCTAGATTCTAACAAGAGACTCGTGCTTTCTAACTAAAATGCAAACCAGATGCAAAGGATACCAATAATGAAATCTTGCCTAGGTGGTTTAGGGACCGGTATTGCTGAACAATAAGTTTTATAATCCTACAGAATGTAGTTTTTATTACACATGCAGTAATATTGCTGATTATACAAGGATATCACCTACGTTTTTGTCTATGTCAAGCCCTGAAGACAGCTATTTCCCCTTTTCATGTTTCTTACTTTTCCCTTTTTTTCCTTTTAGGTGACAACACTCCCTTCTGGGCAATTAAGAACAGCTGGGGCTTGGACTGGGGGGAGAAGGTAGATTACACATTTGTCTTTCAACTTTTTGTAATTGGAGCCATATCACCACTGTGTCAGGAACATGTGGAGGGTCTCTGCAGGAATGAAGACTGCACTTAGTACTCACACTTAACTGAAAATAACAACTCAACTAACCAATGCAAAGGAACAAAATTACACCACCAGCAGCCACCCACCCACTCACTTCCACCCACTCACTCTCGCCCACTCCTACTGGTTTCCTCTCATGTAGTTTGACAAACTGGTAGTCTACAGATGCCGACAGACGTAGCTGAAGATGCTGAACCATAGATGACCTACTGGGTAATGGCAGATCTTCCATGTGGTTAGGACTACAACACAGGTCAAGTGTGCTACTAAATGGTGTAGCAATGCCACTGCACAGGTGGATGAGGCCCAAAGGCAGTAGTAAGGAGGAGGTTGAATACACATTGACAATGAAAAGTCAGCTGCATTCTTTGAAGAGCAAGTATTGGTAGAACCTAAGTGCAGCAGGTAGCTAAACTTAGTAAATGTATGTCCTAGGCAGTTGACACATAGCAGCGCTCTCTGGTAACAGTTCAACAAATAACTAGCCAACTGGCGTAAACACCTTTCCCTGGCTCTCATAAGCTGATGTCCTGTACTTACACTATGTTTTTTATGCTTCATTTTGCTGAATATAGCATTGAAGTTGTTTCTTACAAAAGATATATGTTCGTAAAAAGAAGACTTACATAAGCACTGATAATCCTAATTTCTCTTTGTCATTATAGCCATTTGACTCCATGTTTGTGGCATTATGCTCCTGTTTTGTACTGAGTAGTTGCTTTGTCCATAAGTGAGATTTTAGTGGTTTTTGTCTGATGCTGGCAAAGTATCTGCTTGAAACTCTGGGTTGCTACAAGGTCAGGTTCTTCAGATAGATCAGTACTGTTCTTAGTGCCCGTTTACTCAGCCGGGGTCAGTGGAGTTCAGTCTTCCAGTTCCTGAACCGTGTGTAATCTTTTATATGGTCATGCTGACTTATACAGTCTTTCAAACTAAGATAACCATAGCGTGTCACCTGGATAAACAAAACATTTTCTTATGTTTATTAAAGGCTTCAAGTGGGCGTTGCTTAAGGTACCCTGCATAATCAAAAACATTGCACTGGAAAAGAATATTGCATCAACATTCAGTAACTATGCACAAACTCATGGCCCTTTATGGAGGAAAAGATGTCCAATGTTTCTTGTTTTAAGCATACTGCTTTTTTAGCTTTTTCCCACTTTTATATTAAATTTGTTATCTAGTCATTATAAAGGTTTTCAGTATCTAAACTGACAATACTGGGCGTAGAGACTCTATTCCATTTCTTAATCTGCGGGCAGATCTACAGCCAAATAGGTTATCCTCACTTCTACTTTGATTGAATTACCTCATTAGTATCCTATCCACAAATTCCTTTCTGCAAAATAGTATTCAACAGTACACACAAGCTAAGGGTATTGTATTGACAATTCAATCTTTGTCCCACCCAGTAGATTTTGATGAGTCCCCTGGCAGTGCAGCTATAAAGGCTTACCATTTGAAGTAGGTAAAGCAGACAGGTGTCCCTTGAACCTCCCCCAAACTTAACTGGCAAAGGTTTGCTAGAACAGATTAACCTTTCAGGGACAACAAGGATATTTTTCCCTGTTTCCTCACCTTTTCCCCAAAGCCAGCATACACGCAAGACATCTGGTCTAGTATGATTGGTGGCTTTTGTAAGAAGCTAAGCTGCTAAAAACTATTTGCAAAGTAATAGTTCGCAACCATCGCGGCCACAGAGAGAATATAAATATTATATAGAGATATACCATGCTATTTCGAATAATTCCATTTCCTACTGAGCATCTGCTAATAACAATAAGCATCTAAAATGTTTACCACACTGAGAGGTGGAATACACTATTGCACACCTAGTTGCTGCTAAGATGGAGGTGCCCTCAGCTCTTAAAGCCCAGTCTGTGAGAGCCTAACCTGTACTGTTTTGCAGGAGGACAGTGAGAAAGTGTCCTTGTGATGGCTGATGCACCATGCAATGGATCTCATGGGAACTCTTATAGGCCTATTTGGGAATGTATATTTGAAAGATGACTTAGGCCTGAGCAAGATACTATACCATATAGGAATATATGAACCAAAATTACACTGTCACAATATATAAAACATAAGCAATACATACCTATCATTGCTTGTATTGCCTAATGAAGCAAAAGCAATCAGTAATAACAAGGAATAGTTCAGGGCCTTATGCTACAAGTGAATAATGGGCACCATTGAAAAATAAAATGTAAGCACACAACAAAGCATTGCCTTTAGTTTTCTGTAAGCAGATTCATTTAGTGCTACCGCAAGGGTGTTTGCCTATACCTAGGCAGTGCTTATGTTTAATTCCACCACTTGGTTATATTTTAGGCTGACACCCATCTCCATTTTACATATTTTATTTTCCATTTGGCAGTCTTTTTCAAACAAGAAGCTTGTGTAAAGATGTTTGACAAATAAACAACTTACAGTGGTAATTCTGTATTCCTACAATATGGACACAAATACATTACCAAATACCTCGCCCCATGCCTGGCAAAGTACCGATGCTGATGATCTGTTCTATACAAATGGAAGTGATCTGAGCTGAGGCTTATTGGCAAACCAAGAGTTGGCTTCAAGGTCATCATGGGGGGACAGCGAAGGATTGAACCCTGGGGAATTATGTCAGATGTTATTTAATGAAATAAATCTTCTTTCTTCCCAGTGCCCAGCTTTGAGAATGTCAACATGATGCTAATTGGAAGGAACCTAAAGTCATGCATACTTGTGTTAAAATGGTGAACAGCTTGCGATGTTTTTATTTCTGCTTTAAGTTCTTGTATTTAAATCTAATTGAACCTTTCTCCCTCTGTTTGCAGGGATATTACTACCTATACAGAGGATCCGGAGCTTGTGGAATGAACACAATGTGCAGCTCTTCGGTTATAGACTAGAGGAATCGCATGAACAATCTGGATTTTGGAACACCATGTTACAGTTTCTCATCCTCATTCACAAACTATCTTCGCCACTTAAAGCTCCAGTTATCACTAGGATATTGCTCCCTTATGCAAGAAACCAAGACATTACAATAGTGATGGTATTCACATCAATACATTTTAGAGGCCCCTTCACATGAGCTACCTCTTATCTACACATTCACAAGCTTCTGATGAATACTTCTCACTGCAGATTCCTCTCTCTGTGAATATCCCCGGGTGCCAGGCTAGATCTGGAAACTATGAAGCAGTGCTGCTGTGCCCCATTAGATGGCACTGCGTGACTCCTTGTCGACTCTGTTCTACTCTGGAAGTGACAAACGGAGTTGCATATAAGCGCCACTTATGTATGCTGATGTCAGTTCCTTTCTTTCACCATCTTCAGATGCGGATCTGGAGCTCCGCTCCTTCTTTTTTCAATCTGTGAAGAGCTTTTCTAGTATGATTTCCTGTGTGCAAGGGACATGTCACCCCATAAAATGAAAGTGTTTGAAACTCCACCCAATTTAACCCATAAGCTATCTGATACCGCAAAGCAATGCTCTACAGAGCGAAGCACCAGCTTCCATTCCTAAAGTTGTTCCCACGGCAGATGTTCTTCACGGTCGAAGTCTTCTGGAAAGTCACAGAAAAAACATGAAGTCCTAGCGGTACTCAGCCCCTTCCCGTCACTCTTGCTCTCCAGAGAAGGCACAAGGGTGCCACTGTGCCTCCAGGTCTCATTCCCATTCCATTGAGGAGTCAATTCTATCCTTGGTTCCGATGCACTTCGATTTCCTGGGTCCATCAGCAACATCGCACCAGGTGGAAACCTTCGAGAGGCCATGCTGCCAATCTTTGGCTCGCTTCTGACTCCCTCTGGTGAGTGTTCGGGCCGCAAGCATCCACAGCAACCTCCAGTTGGATTACCGCTGGTGAGTTTGCTCAATGCGCTGTCTGTGCCCCTTGAACATGCTTCTGTTTCATTGCCGGTGTCAGTACCGGCTTCGGCCTTGGTGCTAAAATCAGCATTGGCTCCTTGAAAGATCAACACTGCACCGACTTTGGAGGAACAACTGCAACCCATCATGGTATCCGACTCTGAGGCCGTTTCATCTCAACTGGGACCATGTCTAGATCTTGATGTGCCTCAGCCTATACTGAATCCATCATACTCACATACAATTTCACTTCTGCGCAACCGTTCACAAACTCTATACCATCTTTTTGGCTCAGGCGACAGACAGTCATATGGAGATGACAATGTTGGGAATGGGGAAGAGTTTCAGTCCCGACCACTTCCATATGACAGCGACATTTTTGATGTCCTTGGGGTTCTCAATCAATCTGTCAAAGTCACACCTGACACCTTCGCAGAGACTTCCTTTCATGTGAGTCATCCTGGATTTAGTGCGTATTTGAGACTTTTCTCCAGACCAACAAGTCTAGGACATTAGGGCTATTATCCTGATGTTTCAGTCCCTGCCCTGGGTCTCAGTGAGGATGACTCTGCGGCTTCTTAGACTACTGTCCCCCTGCATCCTGTTTGCCAATCAAGCCAGATGGCACATGCAAGCCTTGCACTGGGATCAGAGCTCTCAGTGGACTCCGCACCAGAGGAACCTGCTATCCATCCATTTGTCGGAGGAGACTGCAGAAGATCTGATGTGCTGGCTGCTTGTTCACAATTGGACCAGCGGCACACCCCTCTTCCTACCTGTCCTCAATCTCTGCCAGGCAGCTATGTGGCATCAGTGCACATATTCACGAAACACTGTTGCCTCGACAAACTGGAATTTTGCCTGCTAGGTCCTGCAGGACTTTTTAGTTTGAGCATTCCACAGACCCATCACTTTGGGAGGTACTGTTTTGCTATCTATTCACAAGGTGCAGAATCTGCGTTTAGAAGTATCTAACAGAAGAACAAGTTACTTACCTTTGGTAACGCTCTTTTAGGCGGATACTCTTATCTCACAGCTGATTCTTCACCACCCTCCCTCCTCCTTGTTCTGCGGTATGGTATTTTCCATCTAAAAAGATCCCACACTGGTTCTTTTGATTTGTTGATGGGCTTCGCGTGTGAGGGCGCGGACAAGTTCATGAAAAAAACTGATTTCAGCATTAATAGGTGGTGCATGCATTCAACTCATTTTGTCACTTCTGGAGCGGAACGGTTACGACATGGAGCTACACCACACCACCTACATGCATGCAGTAACACTGATTTTTTTAGTTTTCGGATCATCTCTGGCATCTGGGGATAGCCTCATGGTGAGGATTATCCACCAGAAGGTAGGTAATTTGTCATCTTCTTCACTACTCCAAGAATCATGAGAGGAACTTCCTTTCCATAGGCAACAGAGGAAGCTTCTTCATCAACACTTGGAGTGATACTCACGAACCAGCCCAGTTCCCTTGTAATTCATACAGGTCATATGGCACAGGTTTTGGAATTAGTTCTGTTACAAGCAATAGTTTCCAGGGCTCTTGTGCTTTACAGGTCCTTTGAAGCATTACATGACTTACAAAGTCAGATGTACGTTATAATGTGCGGAGTACTTTTCTGCATTGCGGAATGCACAGCAGTGTTACATGATCAGCACATACTTTGGGCATCCATTAAGCAGTGTCATTTTAATTTATTTTGAGACAGAAATGTTTTCAGGGTAAAGAGTTTTAATACTGGCCACTTGGACATAGGTTCATTATGTCTCTTTCAAGCTTGACAGTTGGCATATGCAGACCTCTCATTGCAGCATTACTGCACTTTGCATTTTTCCAGTCCAAAATATAACCCAACAGTTACCCAATGTAAAGTATTATTCATCAATCTCAGCCGTGTAAACTATGATAAATCAATTTCTGTGGGTTGAAGTGTAGCCTACTCGTTAAGTGACTGTCTTCCGAATAACCAGACCATGGCTCTGGTCCGCCTCCATGACTTGACAAAACTTCAGTCTTCAAATTATTGATTTTTCTTCCTGGACCTCATTTCTTTCAACTACAAATACTGGAATAGCTTAAAAATAAGGATTATGCGTTACAAAAATGAACTGATATTTCAGTGTTGGTGAATGACTGGGAAACATTTCCAACCAAAGCCTGCATTCCATGTCAGCGTCTACTATTGGACCAGTGTTCCAACTTATGGATGTTAGTGGAGGAAAATAAATAATGGTAAATTGCCTAGAGATTCTGGTAAACAGACAATATAGGAGAACATAAGATGATCAACACTGAAGAACTGCTCATTTTTACAGCTTGGATTTTAAAGTAGGAAGACAAAGTAGTGTGTTTAGGCTTTATGGCTGCGTGATAGAAACATATTTAGCAACAAATATTTAAGCATATGATTTTCTATGGCACATGAGGTGCCCCTTTGAAATGTGGGACTGTGAGAGGGACTATTGCATCTACCCTGTATACATCTACTGAAATTAGATACTTTTTGCAATCTAAATTTATGTATATAGGTTTTTAATAACATGCTCTCCTACATGCATTGACAATGTCATTGGAAACGGTATTGAACCACTTTCAAATAGATGTAGTACAGTGTTTAGCACTTAAAAAAGGAGATATATAATATTTAAAGCTGATTTTGAACTTGCTCATATTCTCTAGAGGTGGTGCATTTTTCCTTTATGGCAGATTTAGAGTTAGAAGTCTCTCTCCACTTTTATGACATGACAGTAGTGGAAACATCAGTCTACAACTCCTCTCCTTGCAGCCGATGAACGGCAACTATTGTTCTGCGCTGTTTTGTATATGTAGCTCTGGGACATAGGAGTTTGCGGCCCTTCGATACAAAGCCCATACGAGAGACCTAAATATCACCCAGTGCCGCCATCTGGTGCCCTGTGCGGTGCCACTGTCCGGTGCATCTGACTTCCATTCCCTCTCATCTGGACAGGATTAGTGCTGGATCCACTTACGTGTTGTTGACGGTCCATGCCATGTCCCTTCTCCCGCATACACCTTGGGCTCTGGTCACGGTGCCCAAGTTGTTACAGGCATTCCGTGTACTAAATAGCCTCCCTGTGAATGGATAGCAATCCAGAATCATGTACAATTGTGTTAAAGGTAGTATTTCATTGTTTTGTCTTGTTCTACAGAATGAAACCGTGGGAAATGTTGTGAATAACTAAGAGGTACATTTTTAATGCAGGCAGGGAAAAGGGCAGGCTGAGTTGCCCGTGGGGTCACTACCGCCTCAATTCCAACACTTTTTTAAGAAGCAATGAGGACTTGACTTATACATTACTACTATTATTGCTACTATTATTAGTATTATCACTACTACCACAAATAGTACATATGGTACTACATCTACTGCTGCTAGTGCTACTATTACTACAACTACTACTCCTAGTACTGCCACTACTACTATCACTACTATTGCTACTAATACCATTACTACTAATGGTGTTAGTGCGATTACTATTTATATTACTACTACTACTACTACTATTACTAGTGGTATTAGTATGATTGCTGCTACTAGTATTGGTATTATTGCTACTACTGCAAATAGTGTTTTTAGTACAAATACTGCTGCTAGTGCTACTAGTATTACAGGTACTACTCATAGCACTGCTGCTGCTACTAGCACCATTGCTATTAACACCACTATTACTAATGATACTAGAACTCCTATTGTTGGTGTTACTGCTACTAGTAGTAGTGCAGATAGAATAACTGCTACTACTACTAATTGAAGAAGGTCCCTGAAACCCCCAAAAGAAGGACCCCTTATTATTGCCACCAAGATATGTTAGTGTTTCAGAGTGTGTAAACACCAAGTCAATGAAAAATAGGGATTATATACTACAAATAGTTTCTCCTCCACAAGTACTGCATTCTGTGATTTTAGGTCACTGTTAATTGGATGAGTGTATACGTTTTGTTACAGTTTGTTTACCTACGATGTCACCAGTGGTTAAGTAATTTTTGAAAATGGGTGCAAGGGCCCAAGATTTTTCTTGCGAGACCACCGCTGGTTTCGCTGCATTTTGGAGTTGTTGAATACCAAGGCTGTCTAGTTTTAATTCCACCTCTTCCTACTTTTTTCCACCACCCTACATTTCCTATTTTTATATTTCACTCTTGCAGGTTATTTTTCATCTCTCTTTTTTCCTTTTGTCACAGTTTTTCTTTTCTTTTCCCAACCTTTCTTCCTTTCTTTTTCTCTGGTCCAAAGTCTGAGGATGAAATATAGGAGTCAGATGATGATGCATGCCCTGCAACAAACGTTCGAGGAAATGCAGATATAATAATAATACTGGGTGTGATCTCTCCTCGCATGACAGCACCAAGTATGAGATAGTCATTCCTACGGCAAGTAGGAGGAGCAGATTTCTACTTGCAGTAGTTTTCAGAAACATCCAACGATGTGCTTGAGTGTGCCGTCTTTGTAGGGTAAGGGCGTGCGGGCCAGTGCTGCTGTTGATGCCGTTTGGGAGAGGGACACCGACACAGGAGTTCAACCCATGGCTCACCTACTGGACAACCCATGATCTTAGGCCAATCACTTGTTCTCATAGACCGTGATTATAAGGTGTTAAAAGCTCACCACATATATCACTTGGTGGCCAAGACACACTTGCTCTTCTAACTGTGCATCGCACGTCCTTGGTTACTGCTGTGACCTGAGGTGACCAGGTTATAAGTCTGTTGTTATAAGTCCTCCGTTCCATTCCAGCAGTGCATATTTAGGTGGTGCACATGCACAATGGTTACATCCATATTGTCGGGTCATTTAATACCATGCTCAATCCCTTTCTGACCCGGTTTCATTCATGTAGTTGGTAGTTGTACCATAATCGACTTACCAGCTAATCACACAAATGGAATCAATTTGGTGGAAAATTGCATTTCTGTCATAAAAATGACATTAATAGAAGTCCGAATTGTCTGTGACATGTGATTGGGTATACTGCAATATAAAGGACTTGAAAAGGGTTTCATATAAAAGATCAGAATAAAGAAAATGTCATGGATGAGAGAGAGAAAGCTATCAGCACGAGTAACACTTCTGAAATAGGGTTAAAGCCTGCAAACAGACCCACAAAACGGTGACCAGACAAGTTTCTTAATGTAAAATCACTTCTGAAAATATTATCGTAGAATATTTTATGACCGTCTTGATCTGCAAGATTCTCTGTTGGTGTAAATGAAGCCGATGGGCCCTTTTATCCAGAGTCTTCATGATAATGGCTGAAATGTGGATGCGTAAGTGGGATAGCAGCGCTAATCAGTGGAGAAGAAATTCAAACTGTGATATTATAACTGTTGGACAATTTTTGGTTTCCTCTTCTTGGATGTGGTGTGGTGGACCAGTTTTAAAGTTCAAGAATGCCAAGGTCATTTTCTTCGACCCTTTAATCTCCTGTAATAGGACTTTTTGCGACATTATGGTCAACCACCAGCTGCGGTGCGGGAATAATTTCTGTAGGTATCTACTTCTGAATGGTTTGTTTGAATTGCTCTTTTGTTGTGCATCAAGCCGCCTCGCTCAGGGTGGTATCCAAAAGTATAGGTACCTTTGCTGATGTTTTCTTATATCTAACAAGATGTATTTTTATCTAGTTTTAAACTAAGGTTCTTTGAATCAGTATTTAATACCTGCAATCATTTATTTATTCTTAAGTGGTACATTGTTTTAAATAATCAGATTGTGCTGGTATGTATCTTCTCAGACCCCTTTCCCAAATAATAAAGGTATTAAACTATTTCAGACTTTCACCAATGTTAAAGCGCACTGCCCATAACTTGGATTGTTTAGTAATTACTGTATTATAACTTTCAAACCAAATCCCATTTTGCGATTGCTAAATGAACTGGAAATATGCATTTTCATTTGGGGAAAAAGCTGAAGATTTTGCATTCTGAATGTGATATATGGACATTAAGAAGTGATGAATGGTTTTAAAAATGCTGCTTTGTGCTACATCACCTACACTCACAGCAGTACTATTAACTAGGTTAGGTAGGTTAGTGTACGTGCAGTGGGTCTTCTTGGTTGGCAGAGTGTAAGTTAGTTGTGTATGTGTGTGTGGTTCTAGACAAAGGGAACAGTGCATAGTCTGGTTATAGTTAGTGAGTTGGAATCTTAGTGTGTGGTCTTAGTCTGCGGGTCTGGGCTGCGTGGAATAGTTCTAGTCCGGGGTTCGTGGGGACTTAGCAGTGAGATGTTTCAGGGCCGGCGCTAGGCATGGGCAGTGTGGGCAGCAGCCCAAGGCCTCGCACTCAGCTAAAAAACAGGGGGCCCCGCTTAACTGTGAAATGCCCACTTTCACAGTTAGCCCACCTGCTCCTCCGGGGCCGACCTGCCCCACAAAATCACATTACAAGCACGAGATGTCTTGACCTTGCTGGTCAGGGCGTGGTGGCATTCCAGGGGGTGCAGTGGGGGTAAGAGACAAACAGAGTGGGGAAGGCCAGCAGGGGGCCAGCAATTATGTTGGCTCACAGTGTCAGGGGCGGGGCAGCACCTCAGTTAAGTACCGGCCATTCCCTTTCTGCATTTTGTTTCTAGGGGACAGAAGGCCCCTTTGTTTCCAGGACCTGCCAGACACAGGTAAGGAGAGGTGGGTGAGGGGTGTAGGGAGCAGCCAGATCAAGCGGCTTTTGTTAACTTTTGCACCACCCATTTTTTAGATGGGAATGTGCATTTAAAATGTATGTAGAACGGCCGTGGTAGGGCAGTGTTTTACGAAATGCCTCGTTACTACTTCCAGGCCCAGGGGAGGGGGCCCCCTTTCTCTGGGCCTCTAAGCACCATAGCAAGCTGCAAGGTCCAGGTGTGGGGGCCCCCTTCCCATGGCCTTGCAGCAATTACTCCTTCTTTCCTTTCCTTTATTTGTTCCCCTGTGAAATTGATCCAAAAAAGAAAATCCCTTTTGCTGGAAAGGTCATCTTTTTCAGACATTTTTCACTTCCAAAGTGCAGCCTCGGAACTGAGAGAAATAAAAGGTTCAAAATGTGAAAAATAACTAAAGCAAGACAGAGTGGGTCGAAAAGGGGCAAGATTGATCTTATTCACACCCAAAACACATTAGCGCCACTTTACAGAGTTTGCCAGTGAAGCGCTACTTTTGTTTTCCTGTCTTTCTCTGAACAGCATTGTTTTCCCCGGGTGGGGAAGTGCACCATTCCTGGATGTACTGCAATACCTGCTTGATGGGTGGATTAGAAAACAAAATGCATACTGCTGCTCTGTATTCACGAATGTGAGCTTTTTAAACCATACTGCTTACGTTTTGTAAGGATAAAAGCAATGGACATTGAAACGTGTCCCTTCTGGCCCTGTAGTCATGTCCTTAACTTTTCATGCAAAAGCACTCCTTGATTTCTGAATAATAAGTGCAAAAGCGTTAAGGTAACCAATTTGTTCCTTCTTACATTTCACATGCTGTATTTAATATTGCATTCCCTATGAGTGTTTGCTTTTTCCAGAATGTTGTCATTTTTTTAGGCAGCATATTGCTCTTGTCTAGTGCGTAATTTGAATTGAGTCGCATCCAGGTGTTTATAGCGGGGCACAATTGGGTTGTAGTTGAAGGCAGTATGGTGTTCAGTGGGGGAGAGGATGTGGCAATATGGTCAGAGCTACCGAATTTGGAACTGGGGAACCAGGTTCAGCCTTCATGACCAGTCTCCCAGACCACTCTCCTGAGGGAGCACATTCACATGCTAGACCTTGGAAGGCCCGAAAGACCTTAGAAGCCCTGATGTCTCAGCACCAGCAGGTGGGCCCTAGCGGTGGCAAGTGTGGGTTAACCTTGAAGGCCTGTCCACCACAACCCCTATTGAAGCTCACCTCAAGTCTTTTGGGTAGGCCTATAAAGCAGCACACCCTAGAGCGACAGTGACTCTGTCACTGAGGTCACAGGACCCTTGACAAGGGCCTGCTCTAGGGTGGTGCAACCGGGGTGACCTCACCAGGCGCTGACTTTGGGTGGGGGCATCATGTTATCAAGTATATTATGTTTTTAAAAGCACTTGCTGCCTCCTTCCTGGCCTCCAGCAATTTTCGGCAACATTAAAAATGTCATGATAACTCCGGTGATTAATGTTCTTCCTAGAGAGAGATGGAGTTTTGTCAAGTGAAAGTTTTGACTCGTGGAACGGTAGCACAGTGGGTTAATGTGCCTGCTGCAAAGAACATGTACCATGCAGATCACAAAGCGCACAGAATGTAAATAGGTCAGTGGGTTACTGCTTTTGTCAGTAAGATCCTTTTGTTACTTGCAGTTTATAAGTCAAAATCCTAACATAGAACAATGAGCTATTATTTTCATCTAAGAGCTGCATGCAAACTGCAAGGTATGAATTAGAGCGTTATGGTTTTTTCCCCAGTCTTTGATTATCCTAATGTTGCAAAAAGGGTTCATTTGGATAGAAATCAATTCTGGTTCTTAAAGAGAACCCCCAACAATGGTATTGCGTTCTAAATTCAGAGTTTGTATTTATCCAGACCAATCACGATTAAACTATACTGCCTACCAGTATGATTGTCCTTTGACTCCTACACCTTGTAGTCCTTTGTCTTATGTAACATTTCCTACACAGTGATTTACACACGGATGATTGATTGTCTCTGTGTAATGTGTGCGATATAAAGTTCTTTGACACCCTACACTGGTATCAGTGGCGCTGTAAATTAAATTAAATGCATCTTAGCGAGAATGTGGTTATGGAGACTTGAGGGGCACTGTTAAAGGGTGGTAGTGAGGGAATCCGTGGCAGAGGGAGTCATTTGTGGGCACCAACAAACATTGTCGCACAGGGCTCCACCAGCGCTAAAGCCGGCCACTTCCACTTCCTACAGTTCTAACACCAAATCAAAAACGTTGATTTGAAAACCCCTTGAATCTGCAGCATACCTTCAAGTCAATGTATGATTTAGCAATGGTCTCGGTTGTTCTAAGTCTTTTTTTATTCATGTACAATCTTTATTTGTTTGCAATGGTGTCTTGTAATTTTGTATTATATGTGTTGTGTTTTTGCACTTAACATAATTCACACACAAAAAAGATTGTCCTACGACTCTTAGCATGTGCGTGTAGGATACTGGTGAAAGTATTTACGTTAAAACAAATTACTAAGTATTAATGTCATCCTAAGGTGGCACAATAATGGCACAGAAAGATAAGGGAGCCTTTAGAAATTTGCGATTATATCCATGGTGTGAGAGGTTTTCTCTTGTGTAATTTTATATTTTGAATGATCCCGCCCCTCATTACCTCAACAGGATCTCTCCCCTTTATGAGACAGAACTAGAATTTTTATCATGCACTCATCTGGAAACAATCAGTTAACATGGATTAAAAAATATCCATCTTTGTGAGACCTGCACCTAGCTTTTCCATCCAATGTGACAAATATAATCCATTTAATATAGTTTTAAAAAATATGGACTTATTTCATTTGTATATTTATCTTTTTGTCCATGTTACTGATATCCACGTTAGGTCTCTTCAGTGATGCCAAATAAAATCAATAGTCCTGCGATGTCACTTTCTATGATGTCCCTTCTTGTGATGTTACATTCAAATTAGAGGGGCCTCACATCTTTCCTTTCGCCCGGGGCCCCAGAAGTTCTAGGACCAGCCCTGAGATGTGTAGTGCTAGTTAGGGAATGTGGTGAGATGTGAACCTAGTTAATGTGCGGGACTGGCCTTGGGCCGTAGCCAGGAGTTAATGATTAGGAGGACATTGCCCTTCAGTAATGAAAACTCGAATTAAGGACCTTCTAACATTAGTGAACTCGTAAAAAAAATAAACACAAATTTAGAGGAGATTTTTGGATTCTCCTTCACACAGTCAGTAACTTTGATAATAACTGGATAGGATTAAAAGATAGTTTTATATTAGGAAGGGGCCTCTTCTCCAAGAAGCGTGTTTGAAAAGTAGGCAAATGGTTAGGCATCAGTGGAAGCGTATGGATTTACACATCATTTCTATTTAGAGTTTGAGCTTACACGCAAATAATTTTTGTAGCTCGTACTGACCGCAACTAGCTACCCACTGCAGGCCCAAAATATTCTAATACCCTGTCTGTGACCACCAGCTTTCTTTGTAAAAACTTCATACAGACCAGACATTGTCAGTCTTTCATCAGGCCCACAGTCTGGGCCAAAACCCATCAGCAACCACAATATTAGTTTAAGGAAATGTGTCCCATATCAGTGCCTAACGCTACTAATTTCGTTCCCATCTCTATATAGTGGGCACAGTGGTAGTGTATGTATGGGAACTCCTGTGCAAAAATCGGTAGAAGTTATATTAATTGTGTGCTTATCCAGCTGAGTAACATTTGTACTTACTTTTCTTAACAGGCTGCTATTACTGCCTTGTGCTTTATTTGGATTTTGTAAAATATGTAGTGTCCCTCGCCAAGCAGGGTGCACATGGCCTGAGCTGGCTGGTTTGATGCTTGCTCAGGCAAAGGGAGTCTGTGCCTTTTCTCCACCCGGCTGTGCAACACAGCTGGGTTGGGGAAATATAAGTGCAGTCCTAAGGCAGCCAGCCAAATCAACATGCGCACTCACAGTGCCCACCACTTCTTCTCCCTGCCATGGCCCGGCACTGACCCACCCTACACTCGCATGGCTCAGTCAGTCACTGAAAAGTAAAATGATAATAACATTGTTTTATTATCATTTTATTTTTCAACTGCTGGCTCTGAGCAGTGGGGCGAAGCTCCTCTGCCATTACGGAGGAGCCACGGCTCCACCCCACTCCCCCCCCGCTTGCTCATTTGAGTACTTCTCATTCTCTACTTCTGTCTCCTCCATCTTCTTCCATTTGCATCCTGTTCTTATATTACTCCTTCTCCTCCCTTATATCTCTAATATTATCCTTCTCACTCTCTCTTGATACCGCTTTCAGTCTATCCTCACTTCTGACCACCCCGCTCATTCTATAACATCTATAGAAAAACAACATCTCAACCGGTATTATTGAGCGAACTAAATACCAAGTATGTACACGACATTACAAGAAAAGAAAGTAGGGAGACTCATAATTTGATTTAAATGTGCTCAAGGCATCATATATTTGAATGAGTACAAGAACTTAGTGGAGCAGTAGAAAGCAATGGTTGTTGAAGACAATTGGGAACAGTTGTATCAGCACTGTAAGCAATCATTGCATAGGCAACTCGAAGACTTTGTGCACGCAAGTGCTCGTAACACTCAAAGGTGAACGGCGCAGGTGACAAGTGAAAAAAACAGCGAGGCGCAATGTGAGAAAGTGACTAATATATACAAAAGGACTTAAGGTTCACAGAGCATTATTTACATAGATTTATCATATATTTCAGACATTTTAAGTGAACCATAGTAAAAAAGGCGCCGGAAGTAGCGCTGGTATGTCGACAGCGTTTCGATCCTAGTGACTCGGGATCATCATCAGGACCAGCTTACCAGTTGAAGGTGCTATACAGGGGAGGGCAAAAGGGGAAAATGAGACATGGGGAAGGGGAGGCGCAAAGAGACAGCAGGGTAGTGGGGGAGGCATACCTGAAGAAGGTGGGAGTGCGATGGAGGAGAAACAGATGGGGCAGCCAGGCTTGTCCCACCGGAAGGGAAGATATTCAATGAGAAGAGGCCCTGCGGAGAACGGGGGTGAGAGATAATGAAGATATGGATAGGTGAGTGCCAGGGAGGAAGTGCAGCTGCCAGGGGCTGTATCCGGGGGTGTACTTACCAATGGTGAAGTACGTCGGATAGGAGTTGGTATGATTTGCGGCTATGCAGGTGGGTTCCTGCTAGCGGCCGGGAACAAAGTTGGGCTGATCCAATCAGTGCAAGAATTGAGAATCCGGTACCGTAGGAATCCGGAATGGGGACTACTCGTAAATCAAAGGACCGCATTAGTCCAGGCGGATCATGGAATGGCGGCTGGACGTGGCACGGAGAGATGTGGTCCAAACTAACCGAAGAATTAATCAGAAGGCGTGAGCCTGGGGGTCAGTGTGAGCGTCAACAGGGTCGGAGCCCCGATCCACTGTAGGCTGGCTGGAAGAGCGTGTGGAGAATGGCAGCCGGATGCGTCCACCCTGAAGGATGGGAAATAGCCGGGGGTGAGAGAAGTGGAACCCGGAGGGGGACCGGGAACTGGAGGAGCGGACGGGATAGAATGGCAGTGAAATAACTTACCGCAGTGAAGTAGAACCAGCCGGGGCCATGTGAAAGGCTAGGGAGTCGGTCAGTAGGTCCTGGGTCAGGTCGCCGATCCGCAGGGAGCCGCCACGGTGGTGATCGGCTATGTTTGAATCCGGAAGACGGGGTCCAAGCCGGATGCTATGTAAGAATGGCGGGTGTAACGAACAGCGCGTCAGCGTCATGCTGCTCCGAGGGGCGGGGCTTAGGGACGGCAGATCGGCTGTCAGGGAGTCAGGATGGGAAGCGCCAAGGCAGACGGTGTGGGCGGGGGAGGGAGGGAGAAAAGAATGCGGGTCGGATAGAGGGGGAAAGGAGCAGGGTAAAGGAGGCAAAATTAAATAGTCAGTTGAAAAACATGAAACATACAGAGTGGAAGCAATGAATAAACATGACCACAACAGTTCCAAGTATTAGCGTGATGTGGGCACAAATGGATATATTTTGATCATAACGGAAGAGCCTCCAATTAGGTGGAAGGACATATCAACAATATAATGATTGATTGTGTGTGGCAGAAAATTCATTTCCACTTCTCTCACCCCCGGCTATTTCCCATCCTTCAGGGTGGACGCATCCGGCTGCCATTCTCCACCCGCTCTTCCAGCCAGCCTACAGTGGATCGGGGCTCCGACCCTGTTTACACTCACACTGACCCCCAGGCTCACGCCTTCTGATTAATTCTTCGGTAAGTTTGGACCACATCTCTCCGCGCCACATCCAGCCGCCATTCCATGATCCGCCTGGACTAATGCGATAGTTTGATTTACAGGTAGTCCCCTTTCCGGATTCCTATGGTACCGTATTCTCATCTTCCACTGATTGGATCAGCCCAACCTTGTACCGGCCGCTAGCAGGAACCCACCTGCATAGCCGCAAATCATACCAACTCCTATCCGACGTACTTCACCATTTGTAAGTACACCCCCGGATACAGCCCCTGGCAGCTGCACTTCCTCCCTGGCCCTCACCTATCCATATCTTCATTATCTCTCCCCCCATTCTCCGCAGGGCCTCTTCTTAGTGAATATCTTCCCTTCCGGTGGGACAAGCCTGGCTGCCCCATCTGTTTCTCCTCCATCGCACTCCCACCTTCTTCAGGTATGCCTCCCCCACTACCCTGCTGTCTCTTCGTGCCTCCCCTTCCCCATGTCTCATTTTCCCCTTTTTCCCTCCCCTGTATAGCACCTTCAACTGGCAACTTGGTCCTGATGATGATCCCAAGTCACTAGGATCGAAACGCCGTCGACATACCAGCGCTACTTCCGGCGCCTTTTTTTACTATGGTTCACTTAAAATGTCTGAAATATATGATAAATCTATGTAAATAATCCTCCGTGAACCTTAAGTCCTTTTGTATATATTAGTCACTTTCTCACATTGCGCCCTCGCTGTTTTCTTCACTTGTCACTTGCACCGTTCACCTTTGAGTGTCACGGGCACTTGCGTGCACAAAGTCTTTGGGTTGCCTATGCAATAATTGCTTACAGTGCTGGTACAACTGTTCCCAATTGTCTTCAACAACCATTGGTTTCTACTGCTGCACTAAGTTCTTGTACTCATTCAAATACATGATGCCTTGAGCACATTTAAATCAAATTATGAGTCTCCCTACTTTCTTTTCTTGTAATGTCGTGTACATACTTGGTAATTAGTTCTCTCAATAATACCAGTTGAGATATTGCTGTTTTTCTATACCTCCTTACCCAGATCTCAACTCGGTCTATGGGTTTACTCCTGTTGTTTGTTTCCGTTCTATAACATCGTCACCTCTTATCTTGCCCATCCTGTTACTCCACTAATTAATTCGCATTTCTTGGCCATCTATCCCTTTTCATTCCCTTATTCTATCATTCTTGCTTCTGCTGTCTTACTCCCTCTTATTTTTTAGTATCTACTTCTCTTGATTTTTGTTACTCTTCTTCCTCGTCCAACTGCCTCTGGCCTCTCCAAGTCTTCCATGACAGAAAATGAATTCAGCACATGGCATGCTTATACTGTAAAATAGCTCTCACTTCGAGCCTCTGACCTTCATTTTTTTATAAAAAGGAAGCCTCTCCGGACCTTGCCACCACCTCCTTGCAGGTAGCAAGGAGGTGGTGGCAAGGTCCGGAGAGGCTGCTGAGTGACTCTCTGTCCCAGAATCCTGTTGTGCCACCGCTGTTTTCCCGCGCCGCGCACTTAAAAAAGTGCTTTACTTCTCCCGCGGTGCGAGACGTCTTTGTTACCTGGAAGGAGGTGCTGGCAAGGTCCGGAGAGGGTGCTGAGGGACTCGCTGTCCCAGAATCCTGTTGTGCCACCGCTGTTTTCCCGCGCACTTAAAAGTGCGTTACTTCTCCCGCGGCACGGGGCGTCTTTGTTACCTGGAAGGAGGTGCTGGCAAGGTCTGGAGAGGCTGCTGAGGGACTCGCTGTCCCAGAATCCTGTTGTGCCACCGTTGTTTTCCCGCGCCGCGCACTTAAAAGTGCGTTACTTTTCCCACGGCACGTCTTTGTTACCTGGAAGGAGGCGCTGGCAAGGTCCGGAGAGGCTGCTGAGGGACTCGCTGTCCCAGAATCCGGTTGTGCCACCGCTGTTTTCCCGCGCCGCACACTTAAAAGTGCGTTACTCCTCCCGCGGCGCGGGACGTCTTTGTTACCTGGAAGGAGGTGCTGGCAAGGTCCGGAGAGGCTGCTGAGGGACTCGCTGTCCCTGAATCCTGTTGTGCCACCGCTGTTTTTCCGCGGCGCGCACTTAAAAGTGCGTTACTTCTCCCACGGCATGGGACGTCTTTGTTACCTGGAAGGAGGTGCTGGCAAGGTCCGGAGAGGCTGCTGAGGGACTCGCTGTCCCAGAATCCTGTTGTGCCACTGCTGTTTTCCCACGCTGCGCACTTAAAAGTATGTTACTTCTCCCACGGCGCGGGACGCGCGGGGGCCACGCCCGGGCAAAGTCCGGGCCAAGGGCAGGCCCGTTTGCGCCCGTCAGAGCCCAGAGGAGGCTGGGCTGGGCCATCCCCCTTGGTCTTCAGTCCTGGTGAAATTTAATCGGCTGCTAGGAGCTGACCCAGGACCGCGAGGAAGGAAACTTGGACTTTTGGGTGCCCCAGTGGAGACAGGTAGGGACCCTATGTCCTTTTCTTTAACTCAGGCCAATTCTGATGTTATTTTATCGCCGTGCTTTTGCTTTGTCTGCACTTGCAACAGTCACCTTTTTCAACATCTACTGGGGGCCTTCAAACTAATTGACCTTTTCCATTGGCCTGCTGTTGTCCACGTTATGACTCCCTCTCGCAGTTTTTAATCTAGCTTGTGAGCGATCCTTTTCACGTAAGCCGCATTCCAGCCTAATTAACCATACAGGGATCGCATACAGCGGTAGCATACAGCCTGAACCCTTTGAGGCTGGTTGGGCACGTTGTCATGGGGAGGCGTAAGCAAGCAGGAGGTTTGTCTAAAACGCCTACGAACACAGTGTCAACCATGGATGCCTTTTTACAAAGAGCAGTTGGCGTCCTGGACAAGGAGATAGAGCTAGTAACTCGACATCTCTCTCGCTCCCCAGTGAACCAGGCACTTAACCGCCCCTTGATTGCCCCCCCTCACAACCTCAGTTTATCCTGATTCCATCATGGTCTGTGACTCACCATGTACCGATTTGGTTGAGGGCAGCAGAATCGGTTCATATTTGGACCAAGGTATCTCCCAGTCATCGGACCGGGAGGCAGCCTCAGCAACACCCGCACAGCACTCCGAAACAGGGAAGGGAGCGAGAACCAAAAGGAAATGCCCCTCCATCGGGAGTAACGCCAAATGACGTAAGAGCAACAGGGTGAATCCCTGTTCCCTCGACACCCCGGCTATATCTAAATCGGACCTGACTGCCATGCTGGAGCCCCTCATGGCCTCTATCACAGCGGTCCTGGACCTTAAATTAGATCCTATTGTGGAACGCCTATCTGCACTAGAAAGATGCTTTTCCTCCATGAATTTGTCTCTTCAAGGCAACTTTGGGGCAGTGGGCGCAAAACCCATGGTTCCACCCGCCCCGTCGATTTCAGCGACTTGCAGTGCACAGGCGTATGACATTAGAAACCCACCAACCCAACACCCCTGGAGTCAGCATCGGACGGCCCCTTCATCCACTCACTTTTATCCTTACCCCCTATTTACCCACCAACCTCGTCCATAAGATCGAAAGAGGTGGTCCCCCCTTACCGCAAGCGTAATCCTGGAGAAGCTGTGACGCCCAGAGGAGAGGCAAATACCTTTGGCCACGAGGCAGCTAACACCATCACTCGATGCACGAGTACTCTCCATTTACCACCAGCCTACCCCCTTCGTAGTAGTTCTTGCAAACGTCTCAGCTCTCCCAATAGGGGAAAAGGAAGATTTTGACCAACTAAAGAACAAGGTGGTGCTTTGGCTGAACTCCTATGCTGTCCCAGGACCGAGAGTGGAAAACCAAATCATCATGTTGAGGAGAACAAGCTGGGTGGGAAGTATTAGGAAGGTGTGGAGTGGTGATTGCATTGTTATCAATTTCAACAATCGCCACGTTGCGGACAGAATACTTGCATCGATCTCGCAGCCTACTAGTAGTGGACCCACTTCGGCCATCAAGGCCTTCCCCTTGGGTTTCTTCAACAGGCCTTCGATCTACCCGCCCCTTCCCGGAGCTAGGAGCTTGTGTTGACCAAACGCCTGTGACTGGGGGCCACGGCAGGCGTTCGCCCCTGGCATTGATACATACAATAGGTTTGCACCATTGGGATCGCTTGACTGTTGTGATTGACTGCCTGCCAGAGTCTCATCTGAACCTAAGACCTTTTCTATCCAGCAGACAACTGGGCCCTTGGGGCAGGCCAACCAGGTTTCTCCCGAATGTAAATTCATCTCTTGGAATATCGCAGGGCTGGCAAGCAAGTTTCACGATCCTAGTTGGATACTTTTTTATAAAACAGTACGAAGTAATATGCCTGCAAGAAACATGGGCCTTTGCCAACAACTTCTTCTTGGAAGGTTTTAAAACTTTCTTCGTACCAGCTACTCCCTCAAGTGTGGGCAGAGCCAAGGGGGGGTCTGGTCAGTTTTGCCTCCCTGGCTGTCTGTAGTAGCTTTGTAACAGTGCCCACGGACTTTCCCAACATGCAGGCTCTGATGTTTTCAAGGGGGTCAAATAAGTTGTTGGTTATGAACGTTTATAATGCTGTATCCCCGTTTATTGAAGGCTGTAACATCTCCCGGTTGAATTCCTTCTTGAGAAATTTGTGTGTAAAAAAAAAAAGAGCCACACTAATCTTGTGATTGCAGGAGACTTTAAAATTCACTTATGTGGGGATTTGAGGCGAGAAGTGATCAACCACATGGGATGTGCACAGCTGTCAGGGTTGCATATGGAACACACGCTACAGGGCAACTTACTTAATGTCATTGTAAATGAGTTCGATTTAACGCTATCCATGAACAAGTTGCCCCCGGAGACTAAAGATATTAACCCCACTTTTACTGGTAGAGGGTGTGAGTCATTTATAGATTTTATTTTTGTGTCTACTTCTTTTTTTGCACATATTCTGGACTTTTCCATTCAGGAGAGTATGCATAGCGATCATAACCCAGTGTGTATGTCAACTTATTGGCCCCGGGCCGCCCAAACCAACAGAGTAGAACCCAGGGGGTTGCAGTCAACAACGGACGGTGGGAGGAGATTGAAGTGGGTTCAGAATTCTCCAGATAAGTTTTATGAGTCCTTGCTCTCTCAGTGTCATAAAGAGTTTGCAACCTGTATTGATTGTCAGGCTAAGCCATCAGACATCTTAGGGGCTTTCAATGTGATCTCAGGCGCAATTGCTAGCTTACTAAATGCCCCAGCGGCTCAACGTTCTTCTGTAGCCCCAAGATGGTTTGACCCAGATTGTACACGAGCCTCTAGGAATCTGAGAGTAGCCCTTGGCACGAAACCAAGAGACTCCTCCACTGTTAAGGCCTGTCGTAGACTTTATAAAGCCGCTCTGGCTAATCGTAAATCTGCCTTGAAGGACAAAGCCTGGGCAAACCTAATAGAAGCCAGTACCTTGACGAA
The DNA here is from genome assembly GCA_963921515.1 of Calotriton arnoldi. Classification (NCBI taxonomy): domain Eukaryota; kingdom Metazoa; phylum Chordata; class Amphibia; order Caudata; family Salamandridae; genus Calotriton; species Calotriton arnoldi. The sequence goes on along the minus strand of CAWUFW010010237.1, from coordinate 301,205 downwards.
CAGTTCCAAGTTTTGGAGTATCGTCAATCCCTTCCTGGCAGGTGACAACACCAATCTCTTGGACTCGAATATTACCTAAGATGAATGGGTAAGGCACTTTGAGGACGTTTTTGTCCCCTTCTGCTGCAATGGTAGATCTGTGCTGAGGTGAGGGGACCCCTTATGTGGTTTTTACACCTGAGGAAGTTAGAGAGTGTATAGCAGGGCTAACAAAAAAGAAGGCCCCAGGCCCTGATGGGATACCTCCGGACCTGTACATTTCAAACATGGACACCTGGGTCCCAACCCTGACCGTGGGTATTAATGCCGCAGCTGTGTCCGGCTGTCCGGCCTCTTGGGCACTATCTACAATCGTACCAGTCTTCAAAAAGGGAGACCGGGATAGCACCCACTGTTATAGGCCTATCTCTTTACTGGACTCAGTGGTAAAGGTGGTAGGCCGTATCGTTCTTAATAGGCTCTCTACCTGGGCAGAGGACAATAACATTCTGTCTGACGCCCAATATGGTTTTTGCCCGGGTCGATCCACAGTGGACCAAAGCTTAAACCTGTACATGGCACTCAACAAGTACACTGTTGCACACCCCGGCACAGTATATTTAGCCTTCATGGACCTGTCCTCAGCTTTCGACCTTGTCAATAGATCGAAGCTCTGGCAGATCATGTTGTCCTAGGAGTTAGCCCAGACATTGTAAATTTTTTAAGGGACTTACAGAGAGATACCAAGGTGGTGGTACGATATATTAAGGACCTGAGAGTCACCCGCCAGCTCTCAATTGAGAGAGGGATTCGACAGGGGTGTATCCTGGCCCCCTTTCTTTTTAATCTGTACATCAACAACTTGGAGCAGACCCTTGTGAAGCTGAAAACTGACTGCCCACACATGGGTCGGCGGAGTCTTCGTGTACTACTGTATGCAGACGACGACGTTCTCATGGGTAGGACAGCCAGGGGTTTGCTAGCGTTACTGAATTCATTTGCCCATTTCATGGAGGACCTGGACTTGCTGGTAAATAACAACAAATCCTTCATAATGCAAGTAGGTTCATGCCCCAATAAACCTTATACTTTTGCTGTGGGATCAACGCCGGTCCCGAAGACTGATGTCTTCTCATATTTGGGAGTAGTGTTTGACGCCGCTATAACCTGGCGTCCCCTCATCAGTAGGAAAAAAGGGGACTTTGTCAGGGCCAACGCTGCCATTTTCAATTTTTTATCTAGGTTGGACAGTAGACCTATCGGGGCCCTCTTGAAGATCTATAAGGCCAAGTGCATCACTAAGGTGGCTTACGGGTGCGAGATCTGGGGTTATACAGAGCATGAGGAACTCCCAAGTCATTGAAAATACTTTTTTTAAACGTCTCTCATGTTTACCGTAGTGTATCCCCTCTATCGGAGTCCACGAAGAACTGGGGTCGGCTTTTCTCTCCGACTTGTTGTCTTATCGCCCCCTATCATTGTGGATGAACTTGTGGCTAAGGGAGGGCATTGCCCTAAGTAAGGACATTTTAACTGATTCCCTCTCCCTGGATTACTATCATTGTATTCCCTGGCTCAAGTATGTAAGGGACTGTCTTGCTGACCTGGGAAGGGTTGACTTATTTATCAATCCTGAGAGTATGTGCAGAAGATACCAGGGCTTGGTGAAGGAGAATTTTTTTTTTTTAAACGGCAGATGGATAGAGAAGAAGGGGAGATGAAGAAGCATAGTGTGTGCAGGTATTTCCCACTGAAAACCATTCCCACTGAACAGTACAGGATTAAGTTCAGAGACACCCAGAAGACACAGAACCAGCACTGGGTAGACTTTGTGGACAGTGCTATTAAGGCTCTGGAAGGCTGGTTGCTTGGCAACAAAGTACATGATTTTGTAGGATTGTATAATTTGATTATGAGGGAGCAGATCCTTAATAATTGCCAAAATCAGTTATTGCATCAGTACCTGGTTGACTCTTATCTGACTTCTCCCCAAGAATTGGGAAAGAAGGCAGATAAGTGGGTCAGAACCAGGGTGAAGCAGAAAACCCAGACCAATGGTGGTGACCAGAAGAAACAGGATTCTAAAACTCCAGATAAGGGTGGGGACAAGGGTAAAGATCAAAAGTCTTCATCGGGGCCCCAAAAACCTGCATCTGGGGAGGGAGTCACAGTCTAACAAAGGAAAAGGCAAAAAGAAACCTTGGTGTTACTTTTGTAAGGTAAAGACCCATTGGACAGAGGATGCTGCTTGTCCAAAAGCCAAGGAAAGTCCTCCTACCACCACTGCCCCTAAGGCAACTGCGCCCCCTAGCACAAGTACAGGTGGTGGTACAGGGAACAAGGGATTAGTAGGGTTAACCTTGGGCTCTGAGGTGGGTTCTGGCTTAGTCAGAACTCCAGCTCAGGCTGTGCTTATCTGTGATGGTGGCATGGATATTGCCACTTTATTTGTCAGTCCCAGTAACTTGGGCAAATACAGACAGCAGCCTTTGATTAATGGCAAGGACGCCATGGCATACAGGGACACAGGTGCAAGTGTCACTATGGTGACAAAAGATCTTGTGGACCCTGACCAAATGATACTTGGAAAAATGTACCAAGTGACCAATGCTAACAATGTCAGGACTGATCATTCCTTGGCAGTTGTTAATTTCAGCTGGGGAGGGGTAACTGGCCCTAAGAAAGTTGTGGTTAGCTCAGACCTTTCAGTGGAGTGTTTGTTGGGCAATGATTTGGAGACTTCAGCCTGGGCTGAAGTGGAACTTAGGACTCATGCAGCAATGCTGGGCATCTCTGCAGATGTGTTTGCTGTGACTAGGTCACAGGCCAAACCGACAACCACTGAACAGGCCCTGGATTCTGGGAAAATGGACCAGTAGCCATCCAAGAGAAGGAGCAGGAGGGGTAAGGCTGTGTCTCCCCCCACAGGCTCAGAGAAAGGATCAGTCTCTTGAGGGAGATGATCTCAGTCCCTGTGAAGGAACTGTCTCATAGGAACTGGAACCTGATCAGGTTGAGTTCTTGGGGACAGGGGGCCCTTCCAGGGCAGATCTGAGCCAGGAGCAGCAAACCCGCCCCTCTCTTGAACCCCTCAGACAGCAAGCTGCTGCTGAGGCTGCTGGGAGTATCAGTGGATCCCACAGGATCTATTGGGATGAGGAACTCCTTTACTCAGAGGGTAGAGACCCCAAGCCTGGTGCCACCAGGAGGTTGGTCATACCTCTGAAGTTTAGGGGCTTCCTACTCACCTTGGCACATGGTATTCCCTTAGCAGGACACCTAGGCCAAAGTAAGACTTGGGACAAGCTTGTCCCTCACTTTCACAGGCCTCACATGTCTGAGGACACAAAGGAGTTTTGTCGCTCCTGTACCACCTGCCAAGCCAGTGGTAAAGCAGGTGGTACCACAAAGGCCCCCCTAATACCACTACCTGTGGTGGGGGTACCCTTTGAAAGGGTTGGGATTGACATAATTGGTCCCATGAACCCTCCTACTGCCTCTGGGCACAGTTATATTCTAGTGGTGGTGGACCATGCCACTAGATACCCAGAAGCAATACCCCTTAGAACTACCACAGCCCCTGTGGTGGCTAGAGCCCTCCTGGGAATTTTTTCCAGAGTGGGTTTCCCTAAGGAGGTCTTAACTGACAGAGGTACAAACTTCATGGCAAGTTATATTACTGCTATGTGGAAGGAGTGTGGAGTGAACTAAAAGTTCACCACACCCTATCACCCACAATGCAATGGGTTAGTTGAGAGATTCAACAAAACCCTCAAGAGCATGATCATGGGCCTCCCAGAAAAGCTTAGGCGAAAATGGGATGCCCTGTTGCCCAGCCTTCTCTTTGCCTACAGAGAGGTCCCACAGAAGGGGGTTGGCTACAGCCCTTTTGAACTTCTGTTTGAGCATCCAGTTAGGGGTCCCCTGTGTTTAGTGAAGGAGGGATGGGAGTTACCTCTCAAACCACCTAAACAAGACATTGTGGACTATGTACTTGGTCTCCGCTCCAAGATGGCTGAGTATATGAAGAAGGCCAGCAAAAACCTTGAGGCAAGTCAAGAATTGCAAAAAGCTTGGCATGACCAAAAGGCTGTTCTGACTGTTTATCAGCCAGGGCAGAAAGTATGGGTGCTGGAGCCTGTGGCCCCAGCAGCCCTCCAAGACAAATGGAGTGAACCCCATACTGTTATTGAGCAAAAAGGAGAGGTCACCTACTTGGTGGACCTTGGAACTTCCATTGGCCCCCATAGGGTGCTCCATGTAAACAGGCTCAAACCCTATGTGGACAGGGCAGACATGGGCTTGCTCATAGCTACTGATGAGGGACAGGAGGAAGAGAGTGGCCCACTCCCTGACATCCTCTCACAGAACCCTGATGGTGGCTCAGTGGATGGTGTAGCTTTGGCAGGCAGCCTCACTGAGCAACAGCAGATTGATTGCAGGAAGGTCCTCAATCAATACAGACACATGTTTTCTCTGACTCCTAGTCAGACCACCTGGTGTACCCATGAAGTGGACACAGGTGAGAACCTGCCTGTTAAAAATAAGATTTACAGGCAGCCTGACCATGTCAGAGATTGCATCAGGACTGAGGTCCAAAAGATGCTGGAGTTGGGAGTGATTGAACCCTCAGATAGCCCTTGGGCTAGTCCAGTGGTCCTGGTACACAAACCTCATACCCAGGGTGGTAAGAGAGAAATAAGTTTTGTGTGGACTACAGAGGGGCAGATGAGCTCATAGACACTTTGGCCTCAGCCAAGTTCTTGAGCACATTTGACCTCACTGCTGGATATTGGCAAATCAGATTAGCTGAGGATGCCAAACCCAAAACAGCATTTTCAACCCCTAGTGGGCATTATCAATTTATTGTAATGCCCTTTGGTTTGAAGAATGCACCAGCCACATTCCCGAGGCTGGAGAATAAAGTCCTTACAGGTCTGGAAGCCTATAGTGCAGCATATCTTGATGATATAGCCGTCTTTAGCTCCACCTGGGAGGATCACCTGGTCGACCTGAAGAATGTTTTGGAGGCTCTGCAGAAAGCAGGTCTCACTATCAAGGCTACTAAGTGCCAGATAGGGCAGAGTAAGGTTGTGTGCCTGGGCCACCTTGTGGGTGGAGGCCAGGTTCAACCATTGCAGAGCAAAATCCAGACCATCATGGACTGGGTTGCTCCCACTACCCAGACTCAGGTCAGAGCTTTCTTGGGCCTGACTGGGTACTACAGAAGATTTGTAAAAGGATAGGGGTCTATAGTGACTCCCTTGAATGATCTTCCTTCAAAAAGAATGCCCAAGAAAGTTTAGTGGACAGTTAGCTGTCAGAATGCATTTGATGATCTCAATCAGGCCATGTGCACTGCTACCATTCTGCAGAGTCCTGACTACTACAAACAATTTATTGTCCAAACAGATGCATCTGAGTTGGGGGTAGGGGCTGTGTTGTCACAACTTAATGCAGAGGGTCAGGATCAACCAGTAGCTTTTATCAGCAGAAGGTTGACCCCCAGAGTGAAACATTGGTCAGCCATTGAGAGGGAAGCCTTTGCTGCGGTTTGGGCTCTGAAGAAGCTGAGGCCATACTTGTTTGGCACTCACTTCATTGTTCAGACAGACCATAAGCCCTCTTATGGCTAAAACAGATGAAGGGTGAAAACCCCAAACTTTTGAGGTGGTCCATTTCCCTACAGGGTATGGACTATACAGTGGAACATTGACCTGGGAGTAACCATGCCAATGCAGATGGACTCTCCAGATATTTCCACTTAGAAAATGAAGACTCAACTGGGCAAGGTTAGTCTCATCTCCTTACGTTTGTGGGGGGGTGTTGTGTAGGAAAGTAGGATCTGCTTCTTATGGTTACCCCTACTTTTTGCTGAATGTAATACTGTTTTTGATTAGTCTGGCTGGGATCCTGCTAATCAGGACCCCAGCCTATCTGCTTTCTCCTTAAAACTGATATGATATGTACTAGGTACACAGATTGGATACTGGGGTACCCTTGTCAGTCCCTGGTATATGGTACACATGTACCCAGGGCATAGGTACCCCAGAGGCCTCCCATGGGCTGCAGCATGTATTATGCCACCCATGAGAGGCCATGCAAAATGGAACTACAGGTCTGCCATTGCAGCCTGTGTAAGCTGGTGCTTGCACCACTTACGAAAGATATAGGTTTACTATATCTATAGGTCACTACACTTAAAACCTATCAGTCACCCCTCGAGCAGGCCTTGACAATCCTGAAGGCAGGGTGCTGGGTTTTATGTGAGAGGGTGCCCCTGCATGTGCTGGACACCCCTACAGCCTTCAGAGGCCATTCTCCCGGGTTGTCGGTGACGCAGCCAGACATATAGGTAGAGGTGCATTATATGCTCGCGTAAAATGCTATCTCGAAAACGGCTGCAACAAACATGTCGTATTTGGTATCAAACACTTTGGAATCATACCTCCACACCGGTAACCAGTGTGGGAGGTATGATTCCACTCTTCTGAAGTGAACTTCGTGGGGTCCCTGGTCTTCCCGGTGCCAGCCTTCTCGACCCGGACAGCACAAAATGGTTGCTGCCATCCAGAGACACATTTCTGCCCTCTTGCTGCTGAGCCAAGCTCAAGCAGGGGAAGGCAGAACAATAGGCATCCTGTCACAGGGAGGTGTGACCATCTCCCATACAGGATTTAGTGTATTGGGGCTGGGTGGGTGCACTTCCAAAGTGCCTGAAAGTCTGCACGAGGGGCACACTTGATGTCCCTGTGCATAGTCCAGCTCAAACCAGTTCTGGGAGCCGTTGGCTCCCGCTCTGGCGTGAAACTGGATGAAGGACTTGAGAGTAACCTCTTCACTGTCCAAACCCTACCCTGGGAGGGTCCCCTAAATCTGTCCAACCCTCTCCCGTGGGAACTTAAGAGCTTACCTGACTGTAGGACCCTAGATTCGACGTGGACAAGATTCTGAACAAGAAACCACTGACCTTTGCCTGTCTGGACACTCTGGACTTCGAGTGGGCCCGACTTTGTCTCCCTCTCCGTCCAAAGCATCGTCTGTGCCCGTGCACCATATAGGCTCCATGCAGGACCTGTGGAGCATCAAGGACAACTGAAGTTATCTTCCTTGGGGTGAAGGAGTTACTCCCCTGCGTTCGCAGGCACCATAACACAACTGACTGGTCTGCTGATCCTGAGCTAATGCAGACTCCAGCAACACAGGAGGTGGGTTTCTATGTTCCTTGAGGTTGAGCTGCCCTCTCACCAAGTCTGAAGCCAGTATCCCTCGTGGGGACCGCATAACCCAAACCCCTGTGCACAGTGTACTTTTGTAAGTGCATATGCTTGTTGGCGTTTCCTGAACAAGTGCATTGGGTTACAAATAGCCCCAACCTCTGGGCACATTTCCTACCAAGAACTTTGGCCTCTTCACACTGAGTGCTCTGCAATCTGTCATTTTGTGAAATCGCTTGAGGTCCTCTTGCGACTTCTGTGCCTCCAGCCTGTGGGTCCATTTGAGGGTCAACTCTGCTTTTCTTGGGCTCCCCTGGTTGCTCCAGGCCTTCCCTGACTCTCCTTGCTGTGGTGAGTCCCCTGGTCCTTGCTGGGTCAGACCGTAACCTTCCTTGACCTTCTTTGTGGGTTGCCGCTGCCAAGGCTTGTTGGTACTCCCGCCAAACACCGACCCCTCAGCACTCGACATCCTTCGTGGGACAGCTCGTATCCGGCTCCTGGTCGCCCTCGACGTCTCCTGGTCCCCGTGGCTGAAGAGTCAAGGTCGCCATCATCACACATTGGTGGGCATTCGTCTACCGAGCCCCTGGTCACTCCTGAGTGACTCAGACTCTGTCCCCTCTGCTTTCAGGTTCCTTCCATCAAGAATCCACCTGTGGGTTCCAACGGACATTTTTCTTCTTTCCAGTAGTGGCATTTCTTTGAAGTCTCCCATTGAGATCGATGACGGTTTCCGACACCACTCCAGCTCTATGCACCCGGCTTCCCTGGGATAGGTAACTCTGGTACTTCGGTATCCACGGGTGGGGTGGCTCTCCAACCTTCTATGATCCAAAGGATTTCCTCGTAATCCACTGGGAAGGGTCCTTAAACACTAAAACTTCAACCACGACTTTCCCATAGATTTGTACGAAGCACGCGGTCATGTTCCCACACTGCACCCGTCCTCCGTGGGGGTCCCTACTTACTCACCTTGGGTGGTTCCTTGGGGTCCAAGCGATTCTACGTATCCTAGACGCTGTCTTGACTCGAGTCGTGGTTCTTATACCAATATTATAGTATATGGTTTGGTCCCCCCCTGGGGCCCACTGTGTATTATTGCTACTTACTGTTGATTCTGTGCTATAGTTTTGTATATTGTGTGATTATCTCCATGTAGGAGATACTGTGTCGTACTAGAGAGCGTTATATTGATAAATACATATTTTTATAACTACTGTGTGGTTCTCCTTTCATTTAACCAATACTATAAGGTTGCATTCTGGTAAAACAAGCTGCTTAACATTCCTTCAAGACTAAGCCTGAAGGCTACTCTCCACAGCTACCAATTGGTTAGCTTTCTAAGGTTATCTTTGACCTCTTAAATCCCCATAAGGGTTGTTTGGACTGGTGCAAGGTGCCCACTTTAATTAGTGGACATCATATGCCAGGCCAACTTCTCACAAAATGACAATGTTGTTTTTCTCTCTCCTTGATACTATGAAAGCTACGGAGTTTCTGCAAGCTGGAAAGGCCTCGGCTGTGACAAGATGCCTGGGGACCTTTATAGTTCTGAGATTGCAGTATTGGATCCTTACATCAATTTACTGTCCAATGCTATAATGGCTGGAGTAGTAATCCATGAATCTTGTCGAGGGGCGGAAATCATCCCCATATAGAACAAGCATTGGCAAAGCCAATAGTTCTCCTATGCAATTGTGTTTTAGCCATGTTGTACACCAATGTGGCAGCTGTTCAGCATGGCTTAAATTTAGTGGCATGGAGTGGGGTGGGGTGGGGTGCAGTGGGCTGGGGTGGAGTTGGGTAGATTGGAGTGGGGTAGAGTGGAATAGAGTAAATAAGGGGGATAATGGAGAGGGGTACATTTGAATGGGGTGGATTGGGTGGGGTGGGTTAGATTGGAGTGGAGTGTGGTAGAGTGGAGAGGGGTAGATTGGTGTGGGGTAGATTCTGGTAGATTCTGGTAGGTCAGAGTGGGTTAGATTGTGGGGTAGATTAGGGTCGGGTAGAATAGAGTGGAGAAGCGTTGGATAGATCGCAGTGGAGTTTGGAGTGGGGTCAATTGGAATGGAGTGGGGTAAATTGGATTGGGCTAGATTGGCGTAGACTGGAGTAGATTGGAGTGGATTTGGGTTGTTTGGAGTGGAGAGGAGTATATTGGAGTGCGATAGATTGGAGAGGATTCAGGTAGATTGGAGTGGAGTGGGTTGGATTGAGGTGCATTGGAGTGTGGTAGATTGGAGTGGAGTGAGGCAGACTGGGATAGATAGGAGTAGAGTGGGGTGGAGTGCAGTACATTGGGGTGGAGTGTTGTAGATTGATTTGGGGTGGGTTGACTGGGGAAGATTGAGTGGAGTGGCATAGTGTGGAGTATGCATGATGAGGTAGCGCACTGCCATTATAGAAAAACATTTCAATTGAAATGAGCATTACATTTGCAACAAAATTTGGTTTTACTGCACACAAACGATAATGTGTGCAAATGTCATCACCTAGTATATTGATGTTTCGATCATGTTTAAATTTTCCACCACACTTCAAAATTGCAAAGAAAGTGTGCTTCATTTGTACTAATTCTGAAACATTCTAAAAACATAAGCACAGTTCTTTTTTTTGTTGTGTGCTAGAAAAAAAGAACATTCTTTCTTGTCTTACGTGGGTACTCAACAGGATTGTCACATAAATTCTCTCACTTTGGAGTCAGAGAAAGAAAAATAAACACCAAGCTCCCTGGAAGAGAGAGCCTGACATCTGACCTTTGTTTTTGAATGCACAGCAAATGTGACAAGATAAGAACCAGACTTAAAGGCCTGTTTACTGAAAGTGAGTTTGTGGAAGAATACAGTAAACACGGTTTAGGCAACGGGAGGGACAAATTGAAACTGGACAGCCTAAAGCAAATAAAGTCAGCACATAGAAAGCCAGAAAGTGTGAGTTACAAACCACAAAAACAATGGTAAGCAATGAGCGGAATGCATTCCTAGGTCAACTTTCTGAAAGTCCCCAAGATGTCTTTAGCAAACCAGACAGCTGTGCTGTCTGGTAGGCTGTGATCTAAAAAGGAGGATAAGAGTAATCCTAGGACTTACAGGCCCATATAATTTGCTGTTGGTGTTTTGTAGACAGATACAGGATAAGCTCTATTTATGTATGTGTGGGATCCAGATATTATCTCTATTACAGGCTGGCTTAAGAGCGAAGGTTAGCGCTATTGATCAAGTTTTCATGCTGACTTTAATTTAGTGGAAATATACCAACATAAACAAAGAGCATCTTTAGGTTGCTTTTGTTGGTTTGAGGGCAGAATTCGATCTTGTGCCCAGACCAAGGCTATGGGAAACCATAAAGTCCCTGGGCGTTCCAGCAAGTTTGTTATATATCTTGGTAAGGCTCCATGAACACAACTGTATCCAGGTGCGCTGGGCAAAACAGGCAGAGCTCACTGATTGCATATTAATACACAAAGCCATACATCAAGAGTGCATACTACCTTATTTTCTTTATATATCAATAATGACATTGATTTTCTTGGTAAACGTCTCCGTGGTGTGGTGAGCACGGGACCCACGTCTGGGCATACCCTTCCCACTTAGGGCGACATATACAAAAGAAACAATTGATGGACGGAATGCTGGACCATGCAAACATTCACCCCCAGTCACAAGGATCTGGGTTAAATCCATCATTCTTTTGCTCACCACACCACCCCAGTTTGGACCCAGCCATATGCAAATCAGTCTTGACCCTGTTCCTTGTGGGAACAGTCCAGCCCGGACTGCCAAGCCAGGTCCTCCCTGGACCGGAAACAAGCATCCTGGGACCGGTTTCAGGGCATCACCCTTCAGCAGCCAGGCTAGCTTGAATCCAGTGGTGTGGTGAGCAGGGGACCCACGTCTGGCCATACCCTTCCCACTTAGGGCGACATATGCAAAAGAAACAATTGATGGACGGAATTCTGGACAATGCAAACATTCACCCCCAGTCACAAGGATCTGGGTTAAATCCATCATTCTTTTGCTCACCACACCACCCCAGTTTGGATCCAGCCATATGCAAATCAGTCTTGACCCTGTTCCTTGTGGGCCCGAACTGCCAAGCCAGGTCCTCCCTGGACCGGAAACAAGCATCCTGGGACCGGCTTCAGGGCATCACCCTTCATCAGCCAGGCTAGCTTGAATCCAGTGGTGTGGTGAGCACGGGACCCACGTCTGGGCATACCCTCCCACTTAGGGTGACATATGCAAAAGAAACAATTGAGGGACGGAATGCTGGACAATGCATGTTTCCGGTCCAGGGAGGACCTGGCTTGGCAGTTTGGGCTGGACTGTTCCCACAAGGAACAGGGTCAAGACTCATTTACATATGTCTGGGTCCAAACTGGGGTGGTGTGGTGAGCAAAAGAATGATAGATTTAACCCAGATCCTTGTGACTGGGGGTGAATGTTTGCATTGTCCAGCATTCCGTCCATCAATTGTTTCTTTTATTAATAATATTAACACCTAAAATTAATATAACAACCAGAATATATGAATTCAATTTAAAAAAAACTATATTAAATACAACTGTATTAAAGCAGACAAAAGTATCCACAACAATATTTTTAAAAATGACATTACATACATAAAAATATTCTTCCCTTCTATGTTCTGTTCCTCAATATTGTGTAGTGATGATATTCATGACGCAAAATGTAAGCAACACAATATTTTTAATCAATATTTGTGTCATTCTGATTCTACCAGTGCACAAACAAGAGAAGGCTGCTTCCCAGCTCCAAGTAGCATTGCATTGTTGTAGAAGGATTCACTTTTGACTCAGCAAGATATCCATTGACTCCATGCACAGGACTTCAGCCTACCTCCCTACAAACAAGGCCAAACAGGGAGAGTATACAGTAGCTGCTGACTGCTGGTGGGGCCAGGGGCATGGCTTGGGGGTAGGACCGGGGGGAGGGGTTCTGGGATGTGACATCCACCAAATAAATACATACTATGTATGTGTTGTTTTTTTCTTGTCATCCTGATTTCTCTAAGACTTTTAACTTTTTCATTTTTGGATCAGGATCTCAAATGTATTGTATAGTGACAAGTTTACAAAAAATAGCAATTCTGCACCCATAAAAGTACTCCTTGAATGGATGCAAATGTACTACTTTTTGGAATTCAAAAACATTGGCAGTAGTAGGCTTTGAAAGCTCTTAGGTTTCCAGGCATACTACTGGCAATCAAACACCCAAATGTTGATGGGGTGAATTATTGAAAATAGGCTAACTACTGGCAATCCCTCGGGGTAGCATTTGTAACCATTGTTTATCACCCACTGTGCCACTCTAGACAGACGGCCTGATTTAGAATTTAAAAGAGGAGTAAAGGCAGACAGGGTGACAGAGTACTTTACTGCCTTTACTCAACCTGCCAAATTTAGATATGTCTGCCAGCCCTGCTGACATCTCTATACACTGGCATGAACTGCCATCATGGCAATTCCTGACAATGTAGGAACATTTTGAAGGATGGCTCTGTCAAACATGACGACTGCCCATCAAACTTTTCTAAAGTTTTTTTAATTTAATTTTTCCTAAACAAACTCCCAAAGTGGAAGTTTTTAAAGAAAAAAGAAACTAATGACCCCCACACTATGGGAGACTTCTCCCATGGTGGGGGGGGGGGGTCATATTTCATTATTTTTACCGTCCTTCAATGCAGGATATATCTGGCGGATAAGGTCTTACACCATTGGGGTACATTTTACTCAGTCAGTGTAAAACTTGCGGTCTGCCTGACTCAAATGGGACAGGCAGACCTTGAGTTTGCCAACAGTGTACTCTGCACTGTTGCTATAGAGTACCTGTACGTCAACCTCTAAATCAGCCCGAGGGTCCCACCTAAATCAGTACTGACCCTGTTTGTCATGGGAACAGTCTATCCCGTGCCCTTGTCATCTCACATGTTCACCCCAAGGCCCACTGCTTTTTAGTTGGGAAATTTGAGATTCACAGACCTAGAATCTCACTGACTAAGGTCCCTGGTCGGGGGGATGCACTGCAACCTAATATAGACATAAGTACTTCTACCCCTTCCCCACAAAACTACTGGCAGTGCAGCATTTCCAGCGGATTTCAGGCACCAGTCGGCAGGTCCAGCCAACCTTCAGTAAAGCCCCAAAGGAGGGATTAGAAGCCCAAATGAGATTAGGACCACAATACATTGCACTGCACACTGCCTCACAACTGTAAACAGTGTTAAGGCAAAATTGTGCACAATTAGGGGCTTCCTTTATGCAAGATGCAACACAATCAATGTTCAGGTGAAGATATGAATATAACGCATTGCTCTGCCTGTGACTCTGGATCTACCCACTATTCCATGACCTAAGAAACAGCAGAATGCCAAGAACGATGGAGAGCTGGCATCCCGAGTGAACATTATACTAGAGCACTACAAAGACATGGAATGAATAATTTCTGCATAAATAAAAGCAGGCAGTCATTGTCAGAGAAGAGGGAATGGTGTAATGACCCTTTTACTCCACCATCATTGTGGAATTTTTTTCAAAATCTACACTCCCAATTTATAATTTAATAACATTTTAATAAAATCACATTGTGCATTTCCGTCTGAATGACTACAAGTTGAATAACTAACACATGATTAGTTGACAACAAACGCCTATGTCATGACAGGGGGAAGGTTTTTACACTATCAACTAACACATTGAATTATTACTACCGAAATCGATCATATACATGCATGCATCCTAATCGGAAATGTCAATAGAAGAAATACATCATAATTCAAAATCATCTATGTGTAATGCGAATAACAACATGTGCATATGGCAGTAATGAATAGGATGACATTTTTCACTAAGCACGCCCCTCAATGAATAATGTGATTCATGACAGCCACCAGGATCTTTGTACACTTAGGGACATATTCTCAAGGACTTATCGCCGAGTTAGAGGCACTTTATCGCAACCAAAGTTGTGATAAATTCATCGCACCATTCTCAAGCTGGTGCCAACAGCCGACATCACCAGTATTCCTGCAATAGCAGCCGCAAAAAACATCGCTGCGGATGACACCGGCAACTAACGCTAATGAGATGCAGAGTAGGCGTTCCTGTGCAAAAAGCCACGGAAACACCACTTCGCAACATTCACAACGACCAGCCAGATCGGCGAAAAGACCACAAAACATGCGATAAGGCGTGTTAGCAGCAGAGATTTAACACCTGCTCCTACCTGGTGTTAAGTCAGACGACAACCTGCAACACAAAAGGGAGCCCAGCCCACTGCCACACTGCCACACCAGAAGAACAACAGATGCCATGGAGCTACTGACCATGCAGCTCGGAGCCCCAAGAGGGCCACAACACCCACCGCCACCACACCCAATCCCACCACCCCCTCAGGACCCCCCGTGGCCCTACCCCTGGCACCCCCGCCCCCAGACAAAGATATCTCACATCTACCTCACAAATTCATGAACACAACAATTCGCCTGATGTCGCACAAGTACACCAACCAACATCCATGTGTGGTACGAAAAAGGAAAAACATACATACATCGCAGAATTCCAAAAACAGAGGAAGAGAGAGAGAGACAGCAAATGGAAGAGAGGGAGAGACAGTGAAAGAAAGAGAGGGAGAGAGAGAGAGAGAAAGATAGAGAAAGAGAGGGAGAGAGAGACAGTGCCAACACTGCGCACCCAGGCAGCTACACCCCAGCCCCTCCCGCCGCCGAGCGTGGATTGTCCGCCCCTGCGCACCCAGGCCTCACTGCTCACCTGCTGCCACCGGTGTGTCTCCAACCACGTGCTGGTCCACACTGCAGGCCACCAGGTTCCTCATCTGAAACAGAGTCCACAGCTAATGATGGCAGGGTACATATCATTGCACACGGCAACATCGCATGGCCGCCCCAGCGCACACAGGCCGCTGCACCCCAGCCCCTCCCGCCGCCCTGTGCGGATTGCCCGCCCCTGCGCACCCAGGCCTCACCGCTCACCTTTCGCCACCGGCCTGTCTCCAAGAGTGCACACCACGTCCCGGTGCAAGCTCCGAGCCCAGGGCCCGCGACCTTGGCAGCCTCCACATCATGCATCCCTGCAGCGCGGGCCACCAGACTCTGGGTCTTGATTTTGCAATGGCAGAGATCATATCAGTGCACATGTCATCATCGCAGGCTGCACACCCGCTCAGCTCTCTAGGTGCCACTAACTCTATGAAACGCGAGGCAACGCCATGTGGCAGTAGGCCTGCGCTGCCCTCTGGCTCAGGCCTACATTCCGGTCCACCAGGCGCACACTTGACTCTGGGTCTTGATATAGCAATGGCAGAGACCGTATCAGTGCACACGTCATCATCGCAGGCTGCACACCCGCTCAGCACTTTAGGTGCCCCTACCTCAGTGCATAGTGAGTCACCATCCCGTGGCGGCAGGCCCGTGCCTGCCGCAGTGCAACCGGTGCCACCGGCTCCGTGCAACGCAAGTCATGGACCCTATATGATTGAGCCTCGTCGTAGGCCAGGCGGACGCAGCCATCTCACCTCAGGCAGTGGGGAAGAACTGGGACACGTAGCGTCGTCGTCCCCCCCTTTATACGTACGCCGAGTGAGCTGGGTTCGCGTACGCCAGGCCAGCGTAGGGGTGTGAACAATTATCCCTGGCCTCTGGGCGTGGTTCATATCTGGGCTGCACAGGAAACCAACTGGTGCGTGTGTCTCTGTTGCAGTGTCTGCGCCACACGGCCCGCAATCGACAATGTTGCAATGTTGCAAGCAGCCGGAGGGCGTACGCGCACCAAGGGACTGTACATGGAGCGCAAGGCCGCTCGGGCTCTTGGTTCATACATGGCAACTGGTGTGTGTGTTCATCGCTTTTGGTGCACCATAAGCCCAAGGCCTAGCCTCAATTGCAGCGCGATAGCCACATCACATATCCAGGATACAAGCAGTGGTCTGACTAACATTATGGATGAAAGCCCCCTTGTCTCAATGCAGAAGGCGGAAGGACATCTGCACCCCCGACCTTGGAAACGCATACGGCAGGCACCCCCTAAGGGAGATACCATGGCAGACGAAGACGACTCCCACGCTACACACGGCGCCAATGAAAGATCAACGTATCCACACCCCACACACAGAAGTCCTTGCCCGAGGTACTCCTGCATGGAACGGCCTTGACACTTACGTACAGGACAACCCATACGTACAAACTTTGCACGCTCATACGACTCATTGCTCCGAGCTGTGGCATATCATCCACATAACAACCGCAGGTCAGAAGAGTGCCGGTTCCACAAGAGCCACCAACGCAATGGCAGCACATCCCGGGCACATGTACAACCCCTGTCACGTGGAACTGTACCGTGACCGAATGCTGCATTTGTTGGGGGCACTGCCACTGGTAGTGTTGCGCATCAGTTACTGTCTGAGCTTCCGTCTTGCGTACGTCACCTGCGTCCAGCCCTGGTTCCACTGCCGA
This sequence comes from Calotriton arnoldi, assembly GCA_963921515.1. Taxonomy (NCBI): domain Eukaryota; kingdom Metazoa; phylum Chordata; class Amphibia; order Caudata; family Salamandridae; genus Calotriton; species Calotriton arnoldi. Next base: position 284,520 of record CAWUFW010010237.1, on the reverse strand, counting down.
TCATGCATATTCGAGTGACCCATGGATGTCTGCCTATCCAACACAACTGTGGCTGAACTGGATTATGACATGTGTGTGCGCCCCCTGTTGGACCACGACCAGGAGTGTAGCCGTGATACCCGTTCATGGGATGCCTTGGAATTGGGCGTATATGCTGGCAGTTGGGCATGTGAGATCGCACATTTCCTCGTGTGCAGTGACCACATCGAAGCGCTCCCCTATTGGGCTGTGTTGCGGATTGGTGAAACGGCGTGGACGGAACACATCTGTCCGGACCAGCTAATGGATTGGCTCGCCTCCGTGTTCGTTGAAGTCGACAACGATGTACTCTTGGAACTGATTGCCCCTGAAGCTGCGCTCGCTTTCATGGACGAGTAACTATGTTCCTGCAGCCACAATAGATTGTGACCCATGGCACAGGTCCCAACACCCTTTTGCATCTTGGGGAAATGGACACATATCCCACCATGACAGTGGACATGTCAGCATTCGCCTGGACTCAGAATGCATGTGCGTGCAGGACTGCGGGTTGACACACACCTGTGCAAGGTGAGTGGACAGCGGCGCCTGGCAACGTTCCTCAACCTGACACACCGCTGGAGGGAGAGTACACACATGGCAATGTAGTACTACATGTGACCTTGTTGGACTCCTTCACCTGCTCACTGCCAGCAGAGCAGGCAGTCAGCGCTGTCCGGTGGTACAGGACTATGCAGATCCCATGGGCTGTGAGTGGTGTCCCCTGACACGGTGCAATGAGCATTCGCCAAACACCACATGACTCGTCCAGCAAGGCAAGGTGGGCTGAGACCGTCGGCATCCGTCATGGTTGGTGTTCATTTGTGCCTCCCCATGTCTTGCACCTCTACATGTTCCTTGGCTGCCTGTTAGTGCATGATGCATTGGTCTGCATGTTGTGGCCCTTGTCTTGCCCGTACTGACACGCACATCCTAATAAAGTCAACGCAGCTTCACTAGTGTTCAACTGTGATGAGTGTTGATTTGCATGCCAAATCGTGTGCCCCAATGAGCATCGTATGTACACAGGGAGGGACTGACTGATGGATTTCACTTAGGGGTGAGTCCCTATTGCCAGCTCCACCTCTGTGAGCCTGACATTGTGTTTGGGAGAGTTGGTGGTCGACCTGTGCGCTTACGTGTCTTCAGCAATGTGAGTATGGTGTCCAACTTCTTGCCATGTGGACCAATGTGTTCCATCAAACCAGGCTGTGTCCACACAGTTGAGTGTGTGTAGGTATGCGAAGAGATGTTCTGTTGTCACATGTGATGTGGGACACTACTTTAGGCCTCCTACCCACTCTGACATATTTACACACAGCCCTATTTGATACATGGACGTGGGGCTACGTTGGGGGTTGCGAGATTGTTGTTCATGATCAATGAGGCCACAGCTAGTTCACACCTCCACAGTCATGTAATTGGCCATGTGTGTCACGGTCAAACATGCGCATTGATGTCATTTCCCAGGGTGTACCTTTTTGTGCAATCAATGTCCCTACAGTCATCCATACTGTCATACTTGATTGGACATAGACATGACACATCTGTGTGATTAGGAATGTTTTATTCACATCCTGTGGAGTGTCGGAGCTGGAGCAGTACATGGCCATGCACACTCCACATTACATGGTTGCCCAGTGGAGGGCCAGACAGAGTCCTTTAGGGGATGACAAGTTAATCGATAGAGGAGGAGTTGAGTCCGCAGCCTGTTTGCTGTGTCATTGGTAACCAGAGCAGATATGGCGGCCCATGTCGGGATCCAGGTGGATGTCGCAGAGTGTTTCGGGTGACAGTGGAAGGTGTAGTACCAGGGCATGATGCAGTGGGCTGTACCAGGCAGGAACAGGCCATATGGAGGGGGGTTAATGCTACAACCTCCTTTTTGACACAGAGTCATTACCGTCCACATCTTTGTCCTCTAATACGTCTTCTGTGTCAGGTGTGTGTGGTGGTGTTTGGCTGCATCACTGTGTGCCACGGACTCATCAGGGTGTGGAGGTGGTATGGCTGCATCACTGTGTGCCACTGACTCATCAGGGGGCGGAGGTGGTATGGCTGCATCACTGTGTGCCACTGACACATCAGGGTGCGGAGATGTGTGTGTCGAAGTTCCTGCAGCAGTCATCTGGGACAGGCTCTGTGGCAGCAATGGCAAGATGAGGATCTGCAGGGCATGGTAGATCCCAGCTACATCTCGCTGGTGTTCAGCCGTGGCAGCCATCCTTCCTGCCTGCATCCGCTCCATGTTCTCCATTGTCCTCCGCATCTGTGCCAACTCTGTGCTGTCGTCGCTGGAGCCTCTCGTCCTAGACAGTTCTTGTATCCGAGTAATGGCTCCAGCGAGGTCAGCCAAGGATTGTTGTAGGGCATGGAGCGGGCTGTGGGTGTCCGTTAGGGACTGTAAGTGGTCCCTGATGGAACTCATACACCCACGTATGGCATCAAGTTTGGCTGCCATAAGGTCGAAGCCCACCGCACCTGTTCAGCCAGCCCCCTCTGGCAGTCTGACACACGGCGTTGGAATGCCATGTGTTCTTCGGTGAGGTGCTGGGAGCCAGCCGTGGTGGTGGGTGCTTCCTGCTGTGTGGTCTGTGCAGGGGGTGGTATCACCTCGATGTAGCTGGGCTGGCCTGCTCCTGGAGGTGGGGTGCGGAGGCTGTCCACGAGCCGTTGGAGGGTGTCGGAGCAGATGGCCAGGGGTTCTCCCTCCTCATCACTGAAGAGTTGTCTGGTCTGCTCTGCAGGAGGTGTTGATTGTTGACAAGAACAATCAAAATGGGATAAAGGGAACTGGAGGTATAAAGTTCTAAAGTTTTAAGGCGAAAAGTGGGTAAAAATAAAATTAAAGTGCTGGTAAAAATTCTCAGTTGTAGTTGGCCAGGACATATTCATGATTTCCGGCTGACTGCAATGGAATGGAGGCTGGATAACCAAAGCAGGTCACCTTGTCAACGTTTTTACATTCTGACTTAGTATTCCTTTTGGAACTCAAAGTCTTCCAGTGGGGCAAGTTATAAGGCTAAAGCTGGCATCTGCCCCTTGAAGTTGAATACACATTCACCACCTCCTGCTGAAGTCAGTGGTTTTGGCATCAAAATCTCGCACCAGGATACATTTGTGATTTGTAGCCACAAAAGTAGCTTTGCCATTGTGAGAGCTACGCCTTCTTGCACAAGTTATAGGATTTACCTTAGGACTTTGTCACTTATTCAGTTCTCAAAATTCACCCAGCAAGGCAGGACTTGAAGCTGGAACTGCAACATCACAAAATAAAATGATGGACGGAGTGTTGAAACTTTTCAAACATGCACCGCCAATCAGAGATCTGCATTTAATCCATCGTCATTTTGATCGCCATGTCACCCCAGTTTGGATCCAGCCATATGCAAATCAGTCTTGACCCTGCTCCCCATGGGAAGAGTTCAGCCGAAAGCCAAGCCAGGTCCTCCCTGGACTGCAAACAAGCATCCTGGGACTGGCTCAGGAGTATCACCCCTCATCAGACAGGTTAGCTTGAATCATTTGGCGCAGCGAGCATGGGACACACGTCTAAGCATACCCTTAGCCACTTAGGGCGAACATAGCAACATCACAAAATAAAATGATGGACAGTGTTGAAACTTTTCAAACACTCACCCCCAGTCAGAGATCTGGGTTTTATACACTGTTATTTTTCTTGCCACATCACCCCAGTTTACCCCAGCCCGAAGTGCCAAGCCAGGGCCTCCCTGGACTGGAAACAAGCATCCTGGGACCTATTTCGGGATATCATCCCTCATCAGCCAGGCTAGCTTGCATCCAGTGGCGCAGCGAGCAAGGGACCCAAGTCTAGGCATACCCTTAGCCACTTAGGGTGCACATAGCAACATCAGGAAATAAAATGATGGACGAAGTGTTGAAACATTTCAAACACTCACCCCCAGTCAGAAATCCCAGCTGAATCCATCAATATTTTGCTTGCTAAGTCACCCCAGTTTGGACTCAGCCATATGCAAATCAGTCTTCACCCTACTCCCCATGGGAACAGTCCAGCCGAACTGCCAAGCTAGGTCCTCCCTGGACTGGGAATAAACATCCTGAGACTGAGAAATGATGGACGGAGTGTTGAAACTTTTCAAACATGCACCGCCAATCAGAGATCTGCATTTAATCCATCGTCATTTTGATCGCCATGTCACCCCAGTTTGGATCCAGCCATATGCAAATCAGTCTTGACCCTGCTCCCCATGGGAAGAGTTCAGCCCGAAAAGCCAAGCCAGGTCCTCCCTGGACTGCAAACAAGCATCCTGGGACTGGCTCAGGAGTATCACCCCTCATCAGACAGGTTAGCTTGAATCATTTGGCGCAGCGAGCATGGGACACACGTCTAAGCATACCCTTAGCCACTTAGGGCGAACATAGCAACATCACAAAATAAAATGATGGACAGAGTGTTGAAACTTTTAAAACACTCACCTCCAGTCACAGATCTGGGTTTAATCCATCGTTATTTTGCTCGCCACGTCACCCCAGTTTGGACCCAGCAATATGCAAATCAGTCTTGACCCTGACCCCCATGGAAACAGTCCAGGCCGAACTGTCAAGCTAGGTCCTCATTGGACTGGAAGCAAGCATCCAGCTACCGGTTTCAGGGTATCCCCCTCATCAGCCAGGCTAGCTTGAATCCAGTGGTGCAGCGAGCGACGGATCCACGTCTAAGCATACCCTTAGCCACTTAGGGCACACATAGAAACATTACAAATAAAATGATGGATGTTGAAACTTTTCAAGCACGCACCGCCAATCGGAGATCTGCATTTAATCCATCGTCATTTCTTTTTTTTAAACTGTTTTTATTTTTACGAAAGCAGGCATTGTACATATCAGGAACACATGTATAGCTGCTTGATATTGCAATGATACATAAAAGTTGAAAAAAGGACCTCATTAACAGAAACATAGAAGGGGCCACCGCCCCTGGAGCTCTCTCAGGGCTGTTATCTGTATTGATCATTACTACACAGTAGTGGATTGCTGGAAAATACACTGCAAAAATCTAATAATACAATCATACAATAATACAGGGTGAGGGCCGGGGGAAAAAGAAAAAACCCAACTCCCTTTCTTCTCAAAATCTCCTTACACACTTTCAGGTACGTCCTCTCCATCTCCCATCTCTAATCCGTAGTGTCTCAGCCAGGGGGTCCAGATCTTACAAAAGTTTTGGGGGCAACCCCGGGCCTGATATGTCACCTTTTCTGCCACCATATAAAGGTCCATGTGTGTCCTCCATTCGCTAAGTGTGGGTAGATCTGGGGCTCCCCAGTGACTGGCTATGTCTCTCAGTCTCTTGGCCACTATCAGCCCAAAATTGCATAGCAAGAGTTTGCTACGAGGTAAATCTACCTCAGTAGGAATGCCCAACAGGACATACTTGGGCTCTTTATTTAATTGTGCTCCCAATACTCTGTTTAGTTCCTCTAATATCTGATTCCAATATATTTGGATGTGGCTACTGTCCCAGAGCATATGAATATAATTACCTAGTTGTGTTTGACAGCAGAGGCAGTGGGGTGTTTCTGCTCTACCCATGGTACGTAAGCGTGCTCTATCAAAGTATACTCAGTGGAGAATCTTAAATTGTATGAGGCGTAAACGCAGTTTAATGGCTACCTCCCTTGGGTGCATTAGGGCCGCCTCCCAGTCGATGTCTTCCCTTGGTCCCGTGGTGTTTTCCCACTTTGCCATAAGGGCGCCCAACCTATCAGGGATGTTGTTCATTAATGTTTTGAAGGTCCATGAAATGGCTTTATCGGAGAGTTCTTCTTGCAATAATCTACCTTCTAAAGGTGCAAATTCTGGGATGTCCATGGTATCTATCCCTGTTGCTCTACATGCATGACTGAGTCGAAGATATGAATAGTTTTGGGTGTCCCTTAGTTCATATGTGTTTTTTAGTGTGCCGAAGGAGGCTAGGTTGCCCCCTACTACAATATCTCCCAATTTGGAGATCCCAATTAGGTCCCACCGCTGAAACCCTTGGAGACTGTTAATTTCTGGCAATCGCAATCCTTCCCAAAGGGGGGTCTCTTTCGTAAGCTTATTATCCCATTTCATTTGCCTCTCTGCTCCTCTCCAGGCCTCTATCGTTAGTTAAGTGGCCGGCAATCGTCGGCGGGATCCTTTGCCCCCATATAGGTAGTGGAGATGTGTATGCTGTCTGAATTGTAGACGTTCCAGGGCATATGTGATTTGATTCCCCCTTGCATGCCCCCACTCATTCACTACCACTAGGTGGGTTGCTCTGTAGTAAGGCTTTATGTCAGGCAGTGCCAGGCCTCCATTATATTTGTTTCGCTGGAGTGTCTGTAGTGCCACTCTCGGATGGGCTCCATCCCAGAGAAGCCCGCGTAAGTCAGTGTTTATTGCTGTGAATATGGCCTCTGGTATCCGACAGTATGTATTCTGCAATACATAGAGAATTTTCGGAAGCGTAATCATTTTATATAGGGCCGCTCTACCCATTATCGTTAGAGGGAGCCACCTCCATCTCTCCACATCATCGTGAAAGTCTGAGATGACCCGTCTAATATTTTGGTTTAGATTAACCGTGTCATTGGTGGTAACATATAAGCCTAAATAGCGGAATCCTTCCTGGGCTATTCGGAAACAACCTAGGAGTTCCTGCATGTTCAGGGGGCCACCCACCGCGTGCAAACTCGATTTATCCCAATTGATACTATAGCCTGCATGTCGGCCATAGGCTTCAAAGGGACGTAGTACCTCTGGGAGTGCCTTTTCTGGGCTGGTGACATACATTAGGATGTCATCGGCATAAAGTGATATGCGCTCATCTCCAAGGATCGCTCCCTTGTCTCTAAAGCCTGTTGTTTCTGAGTGTGCCCTGATTGCGCAAGCCAGTGGTTCTAGTACTAGTGCAAACAACAGGGGAGATAGAGGGCAGCCCTGCCTAGTGCCTCTCTGTATCGGGAAAGTCGTCGAAGTCACCCTATTGACCTGGACTTTGGCCACTGGACAGGTGTGTAGAAGTTCCACCCAGGCTATAAAGATTGGGCCAAACCTTGTTAAGGTTTGTCTTAAGAATGGCCAGTGGACTATATCGAATGCCTTCTCGGCATCTAAGGAAAGGAACACGTGTGGATCAGATCTAGTTTTCACTGTATCCAGCCAGTTGGCTAGCCGGCGAAGATTGAGTCGGGTGGCACGTTTTGGAATGAAGCCAGATTGGTCCCAGTGTATGAGAGGCGTTATCACCGCCAGGAGGCGTGTAGCCAGTATGGAGGCCAAGATTTTGGTTTACAGGTTAAGTAACGATATAGGCCGGTAAGACCCACAGTTCGTTTGTGGTTTTCCAGGTTTATGTATAACTACAACTGTGGCTTTTCGCGGGTCTGGCAGGAGTGTTCCCTCTTCTTGAGAAGCCCGAAACATATTCAGAAGGTGTGGGGCCAGTAGGGTTGCGTTCTGTTTGAATAATTCAGCGGGCAGACCATTTGGCCCCGGGGTCTTCCCGGATTTTTGTCTGCCTATGGCCTCTATCACTTCCTTCAGGGTCAGCTCTTGTTCTAATGTGTCCCTATCTACCTGTGAGAGAGTGGGGACCTCTATGGTTTATAAGTAAGAGTCAATATGTGTGGCATCTGCCAATGATCTGGCCCTATACAGCTCTGTGTAGTAGCGGGCAAAGGTGCCCGCTATGTGTGGGGAGGAGGTGTGGATCTTATCCTGCTCCTGTATGGAGGCTACCCATCTCGTCTCCCTCTCCTTCCTACTTAGCCAGGCCAGTAGCTTTCCCGCCCTATCACCAGTTTCATATAAGCGATGCTGTGTGGCAAGTAATTGAGTTTTCACTTCCTGGTTCATCAGTGCCCTATATTCCCCTTTCGTCATCTCTAGTTGGCGCAACGTGTGTTGGTCGACGTCTGAGTCTACACTGTTTCTCCAGGTCTAGTAGCTTGGCCTCCAGGGTTTCAACTTACTGCGTCTCCTCCCTTCTCTTATGGGCTATTATATTCTGGGCCTTGTCTCGCAGTACCGCCTTGTACGCTTCCCATAGGGTTACTGCGGAGGACACCGAGCCCTCGTTAGTTTGAAAATAAAATTCCGATTCAAGTCGGATTTTATTAGCAATTTCCTTATCATGCAAAACCCAGGCCTGTAGCCTCCATTCCTGTCTATTCCCCCTCGGTCTTCCACCCACTGTTAGCCAGAGGGGAGAGTGATCCAAGATGCCCCTCGCCAGGTGTTCCACCTTTTCAATTATCTCAACCTCCCCCGCCCGGGCGAAGAGGTAGTCAAGCCTCGAAAAAACCCGGTGGGCTCCCGAGAAGTATGAGTATGCGTGGTCCTCTGGGTGATGCCTGCGTCAGAGATCGGTTAGGCCAAGTATGGTCTGGAATTGACTCAGTGAGGTGGGGGAGCGTGTCCCTTGACCCACCCGTGTACGATCCCTCTGTGGGTCCGTGACATCATTGAAGTCACCTCCCACCATGTGCGTTGAGGAGCCTGATTCTAGCAGTATCCCTGCTATTTTGTCCAGCGTTTGCTGTTGTAGTCTAGGGGGAGCATAGACACTGATCAATGTAAGTTCTCTGCGGCCCCATGCACCTTTCACCGCAACGAACGTACCGTTAGGGTCCGCCCATGTTTTGGAGGTGTGAAAGGGTGGGGATTTCCTGATCAGGATGGCAACTCCCCTGGATCCAGAGAAAAAACCCCTGCATGTGCAAGTGTAGTATATACACCCCTCCCTAAGAAGGTACACTGTGTGCCTCTTAAGTGCGTTTCTTGCAGGAGTACGATATCTGGTTTGAGTCTCTTAACGTATTTAGTAACTAACCCCCTTTTAATTTTGTTGCCTAGACCATTGAGATTCCATGTCATAACTGAATATGGTTCCTCACCCATTGCCTGTGTTTATGTTTGATGTCAGTATTTCAAATGACTTGCTGCGCCTCTGGTCGCTCCTGTCTTTGTCCCTGCTCATGGTGATTCCATAACTAACTATCTGAAACAAATAAACGAACCCCAATCTTATTCTCTGTTGTTCTTCTTCTCTCCCTGCAATTCCTCCCTCCCCACACTCTCCCTCTGCCCACGCTACTCCCCAACTGGTCAACAAGACAATTGTAGCACAGGTTGAGCTTGAGAGGTCTGTCTCCCCCCCTCCCTCCCAGTAACCCCTATTCCGTTAACTAAAGACTATAGGGTCCTTATGGATCATGTTGCCATGTAGGCTTAGCGTGTATTGTCCATATACGCTGTGTAAGTGTCTTACTGTCTCTTGGTGGCCGTCCGGGCCCCACCATCTCAGCCTTCTTCGCCAATTTTGGATGTTTGCTGTCGCGGGGTCTCGTTGGCAGCCACCCCTAGACCCGGATCTTCCAGCTGGTGAATGTCCTGTCAAAGAGGGTGGTCACTTTCCACCTCAGCCGAGTCTTCTCTATCAGAAGGCCCAGAGGTGTTGCAGTTATGGGACCCAGTACGCTGCCGTCCCTCAGTTTCCCGGGTAGTTTCGTTGTCGGAATCAGAAATCTGCATCTTCCTGTGTCTGAGTCTCTTGGACCGTAGAGGAGTTCCTGTATATCTCCTGCGGGACTCAGTTGATCTGCGCAGTCTTTTCTCTTTCCGCCTCACAGCTCCCGAGCTGCCCGGCAAGCCCCCCTGTGAGATCTCCTCCAGTTCCTGTCTACGTCGAAAGGGGGGTCGCTCCTCTAACCAGGACCACGCCTCCTCCAGCGTTTGGAAAAAGTGGGTTGTCCCCTGAAATATGACCTTGAGTTTTGCCAGAAACAGCAACATGTACTGTATCTTAAGGGTTCTCAGTTTGGCCTTAACTGAATTAAAGGTCCGCCTCTGTTTTTGCACATGCTGGGAGTAGTCTGGAAATACCATTATTCTGGTGTTGGCATATTTAATTTCCCCCCTTTTGTCGTAGCTCTCGGAGTATGAGGTCTCGGTCTTGGAAATTAAGGAAACACGCAATCAAGGGCCTCGGGGATCCCCTGGGGGTGGCCAGAAACCGGGCAGTCTATGAGCTCTTTCAATTAGCAAGCAGGCGGAGAACTGTGCGCCCGGGAGGGAGTCCCTGAGCCATGTCATCAGGAAAGGTCCTGGGTCTTTCCCTTCCGCTCCTTCCGGAAAACCTCCGAAGCGCAGGTTATTCCTACGGGCCCTGTTTTCGGCATCCTCCACCCTCCAGGCCACCTCCTTTAGTGAGATGGTCAGTCCAGTGACCTCTTTCCGCATGCCATGGGAGATATCCTCCACTTCTGAAATACGTTGCTAGGCCTGGGTTACTCTTTCTGAGACCTTACGCAGGTCTTGGCGCAGCAGGTTCACCTCTACACGTACCTCTGCCATCTTTTCTTCCAGTACTTCTCTTGAGGTGTGGATGGCCTGTAATATGGCTGCATTGTCCGGTAGAGCGGAGGCCCCACTCTCTATGTCCTGCAGTGGGGGCATTACTTTGGTATATTTGTCGAGTTTCCCCTGCCTCGCAGGTTTGAGGTCTTTATCTTTAGCCATCGCAACACCCTCCGCCACGATCGCGGGCCTCTGCAGTAGGTCTTATACCTAGGTCTTTTTCCCTCGGAGGGATCACTTTCAGACAGTCGGTGAGCGCCAGCAGACTCGTCAATCCCGCAGCCTTGTGTGGGGAGGAACTCCAGCCGAGTCTTCGGTGCCCGCTTAATACACTTTCTCCCGCAGTGGATGCCTAGATCTTCTCTCCGGGGGGCGGAAGGCACCCTAGGTAACCGGCAGCCGCCGGGTAGTCAGTCACAACAGCAAGCTTCAGAGGGCCACCGTCATCCTCCGGTCCTTTTGCTTGTTGGGCCCCCTACTGCAACCGGTATCTTCGCGCTAGCTGGTCAGCTGTGTCCAGGGGGTATCACTCTCAGGGGGGGATGTTGTCCCAACAGCCGCCCCCCATCTGGTCGTGTCTCTCTATTCAGGCTATCTCGCTACTCCTTTCCTTGCAAACACGCTATAAACCCCCTCCGGCAGAAAGGGAACGCCCTCCCATGCGGGGCCCCTCTCCTATATGCACAATGTGCAGGTGCTCCCTCCAGGCCCGGTGTCTTAGTCCCTTTGTTCCTCTCGGGGGGAGTCAGTATGGAACAGTATCAGTTATTCCCAAGTGTCGCCTCGCGTCGGCCAGCCCCCGTCTTTCACTGGCCTAGCTGAGTGCCTTCCCTTCTTTGGGTCCAAAGTCCCCAGCGTCAGTGCTTAAGGGCAGGGCAGGGGTTTCCTAGCTTTACAAACACGATCGCTGCCTGCCCCCCTTACCCGGTCCTCTTATTCCCTCAGCGGATCAGATCGGGCCACTCACTTCAAGGATGCCACCCTGCACCTGTAAGCTGTCCCTCCAGTACTCACTCCTATGGTCTGCAAGACCTGCTCCTCTGCCTTTGATGAGCAGATGTAGGCCCACAATCGCAAGCTTCACCTGAGATGTCGCTGGGTCCGGAGATGTGTTTCTTCTCCGCGGGACCCGCCAGACAGCCAGGGGGTCGGGGAAGCCGCTCTGCTCCAGCCGGCGTCTCTACTCACTGCGTTGGCTTCACGGGCGTGTATCTCTTGCTGCTGCTGGGGATCTCCCCGCGCTTCACCATGCCACTACCCCTCTCTGGGATCGCTTCAGCCCCGGCCTTCATCGCTTCCCCCGCCAGCGGGTCTCTCCTAGAGTCTCCGGGGGGGAGCAGTGCTCTGAGCAGCTCAGTCCTCTTCTCGTTGCCCGCCGGCTCGGGACCGGCCCCCGCAGACAGGAACTGCCGGATGCCCAGAGTCGACCCCGCGGGGGAGAGCAGGGAGGGGGGAGACACCCCGGGCTCCTCTATGCACCTCCGCTCACCAGCACTGTGGCTCTCGTAAGGGCCAGGTCACTTCACCCTTGGGACGCTGCCATTTTGGATCGCTGATCCCGATATTCTGTTAACAGTCGAATCTCGCCTGGGATCACCTCTTCGTGCTTTGGTCCGGGCGGGAACGGGTCTAGGTGGGACACAGCATCCCCATGGGTAGTTAGTGGCTTCTTAAGGTCAGGATTTCTCACAGGATACGTTATGGGCTGTCGCATCTAGCCGGCTATGTTGCTGACCACGCCCCCAATCCATTGTCATTTTGATCGCCATGTGACCGCAGTTTGGATCCAGCCAGATGCATATCAGTCTTGACCCTGCTCCTCATGGGAAGAGTTCAGCCCGAAATGCCCGCCAGGTCCTCCCTGGACTGGAAACAAGCATCCTGGGACTGGCTCAGGAGTATCACCCCTCATCACACAGGTTAGCTTGAATCATTTGGCGCAGCAAGCATGGGACACATGTCTAGGCATTCCCATAGCCACTAAGGGCGCACATAGCAACATCACAAAATAAAATGATGGACAGTGTTGAAACTTTTCAAACACTCACCCCCAGTCACAGATCTGGGTTTAATCCATAGTTATTTTGCTCGCCACATCATCCCAGTTTGGACCCAGCTAGGTCCTCCCTGTACTGGAAACAAGCATCCTGGGACCGGTTTAGGGCTATCACTCTTAATCAGACAAGCTACCTTGAATCAAGTGGTGCAGCAGCAAGGGACCCACGTCTAGGCATACCCTTAGCCACTTAGGGCGCACATAGCAACATCACAAAATAAAATGATGACAGGAGTGTTGAAAGTTTTCAAACACTCACCCCCAGTCATAGATATGGGTTTAATCCATTGTTATTTTGCTTGCCACGCCACCCCAGTTTGAACCCAGCCATATGCAAATCAGTCTTGACCCTCCTCCCCATGGCAACAGTCCAGCCCGAACTGCCAAGCCAGGTCCTCCCTTATCAAGAAACAAGCTACATGGGACCGGTTTCACAAAATCACCCCTCATCAGCCAGGCTAGCTTGAATTCAGTGGTGCAGCAAGCAAGGGACCCACGTCTAGGCATACCCTTAGCCACTTAGGGTGCGCATAGCGACATCACAAAATAAAATGATGGAATGAGTGCTGAAAATTTTCAAACACTCATTTCCTAATCTTACATCTGGGTTTAATCCATCGTTATTTTGCTCGCCACGTCACCCCAATTTGGACCCAGACATATGCAAATCAGTCTTGACCCTGTTCCCCATGGGAACAGTCCAGCACGAACTACCAAGCTAGGTCCTCCCTGGACTGGAAACAAGCATCCTGGGACCGGTTTAGGGGTATCACCCTTCATCAGTCTAGCTACCTAGAATCAAGTGGCGCAGCGAGCAAGGGACCCACATATAGGCATACCCTTAGCCACTGAGGGCGCACATAGCTACATCACAAAATAAAATGATGACCGGAGAGTTGAAACTTTTTAAACACTTACCCCCAGTCACAGATCGGGGTTTAATCCATCGTTATTTTGCTTGCCACGCCACCCCAGTTTGGACCCAGCCATCTGCAAATCAGTCTTGACCCTCCTCTCCATGGGAACATTTCAGCCCGAACTGCCAACCCAGGTCCTCCCTGGACTGGAAAGAAGCATCCTGGGACTGGTTTCTGTGTATCAAGCCTCATCAGCCAGGCTAGCTTAAATCCAGTGACGCAGAGAGCAAGGGATCCACATCCAGGCATACCCTTAGCCACTTAGGGTGCCCATAGCAACATCACAAAATAAACTGGTGGACAGAGTGTTCAATCTTTTCAAACACTCACCCCCAGTCACAGATCTGGGTTTAATCCATAGTTATTTTGTGTGCCACATCACCCCAGATTGGACCAACCATAAGCAAATCAGTCATGACCCTGCTCCCCATGGGAATAGTCGAGCCTGAACTACCTAGCCAGGTCCTCCCTGGACAGGAAACAATCATCCTGGGACCGAATTTGGTGTATCATCCCTCATTAGGCAAGCTATATTGAATGCAATGGCGCAACCAGCAAGGGACCCACGTCTAGGCATACCCTTAGCCACTTCGGGTGCACATAGCAACATCACAAAACAAAATGATGGACGGAGTATTGAAACCTCTTAACCACTAACCCCCAGTCAAAGATCTCAGTTTAATCCATCCATTTTTTGCTTGCCACGTCACCCCAGTCGGGACCCAGCCATATGTAAATCAGTCTTGACCCTACTCCCCATGGAAACAGTCCAGTCCGAACTGCCAAGCCAGGTCCTCCCTGGACTGGAAAAAGCATCCTGGGACCGGTTTCGGGGGTATCACCCCTCATTAGCCAGGCTAGCTTGAAACAAGTGGCGAAGCAAGCAAGCAACCCTTGTCTAGGCATACCCGTAGTGACTTAGAGAGCACATAGCAACATCACAAAATAAAATGATAGCCGGAGTGTTGAATCTTTTCAAACACTAACCACCAAACAGAGATCTGGGTTTAATCCATCTTTATTGTGTTTGCCACAATACTCCAGTTTTAACCCACACTCATGCAAATCAGTCTTGACCCTGCCCCCCATGGGAACAGTCCAGCCCGAATTGCCAAACTAGGTCCTCCCTGCAGTGGAAACAAGCATCCTTGGACCAGTTTCGGGGTATCATCCTTCATCAGCCAGGCTAGCTTGAATGCAGTGGTGCAACGAGCAAGGGACCCACGTCTAGGCATACCCTTAGCCACTTAGGGCCCACATAGCAACATCACAAAATAAAATGATGAACGGAGTGTTGAATCTTTTCAAACACTTAACCCCAGTCAGAGGTCTGGCTTTAGTCCATCGATATTTTACTCTCTACGTCACCCCAGTTTGGACCCAGCCATATGCAAATCATTCTTGACCCTGCTTCTCATGGGAACAGTTCACCCTGAACTGTCAAACCAGGTCCTCCTGTAATAGTGAGCCTCAGCAAGGCCTACCAGTGCTTAGGGGTTCTCCCTTCTCTGCACAGAGTCCTCAGACACTTAGGAAGAAGTTGGCACAGAAACTGAAATATAAAAGACAGAGTTTATTAAACCTTATAAGGTGGAGCTAACATTCACACATCACCCTTCAGTAATGCATGAAGTAGCACACTGAATGGAAGGATCCTGGTCCTTTTATACCCACACAGGGGCTCAAATGAAGGCGGTACAAACACAAATGCTGGTTGTAGGTACATATAAGGTCATACAGAGAATGCACAGTCGACAAGTGGGTGGAGCTAACAGTTTCTACTTTTAGTAGACACATCCTGACATTTATAAACTTGAAACAGCTGCAAGCTCAACTGAGCATGTGCAAAGCAAGAGGAACTAAAGTTAACTTGTCTCTAGGCAGATTTCAAGAGCAGTTGACAGGAAGGTAGGACAGAGCACATGGTGAGCACATGGTGGCACATGGCAGCCAAAATGGCTGCCAGAAATACAAAATGGATTCCACAAAGCGGACAATTTAGCCTCTAAATACAGGCTGTCTTCAGCCAATGCTTAACTTAAGTGCTGCCAAATTACAACAGACGGCCCTTTCAGCATTGGCTGAAGACATTCGTTTATCTGGGGTAATCTAGATATTCATCCCGTACATCTATTAACATTATTTCGGCCACCTCTTTATTCAACATTTGTTGGGCCTTTGTTTCAGCAACGTTCCCTCTTCCCAGGTATACAAGCAGAGATGCAAATGGAGCAAAGCATTGGACCACATTGGATACATACACAGCATGTAAAAAGTATTAATCATTACACACAGGATAGTCAGTAGCTTCCAGCTCCAAGCAGAAACAAGAGTCCAAAATCATCTAGTCTAATTCTAAGTTTCAGGGCTCTGATGTATTTCAGTGACTATCTATTTCAATTAATAGCCAACAGCACATACTTAATAAAAACATTTTCAATAGACTTTTCCAGTATTTCTTTTGTGAGGGCTAAAATATCAATTTAATATATTTTTAGGAGGAGGGCAAAGTAATATTTGTCAACTGCTCAGGAAAACATTTTTCGTGTAGAATAAGCATTATAAGTAATGCAAATATTAAAGAAGTCAGACAGATTATTACAAAAACCATCCTGGCTCCAAAGGACCAGGAGGACCACACAGGGCCATAGGAATTAGGACAAGGAGCCGCAAAGGGCTGCTCCTCCTCAAAAATGGGACGACCAAAGGGGTACATTACTAACAAAAAAAAGAGTCCTTGGGAAATTTTAGCTGCTGTGGAACCAGCCAGAGGGGAGTCTTCTCCCTGTGTCCGTTTGAGCCTCACAGGCAGGCTCTTGTTGTTCCCACGGTGGAGCTGCACAACTCGCAACTCAAGAATCTCGGCCCAGTTTGAGAAGAAAAAGTCTTTCAACGATCCTGTCCAGTGTCTCAAGCAGTGCACAAGTTCTCTTCACTTTAATCTAACAGGCACCAGAGGCACAGCACCTGTACCCTAAACTCAAGTCCTTCCCTAACTCCTATATTGCTCTGCTGGCGCACTGCTCTTTTGTTAGGGCCACAAATTGCATCCAGTGTGCCCAGGTATCTCTTGATCAACAAACAAAGGTGCAAACTTGCATTCACTTTGGGACCAGGATTAAGAGGCCTGATGCTAGGATCTCTGAAGCAACCCTTGTTTCAAAAGGGGTCACCTCAAGCAAAGCCTCCTTGCCGTTCTGGTCGGTCTGTGACTCTCTCAGCTGGGCATCAAAAACTTGATCCATGATTTCTCCTTTCTGATTTGTGACCCCGTCTTTCGCCCAAGACAGTGGCAGGGGTACACAATTCACATCCCAGGGCTTCCGCCTTCACTGAGGTCCTAGTTGCCAGCAACGCCTGTGCTGGTTACCTTCACTTTGGCTTCAAGTTGCAGTGGCGCTGACTCCCAGGCTGGATCTGATGTCCGGGCCCCTCTGGCAATGGTTGTAAGGCAGCAAATATCTATTGGTGGACAGAACAAGAGGTCTTTAGACAAGGCACAGAAATAATCTATCAACAGAGAGGATAGTCTCAGAATACTTTCTTAGTCCTGGGGCACCCCATACATTAGCAAGGCACCCAAGAACCACTTCATCTATCTAAGAGTAGAAAACCCTGGACCTATTGGCAAGTATAAAAGGAACGCTTTGGTGAACTGACAAGAGTAATACATCACCCAATCCCAAACAGCCAAGGAAGTCTGTGTTCATTTACTAAATTCTGAGGAAAAGAGAAAAACAATACAGACATACTCCAAATACTTACATTGGTGTATTCCTATATTACTAATCTGAAGAACCCTCAAGAAAAGGAAATGTTCTACACTTTTACTCATAGATTTTACATTAATTATACAGGACTGCAGACACTTGTAAAATAATTTCTCTTACATGTTATGCTTAGGACCATGCTCTCATGTTATAGGCGCAGCAGGAAAATCTAAAACTGCTAATTTAACAGGGATTCTTATTGCAAAAAGAACTAAACTTCAACATAGTGGGTACATTTTCTTCAGCAGAACATGTTATGACAAACAAACTCCTATAAAACAATATTTTCCTTCAAAATGTTTGCTAAGGATCACATGAGCGTCTTTTCCTGCATTGTACTTTTCACGATCTGGACTATGTAACATCATTTTCAAAAGGAAAAAAACCCTATCTCCAGCTCTAATAAGGGCTGTCAGCTTATTGACAGAGACTAGCTAATAAAAAACTAGCAATGCCCTTTGCAAAACTGTATAGAACATGAGAATAACATAAACAATAATAGTGTTGCCACCTGAGTTTTTTGAACAGAAACCACCACTATACAGTTCTCCTTAAAGATCAAATAAGGGAACATCAATCTGTTC
The DNA here is from genome assembly GCA_963921515.1 of Calotriton arnoldi. Classification (NCBI taxonomy): domain Eukaryota; kingdom Metazoa; phylum Chordata; class Amphibia; order Caudata; family Salamandridae; genus Calotriton; species Calotriton arnoldi. Next base: position 266,807 of record CAWUFW010010237.1, on the reverse strand, counting down.
TACTCATTCTTTCATACAGGATGGGCAGTAACATAGCTTAGATTGTATCATTTTATTAATGCTAACAATTTTAAAACAGTATTACAGAATAGCCAATAACTGTCACATGGCCATTTCCTAGACAGCTTTAGACAGACTAAAAAAAAAGTGAGAAAAAGAAGAGAGAAAACATAATTTTGCCTACCCTTAATTTGTAGAGGAGCTAGCCTCCTTCCCCATTTTGACAGTAGGAAAACCTGAAACAGGTTTTACTTCTGTCAACACTTTCAACCCCTATTTGTAGCAACTGGGCACAAACAAACTTGTAGGAGATATCTTAGAAAGTGGCTGTTCTCTGATTCAGCCTAACACAAGCAAAATTGAGTTAACTTTAAACCAATTCCTACAGCAATTGTACTAGATTAACATGAGGGCGCATGAATGCAAACTAAAATCCATTTCCTCCTTATCTTAGCCCCTACACAGTATTCTTTAAACTAAAACCATTATTTTTATATACATGGCAGATCAATGCTCAACTGAGGATTGTTTTTCCTTCGTTTCATATGACTGCGCGTGTTTGCCAAAAATAGGAAGCAAAGCTTCTCTTCCTCTCTTTGCGCTATCATCTCGTCTTTCAAAAACCTTTCGGAGGTCGAAGTGTCCCAGCAAACATTACCCTTCACCCTGCTAAGTTGCTAAATGCAGAACTCCGACCTTGACCCGTTCAGCAGCTGCTCATTTGTGTGTGCAAGGCTTGCCATGCGGTTTTGTAATGCAAAGCAACTCTGGAGAATCACAGCTAAAAGGCAGTCCTGTCCGATCCGTTTGCCAGTAATTTAAAGGTAGGATAATAACGTCTGCTGGTTTCTGTATACTTATTTTCATTTGTGTACAGTGTGTGGTGTGCAGTCTAGTAAGACAGAGGTCAGCTGTTTGTTCTATATTTGCATATGTACTAGCTCTAGCTTGAGAATCAGTTTGAAACCTGCCCTGAGTGGTAGAACTGCTTGTAAAATAGTGGCTTTAGCTCAATTTCGACTTTGGTGGTAGGGGCACTTAAAAATGAATATCCTACAATATTTTTGCATAATAGGAACCCCCAGAGTGTTCTCTAGATAGCCCAGGAATGGGAAATCAGAAATGTATAAGGTATACCCTTATAAAAAATGAGTTTTGTACGGCTGGGTAAAGTGACATTTCACATTTAAGTTCCCTTTTTTCCGGTACAGCACTGCTTAAATTCAACTTTGATGCTAGGAATTCACAGTATGATGATTAGGCTTTATAAAGATTAAAAACGAATTTAAAGCATTTATTTTTAATAATATATTTTTTCCATATAATTAATTTTTTTTTTTTTTTAATCAAAATCAACCATTTTGATGATTCCACATTGGAAAAGCAAGCTTCATTCGTAGCCTATCATATTTAAACGCATTCATTTATAACCCTAAGCACAGAAGCCTTACTTGAAACATGAAAAGTCTGCGCCACTTTTAATGGACAGTTATCATTTAACATCAGAACCACAGATGTACTTATGTAAAAAGGCATTAAGAAAGGAAATCCCTACTTTCAATTTTGTTCTCTGTTATCTAAAATAATGAAACTGGTGTTTTGAAACTTTTAAAATAAGGCAGGCTTGTATACCAGTTTTACACTGACTTAAAATTGTGCTGACTCAGCATTCCTGTCTGTGGCCGTGAGCAGGAATAGCCATATGCTATTTATGCAGCTGTTGTTTGTCAGCAGACGTCGAATTTTCACGCCTTTCTCAGGAAAAAACCCCTTTATTATTTGAAATACCCTGACAGACTTAAATCCCCATTTGCTGTGTCAAACAGTTTCTTTTCAGTTAGTCAGTTTAAACACAGCTGTTGGAAAGCTTTTTTTCTCGGGTGCTGAAAGAAAGCATGTCACAGTCTATTTAAAAACTGAGGCATTTCAATGCAGTCAAATCTATCTTTCTATAATGTGTATTTAGTTCAGCAACGACCAAATTCACTCAGGTGATGTGCATGCCTTTTAATGTCTAATACAATGTATTTAAGGAAATGCTGAAACATTGTGTATTTTAGTCTATTGATTACAAAACACACAATTTCGTTTTTCTTCCTCTGTATGAGGCCTATTTTAATCCTATTGAATACGAATTCTAATTTTATCTTTAGCATTGTGGCAATTTGCACACATGTATAGTGTCTTACTCTGTCAATTTAATAGTAACATGCAGCTGTTTAGCGTATGTTATATAATTCATTTCTGGATTTTTATTTAATATATAAGTAACTAAATGACAGTTTGCATAACAGAATGATGACAGCAAAAAATATAAACAAACTCATTGAGCTCATTCCAGACTTTTACAAAAGGGGGTCATATACTCAGAGCACACAATACAGCGCGCTTAAAGCTAGCCATTCTTACACAAAGAGCGCAATCGCTATTTACTCACACAAGTATCACCAATGTCAAACCACATAGACATTTAAACACACATTTAACCCACAAATCAACACTTAGGACTTTAAGACAGCTTACAAACTGTACGCAAAAACCAAACTATTTGTAAATACTAATTGTAAGTCATATTTACAAGAAGAGCTCTCAAAAGTAGCCCAAAAGACTGTTCCATGTTCAAGAAGCCAAAATACACCAAATTCGCCAGTTTTGGCTGGTAGAACACTCAAAAAGCGCTCTGCATATCACCACTTATGAATGTTACTAAGTGCGCAGATCCGGATCCGTTTTATGTACATATTTAAGTCCATGGGGTACTTAGTCACCAAGGAAGAAATATCTTTTACTATACGTAAACCTATTTAGGTATCCCCTCTGAGGGGAGTCAACTAAGTACTTACTAAATCCATATCGGTACCTCCAAAACAGCAACACTTTCTGCGAAGTGTACTGGAAACAGGCATGCCAAAAATAGTGCAGAATATGCAGTATTATAATCAAAGTAGCGCTTAAGGTACTTTGTACGTTGCGCTGTTCAAACCATTTCAAATAGAGAAAAATCTCCTCATTACCTGCCTATATGTATTGCAATGCATATATAATTACAAAACAAATTCAAAAATTGGCCAATCATACAAACAAAGCCACAGTAAGTGTTTACTAAAACTACCTTACCAATCAAAGGCATCAAACCAACAGCAAGTGCCGCAAAACGGCTCTTACCAATCAAATGGTGTCCAGGTTCCAACTGCCAAGTTCTCAAATTGACCAAATGGTCACTGCACGGCAAATCAACAGAAGAGATCTCAGTCAAGGACCGGCGCCGCCGGGATGGTCAGATCAGAAAGAAAGGAAAACGCCATGGGTGCCAAGACTCAGGTCTCCTCAGGCAGCGATCGCGTCCAAAAGCGAGATTCCAATCCTTCGTCGCGACCAGTCCTTCGGGCATCCGAGTCTTTTGATGAGTTCCACGTTGGAAGCGCCAATTTGTAATAGTGAGCCTCAGCAAGGCCTACCAGTGCTTAGGGGTTCTCCCTTCTCTGCACAGAGTCCTCAGACACTTAGGAAGAAGTTGGCACAGAAACTGAAATATAAAGACAGAGGGGCATATTAGCTAGATCGACGATAAATATCGCCGCTTTAGCGGCAGGAAACTGCCGCTAAAACGGCGATAATGGGCTTGCTAATATGCGCTATAGAATTCCAATAGAAGCCCAGGTTAGATGCCCTGCACATCTAACCTGGGCTTCTATTGAATTTTATAACGCATATTAGCAAGCTTATTATCGCCGCTTTAGCGGCAGTTTCCTGCCGCTAAAACGGCGATAATTTTAACGTGGGTCTTGCTAATATGCCCCAGAGTTTATTAAACCTTATAAGGTGGAGCTAACATTCACACATCACCCTTCAGTAATACATGAAGTAGCACACTGAATGGAAGGATCCTGGTCCTTTTATACCCACACAGGGGCTCAAATGAAGGCGGTACAAACACAAATGCTGGTTGTAGGTACATATAAGGTCATACAGAGAATGCACAGTCGACAAGTGGGTGGAGCTAACAGTTTCTACTTTTAGTAGACACATCCTGACATTTATAAACTTGAAACAGCTGCAAGCTCAACTGAGCATGTGCAAAGCAAGAGGAACTAAAGTTAACTTGTCTCTAGGCAGATTTCAAGAGCAGTTGACAGGAAGGTAGGACAGAGCACATGGTGAGCACATGGTAGCACATGGCAGCCAAAATGGCTGCCAGAAATACAAAATGGATTCCACAAAGCGGACAATTTAGCCTCTAAATACAGGCTGTCTTCAGCCAATGCTTAACTTAAGTGCTGCCAAATTACAACACTCCCTGGACTCGAAAAAAGCATCCTGGGACCGGTTTCGGGGTACCACCACTGATCTACTAGGCTAGCTTGAATCCAGTGGTGCAGCGAGCTAGGAACTCACGTCTATGCATACCTTTAGACACTTAGGGCGCACATAGCAATATCACAGAATAAAATGATGGACGAAGTGTTGAAACTTTTCAAAAACTCACCTTCAGTCACAGATCTTGGTTTAATCCATCTTTTTTTTTGTTTGCCACGTGACCCCAGTTTGGACTCAGCCATATGCAAATTAGTCTTGACCCTTCACCCCATGCAAATTGTCCAGCCCGAACTGTAAATCCAGGACATCCCTCGACTGGAAACAAGCATGCTGGGACCTGTTTTGGGGTATCATCACTCATCAACCAGGCTAGCTTGAATCCAGTGGCGCAGCGAGCTAGGGACCCACATCTAGGCATACCCTTAGACACTTAGTGCGCACATAGCAACATCAAAAAACAAAATGATGGACGGAGTGTTGAAACTTTTCAAACACTCACAGGCAGAAATCCTGGTTTAATCCATCGATATTTTGCTCGCTACGTCACCCCAGTTTGGACCCAGCCATATGCAAATCAGTCTTGACCCTGCTCCCCATGGAAATGGTCCAGCCTGAACTTCCAAGCCAGGTTCTCCCTGGACTGGAAATAAGCATTCTGGGACCGGTTTCGGGGTATCACCCCTCATCAGCCAGGCTTCCTTGAATCCAGTGCTCAGCGAGCAAGGGACCCACGTCTAGGCAAACCCTTCACCACTTAGGGCGCACATAGCAATTTCAAAAATAAATGATGGACTGAGTGTTGAAAATTTTCAAACACTCATCCCCAGTCACACTGGGTTTAATCCATCGTTATTTTGCTTGCCACATCACCCAAGTTTGGACCCAGCCATTTGTAAATCAGTCTTGACCCTGCTCCCCATGGGAACAGTCCAGCCCGAACTGCCAAGCTAGGTCCTCCCTGGACTGGAAACAAGTATTCTGGGACTGGTTTTGGGGTATCACCCCTCATCAGCCAGGCTAGCTTGAATACAGTGGTGCAGCGAGCAAGGGACACATGTCTAGGCATACCCTTATCCACTTAGGGCGCACATAGCAACTTCACAAAATAACATGATGGACAGAGTGTTGAAGCATTTCAAACACTCACCTCCAGTCACAGATCTGGGTTTAATTCATCATTATTTTCCCTGGTACGTCACCCCAGTTTGGACCCAGCCATATGCAAATCAGTTTTGACCCTGCTCCCCATGGGAACAGTCCAGCCCGAGCTGCCAAGCTAGGTCCTCCCTTGACTGGAAACAAGTATTCTGGGACTGGTTTTGGGATATCACCCCTCATCAGCCAGGCTAGCTTGAATCCAGTGGTGCAGCGAGCAAGGGACCCACGTCTAGGCATTCCCTGATCCACTTAGGGCGCATATAGCAACTTCACAAAATAAAATGATGGACAGTGTTGAAACTTTTCAAACATTCACCCCTAGCCAGAGATCTGGGTTTTATACACTGTTATTTTTCTTGGCACATCACCCCAGTTTACCCCAGCCCGAAGTACCAAGCCAGGTCCTCGCTGGACTGGAAACAAGCATCCTGGGACTTATTTTGGGGTATCATCCCTCATCAGCCAGGCTATCTTGCATCCAGTGGCGCAGCGAGCAGGGACCCATGTCTAGGCATACCCTTAGCCACTTAGGGTGCACACAGCAACATCAGGAAATAAAATGATGGACAAAGTGTTGAAACTTTTCAAACTCTCACCCCCTAGTCAGAAATCCTGACTTAATCCATCAATATTTTGCCTGTTACGTCACCCCAGTTTGGACCTAGCCATATGCAAATCAGTCATGACCCTGCTCCCCATGGGAACAGCCCAGCCCAAACTGCCAAGCTAGGTCCTCCCTGGACTGGAAACAAGTATTCTGGGACTGGTTTCAGGGTATCACCCCTCATCAGCCAGGTTAGCTTGAATCCAGTGGTGCCGCGAGCAAGGGACCCAAGTCTAGGCATACCCTTATCCACTTAGGGCGCACATAGCAACTTCACAAAATAACATGATGGACAGAGTGTTGAAACGTTTCAAACACTCACCTCCAGTCACAGATCTGGGTTTAATCCATCGTTATTTTCCCTGGTACGTCACCCCAGTTTGGACCCAGCCATATGCAAATCAGTCATGACCCTGCCCCCCTGGGAACAGCCCAGCCCAAACTGCCAAGCTAGGTCCTCCCTGGACTGGAAACAAGTAGTCTGGTTTAGGGGTATCATGCCTCATCAGCCAGGCTAGCTTGAATCCAGTGGTGCAGCGAGCAAGGGATCCATGTCTAGGCATACCCTTAGCCACTTAGGGTGTGCACATAGCAACATCAGGAAATAAATGATGGATGAAGTGTTGAAACTTTTCAAACACTCACCCCCAGTCAGAAATCCTGGATTAATCCATCGATATTTTGCTTGCTACGTGACCCCAGTTTTGACTCAGCCATATGCAAATCAGACTTCACCCTACTCCCCATGGGAACAGTCCAGCCGAACTGCCAAGCTAGGTCCTCCCTGGACAGGAAATAAGCATCCTGGGACTGGTTTTGGGGTATCGCCTCTAATCAGCCAGGCTAGCTTGACTCCAGTCGCGCAGAGAGCAAACGACCCTTGTCTAGGCATACGCTTAGCCACTTTGGATGCGCATAGCAACAGCACTAAAAAAAACTGAAGGACGGAGTGTTGAAACTTTTCAAACACTCACCTCCAGTTAAAGATCTGGGTTTAATCCATCTTTATTTTGCTCGCCACGTCACCCCAGTTCTGGACCGAGCCATATGTAAATCAATCTTCACCCTGCTCCCCATAGGAACAGTCCAGCCCGAACCGCCAAGCTAGGTCTTCCCTGGACTGGAAACAAGTATTCTGGGACTGGTTTCGGGGTATCACCCCTCATCAGCCAGGCTAGCTTGAATCCAGTGGTGCAGCGAGCAAGAGACCCATGTCTAGGCATACCCTTATCCACTTAGGGCGCACATAGCAACATCAGGAAATGAAAGCTGGATGAAGTGTTGAAACTTTTCAAACACTCACCCCCTGTCAGAAATCCTGGCTTAATCCATCAATATTTTGCTTGCTACGTCACCCCAGTTTGGACTCAGCCATATGCAAATCAGTCTTCACCCTACTTCCCATGGGAAGAGTCCAGCCGAACTGCCAATCTAGGTCCTCCCTGGACTGGAAATAAGCATCCTGAGACTTGTTTTGGGGTATCACCTCTAATCAGCCAGGCTAGCTTGATTCCAGTCGCGCAGAGAGCAAACAACCCTTGTCTAGGCAGCCCAAACTGCCAAGCTAGGTCCTCCCTGGACTGGAAACAAGTTTTCTGGGACTGGTTTCGGGGTATCACCCCTCATCAGCAAGGCTAGCTTGAATCCAGTGGTGCAGCGAGCAAGGGACCAACTTCTAGGCATACCATTATCCACTTAGGACGCACATAGCAACTTCACAAAATAAAATGATAGACAGAGTGTTGAAACTTTTCAAACAGTCAAAGATCTGGGTTTATACACTGTTATTTTTCTCGCCACATCACCCCAGTTTACCCCAGCCCAAAGTGCCAAGTCAGGTCCTCCCTGGACTGGAAACAAGCATCCTGTGACCTATTTCAGGGTATCATCCTTCATCAGCCAGGGTGGCTTTTATCCAGTGGCGCAGCGAGCAAGGGACCCATGTCTAGGCATACCCTTAGCCACTTAGGGTGCACAGAGCAACATCAGGAAATAAAATGATGGACAAAGTGTTGAAACTTTTCAAACACTCACCCCCCCAGTCAGAAATCCTGGTTTAATCCATCGATATTTTGCTTCCTACGTCACCCCAGCTTGGACTCAGCCATATGCAAATCAGTCTTCACACTGCTCCCCATGGGAACAGTCCAGCTGAACTGCCAAGCTAGGTCCTCCCTGGACTGGAAATAGGCATCCTGAGACTGGCTTTGGGGTATAACCACTAATCAGCCAGGCTAGCTTGATTCCAGTCGCGCAGAGAGAAAACGACCTTTGTCTAGGCATAACCTTAGCCACGTTGGACGCGCATAGCAACATCACTAAAAAAAACTGAAGGACGGCATGTTGAAACTTTTCAAAACACTCACCTCCAGTCAAAGATCTGAGTTTGACCCATCTTTATTTTGTTTGCCACTTCACCCAGTTCGGGACCCAGCCATATGTAAATCAGTCTTGACCCTGCTCCCCATGGGAACAGTCCAGCCCGAACTGCCAAGCTAGGTCATCCCTGGACTGGAAACAAGTATTCTGGGACTGGTTTCAGGGTATCACCCCTCATCAGCCAGGCTAGCTTGAATCCAGTGGTGCAGTGAGCAAGGGACCCACGTCCAGGCATCCCCTTATCCACTTAGGGCGCACATAGCAACTTGACAAAATAACATGATGGACAGAGTGTTGAAACGTTTCAAATACTCACCCCCAGTCAGAGATCTGGGTTTTATACACTGTTATTTTTCACGCCACATCACCCCAATTCACCCCAGCCCGAAGTGCCAAGCCACGTCCTCAGTGGACTGGTAACAAGCATCCTGGGACTTATTTCGGGTATCACCCCTCATCAGCCAGGCTAGCTTGCATCCAGTGGCGCAGCGAGCAGGTGAAACATGTCTAGGCATACCCTTAGCAACTTAGGGTGCACATAGCAACATCAGGAAACAAAATGACGGATGAAGTGTTGAAACTTTTCGAACACTCACCCCAGTGTCAGAAATCCTGGTTTAATACATCGATATTTTGCTTGCTACTGTGGAAAACGTGTAATATTTTACTTAGCATAAGCAAGAGCCATTTTGGCTATGGTGTCCATTTAAGTTTTCTTCATAATTCTTTCGTCTTTTCACTCTGCTTGTGTTATCTATTTTTGTTGACTTCCTGACTCAGCTAGAAGCAATGTACGTGCTGAGGGTTTATAGTTGTCAGTGCACCTGGTCTCAGATGTTAACTGTCGACCATTTACTGCTGCCATAAGCATTCCTGCTCCCTCCCACTTTGCTGACCACATGGTTATTCATCTGCCCTTGTTTGCTGATAGCTATTCCTAAAACTTGTTCTTCCTATTTCTGTTCACATGCTTGCATTGCAGAAAACCTGTATAAAAGACCTGTGTTCTGTGACTTCAGTGTACTACCTCCTGCAACACTTGAGAGTGTTGTATGGACGTGGTCCTGCTCATGAGTGATTAATAAACTTGTTATTTATTCCAACTCCAGTGCTGATCTCTATTTTGTTGGTCTTTGAACCCGTGGACAAGAGGTTGACCCTGCACCAGTGTACCCCTAAAATGTACATTTCCACAGCTGGCGCCCGAAACGTGGGGCCCCATCGGAGACGCGGCCTTCCGAAGGAGTGGTCTTGACGGAGGACCGAAATATTACTGAGGAAGCGCACTGCACGAGGAGACCTTTGTCTTTGCAGGCCGACGTGACTTTTCCGGGTTTCCCAATTTGACCCTCCAGGTGGTGGCCAGTCTCGACTGGGGTTTTCTTTGGCGCAAATCTGTAGTGACCATTAGGTCGACCGGAGATCGGCAGGTGGGAGTTGGAGTCTCCTGTTTGGTAAGGTCGCTAAAGCGGCACTCTTGATTTGTTAAGCCTGGGCTTTTTGTTTAAATTTGTTATTCAATCTTTGCAAAGTTTGAAGGCAGGTAATGTGGAGATTTTTCTCCTTTGGAATATTTGCTTGGAGTAGTAATATTTTACACATATTTTGGTAAAACATGCCTGTTCTCAGCACACTCCGTAGGTGGTGTTGCTGTTCTGGTGGTACCAAAGAAAGCTTAGAAAAAGTCAGCCGGCTCCCCCAGAAGGGACGCCTAATAGAGATATGTATGTCAAATATGGTATTTCTTCCATAATGTACGGTCCACTGTGGAACACATACACAAAGAAAGATTCCGATCTGCAATGGCCAGTGAATGGGTCATTTGATCTTAAAAAGGTTCAATATGTAGAGCGGTGTTTGTTTCAAAGAAGAAGTCGTCAGGATATGTGTGCATATGTGGGAGAAAGAAGTGCGAGAGAGAGCGAAGAGAGCGGAAGCTATAGCAGGAAAAGTACAACGTAAAACGATATATCAAAAAGCGCTAGAATTAAAAAAATAAAGAAAAGAAGGAAAAAATAGAAAAAGAAGATAGAGAACGTCGATTAGAGATAAATGGCCAGTATCCTATTAGGCGCCCTCTCTATTCCCTACTTGATGCAACTAAGGATGATTGCATCCTATTAGAACGTCCCCCACCCCCGTATAAACCTCACACTCCAAGTGTCCCTGCTGAGGTTTCTGACGACGAGCATTTGTCTTCAGACAACAAAGAACAAGATAAACAAGATGGGCGACAGACTCGCTCTACTTTGACTAAAGCAGATAAAGATAAATTAAAAACTGCTGCTAGGGAGGAGGCTCGTCGGTCTCACGCGGCATCGCTCATTGTAACTATGGTTCAACAATGGAACAGTGCAGAGCAATTTTATTTTGTAGAAAAATTCGTTTGGGAGGTAATATTTGATTATAGACAAATTTCTCAGGAACTAGAGCCAGCTGATATAAATACTGATTACAAACGATTAACAGAGGGGACTTTTCCTTTTTCAAACCTATCTGATATGATTAGACGAGTGGTTAAAATACGAGACGCAACATTGCGGTTACGAAAGGAGCAAGAATTAGCTAGAAAACAGAGAGGTATAGAAGCGGTTCAATCTCAAGCACAGAATGTAGCTGCTCCGGTGGAAGAGGCTGCACCCAGTAGTACTACAGTTAATGTAAAACCTATGCGTGAAGCTGCACCCCTGTATGTTCCTCCGAAGGGTGCGGGAACAAATGATGACAAAACTTCGGATGATGCAAAGGGATATTTTATATTTAATTTGGTTTACACTCCTTGGAGTAGAGCTGATGTGATGGCTCTTACAGCTGCTTTGCCCGACCCCGGAAAAATCCTGCTGCCTTCTATGAGGAGGTGGAAGGAGCCATTAGATCCTGCACCATGACTTTGCCAGATATTGATATGTTCTTTGGGCTTATTTTGCCCCCTGATATGTGGAGAACGATACGTAAAATAGATGACAATGTAGCATATGGTGATACTTGGGAACATTTAGAACAAATAGATGCGGAAAGGGAGCCTGCGCAGAAACCTCAGAAGGAGATATTAGATCTTCCTAAAGCTATTGTGACTAAGTTAAAGACTCTCATACCTCCTAAGAAAATAGATTGGACTACGTTAGCGTCCTGTAAACAGAAAACGGATGAGTCAGTCTGATTTCTTTTCAAGGTTTGAGGAAACATTCCATGATTTTAGTGGTCTGTCATTGGCCGATGATACGGGTAAGCATTTGTTTGTCGATAAATTTGTTGCTAATATGTTACCGGAAATAGCTAGTCGCTTAAAGACCAGTGAGAGTTCTTGGACTACGTCTTCCCCAGTTTCCCTTTTGACTATGGCCCAATAATATGAGCGACAGAAACAGGAAGCGAAAGGCAGGGAGGATAAGAAGGATAAAGCTTTAAAGACGAAAGTTATGTTGGCTCAAATATATGGTCCACCATTTAGGGAGGTGGAAGAGGCGGACGTGTAATGTATACACCTGGAGCACCCCTCTCCCTCGAGCAAATTTGTCCCCTGATCAGTGTGCTTATTGTAAAGAGACTGGGCATTGGCGTTCTGAGTGCCCTCTTTGCGAGGTCAGCAGTATCAGCGGGGAAGGGGCAGTATAAGAGGACGCCCAGGGAATTCAGGAAACAGGGGAGGTACAGGAGCTCGTCCCAGGTTTGAGGCAGTTGAACAAGGACCAAATTACTCTAATAATTTTGATAGACGAAATCAATATCAAATGTCTGATTATTCTGATGAGGTCCTTGCAGGTTCTGATTATGCATAGGGATGCCTAGGACGGGGTAAGGAACCGGTTGAGGTACCAGTAGATCAAATGGGTCCTTATGTTGACGCAAACGTCTTGGGATCTACTGGTTGACCTGGTTTCTAGGGCTCCCCTGTCCGGCACAATGATAACATCAATAGGATTCGATGGGACACCCACACCTAGCCCACTTTCACAACCACTTGAATTCAGACTTGATAAATTCACTGCAGCATGTCCATTTTTACTTTCCCCTACCACACCGGACAACATTGTGGGTATCGATATGCTTAAATATTTTCGTGCCACAATATGTTGTTCTCCGGAAGGTGTGCGTGTTATTTTGAATGATAATTACCCAATGGTGGAGAGATCTTGTCTTATCAATGAGGACGTCGCTCTGGCATCCTTACCTAGTACTTTGTGGGCTAAATCAGATACTGATGTGGGTCAAATGGTTATTCCACCTGTACATATTCAAGTAAAGGAGGGTGTTTCATTGCCTCGACTGCCTCAATACAAAATATCTCTAGAAGGTGAAGAAGCATTGGCACACATTGTTCAGGATTTGATTAAAGTGGGGGTAGTGGAAGAGGTCCCCTATAACACTTTCAATAGCCCTATCCTTCCTATTTTGTAAAAAGACACTGACACTAAAATCTACAGATTCATTATTGATTTGCGAGAAGTTAATAAAATTGTAGTGCCCCAATATCCTGTGGTTTCTGACATCACTAGACTTCTCACTATGGTCCCTCCTACTGCCACTACATTTTCGGTGATCGATTTGAAGAATGCTTTCTTCTCAATACCCATCCATCCTGACAGCCGTTATTTGTTCGGGTTCACCCTGAAAAATAGATCATATCGGTTCTGTAGAGCTCCACAGGGCTATACAGAGAGTCCCAGTATTTACAGTCAGGCATTAAAAAGGCAGCTTCATTCCTTTTCTGTACCCAAAGGGGTGGCCCTTATTCAATACGTCGATGACATCTTGTTGGCTGCAGATACCCCTGAGCAGTGTGAAGAAGGAACACTGTTATTGTTATAATTTCTTGCATCTCACAATCACAAAGTCTTGCGAAAGAAATTGCAATTTTGTAGACAGCAGGTTACCTATTTAGGTCACCTCCTGTCTAAGGAGGGACGTGCACTTACACCAGATCGCATTCAGACCATTTTAGATACTACTGTGCCCTGTCCTCAGAAGGATGTTCGTGCACTGATTGGCCTCACTTCTTTCTGTAGGCAGTGGATCCCCAGTTTCTCGCACATTATTAAACCTTTATTGGCCCTTTTGACTAAAGACACTCTGTTGCCCCTCCCATGGACTACTGAATGTCAGAATGCCTTCCAACAGTTACGCCAAGTTCTTTGCTCTGCACCAGTATTAGGAACTCCAGACTACACTAAGACCTTCACACTCTATGTACACGAGAGGGACGGTTGTGCCCTCTCAGTCTTAACACAAACATACAGTGATAAGCAACGTCCTTGTGCCTATTTCTCAGCTGTTCTTGACCCAGTCGCTCGCGCGCTGCCTGGATGTTTCCGAGCGGTGGCAGCAACGGCTGTATCAATACGTCAGAGTGAAGGAATAGTTTTGTCACATAAGCTGCTTGTGTTAGTACCCCATTCTGTTGATGCTTTGCTAAATCAAACAAAAATACAGCATTTGACTAGTGCCCGCTTGACAGGATATGAATTGATACTTTTGGCCCCTCATTTTACACTGAAAAGATGTCTGACCCTAAACCCTGCTACACTATTGCCATTTCCAGCTACTCAGTCTCAGTCGCAAGAGTTACATGATTGTATATTCCTTACTGAAGAGCAAACAAAGGGCCGCGTTGACTTGCAAGATACACCTCTCTCTAGTGTTGATGGGGAGTTATGGGTTGATGGCTCGTGTCTCAAATTGCCTGATGGCACTACATCTGCTGCCTATGCGATTACAACACTTCAGACAGTAGTAGAAACAGCTCGCATCCCACAGAAGTCAGCCCAAGCGGCCGAATTGATTGCACTAACGAGAGCGTGTGAGCTTAGTACAGATTTGCTTGTTAATATTTTTACTGACATCCAGTACGCTTTGGGGTGGCACACAATTTTGGCCGCTTATGGAAAGAAAGGGTTTTCTCACCTCACATGGGACACAGATAGTGCATGGAGAATTAGTACATAATCTTCTTACTGCTCTAACCTATCCTAAGAAAGTGGCAATTGTTAAGTGTAGTGCACACAAGAAAGTGACTGATAAAATAGGAGCAGGTAATGCCTTCGCAGATTACACAGCCAGTGAAACCGCAATGCAGCGAAGTACCACATCTATGTATGTAGTGAAGTCACAAGCTGAACGTTGGCATGATGCCAGGCAAGAGGTACTGGACATGCAACAATCTGCCTCCACTGATGAACTAGACCAATGGTCTAAGGAGGGAGCACTGGATGATGAGGGCTGTTGGAGGAATAAAGATATGACCAAATGGAAGTTACCCACAGCCTACTTATACCCCATGATTCACATGGTACATGGGCCGGCACATGTTGGAGCATCCTCAATGGCAAAACAACTTATGCAAGTTTGGGATCATCCTGATATTGCCGGCACTGCTAAAAAGATGGTCCAGTCTTGTTTGGTCTGTCTTCAGTATAATCCCGGAAAGGGAACGCGAACTCCAACAGGAGGGTTTGCGACACCACCTGCAAATGGACTACATTCAGTTTGAGCGCTGTAATAACTTGAAATATGTCCTGGTGGTGGTTTGTGCCTTCAGTAAATGGGTGGAGGCGTATGCTACGAAGGATAATACAGCTCTCACGACAGCGAAAGTTCTCCTAAAGGAGTTCTTTCCTCGATTTGGCATTTGTCGGGTCTTATGGAGTGACAACAGACCTCATTTCATTGGGCACGTTGTCGAATATGTCATGAAAGGGTTAGGGATTAAGCAGAAATTTCATGCCGCTTTTCACCCACAATCAGCAGGCTTGGTGGAGTGTTACAATTCCACTCTGAAACTGAAATTGGCTAAAATACAGGCTTCCACGTCTTTGAAATGGCCTGATGCCCTGCCCCTAGCACTGCTTTCTATCAGATCGATACCACATACACGATCTGGCCTTACGCCATATGAGGTTGTGTTTGGCAGGCCCATGAATATTTGGGGAATCCCTAAGCCTCGCCCTATACATGATGTACCCTATGTGTTGATGAGTGACTATTTGTCCCAGTTAACTGACAGCTTGTCTTCTATTTATCAGCAGGTACGGGAAGCCCTTCCAGACAGGTCGCAGGGTGATGGCCATGATCTGCGGCCTGGCGACTTTGTTTTAACAAAGTCCTTCCAGCGAACAAATTCTTTGGCACCCCGTTGGCGTGGACCGGAGCAAGTCCTCTTGGCTACCAGAACTGCGGTACGAGTGACCAACCAGAAGAATTGGGTGCACGTTACCCACTGTCGCAAAGTTCTGCATGCCCTTGTGAGCCCAGCTGCGTTGACAGATCACCGCAACATCCTGGTCACCGAGAAAGGACGAGCCGTGTCACCTGAAAGACCTGAGGAAGTCTTCCCGGACCACACGATCCCTGGTACATCCAGATATCTGCTTCGATCCAGGAAGAAAGACATTTCATCGCAGAAAGAGACTGTTTGAGCCACTGTCCTGGGTGGTTAAAGACTGACTACAAAGCGGGGTAGCCTTTTAGTGACTACTCGTCTCAGCGTTAGTGAAGAAACCAACGCCTGCCCAGGACCTTAGGGTACCATCTGTTTTGTTGTTTACCGATGAAATAAACATGCCGGAGGAGAAGAAATCGAATGCTGAAAAAGTCTGTAGTAAAAGTATGATGCTCGCTATTGGACTAACTTTGACTGTTGTCATCATTGCTGTTTAATGTGGGTTGTAGAGGAAGTAGCTCCGGCTCGAAACTTATTGACTGCTACTACTCCTGTCCCCACCGAACATTATTATTTTACTCTTCCCTATCATGAAAAGAAGCACCGAATGTCGTATCTCAATAACACTTTCATACAAATGTTGCATCATACTCATAATGCTACGAACACTACCAACTGCTGGGTATGTGGAATGATGCCAGCTCATCAGAAGAAGGGAGGAACACCTTTCATTCCCTTGCCCTTCTCGCATAATGGCTCCTGTAGAGCCTGGTTCGCACTGTTGTGCGCCTCTGAAATTGCTAATATTACTCTAGCTGATGTAGGAGGACTTAATGCAAAACTTAATAAAGTTTGTTACCCCGATGAGGAAGGGGACCCACAAGCCAAAGGAACTGTATGGGAAATGGAGGAGTATCGCAAAGGAAATTCCTCCACACGTTATGTTTTCCCCAACACTCGAACGGCCAAGGGTAACGGGCCTTTTGTTATCGCTGTTACTAGAGCCCGAGCAAATCTTTGTGTGAGCAGTTTTGGTAGTATCCCAGTGGGAAAAGTGACTGTACAACAGTATTGAACATTACTGGAACGAACAATAGCAGTTTCCTGTCCTCACACAACACTTATTTCATTTGTGGGAGTAAAGGCAACTATCATCTACCAGTTGGATGGTCTGGAACCTGTTGTGTGTCCTTTTTGCTTCCTCCTGTGTTCCTAGCACCTGCATCTTATCATAAAGATCAAAAACTGTTTAATGACATTTCCTTGAACCGATTCAAAAGAACTATAAATATTGATGAAGTGGATCAAACTGATACTGCATTACAGCAATATGTTGACTTTAATTTGGGACTCTTTTTCTTTGTTGGTGCGGCTTTAAATAGTAGGAAGATTAGATGCTTAACCCGTGTAGTAGAGGCTGTGACTAATCAGACAGCAATGGCGCTTGGGAATATTACAGAAGAACTCCAAATTACGAGAATTGTGACTTTACAAAACCGAATGGTGCTAGACGTGGTTCTAGCTGATCGTGGTGGAGCATGTCGCATTATCGGTAGTAGTTGTTGTGTATTTATCCCTGACCTCGCCCCTTCTGTTTATGATGCCATTTCCCAAATGCATAAAATAGCTACTGAGATACATCAAGATTCAGGAACATGGACTTGGGCTGGATGGTTCTGGAACGTATTTTCTGTATGGGGTTTAAAAATATTATCGGCCTTGTTCATAATTATTGCAATTCTCTTCTCCTGTTGTTTATGTATCCAATGCGGACCGATGCTTTGTTCCCTCTGTATTTCCACTTGTACTACTTGTCTACCATCAAAAACGAATGTCCAAAATGTAAATGCCCGTTTAGCAATAGATCGAGAAGTTAGCGACATGATGCTAATTGATATACATGATATTTATCGTACCCTTTTAAAGCATAAGAAAAATGTCTTAGCTTATGCTAAAAGGGCCGTCTGTGGAAAACGTGTAATATTTTACTTAGCATAAGCAACAGCCATTTTGGCTATGGTGTCCATTTAAGTTTCCTTTGTAATTCTTTCGTCTTTTCACTCTGCTTGTGTTATCTATTTTTGTCGACTTCCTGACTCAGCTAAAGCAATGTACGTGCTGAGGGTTTATAATTGTCAGTGCACCTGGTCTCAGATGTTAACTGTTGACCATTTACTGCTGCCATAAGCATTCCTGCTCCCCCTCCCACTTTGCTAACCACATGGTTATTCATCTGCCCTTGTTTGCTGATAGCTATTCCTAAAACTTGTTCTTCCTATTTCTCTTCACATGCTTGCATTGCAGAAAACCTGTATAAAAGACCTGTGTTCTGTGACTTCAGTGTACTACCTCCTGCAACACTTGAGAGTGTTGTATGGACATGGTCCCGCTCATGAGTGATTAATAAACTTGTTATTTATTCCAACTCCAGTGCTGATCTCTATTTTATTGGTCTTTGAACCCGTGGACAAGAGGGTGACCCTGCACCAGTGTACCCCTAAAAGGTACATTTCCACACTACGTCACCCCAGTTTGGACTCAGCCATATGCAAATCAGTCTTCACACTGCTCCCCATGGGAACAGTCCAGCCGAACTGCCAAGCTAGGTCCTCCCTGGACTGGAAATAGGCATCCTGACACTGGCTTTGGGGTATAACCACTAATCAGCCAGGCTAGCTTGATTCCAGTCGCGCAGAGAGAAAACTACCCTTGTCTAGGCATACCATTAGCCATGTTGGACGCGCATAGCAACATCACTAAAAAAAACTGAAGGACGGAGTGTTGAAACTTTTCAAACACTCACCTCCAGTCAAAGATCTGGGTTTAATCCATCTTTATTTTGCTCCCCACGTCACCCCAGTTCGGGACCCAGCCATATGTAAATCAGTCTTAACCCTGCTTCCCATGGGAACAGTCAAGCCCAAACTGCCAAGCTAGGTCATCCCTGGACTGGAAACAAGTATTCTGGGACTGGTTTCGGGGTATCACCCATCATCAGCCAGGGTAGCTTGAATCCAGTGGTACAGCGAGCAAGGGACTCACATCTAGGCATACCCTTGTCCACTTAGGGCGCACATAGCAACTTCACAAAATAAAATGATGGACAGAGTGCTGAAACGTTTCAAACACTCACCCCCAGTCAGAGATCTGGGTTTTATACACTGTTATTTTTCTCGCCACATCACCCCAGTTTACCCCAGCCCGAAGTGCCAAGCCAGGTACTCCCTGGACTGGAAACAAGCATCCTGGGACCTATTTCGGGGTATCATCCCTCATCAGCCAGGCTAGCTTGCTTCCAGTGGCGCAGCGAGCAAGGTACCCATGTCTAGGCATACCCTTAGCCACTTAGGGTGCACATAGCAACCTCAGGAAATAAAATGATGGACGAAGTGTTGAAACTTTCAAACACTCACCCCCCAGTCAAAAATCCTGGCTTAATCCATCAATATTTTGCTTGCTACGTCACCCCAGTTTGGACTCAGCCATAGGCAAATCAGTCTTCACACTGCTCCCCATGGGAACAGTCCAACCGAACTGCCAAGCTAGGTCCTCCCTGGACTGGAAATAGGCATCCTGACACTGGCTTTGGGGTATAACCACTAATCAGCCAGGCTAGCTTGATTCCAGTCGCGCAGAGAGAAAACGACCCTTGTCTAGGCATACCCTTAGCCACTTTGGGCGCGCATAGCAACATCACTAAAAAAAACTGAAGGACAGAGTGTTGAAACTTTTCAAACACTCACCTCCAGTCAAAGATCTGGGTTTAATCCATATTTATTTTGCTCACCACGTCACCCCAGTTCTGGACCCAGCCATATGTAAATCAGTCTTGACCCTGCTCCCCATGGGAACAGTCAAGCCCGAACTGCCAAGCTAGGTCATCCCTGGACTGGAAACAAGTATTCTGGGACTGGTTTTGGGGTATCACCCCTCATCAGCCAGGCTAGCTTTAATCCAGTGGTGCAGCGAGCAAGGGACCCACGACTAGGCATACCATTATCCACTTAGGGCGCACATAGTAACTTCACAAAATAACATGATGGACAGAGGGTTGAAACGTTTCAAACACTCACCTCCAGTCACAGATCTGGGTTTAATCCATCGTTATTTTCCCTGGTACGTCACCCCAGTTTGGACCCAGCCATATGCAAATCAGTCATGACCCTGCTCCCCATGGGAACAGCCCAGCCTGAACTGCCAAGCTAGGTCCTCCCTGGACTGGAAACAAGTATTCTGGGACTGGTTTTGGGGTATCACCCCTCATCAGCCAGGCTAGCTTTAATTCAGTGGTGCAGCGAGCAAGGGACCAACGACTAGGCATACCATTATCCACTTGGGGCACACATAGCAACTTCACAAAATAAAATGATGGACAGTGTTGAAACTTTTAAAACACTCACCCCCGTTCAGATATCTGGGTTTTATACACTGTTACTTTTCTCGCCACATCACCCCAGTTTACCCCAGCCCGAAGTGTCAAGCCAGGTCCTCACTGGACTGGAAACAAGCATCCTGGGACCTACTTCGGGTGTCATTCCTCATCAGCCAGGCCAGCTTGCATCAAGTGGCGCAGCGAGCAAGGGACCCACGTCTAGGCATACCCTTCTCCACTTAGGGCGCACATAGCAACATCATAAAAAAAAATGATGGACAGTGTTGAAGCTTTTCAAACACTCACCCCCAGTCAGAGATCTGGGTTTTATACACTGTTATTTTTCTCGCCACATCACCCCAGTTTACCCCAGCCCGAAGTGCCAAGCCAGGCCCTCCCTGGACTGGAAACAAGCATCCTGGAACCTATTTTGGGGTATCATCCCTCATCAGCCAGGCTAGCTTGCATCCAGTGGCGCAGCGAGCAAGGTACCCATGTCTAGGCATACCCTTAGCCGCTTAGGGTGCACATAGCAACATCAGGAAATAAAATGATGGACGAAGTGTTGAAACTTTTCAAACACTCACCCCCCAGTCAGAAATCCTGGCTTAATCTATTGATATTTTGCTTGCTACGTGACCCCAGTTTGGACTCGGCCATATGCAAATCAGTCTTCACCCTACTCCCCATGGGAACAGTCCAGCCGAACTGCCGAGCTAGGTCCTCACTGGACTGGAAATAGGCATCCTGAGACTGTTTTTGGGGTATCACCTCTAATCAGCCAGGCTAGCTTGATGCCAGACGCGCAGAGAGCAAACGACCCTTGTCTAGGCATAACCTTGGTCAATTTGGACGCGCATAGCAACATCACTAAAAAAAACTGAAGGACGGAGTGTTGAAATTTTTCAAACCACTCACCTCCAGTCATAGATCTGAGTTTAATCCATCTTTATTTTGCTCGCCACGTCACCCCAGTTCTGGACCCAGCCATATGTAAATCAGGTTTGACCCTGCTCCCCATGGGAACAGTCCAGCCCTAACTGCCAAGCTAGGTCCTACCTGGACTGGAAACAAGTATTATGGGACTGGTTTCAGGGTATCACCCCTCATCAGCCAGGCTAGCTTGAATTCATTGGTGCAGCGAGCAAGGGACCCACGTCAGGGCATACCCTTATCCACTTAGGGCGCACATAGCAACTTCACAAAATAACATGATAGACAGAGTGTTGAAATGTTTCAAACACTCACCTCCAGTCACAGATCTGGGTTTAATCCATCGTTATTTTCCCTCGTACGTCACTCCCAGTTTGCACCCAGCCATATGCAAATCAGTCTTGACCCTGCTCCTCATGGGAACAGTCCAGCCCGAACTGCCAAGCTAGGTCCTCCCTGGACTGGAAACAAGTATTCTGGGTCTGGTTTCAGGGTATCACCCCTCATGAGCCAGGCTAGCTTGAATCCAGTGGTGCAACGAGCAAGGGGCCGATGTCTAGGCATACCCTTATCCACTTAGGGCGCATATAGTAACTTCACAAAATAAAATGATGGACAGTGTTGATACTTTTCAAACACTCACCCCCAGTCAGAGATCTGGGTTTTAGACACTGTTATTTTTCTTGCCACATCACCCCAGTTTACCCCAGCCCGAAGTGCCAAGCCAGGTCCTCCCTGGACTGGAAACAAGCATCCTGGGACCTATTTCGGGATATCATCCCTCATCAGCCGGGCTAGCTTGCATCCAGTGGTGCAGCGAGCAAGGGACCCAAGTCTAGGCATACCCTTAGCCACTTAGGGTGCACATAGCAACATCAGGAAATAAAATGATGGACAAAGTGTTGAAACTTTTCAAACACTGACCCCCCAGTCAGAAATACTGGCTGAATCCATCGATATTTTGCTTGCTACGTCACCCCAGTTTGGACTCAGCCATATGCAAATCAGTCTTCACCCTACTCCCCATGGGAACAGTCCAGCCGAACTGCCAAGCTAGGTCCTCCCTGGACTGGAAATAGGCATCCTGAGACTGGTTTTGGGGTGTCACCTCTGATCAGCCAGGCTAGCTTGATTCCAGTCGCGCAGAGAGGAAACGACCCTTGTCTAGGCATACCCTTAGCCACTTTGGACGCGCATAGCAACATCACTATAAAAAACTGAAGGACAGAGTGTTGAAACTTTTCAAGCACTCACCTACAGTCAAAGATCTGGGTTTAATCCATCTTTATTTTGCTCGCCACGTCACCCCAGTTCTGGACCCAGCCATATGTAAATCAGTCTTGACCCTGCTCCCCATGAGAACAGTCCAGCCCGAACTGCAAAGCTAGGTCCTCCCTGGAGTGGAAACAAGTATTCTGGGACTGGTTTCAGGGTATCACCCCTCATCAGCAAGGCTAGCTTGAATCCAGTGGTGCCGCGAGCAAGGGACCCACGTCTAGGCATACCCTTATCCACTTAGGGCGCACATAGCAACTTCACAAAATAACATGATGGACACAGTGTTGAAACATTTCAAACACTCACCTCCAGTCACAGATCTGGGTTTAATCCATCGTTATTTTCCCTGGTACGTCACCCCAGTTTGGACCCAGCCATATGCAAATCAGTTTTGACCCTGCTCCCCATGGGAACAGTCCAGCCTGAACTGCCAAGCTAGGTCCTCCCTGGACAGGAAACAAGTATTCTGGGACTGGTATTGGGGTATCACCCCTCATCAGCCAGGCTAGCTTGAATCTAATGGTGCAGCGAGGAAGGGACCCACGTCTAGGCATACCCCTATCAACTTAGGGCGCACATAGCAACATCATAAAATAAAATGATGGACAGTGTTGAAACTTTTCAAACACTCACCCCGAGTCAGAGATCTGGATTTTATACACTGCTATTTTTCTCGCCATATCACCCCAGTTTACCCCAGCCCGAAGTGCCAAGCCAGGTCCTCCTGGACTTGAAACAAGCATCCTGGGACCTATTTCAGGGTATCATCTCTCATCAGCCAGGCTAGCTTGCATCCAGTGGCTTAGCGAGCAAGGGACCCAAGTTTAGGCTTACCCTTAGCCACTTAGGGTGCACATAGCAACATCAGGAAATAAAATGATGGATGAAGTGTTGAAACTTTTCAAACACTCAACCCCAGTCAGAAACCCTGGCTTAATCCCTCGATATTGTGCTTGCTACGTCACCCCAGTTTGGACTCAGCCATATGCAAATCAGTCTTCACCCTACTCCCTATGGGAACAGTCCAGCCGAACTGCCAAGCTAGGTCCTCCCTGGACTGGGAATAAACATCCTGAGACTGGTTTTCGGGTATCACCTCTAATCAGCCAGGCTAGCTTGATTCCAGTCGCGCAGAGAGGAAACGACCTTTGTCTAGGCATACCCTTAGCCACTTTGGACGCGCATAGCAACATCACTAAAAAAAACAGAAGGACGTAGTGTTGAAACTTTTCAAACACTCACCTCCAGTCAAAGATCTGGGTTTAATCCATCTTTATTTTGCTCGCCACGTCACCCCAGTTCTGGACCCAGCCATATGTAAATCAGGTTTGACCCTGCTCCCCATGGGAACAGTCCAGCCCGAACTGCCAAGCTAGGTCCTACCTGGACTGGAAACAAGTATTATGGGACTGGTTTCAGGGTATCACCCCATATCAGCCAGGCTAGCTTGAATCCAGTGGTGCAGCGAGCAAGGGACCCACGTCAGGGCATACCCTTATCCACTTAGGGCGCACATAGCAACTTCACAAAATAACATGATAGACAGAGTGTTGAAATGTTTCAAACACTCACCTCCAGTCACAGATCTGGGTTTAATCCATCGTTATTTTCCCTCGTACGTCACCCCAGTTTGGACCCAGCTATATGCAAATCAGTCTTGACCCTGCTCCCCATGGGAACAGTCCAGACTGAACTGCCAAGCTAGGTCCTCCCTGGACTGGAAACAAGCATTCTGGGACTGGTTTCAGGGTATCACCCCTCATCAGCAAGGCTAGCTTGAATCCAGTGGTGCAGCGAGCAAGGGACCCAGGTCTAGGCATTCCCTTATCCACTTAGGGCGCACATAGCAACTTCTCAAATTAACATGATGGACACTGTTTAAACGTTTCAAACACTCACCTCCAGTCACAGATCTGGGTTTAATCCATCGTTATTTTCCCTGTTACGTCACCCCAGTTTGGACCCAGCTATATGCAAATCAGTCTTGACCCTGCTCCCCATGGGAACAGTCCAGACTGAACTGCCAAGCTAGGTCCTCCCTGGACTGGAAACAAGCATTCTGGGACTGGCTTCAGGGTATCACCCCTCATCAGCCAGGCTAGCTTGAATCCAGTGGTGCAGCGAGCAAGGGACCCACGTCTAGGTATTCCCTTATCCACTTAGGGCGCACATAGCAACTTCTCAAATTAACATGATGGACACAGTGTTTAAACGTTTCAAACACTCACCTCCAGTCACAGATCTGGGTTTAATCCATTGTTTTTTTACCCTGGTACCTCACCCAAGTTTGCACCCAGCCATATGCAAATCAGTCTTGACCCTGCTCCTCATGGGAACAGTCCAGCCCGAACTGCCAAGCTAGGTCCTCCCTGGACTGGAAACAAGTATTCTGGGTCTGGTTTCAGGGTATCACCCCTCATGAGCCAGGCTAGCTTGAATCCAGTGGTGCAACGAGCAAGGGGCCGATGTCTAGGCATACCCTTATCCACTTAGGGCGCATATAGTAACTTCACAAAATAAAATGATGGACAGTGTTGATACTTTTCAAACACTCACCCCCAGTCAGAGATCTGGGTTTTAGACACTGTTATTTTTCTTGCCACATCACCCCAGTTTACCCCAGCCCGAAGTGCCAAGCCAGGTCCTCCCTGGACTGGAAACAAGCATCCTCGGACCTATTTCGGCATATCATCCCTCATCAGCCGGGCTATCTTGCATCCAGTGGTGCAGCAAGCAAGGGACCCAAGTCTAGGCATACCCTTAGCCACTTAGGGTGCACATAGCAACATCAGGAAATAAAATGATGGACAAAGTGTTGAAACTTTTCAAACACTGACCCACCAGTCAGAAATCCTGGCTGAATCCATCGATATTTTGCTTGCTACGTCACCCCAGTTTGGACTCAGCCATATGCAAATCAGTCTTCACCCTACTCCCCATGGGAACAGTCCAGCCGAACTGCCAAGCTAGGTCCTCCCTGGACTGGAAATAGGCATCCTGAGACTGGTTTTGGGGTGTCACCTCTGATCAGCCATGCTAGCTTGATTCCAGTCGCGCAGAGAGGAAACGACCCTTGTCTAGGCATACCCTTAGCCACTTTGGACGCGCATAGCAACATTACTATAAAAAAAAACTGAAGGACAGAGTGTTGAAACTTTTCAAGCACTCACCTACAGTCAAAGATCTGGGTTTAATCCATCTTTATTTTGCTCGCCACGTCACCCCAGTTCTGGACCCAGCCATATGTAAATCAGTCTTGACCCTGCTCCCCATGAGAACAGTCCAGCCCGAACTGCAAAGCTAGGTCCTCCCTGGAGTGGAAACAAGTATTCTGGGACTGGTTTCAGGGTATCACCCCTCATCAGCCAGGCTAGCTTGAATCCAGTGGTGCCGCGAGCAAGGGACCCATGTCTAGGTATACCCTTATCCAATTAGGGCGCACATAGCAACTTCACAAAATAACATGATGGACACAGTGTTGAAACATTTCAAACACTCACCTCCAGTCACAGATCTGGGTTTAATCCATCGTTATTTTCCTGGTACGTCACTCCCAGTTTGGACCCAGCTATATGCAAATCAGTCTTGACCCTGCTCCCCATGGGAACAGTCCAGCCTGAACTGCCAAGCTAGGTCCTCCCTGGACAGGAAACAAGTATTCTGGGACTGGTATTGGGGTATCACCCCTCATCAGCCAGGCTAGCTTGAATCTAATGGTGCAGCGAGCAAGGGACCCACGTCTAGGCATACCCTTATCCACTTAGGGCGCACATAGCAACATCATAAAATAAAATGATGGACAGTGTTGAAACTTTTCAAACACTCACCCCGAGTCAGAGATCTGGATTTTATACACTGTTATTTTTCTCGCCTTATCACCCCAGTTTACCCCAGCCCGAAGTGCCAAGCCAGGTCCTCCTGGACTTGAAACAAGCATCCTGGGACCTATTTCAGGGTATCATCTCTCATCAGCCAGGCTAGCTTGCATCCAGTGGCTTAGCGAGCAAGGGACCCAAGTTTAGGCTTACCCTTAGCCACTTAGGGTGCACATAGCAACTTCAGGAAATAAAATGATGGATGAAGTGTTGAAACTTTTCAAACACTCAACCCCAGTCAGAAACCCTGGCTTAATCCCTCGATATTGTGCTTGCTACGTCACCCCAGTTTGGACTCAGCCATATGCAAATCAGTCTTCACCCTACTCCCCATGGGAACAGTCCAGCCGAACTGCCAAGCTAGGTCCTCCCTGGACTGGGAATAAACATCCTGAGACTGGTTTTCGGGTATCACCCCTCATCAGCCAGGCTAGCTTGAATCCATTGGTGCAGCAAGCAAGGGACCCACGTCTAAGCATACCCTTATCCACTTAGGGTGCACATAGCAACTTCACAAAATAACATGATGGACAGAGTGTTGAAACGTTTCAAACACTCAACTCCAGTCACAGATCTGGGTTTAATCCATCGTTATTTTCAGTGGTACGTCACCCCAGTTTGGACCCAGCTATATGCAAATCAGTCTTGACCCTGCTCCTCATGGGAACAGTCCAGACTGAACTGCCAAGCTAGGTCCTCCCTGGACTGGAAACAAGCATTCTGGGACTGGTTTCAGGGTATCACCCCTCATCAGCCAGGCTAGCTTGAATCCAGTGGTGCAGCGAGCAAGTGACCCACGTCTAGGCATTCCCTTATCCACTTAGGGCGCACATAGCAACTTCTCAAATTAACATGATGGACACAGTGTTTAAACGTTTCAAACACTAACCTCCAGTCACAGATCTGGGTTTAATCCATCGTTTTTTCCCCTGGTACGTCATCCAAGTTTGCACCCAGCCATATGCAAATCAGTCTTGACCCTGCTCCTCATGGGAACAGTCAAGCCCGAACTGCCAAGCTAGGTCCTCCCTGGAGTGGAAACAAGTATTCTGGAAATGGTTTCAGGGTCTCATCCCTCATCAGCCAGGGTAGCTTCAATCCAGTGGTGCAGCGAGCAAGGGACCCACGTCTAGGCATTCCCTTATCCACTTAGGGCGCACATAGCAACTTCACAAAATAACATGATGGACAGAGTGTTGAAATGTTTCAAAGACTCACCTCCAGCCACAGATCTGGGTTTAATCCATCGTTATTTTCCCTGGTATGTCACCCCAGTTTGGACCCCGCCATACGCAAATCAGTCTTGACCCTGCTCCCCATGGGAAAAGTCCAGAACGAACTGCCAAGCTAGGTCCTCCCTGGACTGGAAACAAGTATTCTAGGTCTGGTTTCAGGGTATCACCCCTCATGAGCCAGGCTAGCTTGAATCCAGTGGTGCAACGAGCAAGGGGCCGACGTCTAGGCATACCCTCATCCACTTAGGGCGCATATAGTAACTTCACAAAATAAAATGATGGACAGTGTTGAAACTTTTCAAACACTCACCCCCAGTCAGAGATCTGGGTTTTATACACTGTTATTTTTCTTGCCACATCACCCCAGTTTACCCCAGCCCGAAGTGCCAAGCCAGGGCCTCCTGGACTGGAAACAAGCATCCTGGGACCTATTTCGGGATATCATCCCTCATCAGCCAGGCTAGCTTGCATCCAGTGGCGCAGCGAGCAAGGGACCCAAGTCTAGGCATACCCTTAGCCACTTAGGGTGCACATAGCAACATCAGGAAATAAAATGATGGACGAAGTGTTGAAACATTTCGAACACTCACCCCCAGTCAGAAATCCCAGCTGAATCCATCAATATTTTGCTTGCTACGTCACCCCAGTTTGGACTCAGCCATATGCAAATCAGTCTTCACCCAACTCCCCATGGGAACAGTCCAGCCGAACTGCCAATCTAGGTCCTCCCTGGACTGGGAATAAACATCCTGAGACTGGTTTTGGGGTATCACCTCTAATCAGCCAGGCTAGCTTGATTCCTGTCGCGCAGAGAGGAAACGACCCTTGTCTAGGCATACCCTTAGCCACTTTGGACGCGCATAGCAACATCACTAAAAAAAACAGAAGGACGTAGTGTTGAAACTTTTCAAACACTCACCTCCAGTCAAAGATCTGGGTTTAATCCATCTTTATTTTGCTCGCCACGTCACCCCAGTTCTGGACCCAGCCATATGTAAATCAGTCTTGACCCTGCTCCCCATGGGAACAGTCAAGCCCGAACTGCTATGCTAGGTCCTCCCTGGACTGGAAACAAGTATTCTGGGACTGGTTTCGGGGTATCACCCCTCATCAGCCAGGCTAGCTTGAATCCATTGGTGCAGCGAGCAAGGGACCCACGTCTAGGCATACCCTTATCCACTTAGGGTGCACATAGCAACTTCACAAAATAACATGATGGACAGAGTGTTGAAACGTTTCAAACACTCACCTCCAGTCACAGATCTGGGTTTAATCCATCGTTATTTTCAGTGGTACGTCACCCAGTTTGGACCCAGCTATATGCAAATCAGTCTTGACCCTGCTCCTCATGGGAACAGTCCAGACTGAACTGCCAAGCTAGGTCCTCCCTGGACTGGAAACAAGCATTCTGGGACTGGTTTCAGGGTATCACCCCTCATCAGCCAGGCTAGCTTGAATCCAGTGGTGCAGCGAGCAAGGGACCCACGTCTAGGCATTCCCTTATCCACTTAGGGCGCACATAGCAACTTCTCAAATTAACATGATGGACACAGTGTTTAAACGTTTCAAACACTAACCTCCAGTCACAGATCTGGGTTTAATCCATCGTTTTTTTCCCTGGTACGTCATCCAAGTTTGCACCCAGCCATATGCAAATCAGTCTTGACCCTGCTCCTCATGGGAACAGTCAAGCCCGAACTGCCAAGCTAGGTCCTCCCTGGAGTGGAAACAAGTATTCTGGAAATGGTTTCAGGGTCTCATCCCTCATCAGCCAGGGTAGCTTGAATCCAGTGGTGCAGCGAGCAAGGGACCCACGTCTAGGCATTCCCTTATCCACTTAGGGCGCACATAGCAACTTCACAAAATAACATGATGGACAGAGTGTTGAAATGTTTCAAAGACTCACCTCCAGCCACAGATCTGGGTTTAATCCATCGTTATTTTCCCTGGTATGTCACCCCAGTTTGGACCCCGCCATATGCAAATCAGTCTTGACCCTGCTCCCCATGGGAACAGTCCAGAACGAACTGCCAAGCTAGGTCCTCCCTGGACTGGAAACAAGTATTCTAGGTCTGGTTTCAGGGTATCACCCTCATGAGCCAGGCTAGCTTGAATCCAGTGGTGCAACGAGCAAGGGGCCGACGTCTAGGCATACCCTCATCCACTTAGGGCGCATATAGTAACTTCACAAAATAAAATGATGGACAGTGTTGAAACTTTTCAAACACTCACCCCCAGTCAGAGATCTGGGTTTTATACACTGTTATTTTTCTTGCCACATCACCCCAGTTTACCCCAGCCCGAAGTGCCAAGCCAGGGCCTCCCTGGACTGGAAACAAGCATCCTGGGACCTATTTCGGGATATCATCCCTCATCAGCCAGGCTAGCTTGCATCCAGTGGCGCAGCGAGCAAGGGACCCAAGTCTAGGCATACCCTTAGCCACTTAGGGTGCACATAGCAACATCAGGAAATAAAATGATGGACGAAGTGTTGAAACATTTCAAACACTCACCCCCAGTCAGAAATCCCAGCTGAATCCATCAATATTTTGCTTGCTACGTCACCCCAGTTTGGACTCAGCCATATGCAAATTAGTCTTCACCCTACTCCCCATGGGAACAGTCCAGCCGAACTGCCAAGCTAGGTCCTCCCTGGACTGGGAATAAACATCCTGAGACTGGTTTTGGGGTATCACCTCTAATCAGCCAGGCTAGCTTGATTCCAGTCGCGCAGAGAGGAAACGACCCTTGTCTAGGCATACCCTTAGCCACTTTGGACGCGCATAGCAACATCACTAAAAAAAACAGAAGGACGTAGTGTTGAAACTTTTCAGACACTCACCTCCAGTCAAAGACCTGGGTTTAATCCATCTTTATTCTGCTCGCCACGTCACCCCAGTTCTAGACCCAGCCATATGTAAATCAGTCTTGACCCTGCTCCCCATGGGAACAGTCCAGCCCGAACTGCCAAGCTAGGTCCTCCCTGGACTTGAATCAAGTATTCTGGGACTGGTTTCGGGGTATCACCCCTCATCAGCCAGGCTAGCTTGAATCCATTGTTGCAGCAAGCAAGGGACCCACATCTAGGCATACCCTTATCCACTTAGGGCGCACATAGCAACTTCACAAAATAACATGATGGACAGAGTGTTGAAACGTTTCAAACACTCACCCCGAGTCAGAGATCTGGGTTTTATACACTGTTATTTTTCTCGCCATATCACCCCAGTTTACCCCAGCCCGAAGTGCCAAGCCAGGTCCTCCCTGGACTTGAAACAAGCATCCTGGGACCTATTTCGGGATATCATCCCTCATCAGCCAGGCTAGCTTGCATCCAGTGGCTTAGCGAGCAAGGGACCCAAGTCTAGGCTTACCCTTAGCCACTTAGGGTGCACATAGCAACATCAGGAAATAAAATGATGGACAAAGTGTTGAAACTTTTCAAACACTCACCCCCAGTCAGAAACCCTGGCATAATCCCTCAATGTTTTGCTTGCTACGTCACCCCAGTTTGGACTCAGCCATATGCAAATCAGTCTTCACCCTACTCCCCATGGGAACAGTCCAGCCTAACTGCCAAGCTAGCTCCTCCCTGGACTGGGAATAAACATCCTGAGACTGGTTTTGGGGTATCACCTCTGATCAGCCAGGCTAGCTTGATTCCAGTCGTGCAGAGAGGAAACAACCCTTATCTAGGCATACCCTTAGCCACTTTGGACGCGCATAGCAACATCACTATAAAAAAAAACTGAAGGACAGAGTGTTGAAACTTTTCCAACACTCACCTCCAGTCAAAGATCTGGGTTTAATCCATCTTTATTTTGCTCTCCACGTCACCCCAGTTCTGGACCCAGCCATATGTAAATCAGTCTTGACCCTGCTCCCCATGGGAACAGTCCAGACTGAACTGCCAAGCTAGCTCCTCCCTGGACTGGAAACAAGCATTCTGGGACTGGTTTCAGGGTATCACCCCTCATCAGCCAGGCTAGCTTGAATCCAGTGGTGCAGCGAGCAAGGGACCCACGTCTAGGCATTCCCTTATCCACTTAGGACGCACATAGGAACTTCTCAAATTAACATGATGGACACAGTGTTTAAACATTTGAAACACTCTCCTCCAGTCACAGATCTGGGTTTAATCCATCATTTTTTTCCCTGTTACGTCACCCAAGTTTGCACCCAGTCATATGCAAATCAGTCTTGACCCTGCTCCTCATGGGAACAGTCAAGCCAGAACTGCCAAGCTAGGTCCTCCCTGGAGTGGAAACAAGTATTCTGGAAATGGTTTCAGGGTCTCATCCCTCATCAGCCAGGCTAGCTTGAATCCAGTGGTGCAGCGAGCAAGGGACCCACGTCTAGGCATTCCCTTATCCACTTAGGGCGCACATAGCAACTTCACAAAATAACATGATGGACAGAGTGTTGAAATGTTTCAAAGACTCACCTCCAGCCACAGATCTCGGTTTAATCCATCGTTATTTTCCCTGGTATGTCACCCCAGTTTGGACCCCGCCATATGCAAATCAGTCTTGACCCTGCTCCCCATGGGAACAGTCCAGAACGAACTGCCAAGCTAGGTCCTCCCTGGACTGGAAACAAGTATTCTGGGTCTGGTTTCAGGGTATCACCCCTCATGAGCCAGGTTAGCTTGAATCCAGAGGTGCAACGAGCAAGGGGCCGACGTCTAGGCAAACCCTTATCCACTTAGGGCGCATATAGTTACTTCACAAAATAAAATGATGGACAGTGTTGAAACTTTTCAAACACTCACCCCCAGTCAGAGATCTGGGTTTTATACACCGTTATTTATCTTGCCACATCACCCCAGTTTACCCCAGCCCGAAGTGCCAAGCCAGGGCCTCCCTGGACTGGAAACAAGCATCCTGGGACCTATTTCGGGATATCATCCCTCATCAGCCAGGCTAGCTTGCATCCTGTGGCGCAGCGAGCAAGGGACCCAAGTCTAGGCATACCCTTAGCCACTTAGGGTGCACATAGCAACATCAGGAAATAAAATGATGGACGAAGTGTTGAAACTTTTCAAACACTCACCCCCCAGTCTGAAATCCCGGCTGCATCCATCGATATTTTGCTTGCTACGTCACCCCAGTTTGGACTCAGCCATATGCAAATCAGTCTTCACCCTACTCCCCATGGGAACAGTCCAGCCGAACTGCCAAGTTAGGTCCTCCCTGGACTGGAAATAAGCCTCCTGAGACTGGTTTTGGGGTATCACCTCTAATCAGCCAGGCTAGCTTGATTCCAGTCACGCAGAGAGGAAACAAACCTTGTCTAGGCATACCCTTTGCCACTTTGGACACGCATAGCAACATCACTATAAAAAAACTGAAGGACGGAGTGTTGAAACTTTTCAAACTCTCACCTCCAGTCAAAGATCTGGGTTTAACCCATCTTTATTTTGCTCGCCACATCACTCCAGTTCTGGACCCAGCCATATGCAAATCAGTCTTGACCCTGCTCCCCATGGGAACAGTCCAGCCCGAGCTGCCAAGCTAGGTCCTCCCTTGACTGGAAACAAGTATTCTGGGACTGGTTTCCGGGTATCACCCCTCATCAGCCAGGCTAGCTTGAATCCAGTGGTGCAGCCAGCAAGGGACCTACGTCTAGGCATACCCTTATCCACTTAGGGCGCACATAGCAACTTCACAAAATAACATGATGGACAGAGTGTTGAAACGTTTCAAACACTCACCTCCAGTCACAGATCTGGGTTTAATCCATCGTTATTTTCCCTGGTACGTCACCCCAGTTTGGACCCAGCTATATGCAAATCAGTCTTGACCCTGCTCCCCATGGGAACAGTCCAGCCTGAACTGCCAAGCTAGGTCCTCCCTGGACTGGAAACAAGTATTCTGTGACTGGTTTTGGGGTATCACCCCTCATCAGCCAGGCTAGCTTGAATCCAGTGGTGCAGTGAGCAAGGGACCCAAGTCTAGGCTTACCCTTAGCCACTTAGAGTCCACATAGCAACATCAGGAAATTAAATGATGGACGAAGTGTTGAAACTTTTCAAACACTCACCCCCAGTCAGAGATCTGGGTTTTATACACTGTTATTTATCTTGCCACATCACCCCAGTTTACCCCAGCCCGAAGTGCCAAGCGAGGTCCTCCCTTGACTGGAAACAAACATCCTGGGACCTATTTTGGGGTATATCCCTCATCAGCCAGGCTAACTTGCATCCAGTGGTGCAGCGAGCAAGGGACCCAAGTCTAGGCTTACCCTTAGCCACTTAGAGTGCACATAGCAACATCAGGAAATTAAATGACGGATGAAGTGTTGAAACTTTTCAAACACTCACCCCCAGTCAGAAACCCTGGCTTAATCCCTCAATATTTTGCTTGCTACGTCACCCCAGTTTGGACTCAGCCATATGCAAATCAGTCTTCACCCTACTCCCCATGGGAACAGTCCAGCCGAACTGCCAAGCTAGGTCCTCCCTGGACTAGAAATAAGCATCCTGAGACTGGTTTTGGCGTATCACCTCTAATCAGCCAGGCTAGCTTGATTCCAGTCGCGCAGAGAGGAAACGACCCTTGTCTAGGCATACCCTTAGCCACTTTGGACGCGCATAGCAACATCACTAAAAAAAACT
Organism: Calotriton arnoldi; assembly: GCA_963921515.1. Classification (NCBI taxonomy): domain Eukaryota; kingdom Metazoa; phylum Chordata; class Amphibia; order Caudata; family Salamandridae; genus Calotriton; species Calotriton arnoldi. Next base: position 232,884 of record CAWUFW010010237.1, on the reverse strand, counting down.
GAAGGACGGAGTGTTGAAACTTTTCAAACACTCACCTCCAGTCAAAGATCTGGGTTTAATCCATCTTTATTTTGCTCGCTACGTCACCCCAGTTCTGGACCCAGCCATAAGTAAATCAGTCTTGACCCTGCTCCCCTTGGGAACAGTCCAGCGCGAACTGCCAAGCTAGGTCCTCCCTGGACTGGAAACAAGTATTCTGGGACTGGTTTCAGGGTATCACCCCTCATCAGCCAGGCTAGCTTGAATCCAGTGGTGCAGCGAGCTAGGGACCCACGTCTAGGCATACCCTTATCCTAGTAGGGTGCACATAGCAACTTCACAAAATAATATGATGGACAGAGTGTTAAAACATTTCAAACACTCACCTCCAGTCACAGATATGAGTTTAATCCATCGTTATTTTCCCTGGTACGTCACCCCAGTTTGGACCCAGCTATATGCAAATCAGTCTTGACCCTGCTCCCCATTGGAACAGTCCAGCCTGAACTGCCAAGGTAGGTCCTCCCTGGACTGGAAACAAGTATTCTGGGACTGGTTTCGGGGTATCACCCCTCATCAGCCAGGCTAGCTTGAATCCAGTGGTGCAGCGAGCAAGGGACCCACGTCTAGGCATACCCTTATCCACTTAGGGCACACATAGCAACATCATAAAATAAAATGATGGACAGTGTTGAAACTTTTCAAACACTCACCCCCTGTCAGAGATCTGGGTTTTATACACTGTTATTTTTCTCGCCACATCACCCCAGTTTACCACAGCGTGAAGTGCCAAGCGAGGTCCTACCTTGACAGGAAACAAGCAGCCTGGGCAGGCTAGCTTGCATCCAGTGGCGCAGCGAGCAAGGAACCCATGTCTAGGCATACCATTAGCCACTTAGGGTGCACATACCAACATCAGGAAATAAAATGATGGACAAAGGGTTGAAACTTTTCAAACACTAACCCCCAGTCAGAAATCCTGGCTTAATCCATCGATATTTTGCATGCTACGTCACCCCAGTTTGGACTCAGCCATATGCAAATCAGTCTTCACCCTACCCCCCATGGGAACAGTCCAGCGGAACTGCCAAGCTAGGTCCTCCCTGGACTGGAAATAGGCACCTTGAGACTGGTTTTGGGGTATCACCTCTAATCAGCCAGCCCAGCTTGATTGCAGTCATGCAGAGAGCAAAGAACCCTTGTCTAGGCATACCCTTAGTGTTGGACTTGGCCCTTTTTGCAGGGTCATCCCTGAACTTTTTGCCTTCCTCCTAGCCTATTTTCTGACCTGTTGTTGGTGGTTTTATGACTCTGGGCACTTTTTCACTGCTGATCAGTGCTAAAGTGCATATGCTCTCTATTGTAAATTGTTGTAATGGATTAGTGACTCCATGATAGGCTTATTTGATTTACTTGTCAGACCCTAGTACAGTGCACCATGAGTGCCCAGGGCCTGTAAATCAAATGCTGCTGGTGGGCTTGCAGCACTGATTGTGCCACCCACAGAAGCAGCTTATAAAATATGGCTCAGGCCTGCCATTGCAGAGCCTGCGTGCAGTCTGGGACTGCCATGTCGACTTGGCAAGTGTACCCACTTGCCAGTCCCTAAACCTTCCCTTTTCTACATGTTAGTCACCCCTAAGGTAGGTCCAAGGTACCCTATGGGCAGGGTGCATTGTATGTGAAAGGTAGAACATGCCCTGATGTGTGTGGCATGTCCTGATAGTGAATTACAGCCAATTTCGTTTTTCACTATTGCAAGGCTATCTTTTCCCATAGGCCAGAATGGGCAGTTTGATTATAACATCTTATAAACATAACTGACCCAAGGCACAAGATGGGAAAATAAAGTTTAGTATGCCTGAACTAAGAATGTTAAAATACATCTTTTAGTGTGGGTGATTATTACATTCTGTGTTTGAAAATACCACTTTTAGAAAGTAGGTATTTTCTTGCCTAACCATCCAGTATGCCTCTGCTAGGTTTGTGTATTCCATGTCTGGTTTGTGAGTGACAGGGGGCTGGAGAGGGCTTTGGCTCCAGCAGTCTGATGAGTCAGGGCTGGGCTGAATAGAGCCTACATAGAATAGAGAGTAGGGGGAGGAGATTTCCTTTCACTTGTCTGAACCTGCATTGAATAGAGAGTAGGGGGAGGAGATTTCCTTTCACTTGCCTGAGCCTTCATAGAATAGAGAGTAGGGGAGGAGGTTTCCTTTCAGCTACCTGGGCCAGGTCTGCTTTCAACAATGCTGTCTCCACCTCCTGCCAGGAAGCTGCACCAGGGAGGACAGAACTGGTTTTGGCTGTCCACAGACACTTTCTGCCTTCAGAGAACAAAGGATTTTGCAGTATAAATATTGGGGCCCAGACCCCAGAACTTTAGATCACTTCTGGGAATCAAGACGAACCCTTTGCCAAGGAGAGAAACCAAGGAAGCTGAAGGAGGAGACTGCCCCTGTGTTGTTTGCTGTTTGGGGTTGGCCTGCAGTGGTTACTCATTGCCAAGGAAAGGAGAAAAGGAACTTTGTGTGTACTTTTACTATCTTGAGGAAGATCTCCAAGGGCTTCAAGCTGAGCTTGCCTCCTGTTCTGAAGTCTCAGGGACACAAAGACTTCACCACCAGCTCTCCTGAATTTCCTTGCTGGGAATTCTACCTGCAGAGAGATGCCTGCTGTTGTTTTGGGCCCTCTGGAGACTGCGTGTCGCTGGGAGCTGGAAGCGCGACGCAACGAGGAAGAAGCGTGCCGCCGCCGCCGAGGTCGCCGTCGCATCACCGGAGAAGCGTGTCGCAGGGCCTGTCGTGACTCCAAAGTTCATCGAGTTCGCCGCAGGGCCGCCGGGCGTGCACGCATCGCATCCACGTTATCGCATCGCATCAAAGACGCCATTTTGTCACATCACACCGGATCGTCGCATCGCATCGAGGCGCCATCTTGTCGCATCGCACTGGATCACAGTAAGAAATCGACGCATCACCTCCTCTTCGGTAAGGAACCGACGCATCACCTCCCCTGCGCTACAGTAAGGAACCGACGCATCACCTTCCCTGCGACCCTTTTGTTTGTATTGCGTTACGCATTCAAGGTACTTTGAGAGTAAAGTGTCGCATTTACCATCTACATTGAACTAAGCTATTTCTACCATCTGAAAGTCATATTTTTGAATACAGTATTGTGGATTTTTGTCGTTTGGTCTTGTGTTAAGTCTAGATAAAGATTACTTATTTTTCTAAACTGGTGTGGTGTCCATTTGTAGTGTTTTCACTGTATTACTGTATGTGTTCACAAATGCTTTACTGAGATAAGCCTGCCTGCTCGTGCCAAGCTACCAAGGGGGTGAGCAGGGGTTATTTTAGGAGTGGAGCCCCCTTACCCTGACTAGAAGCAAGGGCCCCTACTTGGTCAAAGGTACCTACCTCTGCCAACTAGAGACCCCCATTTCTAACATTGGTGGTCAGCGGTAAGGATTCTGGACTTGCATTTGTGACTCATATACAGTGATGGGTGTACACTACTAGTGAGTGCAGACCATTACGCAACCACATACTATTTTTCCCTGTTTCCTTTGGAATTTGGTTGTTGGAACTCTGGTTAGTTGTTGCACCTGTTGGGCCTTGTCAAAATGGAAGTCAACTTTTTGCACCTGCACATCTACAAGATAAGGGAACTTAAAGTATTTTGCAAGGAGAGGGGGCTACCTGTGAAGAGGAGATCCACAAGACAGGATCTTGAGGCAGCCCTGCATAGCTATGAGGTGCTACGCTGGGAAGCAACACGAGCAGATGACTCTGAGGAAGAATCTGAGGGGGAGGAACCCCAGCCAGAATACCAAGAGGGCAGTGGCCCTGAGGAGGAAACATTTTGGGAAAGATTGGCTCGTGAAGGGAGGAATCGGATTTGTGCTCGTGACCGGAGGCTGAGGCAGCTAGACCGGGAGTGCGAGGAGATAGAGCGAGCCTTAGCTGAAAAAGAAATGTATGAAGCTCAGGAAGTGAGCTTGGCTGAGTTGGAGGTGGAGTCCAGCTCAGATGGTGGCAGCAAAATTGAGTTATCCAGTGCTGAGGGAGCAGTACACACACCCAGAGATGTGGCGCCTGACTTGAAGGAGGGGGTTAACATACACCAGGGGGTTCAAGGATATGAGGTAGCTCCAGTGGTGCGCAGTGTCCCTGAGGTGGATTGGGCAACTGGCATAGGGGTTCATAGTCCTAGTGGTGGGAGGGACACTCTACTGACTCTAGATGAGAGGTGCAGGGAGAGGGGTTCCCCCATGGTTGAAGTCCTGGTGTGTGAGTGTGAAGACCGCCCAGAAGAGTGTGGGTTGAGTGACAGAGACAGTCAGTTACTGTCTTGCCAATCTCAGGAGAGTGGTGTGGGGTACGTGTGCGAGGCACTGGATGGTGAGGTGAAGGATAGTTTGGTTAACACCTGTGTGGGGCTGTGTGATTCAATTATGGGAGAGCATATTGTAAGTCCCTGTTTTCCAGAGCTATGCCAACACCTGTTGGAGTGTGAGTTCTCTGACCCCAGGAGCTCACTCCAGGAGGCAGACCTTTGGTGGATTCCAAAGGGTCTGAAGAGGCATTGGGGAGTGACCCTAAGAGGAGTGGCTTAGGTATCTTCCAGCCCAGAGTGGTGGGAGAGGTTCAGAGTAGCCCAGCTAGGTCCTGTTGTAATGGGAAGGTTGTAGGGCCTCACGTCCTGTTTCCTAGGAGAAGGAGTGAGACTGGGATGTGTCCCGAAAGTGCCCAACCTCAGTCTCAGGGCCTGGATGGCTCCTTAAGGGAACACCAGGTAGGGAGCCTAAGCTGTACTAGTGGTCCATTTGAGGGGTTCTCCTAGTGTCCGGAGAACGTAGAGTGTCTGTAAGCAGACCTCCATCAGTTCTGGTGTCTGGCAGTACCACTCCTAAGTGGAGGGTGCAGAAGTCCAGATTGAGGGGTGAGAGGGGGAGAGAGTCCCCAGTGGAAGAACCAGTGGGTCAGGGGCCAGCCAGAAGGACTGAGTCTCCTAGGAGTGACCATGGTGACACCACTCCTGTCCTGGGGGATCTTCACACACTGTCAGATGGACAGGGGTCGGGAGATGTGCGCCAGGCAGGCTGTCACACAACACATGAGTTATGTGTTACCCTCGGGGGGCATGAGTGCTCCCCAGGAAGTCCTGGTGCGCCGGGCAGGTGCCCAGCCGCAGGGGTTAGTCCCTGGGTTGGGAAGCCAGGTTCAGGTGATGCCTGACCTGGAGGGAAGGACTACTGTAATCAGTGTCCCTACCGGTTTGTCTTCTGGGGGCACCACTCCAGGTGGGAGGGTGCAGGTCCCCAGTAAGGGGGTTGGGAGAGGGCAGATTCACCCCTGACCTCTGCCCAGTCTAAGGGTACAGACCCTAAGCTAAGTTGCAGGATAGAACCCCTGAACTGGTGGGCGAATTGTGCAGGGCACCTGCCACAGATGCAATACACAAGAAAAGGTAGCGATGGTTCAACAGGATTGCATGTCAATCATGGACAGTAAATTGTTTTGATTTTTCAATAAATGCTAATAGTATTGGTGCCCCTCAAGGTAACCGAATAAAGACACCCAACTACCACAGATGTCACCCCACAGGAGTTCCTAAGAACTCCCGTGCAGATCTTAAAAAACCACTGTACCTCGGCACTCTTAAAATATCTCACATTTATCAAATAATATGACACAATTACAGTTCAGCAAATGATGTGATTACTCACAGGAAACCAATCCATACAATCAGTCTACTGCACAATATCATTTAATATCAAGTGATGACATTTCATACAGATGTACACAACCAATAATCAGGGTATGATCCAAGACACAGACATATATTCTTTAAAAGTCCACGGAGCTCAAGATCATACGGCCTCTTTGTTAGCAGTGATGGAAAAACAGCCGACACGTGTTTTGTTACAAAGTAACTTCTTCAAGGCTTTAAATATAGATGATTGTGGATTCAAGAAGATTCCAATTTATTCAAAATGCTAGTATCCTATTGTTGGTGGCATTGAAAACATTTGAGAAACCCTTAGTTAGGAAATCGTGTGAGTCTCTGGTCAGTCGTATGAAGTAACCACAAATGGGGCAATATTTAAAGGAGGGATTCGTTCTGTATTTTGCTTACCCCCAATGACGCGAAGCACAATGTGCTAGTCTCCCACTCGTATTATGTAGATATCTCAGAATAGCATTCGTCTAGTAGTCTTGTGTTGAGTGATATGAAAGGCTATGATATGCCTCTCCCTGCCACAGATGCCCTGACAATTCTGGAAGGGGGTACCGCTCCAGGTGGGAGGGTACAGAGCCCCAAGGAGGAGGACCGGGTGTGGGAAAGCCCACCCCAGTCTCCTGTCCAGCCACCGGGTACAGGCCCGGGGTTGGTGGGTCAGTGTCAGGATGTCATACCTGACCTGACAGGAGGGAGAGTGGACCAGGGGGGCTACTGCCCCCCGCTCTCTGATGCCACAGAGGTTGGAGAACCATGAAAGGCCTGGGACCTGGTTCTCAACACTGACAGCTGTCAGTGGCCACTATGGCTTGCTGTCCTGGTGGACAGAGTTGCCCCTGGGAGGGGGACCAGAGTCACACCCCAGGGTTGGACGGGGCCACACCTCTGTGTTGGCCTTTTGGGTACTGTCTGTCTGTTGGGACATACCTGTGAGCAAGCTAAGGTTAGGTGCTGCACAGATGGTGTCCACAGGTGAGGAGAAGGGTTCCCCATGGGTTAACTTAGTGGGCCCTGAGAGTATGGACAGAGGGATCCAAATGGGTTCAGATTGGTATAGAACTGGAGTATGCCCCTGCAGTTGCGGGCCAGGGTCCACGTTCTATCGCCCAAAGCAGGGAAGCCCCTCAAGGTAGTGATTGGCCTACCCTGCGTTTTGGCTGGAAGGGGGTTGTGTTGGACTTGGCCCTTTTTGCAGGGTCATCCCTGAACTTTTTGCCTTCCTCCTAGCCTATTTTCTGACCGGTTGTTGGTGGTTTTATGACTCTGGGCACTTTTTCACTGCTGATCACTGCTAAAGTGCATATGCTCTCTATTGTAAATTGTTGTAATAGATTAGTGAGTACATAATTGGCTTATTTGATTTACTTGTCAGACCCTAGAACAGTGCACCATGAGTGCCCAGGGCCTGTAAATCAAATGCTGCAGGTGGGCTTGCAGCACTGATTGTGCCACCCACAGAAGCAGCTTGTAAAATATGGCTCAGGCCTGCCATTGCAGAGCCTGTGTGCAGTCTGGGACTGCCATGTCGACTTGGCAAGTGTACCCACTTGCCAGTCCCTAAACCTTCCCTTTTCTACATGTTAGTCACCCCTAAGGTAGGCCCAAGGTACCCCTATGGGCAGGGTGCATTGTATTTGAAAGGTAGGACATGCCCTGAGGTGTGTGGCATGTCCTGATAGTGAATTACAGCCAATTTAGGTTTTCACTATTGCAAGGCTATCTGTTCCCATAGACCAGAATGGGCAGTTTGATTATAACATCTTATAAACATAACTGACCCAAGGAACAAGATAGGAAAATAAAGTTTAGTATGCCTAAACTCAGAATGTTAAAATACATCTTTTAGTGTGGGTGATTTTTACATTCTGTGTTTGAAAATACCACTTTTAGAAAGTAGGTATTTTCTTGCCTAACCATCCAGTATGCCTCTGCTAGGTTTGTGTATTCCATGTCTGGTTTGTGAGTGACAGGGGGCTGGAGAGGGCTTTGACTCCAGCAGTCTGATGAGTCAGGGCTGGGCTGAATAGAGCCTACATAGAATAGAGAGTAGGGGGAGGAGATTTCCTTTCACTTGCCTGAACCTGCATTGAATAGAGAGTAGGGGGAGGAGATTTCCTTTCACTTGCCTGAGCCATCATAGAATAGAGAGTAGGGGGAGGAGATTTCCTTTCAGCTACCTGGGCCAGGTCTGCTTTCAACAATGCTGTCTCCACCTCCTGCCAGGAAGCTGCACCAGGGAGGACAGAACTGGTTTTGGCTGTCCACAGACACTTTCTGCCTTCAGAGAACAAAGGATTTTGCAGTATAAATATTGGGGCCCAGACCCCAGAACTTTAGATCACTTCTGGGAATCAAGACGAACCCTTTGCCAAGGAGAGAAACCAAGGAAGCTGAAGGAGGAGACTGCCCCTGTGTTGTTTGCTATTTGGGGTTGGCCTGCAGTGGTTACTCATTGCCAAGGAAAGGAGAAAAGGAACTTTGTGTGTACTTTTACTATCTTGAGGAAGATCTCCAAGGGCTTGAAGCTGAGCTTGCCTCCTGTTCTGAAGTCGCAGGGACACAAAGACTTCACCACCAGCTCTCCTGAATTTCCTTGCTGGGAATTCTACCTGCAGAGAGGTGCCTGCTGTTGTTTTGGGCCCTCTGGAGACTGCGTGTCGCTGGGAGCTGGAAGCGCGACGCAACGAGGAAGAAGTGTGTCGCCGCTGCAGCTGTTGCCGTCGCATTGCCGAAGAAGCGTGTCGCCGCCACAGCAGTTTGCCGTCGCATCACCGGAGAAGCGTGTCGCAGGGCCTGTCGTGGCTCCAAAGTTCATCGAGTTCGCCGCACGGCCGCCGGGCGTGCACGCATCGCATCCACGTTATCGCATCGCATCAAAGACGCCATTTTGTCACATCACACCGGATCGTCGCATCGCATCGAGGCGCCATCTTGTCGCATCGCACTGGATCACAGTAAGAAATCGACGCATCACCTCCTCTTCGGTAAGGAACCGACGCATCACCTCCCCTGCGCTGCAGTAAGGAACCGACGCATCACCTTCCCTGCGACCCTTTTGTTTGTATTGCGTTACGCATTCAAGGTACTTTGAGAGTAAAGTGTCGCATTTACCATCTACATTGAACTAAGCTATTTCTACCATCTGAAAGTCATATTTTTGAATACAGTATTGTGGATTTTTGTCGTTTGGTCTTGTGTTAAGTCTAGATAAAGATTACTTATTTTTCTAAACTGGTGTGGTGTCCATTTGTAGTGTTTTCACTGTATTACTGTATGTGTTCACAAATGCTTTACTGAGATAAGCCTGCCTGCTCGTGCCAAGCTACCAAGGGGGTGAGCAGGGGTTATTTTAGGAGAGTAGCCCCCTTACCCTGACTAGAAGCAAGGGCCCCTACTTGGTCAAAGGTACCTACCTCTGCCAACTAGAGACCCCCATTTCTAACATTGGTGGTCAGCGGTGAGGATTCTGGACTTGCATTTGTGACTCATATACAGTGATGGGTGTACACTACTAGTGAGTGCAGACCATTACGCAACCACATACTATTTTTCCCTGTTTCCTTTGGAATTTGGTTGTTGGAACTCTGGTTAGTTGTTGCACCTGTTGGGCCTTGTCAAAATGGAAGTCAACTTTTTGCACCTGCACAGCTACAAGATAAGGGAACTAAAAGTATTTTGCAAGGAGAGGGGGCTACCTGTGAAGAGGAGATCCACAAGACAGGATCTTGAGGCAGCCCTGCATAGCTATGAGGTGCTACGCTGGGAAGCAACACGAGCAAATGACTCTGAGGAGGAATCTGAGGGGGAGGAACCCCAGCCAGAATACCAAGAGGGCGCAGTGGCCCTGAGGAGGAAACATTTTGGGAAAGATTGGCTCGTGAAGGGAGGAATCGGATTTGTGCTCATGACCGGAGGCTGAGGCAGCTAGACCGGGAGTGCGAGGAGATAGAGCGAGCCTTAGCCGAAAAAGAAATGTATGAAGCTCAGGAAGTGAGCTTGGCTGAGTTGGAGGTGGAGTCCAGCTCAGATGGTGGCAGCAAAATTGAGTTATCCAGTGCTGAGGGAGCAGTACACACACCCAGAGATGTGGCGCCTGACTTGAAGGAGGGGGTTAACATACACCAGGGGGTTCAAGGATATGAGGTAGCTCCAGTGGTGCGCAGTGTCCCTGAGGTGGATTGGGGAACTGGCACAGGGGTTCATAGTCCTAGTGGTGGGAGGGACACTCTACTGACTCTAGATGAGAGGTGCAGGGAGAGGGGTTCCCCCATGGTTGAAGTCCTGGTGTGTGAGTGTGAAGACCGCCCAGAAGAGTGTGGGTTGAGTGACAGAGACAGTCAGATACTGTCTTGCCAATCTCAGGAGAGTGGTGTGGGGTACGTGTGCGAGGCACTGGATGGTGAGGTGAAGGATAGTTTGGTTAACACCTGTGTGGGGCTGTGTGATTCAATTATGGGAAAGCATATTGTAAGTCCCTGTTTTCCAGAGCTATGCCAACACCTGTTGGAGTGTGAGTTCTCTGACCCCAGGGAGCTCACCCAGGAGGCAGACCATTTGGTGGATTCCAAAGGGTCTGAAGAGGCATTGGGGAGTGACCCTAAGAGGAGTGGCTCAGGTATCTTCCAGCCCAGAGTGGTGGGAGAGGTTCAGAGTAGCCCAGCTAGGTCCTGTTGTAATGGGAAGGTTGTAGGGCCTCACGTCCTGTCTCCTAGGAGAAGGAGTGAGACTGGGATGTGTCCCAAAAGTGCCCAACCTCAGTCTCAGGGCCTGGATGGCTCCTTAAGGGAACACCAGGTAGGGAGCCTAAGCTGTACTAGTGGTCCATTTGAGGGGGTTCTCCTAGTGTCCGGAGAACGTAGAGTGTCTGTAAGCAGACCTCCATCAGTTCTGGTGTCTGGCAGTACCACTCCTAAGTGGAGGGTGCAGAAGTCCAGATTGAGGGGTGAGAGGGGGAGAGAGTCCCCAGTGGAAGAACCAGTGGGTCAGGGGGCAGCCAGAAGGACTGAGTCTCCTAGGAGTGACCATGGTGACACCACTCCTGTCCTGGGGGATCTTCACACACTGTCAGATGGACAGGGGTCGGGAGATGTGCGCCAGGCAGGCTGTCACACAACACATGAGTTATGTGTTACCCTCGGGGGGCATGAGTGCTCCCCAGGAAGTCCTGGTGCACCGGGCAGGTGCCCAGCCACAGGGGTTAGTCCCTGGGTTGGGAAGCCAGGTTCAGGTGTTGCCTGACCTGGAGGGAAGGACTACTGTAATCAGTGTCCCTACCGGTTTGTCTTCTGGGGGCACCACTCCAGGTGGGAGGGTGCAGGACCCCAGTAAGGGGGTTGGGAGAGGGCAGATTCACCCCTGACCTCTGCCCAGTCTAAGGGTACAGACCCTAAGCTAAGTTGCAGGATAGAACCCCTGAACTGGTGGGCGAATTGTGCAGGGCACCTGTCACAGATGCAATACACAAGAAAAGGTAGCGATGGTTCAACAGGATTGCATGTCAATCATGGACAGTAAATTGTTTCGATTTTTCAATAAATGCTAATAGTATTGGTGCCCCTCAAGGTAACCGAATAAAGACACCCAACTACCACAGATGTCACCCCACAGGAGTTCCTAAGAGCTCCCGTGCAGAACTTAAAAAACCACTGTACCTCTGCACTCTTAAAATATCTCACAGTTGTCAAATAATATGACACAATTACAGTTCAGCAAATGATGTGATTACTCACAGGAAACCAATCCATACAATCAGTCTACTGCACAATATCATTTAATATCAATTGATGACATTTCATACAGATGTACACAACCAATAATCAGGGTATGATCCAAGACACAGACATATATTCTTTAAAAGTCCACGGAGGTCAAGATCATACGGCCTCTTTGTTAGCAGTGATGGAAAAACAGCAGACACGTGTTTCGTTACAAAGTAACTTCTTCAAGGCTTTAAATATAGATGATTGTGGATTCAAGAAGATTGCAATTTTTTCAAAATGCTAGTATCCTATTGTTGGTGGCATTGAAAACATTTGAGAAACCCTTAGTTAGGAAATCGTGTGAGTCTCTGGTCAGTCGTATGAATTAATCCCAAATGGGGCAATATTTAAAGGAGGGATTCGTTCTGTATTTTGCTTACCCCCAATGACACGAAGCACAATGTGCTAGTCTCCCACTCGTATTATGTAGATATCTCAGAATAGCATTCGTCTAGTAGTCTTGTGTTGAGTGATATGAAAGGCTATGATATGCCTCTCCCTGCCACAGATGCCCTGACAATTCTGGAAGGGGGTACCGCTCCAGGTGGGAGGGTACAGAGCCCCAAGGAGGAGGACCAGGTGTGGGAAAACCCACCCCAGTCTCCTGTCCAGCCACCGGGTACAGGCCCGGGGTTGGTGGGTCAGTGTCAGGATGTCATACCTGACCTGACAGGAGGGAGAGTGGACCAGGGGGGCTACTGCCCCCCGCTCTCTGATGCCACAGAGGTTGGAGAACCATGAAAGGCCTGGGACCTGGTTCTCATCACTGACAGCTGTCAGTGGCCACTATGGCTTGCTGTCCTGGTGGACAGAGTTGCCCCTGGGAGGGGGACCAGAGTCACACCCCGGGGTTGAACAGGGCCACACCTCTGTGTTGGCCTTTTGGGTACTGTCTGTCTGTTGGGACATACCTGTGAGCAAGCTAAGGTTAGGTGCTGCACAGATGGTGTCCACAGGTGAGGAGAAGGGTTCCCCATGGGTTAACTTAGTGGGCCCTGAGAGTATGGACAGAGGGATCCAAATGGGTTCAGATTGGTGTAGAACTGGAGTATGCCCCTGCAGTTGCGGGCCAGGGTCCACGTTCTATCGCCCAAAGCAGGGAAGCCCCTCAAGGTAGTGATTGGTCTACCCTGCGTTTTGGCTGGAAGGGGGTTGTGTTGGACTTGGCCCTTTTTGCAGGGTCATCCCTGACTTTTTGCCTTCCTCCTAGCCTATTTTCTGACCGGTTGTTGGTGGTTTTATGACTCTGGGCACTTTTTCACTGCTGATCACTGCTAAAGTGCATATGCTCTCTATTGTAAATTGTTGTAATAGATTAGTGACTCCATAATTGGCTTATTTGATTTACTTGTCAGACCCTAGTACAGTGCACCATGAGTGCCCAGGGCCTGTAAATCAAATGCTGCAGGTGGGCTTGCAGCACTGATTGTGCCACCCCCAGAAGCAGCTTGTAAAATATGGCTCAGGCCTGCCATTGCAGAGCCTGTGTGCAGTCTGGGACTGCCATGTCGACTTGGCAAGTGTACCCACTTGCCAGTCCCTAAACCTTCCCTTTTCTACATGTTAGTCACCCCTAAGGTAGGCCCAAGGTACCCCTTTGGGCAGGGTGCATTGTATTTGAAAGGTAGGACATGCCCTGAGGTGTGTGGCATGTCCTGATAGTGAATTACAGACAATTTAGTTTTTCACTATTGCAAGGCTATCTGTTCCCATAGACCAGAATGGGCAGTTTGATTATAACATCTTATAAACATAACTGACCCAAGGAACAAGATAGGAAAATAAAGTTTAGTATGCCTGAACTCAGAATGTTAAAATACATCTTTTAGTGTGGGTGATTTTTACATTCTGTGTTTGAAAATACCACTTTTAGAAAGTAGGTTTTTTCTTGCCTAACCATCCAGTATGCCTCTGCTAGGTTTGTGTATTCCATGTCTGGTTTGTGAGTGACAGGGGGCTGGAGAGGGCTTTGGCTCCAGCAGTCTGATGAGTCATTGCTGGGCTGAATAGAGGCTACATAGAATAGAGAGTAGGGGGAGGAGATTTCCTTTCACTTGCCTGAACCTGCATTGAATAGACAGTAGGGGGAGGAGATTTCCTTTCACTTGCCTGAGCCTTCATAGAATAGAGAGTAGGGGGAGGAGATTTCCTTTCAGCTTCCTGGGCCAGGTCTGCTTTCAACAATGCTGTCTCCACCTCCTGCCAGGAAGCTGCACCAGGGAGGACAGAACTGGTTTTGGCTGGCGACAGACACTTTCTGCCTTCAGAGAACAAAGGATTTTGCAGTATAAATATTGGGGCCCAGACCCCAGAACTTTAGATCACTTCTGGGAATCAAGACGAACCCTTTGCCAAGGAGAGAAACCAAGGAAGCTGAAGGAGGAGACTGCCCCTGTGTTGTTTGCTGTTTGAGGTTGGCCTGCAGTGGTTACTCATTGCCAAGGAAAGGAGAAAAGGAACTTTGTGTGCACTTTTACTATCTTGAGGAAGATCTCCAAGGGCTTGAAGCTGAGCTTGCGTCCTGTTCTGAAGTCTCAGGGACACAAAGACTTCACCACCAGCTCCCCTGAATTTCCTTGCTGGGAATTCTACCTGCAGAGAGGTGCCTGCTGTTGTTTTGGGCCCTCTGGAGACTGCGTGTCGCTGGGAGCTGGAAGCGCGACGCAACGAGGAAGAAGCGTGTCGCCGCCGCAGCTGTTGCCGTCACATTGCCGAAGAAGCGTGTTGCCGCCACAGCAGTTTGCCGTCGCATCACCGACGAGGCGCGTCACATCACCAGAGAAGCGTGCCGCCGCCGCAGAGGTCGCCGTTGCATCACCGGAGAAGCGTGTCGCAGGGCCTGTCGCGGCTCCAAAGTTCATCGAGTTCACCGCACGGCCGCTGGGCGTGCACGCATCGCATCCACGTTATCGCATCGCATCAAAGACGCCATTTTGTCGCATCACACCGGATCGTCGCATCGCATCGAGGCGCCATCTTGTCGCATCGCACTGGATCACAGTAAGAAATCGACGCATCACCTCCTCTTCGGTAAGGAACCGACGCATCACCTCCCCAGCGCTGCAGTAAGGAACCGACGCATCACCTTCCCTGCGACCCTTTTGTTTGTATTGCGTTACGCATTCAAGGTACTTTGAGAGTAAAGTGTCGCATTTACCATCTACATTGAACTAAGCTATTTCTACCATCTGAAAGTCATATTTTTGAATACAGTATTGTGGATTTTTGTCGTTTGGTCTTGTGTTAAGTCTAGATAAAGATTACTTATTTTTCTGAACTGGTGTGGTGTCCATTTGTAGTGTTTTCACTGTATGTGTTCACAAATGCTTTACTGAGATAAGCCTGCCTGCTCGTACCAAGCTACCAAGGGGGTGAGCAGGGGTTATTTTAGGAGTGTAGCCCCTTACCCTGACTAGAAGCAAGGGCCCCTACTTGGTCAAAGGTACCTACCTCTGCCAACTAGAGACCCCCATTTCTAACATTGGTGGTCAGCGGTGAGGATTCTGAACTTGCATTTGTGACTCATATACAGTGATGGGTGTACTCTACCAGTGAGTGCAGACCATTACGCAACCACATACTATTTTTCCCTGTTTCCTTTGGAATTTGGTTGTTGGAACTCTGGTTAGTTGTTGCACCTATTGGGCCTTGTCAAATGGAAGTCAACTTTTGCACCTGCACATCTACAAGATAAGGGAACTAAAAGTATTTTGAAAGGAGAGGGGGCTACCTGTGAAGAGGAGATCCACAAGACAGGATCTTGAGGCAGCCCTGCATAGCTATGAGGTGCTACGCTGGGAAGCAACACTAGCAGATGACTCTGAGGAGGAATCTGAGGGGGAGGATCCCCAGCCAGAATACCAAGAGGGCTGTGGCCCTGAGGAGGAAACATTGTGGGAAAGATTGGCTCGTGAAGAGAGGAATCGGATTCGTGCTCGTGACTGGAGGCTGAGGCAGCTAGACCGGGAGTGCGAGGAGATAGAGCGAGCCTTAGCTGAAAAAGAAATGTATGAAGCTCAGGAAGTGAACTTGGCTGAGTTAGAGGTGGAGTCCAGCTCAGATGGTGGCAGCAAAATTGAGTTATCCAGTGCTGAGGGAGCAGTACACACACCCAGAGAT
Source organism: Calotriton arnoldi (assembly GCA_963921515.1). Lineage (NCBI taxonomy): Eukaryota > Metazoa > Chordata > Amphibia > Caudata > Salamandridae > Calotriton > Calotriton arnoldi. The sequence continues at coordinate 217,285 of CAWUFW010010237.1, read as the reverse complement.
GTGGCGCCTGACTTGAAGTAGGGGGTTAACATACACCAGGGGGTTCAAGGATATGAGGTAGCTCCAGTGGTGCGCAGTGTCCCTGAGGTGGATTGGGGAACTGGCACAGGGGTTCATAGTCCTAGTGGTGGGAGGGACACTCTACTGACTCTAGATGAGAGGTGCAGGGAGAGGGGTTCCCCATGGTTGAAGTCCTGGTGTGTGAGTGTGAAGACCTCCCAGAAGAGTGTGGGTTGAGTGACAGAGACAGTCAGATACTGTCTTGCCAATCTCAGGAGAGTGGTGTGGGGTACGTGTGCGAGGCACTGGATGGTGAGGTGAAGGATAGTTTGGTTAACACCTGTGTGGGGCTGTGTGATTCAATTATTGGAGAGCATATTGTAAGTCCCTGTTTTCCAGAGCTATGCCAACACCTGTTGGAGTGTGAGTTCTCTGACCCCAGGGAGCTCACCCGGGAGGCAGACCTTTGGTGGATTCCAAAGGGTCTGAAGAGGCATTGGGCAGTGACCCTAAGAGGAGTGGCTCAGGTATCTTCCAGCCCAGAGTGGTGGGAGAGGTTCAGAGTAGCCCAGCTTGGTCCCGTTGTAGTGGGAAGGTTGTAGGGCCTCACGTCCTGTCTCCTAGGAGAAGGAGTGAGACTGGGATATGTCCCGAAAGTGCCCAACCTCAGTCTCAGGGCCTGGATGGTTCCTTAAGGGAACACCAGGTAGGGAGCCTAAGCTGTACTAGTGGTCCATTTGAGGGGATTCTCCTAGTGTCCGGAGAACGTGGAGTGTCTGTAAGCAGACCTAAATCAGTTCTGGTGTCTGGCAGTACCACTCCTAAGTGGAGGGTGCAGAAGTCCAGATTGAGGGGTGAGAGGGGGAGAGAGTCCCCAGTGGAAGAACCAGTGGGTCAGGGGCCAGCCAGAGGGGCTGAGTCTCCTAGGAGTGACCATGGTGACACCACTCCTGTCCTGGGGGATCTTCACACACTGTCAGATGGACAGGGGTCGGGAGATCTGCGCCAGGCAGGCTGTCACACAACACATGAGTTATGGGTTACCCTCGGGGGGCATGAGTGCTCCCCAGGAAGTACTGGTGCACCGGGCAGGTACCCAGCCGCAGGGGTTAGTCCCTGGGTTGGGAAGCCAGGTTCAGGTGTTGCCTGACCTGGAGGGAAGGACAACTGTAATCAGTGTCACTACCGGTTTGTCTTCTGGGGGCACCACTCCAGGTGGGAGGGTGCAGGACCCCAGTAAGGGGGTTGGGAGAGGGCAGATTCACCCCTGACCTCTGCCCAGTCTAAGGGTACAGACCCTAAGCTAAGTTGCAGGATAGAACTCCTGAACTGGTGGGCGAACTGTGCAGGGCACCTGCCACAGATGCCCTGACAATTCTGGAAGGGGGTACCGCTCCAGGTGGGAGGGTGCAGAGCCCCAAGGAGGAGGACCGGGTATGGGAAAGCCCACCCCAGTCTCCTGTCCAGCCACCGGGTACAGGCCCGGGGTTGGTGGGTCAGTGTCAGGATGTCATACCTGACCTGACAGGAGGGAGAGTGGACCAGGGGTGCCAGGCACCTGTGGCTACTGCCCCCGCTCTCTGATGCCACAAAGGTTGGAGAACCATGAAAGGCCTGGGACCTGGTTCTCATCACTGACAGCTGTCAGTGGCCACTATGGCTTGCTGTCCTGGTGGACAGAGTTGCCCCTGGGAGGGGGACCAGAGTCACACCCCGGGGGTAGACGGGGCCACACCTCTGTGTTGGCCTTTTGGGTACTGTCTGTCTGTTGGGACACACCTGTGAGCAAGCTAAGGTTAGGTGCTGCACAGATGGTGTCCACAGGTGAGGAGAAGGGTTCCCCATGGGTTAACTTAGTGGGCCCTGAGAGTATGGACAGAGGGATCCAAATGGGTTCAGATTGGTGTAGAACTGGAGTATGCCCCTGCAGTTGCTGACCAGGGTCCACGTTCTATCGCCCAAAGCAGGGAAGCCCCTCAAGGTAGTGATTGGTCTACCCTGCGTTTTGGCTGGAAGGGTGTTGTGTTGGACTTGGCCCTTTTTGCAGGGTCATCCCTGAACGTTTTGCCTTCCTCCTAGCCTATTTTCTGACCTGTTGTTGGTGGTTTTATGACTCTGGGCACTTTTTCCCTGCTGATCAGTGCTAAAGTGCATATGCTCTCTATTGTAAATTGTTGTAATGGATTAGTGACTCCATGATTGGCTTATTTGATTTACTTGTCAGACCCTAGTACAGTGCACCATGAGTGCCCAGGGCCTGTAAATCAAATGCTGCAGGTGGGCTTGCAGCACTGATTGTGCCACCCACAGAAGCAGCTTGTAAAATATGGCTCAGGCCTGCCATTGCAGAGCCTGTGTGCAGTCTGGGACTGCCATGTCGACTTGGCAAGTGTACCCACTTGCCAGTCCCTAAACCTTCCCTTTTCTACATGTTAGTCACCCCTAAGGTAGGCCCAAGGTACCCCTATGGGCAGGGTGCATTGTATGTGAAAGGTAGGACATGCCCTGAGGTATGTGGCATGTCCTGATAGTGAATTACAGCCAATTTCGTTTTTCACTATTGCAAGGCTATCTGTTCCCATAGACCAGAATGGGCAGTTTGATTATAATATCTTATAAACATAACTGACCCAAGGAATAAGATAGGAAAATAGAGTTTAGTATGCCTGAACTCAGAATGTTAAAATACATCTTTTAGTGTGGGTGATTTTTACATTCTGTGTTTGAAAATACCACTTTTAGAAAGTAGGTATTTTCTTGCCTAACCATCCGCTTTGCCTCTGCTAGGTTTGTGTATTCCATGTCTGGTTTGTGAGTGACAGGGGGCTAGAGAGGGCTTTGGCTCCAGCAGTCTGATGAGTCAGGGCTGGGCTGAATAGAGCCTACATAGAATAGAGAGTAGGGGAGGAGATTTCCTTTCACTTGCCTGAACCTGCATTGAATAGAGAGTAGGGGAGGAGATTTCCTTTCACTTGCCTGAGCCTTCATAGAATAGAGAGTAGGGGAGGAGATTTCCTTTCAGCTACCTGGGCCAGGTCTGCTTTCAACAATGCTGTCTCCACCTCCTGCCAAGAAGCTGCACCAGGGAGGACAGAACTGGTTTTGGCTGGGCACAGACACTTTCTGCCTTCAGAGAACAAAGGATTTTGCAGTATAAATATTGGGGCCCAGAACTTTAGATCACTTCTGGGAATCAAGACGAACCCTTTGCCAAGGAGAGAAACCAAGGAAGCTGAAGGAGGAGACTGTCCCTGTGTTGTTTGCTGTTTGGGGTTGGCCTGCAGTGGTTACTCATTGCCAAGGAAAGGAGAAAAGGAACTTTGTGTGTACTTTTACTATCTTGAGGAAGATCTCCAAGGGCTTGAAGCTGAGCTTGCCTCCTGTTCTGAAGTCTCAGGGACACAAAGCTTCACCACCAGCTCCCCTGAATTTCCTTGCTGGGAATTCTACCTGCAGAGAGGTGCCTGCTGTTGTTTTGGGCCCTCTGGAGACTGCGTGTCGCTGGGAGCTGGAAGCGCGACGCAACGAGGAAGAAGCGTGTCGCCGCCGCAGCTGTTGCCGTCGCATTGCCGAAGAAGCGTGTCGCCGCCACAGCAGTTTGCCGTCGCATCACCGACGAGGCGCGTCGCATCACCGGAGAAGCGTGCCGCCGCCGCAGAGGTCGCCGTCGCATCACCGGAGAAGCGTGTCGCAGGGCCTGTCGCGGCTCCAAAGTTCATCGAGTTCGCTGCACGGCCGCCGGGCGTGCACGCATCGCATTCACGTTATCGCATCGCATCAAAGACGCCATTTTGTCGCATCACACCGGATCGTCGCATCGCATCGAGGCGCCATCTTGTCGCATCGCACCGGATCACAGTAAGAAACCGACGCATCACCTCCTCTTCGGTAGGGAACCGACGCATCACCTCCCCTGCGCTGCAGTAAGGAACCGACGCATCACCTTCCCTGCGACCCTTTTGTTTGTATTGCGTTACGCATTCAAGGTACTTTGAGAGTAAAGTGCCGCATTTACCATCTACATTGAACTAAGCTATTTCTACCATCTGAAAGTCATATTTTTTAATACTGTATTGTGGATTTTGGTCGTTTGGTCTTGTGTTCAGTCTAGATAAAGATTACTAATTTTTCTAAACCGGTGTGGTGTCCATTTGTATTGTTTTCACTGTATTACCGTATGTGTTCACAAATGCTTTACTGAGATAAGCCTGCCTGCTTGTGCCAAGCTACCAAGGGGGTGAGCAGGGGTTATTTTAGGAGTGTAGCCCCCTTACCCTGACTAGAAGCAAGGGCCCCTACTTGGTCAAAGGTACCTACCTCTGCCAACTAGAGACCCCCATTTCTAACATTGGTGGTCAGCGGTGAGGATTCTGGACTTGCATTTGTGACTCATATACAGTGATGGGTGTACACTACTAGTGAGTGCAGACCATTACTCAACCACATACTATTTTTCCCTGTTTCCTTTGGAATTTGGTCGTTGGAACTCTGGTTAGTTGTTGCACCTGTTGGGCCTTGTCAAAATGGAAGTCAACTCTTTGCACCTGCACATCTACAAGATAAGCGAACTAAAAGTATTTTGCAAGGAGAGGGGGCTACCTGTGAAGAGGAGATCCACAAGACAGGATCTTGGGGCAGCCCTGCATAGCTATGAGGTGCTACGCTGGGAAGCAACACTAGCAGATGACTCTGAGGAGGAATCTGAGGGGGAGGATCCCCAGCCAGAATACCAAGAGGGCAGTGGCCCTGAGGAGGAAACATTTTCGGAAAGATTGGCTCGTGAAGAGAGGAATCGGATTCGTGCTTGTGACCGGAGGCTGAGGCAGCTAGACCGGGAGTGCGAGGAGATAGAGCGAGCCTTAGCTGAAAAAGAAATGTATGAAGCTCAGAAAGTGAGCTTGGCTGAGTTGGAGGTGGAGTCCAGCTCAGATGGTGGCAGCAAAATTGAGTTATCCAGTGCTGAGGGAGCAGTACACACACCCAGAGATGTGGCGCCTGACTTGAAGGAGGAGGTTAACATACACCAGAGGGTTCAAGGATATGAGGTAGCTCCAGTGGTGTGCAGTGTCCCAGAGGTGGATTGGGGAACTGGCACAGGGGTTCATAGTCCTAGTGGTGGGAGGGACACTCTACTGACTCTAGATGAGAGGTGCAGGGAGAGGGGTTCCCCCATGGTTGAAGTCCTGGTGTGTGAGTGTGAAGACCGCCCAGAAGAGTGTGGGTTGAGTGACAGAGACAGTCAGATGCTGTCTTACCAATCTCAGGAGAGTGGTGTGGGGTACATGTGCGAGGCACTGGATGGTGAGGTGAAGGATAGTTTGGTTAACACCTGTGTGGGGCTGTGTGATTCAATTATTGGAGAGCATATTGTAAGTCCCTGTTTTCCAGAGCTATGCCAACAACTGTTGGAGTGTGAGTTCTCTGACCCCAGGGAGCTCATCCGGGAGGCAGACCTTTTGGTGGATTCCAAAGGGTCTGAAGAGGCATTGGGGAGTGACCCTAAGAGGAGTGGCTCAGGTATCCTCCAGCCCAGAGTGGTGGGAGAGGTTCAGAGTAGCCCAGCTAGGTCCTGTTGTAGTGGGAAGGTTGTAGGGCCTCACGTCCTGTCTCCTAGGAGAAGGAGTGAGACTCGGATGTGTCCCGAAAGTGCCCAACCTCAGTCTAGGGCCTGGATGGTCCCTTACGGGAACACCGGGTAGGGAGCCTAAGCTGTACTAGTGGTCCATTTGAGGGGGATCTCCTAGTGTCCGGAGAACGTGGAGTGTCTGTAAGCAGACCTCCATCAGTTCTGGTGTCTGGCAGTACCACTCCTAAGTGGAGGGTGCAGAAGTCCAGATTGAGGGGTGAGAGGGGGAGGGAGTCCCCAGTGGAAGAACCAGTGGGTCAGGGGCCAGCCAGAAGGGCTGAGTCTCCTAGGAGTGACCATGGTGACACCACTCCTGTCCTGGGGGATCTTCACACACTGTCAAATGAACAGGGGTCGGGAGATCTGCGCCAGGCAGGCTGTCACACAACACATGAGTTATGTGTTACCCTCGGGGGGGCGTGAGTGCTCCCCAGGAAGTCCTGGTGCGCCGGGCAGGTGCCCAGCTGCAGGGGTTAGTCTCTGGATTGGGAAGCCAGGTTCAGGTGTTTCCTGACCTGGAGGGAAGGACAACTGAAATCAGGGTCCCTACCAGTTTGTCTTCTGGGGGCACCACTACAGGTGGGAGGGTGCAGGACCCCAGTAAGGGGGGCAGGGAGAGGGCAGCCTCACCCCTGACCTCTGCCCAGTCAAAGGGTACAGACCCTAAGCTAAGTTGCAGGATAGAACCCCTGAACTGGTGGGCAAATTGTGCAGGGCACCTACCACAGATGCCCTGACAATTCTGGAAGGGGGTACCGCTCCAGGTGGGAGGGTGCAGAGCCCCAAGGAGGAGGACCGGGTGTGGGAAAGCCCACCCCAGTCTCCTGTCCAGCCACCGGGTACAGGCCCGGGGTTGGTGGGTCAGTGTCAGGATGTCATACCTGACCTGACAGGAGGGAGAGTGGACCAGGGGTGCCAGGCACCTGGGGCTACTGCCCCCGCTCTGTGATGCCACAGAAGTTAGAGAACTATGAAAGGCCTGGGACCTGGTTCTCATCACTGACAGCTGTCACTGGTCACTACGGCTTGCTGTCCTGGTGGACAGAGTTGCCCCTGGAAGGGGGACCAGAGTCACACCCCAGGGGTGGACGGGCCCACACCTCTGTGTTGGCCATGTGGGTACTGTCTGTCTGTTGGGACACACCTGTGATCAAGCTAAGGTTAGGTGCTGCACAGATGGTGTCCACAGGTGAGGAGAAGGGTTCTTCATGGGTTAACTTTGTGGGCCCTGAGAGTATGGACAGAGGGATCCAAATGGGTTCAGATTGGCGTAGAACTGGAGTATGCCCCTGCAGTTGCTGGCCCGGGTCCACGTTCTATCGCCCAATGCAGGGAAGCCCCTCAAGGTAGTGATTGGTCTACCCTGCGTTTTGGCTGGAAGGGTGTTGTGTTGGACTTGGCCCATTTTGTAGGGTCATCCCTGAATTTTTTGCCTTCCTCCTAGCCTAATTTATGACCTGTTGTTGGTGGTTTTATGACTCTGGGCACTTTTTCACTGCTGATCAGTGCTAAAGTGCATATGCTCTCTATTGTAAATTGTTGTAATGGATTAGTGACTCCATGATTGGCTTATTTGATTTACTTGTCAGACCCTAGTACAGTGCACCATGAGTGCCCAGGGCCTGTAAATCAAATGCTGCAGGTGGGCTTGCAGCACTGATTGTGCCACCCACAGAAGCAGCTTGTAAAATATGGCTCAGGCCTGCCATTGCAGAGCCAGTGTGCAGTCTGGGACTGCCATGTCGACTTGGCAAGTGTACCCACTTGCCAGTCCCTAAACCTTCCCTTTTCTACATGTTAGTCACCCCTAAGGTAGGCCAAAGGTACCCCTATGGGCAGGGTGCATTGTATGTGAAAGGTAGGACATGCCCTGAGGTGTGTGGCATGTCCTGATAGTGAATTACAGACAATTTAGTTTTTCACTATTGCAAGGCTATCTGTTCCCATAGACCAGAATGGGCAGTTTGATTATAACATCTTATAAACATAACTGACCCAAGGAACAAGATGGGAAAATAAAGTTTAGTATGCCTGAACTCAGAATGTTAAAATACATCTTTTATTGTGGGTGATTTTTACATTCTGTGTTTGAAAATACCACTTTTAGAAAGTAGGTTTTTTCTTGCCTAACCATCCAGTATGCCTCTGCTAGGTTTGTGTATTCCATGTCTGGTTTGTGAGTGACAGGGGGCTGGAGAGGGCTTTGGCTCCAGCAGTCTGATGAGTCAGGGCTGGGCTGAATAGAGCCTACATGGAATAGAGAGTAGGGGGAGGAAATTTCCTTTCACTTGCCTGAAACTGCATTGAATAGAGAGTAGGGGGAGGAGATTTCCTTTTACTTGCCTGAGCCTTCATAGAATAGAGAGTAGGGGAGGAGATTTCCTTTCAGCTACCTGGGCCAGGTCTGCTTTCAACAATGCTGTCTCCACCTCCTGCCAGGAAGCTGCACCAGGGAGGACAAAACTGGTTTTGGCTGGGCACAGACACTTTCTGCCTTCAGAGAACAAAGGATTTTGCAGTATAAATATTGGGGCCCAGATCCCAGAACTTAAGATCACTTCTGGGAATCAAGACAAACCCTTTGCCAAGGAGAGAAACCAAGGAAGCTGAAGGAGGAGACTGCCTCTGTATTGTTTGCTGTTTGGGGCTGTCCTGCAGTGGTTACTCATTGCCAAGGAAAGGAGAAAAGGAACTTTGTGTGTACTTTTACTATCTTGAGGAAGATCTCCAAGGGCTTGAAGCTGAGCTTGCCTCCTGTTCTGAAGTCTCAGGGACACAAAGACTTCACCACCAGCTCCCCTGAATTTCCTTGCTGGGAATTCTACCTGCAGAGAGGTGCCTGCTGTTGTTTTGGGCCCTCTGGAGACCGCGTGTCGCTTGGAGCTGGCAGCGCGACGCAACGAGGAAGAAGCGTGTCACCGCCGCAGCTGTTGCCGTCGCATCGCCGAAGAAGCGTGTCGCCGCAGCAGTTTGCCGTCGCATCGCATCACCGATGAAGCGTGTCGCATCACCGGAGAAGCGTGCCGCCGCCGCTGAGGTCGCCGTCGCATCACCGGAGAAGCGTGTCGCAGCTCCAAATTTCATCGAGTTCGCCGCACAGCCGCCGGGCGTGCACGCATCGCATCCATGTTATCGCATCGCATCAAAGACGCCATTTTGTCGCATCGCACCGGATCGTCGCATCGCATCGAGGTGCCATCTTGGCGCATTGCACCGGATCACAGTAAGAAACCGACGCATCACCTCCTCTTCGGTAAGGAACCGACGCATCACCTCCCCTGCGCTGCAGTAAGGAACCGACGCATCACCTCCCCTGCGCTGCAGTAAGGAACCGACGCATCACCTTCCCTGCGACCCTTTTGTTTGTATTGCGTTATGCACCCAAGGTACTTTGAGAGTAAAGTGTCGCATTTACCATCTACATTGAACTAAGCTATTTCTACCATCTGAAAGTCATATTTTTGAATACTGTATTGTGGATTTTTGTCGTTTGGTCTTGTGTTAAGTCTAGATAAAGATTACTTATTTTTGTAAACTGCTGTGGTCTTCATTTGTAGTGTTTTCACTGTATTACTGTATGTGTTCACAAATGCTTTACACACTGCCTCTGAGATAAGCCTGCCTGCTCGTGCCAAGCTACCAAGGGGGTGAGCAGGGGTTATTTTAGGAGTGTAGCCCCCTTACCCTGATTAGAAGCAAGGGCCCCTACTTGGTCAAAGGTACCTACCTCTGCCAACTAGAGACACCCATTTCTAGCACTTAGCCACTTTGGATGCGCATAGCAACATCACAAAAAAAAACTGAAGGACGGAGTGTTGAAACTTTTCGAACACTCACCTCCCCGTCAGACATCCTGGCTTAATCCATCGATATTTTGCTTGCTATGTCACCCCAGTTTGGGCTCAGCCATATGCAAATCAGTCTTCACCCTACTCCCCATGGGAACAGTCCAGCCGAACTGCCACGCTAGGTCCTCCCTGGACTGGAAATAGGCATCCTGAGACTGGTTTTGGGGTATCACCTCTCATCAGCCAGGCTAGCTTGATTCCAGTCGCGCAGAGAGCAAACGATTATTGTCTAGGCATACCCTTAGCCACTTTGGACTCGCTTAGCAACATCACTAAAAAAACTGAAGGACGGAGTGTTGAAACTTTTCAAACACTAAGCTCCAGTCAAAGATCTCGGTTTAATCCATCTTTATTTTGCTCGCCACATCACCCCAGTTCTGGACCCAGCCATATGTAAATCAGTCTTGACCCTGCTCCCCATGGGAACAGTCCAACCCGAACTGCCAAGCTAGGTCCTCCCTGGACTGGAAATAAGTGTTCTGGGACTGGTTTCAGGGTATCACCCCTCATCAGCCAGGCTAGCTTGAATCCAGTGGTGCAGCGAGCAAGGGACCCACGTCTAGGCATACCCTTATCCACTTAGGGCGCACATAGCAACTACACAAAATAACATGATGGACAGAGTGTTGAAACGTTTCAAAGACTCACCTCCAGCCACAGATCTGGGTTTAATCCATTGTTATTTTCCCTGGTATGTCACCCCAGTTTGGACCCCGCCATATCCAAATCAGTCTTGACCCTGCTCCCCATGGGAACAGTCCAGCCCGAACTGCCAAGCTTGGTCCTCCCTGGACTGGAAACAAGTATTCTGGGACTGGTTTCAGGGTATCACCCCTCATCAGCCAGGCAAGCTTGAATCCAGTGGTGCAGCGAGCAAGGGACCGAAGTCTAGGCATACCCTTATCCACCTGAGGCGCATATAGCAACTTCACAAAATAAAATGATGGACAGTGTTGAAACTTTTCAAACACTCACCCCCAGTCAGAGATCTGGGTTTTATACACTGTTATTTATCTTGCCACATCACCCCAGTTTACTCCACCCTGAAGTGCCAAGCGAGGTCCTCCCTGGACTGGAAACAAGCATCCTGGGACCTATTTCGGGGTATCATTCCTCATCAGCCAGGCTAGCTTGCATCCAGTGGCGCAGCGAGCAAGGTACCCATGTCTAGGCATACCCTTAGCCACTGAGGGCACACATAGCAACTTCTCAAAATAACATGATGGACAGAGTGTTGAAACATTTTAAACACTCACCTCCAGTCACAGATCTGGGTTTAACCCATCGATATTTTCCCTGGTACGTCACCCCAGTTTGCACCCACCCATATGCAAATCAGTATTGACCCTGCTCCTCATAGGAAAAGTCCAGCCCGAACTGCCAAGCTAGGTCCTCCCTGGACTGGAAACAAGTATTCTGGGACCTATTTCGGGGTATCATTCCTCATCAGCCAGGCTAGCTTGCATCCGGTGGCGCAGCGAGCAAGGGACCCAAGTCTAGGCTTACCCTTAGCCACTTACGGTGCACATAGCAAGATCAGGAAATAAAATGATGGACGAAGTGTTGAAACCTTTCAAACACTCACCCCCAGTCAGAAACCCTGCCTTAATCCCTCAATATTTTGCTTGCTACGTCACCCCAGTTTGGACTCAGCCATATGCAAATCAGTCTTTATCCTACTCCCCATGGGAACAGTCCAGCCGAACTGCCAAGCTAGGTCCTCCCTGGACTGGAAATAGGCACCCTGAGACTAGTTTTTGGGTATCACCTCTAATCAGCCAGCCTAGCTTGATTGCAGTCACGCAGAGAGCAAACAACCCTTGTCTAGGCATACCCTTAGCCACTTTGGATGCGCATAGCAACATCACTAAAAAAAACTGAAGGACGGAGTGTTGAAACTTTTCAAACACGCACCTCCAGTCAAAGATCTGGGTTTAATCCATCTTTATTTTGCTCGCCACATCACCCCAGTTCTGGACCCAGCCATATGTAAATCAGTATTGACCCTGCTCCCCATGGGAACAGTCCAGCCCGAACTGCCAAGCTAGGTCCTCCCTGGACTGGAAACAAGTATTCTGGGACTGGTTTCAGGGTATCACCTCTCATCAGCCAGGCTAGCTTGATTCCAGTGGTGCAGCGAGCAAGGAACCCATGTCTAGGCATTCCCTTATCCACTTAGGGCGCACAGAGCATCTTCTCAAATTAACATGATGGACACAGTGTTTAAACGTTTCAAACACTCACCTCCAGTCACAGATCTGGGTTTAATCCATTGTTTTTTTCCCTGGTACGTCACCCCAGTTTGCACCCAGCCTTATGCAAATCAGTCTTGACCCTGCTCCCCATCGGAACAGTCCAGCCCGAACTGCCAAGCTAGGCCCTCCCTGGACTGGAAACAAGTATTCTGGGACTGGTTTTGGGGTATCACCCCTCATCAGCCAGGCAAGCTTGAATCCAGTGGTGCAGCAAGCAAGGGACCCACGTCTAGGCATACCCTTATTCACTTAGGGCGCACATAGCAACTTCATAAAATAAAATGATGGCAGTGTTGAAACTTTTCAAACACTCACCCCCAGTCAGAGATCTGGGTTTTATCCACTGTTATTTTTCTCGCCACATCACCACAGTTTACCCCAGCCCGAAGTGCCAAGCCAGGTCCTCCCTGGACTGTAAACAAGCATCCTGAGACCTGAGGGGGCGTGGCTTGGCGCACGGCAAGATGGCCGCACATTAGTGTAGCTCTGCCGGCCGCCGTCATTATCCTGACATCATCCTTTTCCCCCTTGAGCCTCCCACCACCGGAACGCAGGTGACAGGAGTCGCTACGCCTGGGGACCTGTCGGCGCTGAGGCGGAGGGCGGTGCGCTCTCCGTGGGGGCCCGAAACACGAAAGCGGGGCGCGCTGCCTGTGCTCAAGATGGCGGCTAGCGTGCTGTAAGAGCGTACTCTCCCCGGAGACGGCCCCTGCGCCCGGACTGCCTCGCTGGGTCTGCCGGAGAAGTTCGCAACACCGGAGTGTGGAGCCCGGCGCTGGAATTGCGGCGCGTGTCCTGGCTGTGAGGCGGACGGCGGAGCGGCGGCGTGCCCAGCACCTGCAGTTAATCGAGGCCCCGGCGCCGCACTGCCAGGTAGGCCATGGAGCGGCGGTGCCGGCGGCTGGTGGTTGCTGGGCCTGAGCGGATACTTTGCTGTGGATCGCCTGCGCGCCGGGGTAACGGCGCAACGGACTTGTGATGCGGGGCTGTGGTGGCCACCAGCGGATGCTGCATCCACCCTTGGGGCCCGGCCCAGCAGCTGGAGGAATGGCCTTGATCTCTGGGGTCCCTGGGAAGGCCCGCTGCAGCGCGCCCATTGAATCTGACGGGCGGGACAACATACCGCCTTCCAGCAGTTACCTCTCGGCCCCCCCGCACATCACCTCTCCTGCTCCCCGGTGACGTTGGGAATTTCCCGGGGTGGCAGATTGCACAACAGACGGCACAGCACACGGGAGGAGCGCCACACCGGCCCGACTGACACCTCGGGTGCCGCCTCTCGCACCCCCCAAGCTGCCTGCACTTCCCGGGGTGCCTGGACCTGACTTTGACCCGTGGGGTGCGCCACTCGGGTTGTGCACTGAGAGGGGCAGCTTTTGCCCTTTGAGTTGGCTGGGTGACTCCTCTGCAACTGGGATAGCTGGAGTAGTAGCTGTGGCCCCTGCGCACTTGCACCATACATACACGATGGGCAAACCAGAGAAAAACCAGCCCAGGCTCACCTTCGAACTTCGTAAGGGCGGTAAATCCTCTCAGACCGCTGCTTCTGATTCAGAGCTGGATTCGACGGCGTCGGCTCCATCCGCGCTGGAAAAATCACTGGCGGCCATCCACGCTAGTCTCCAGGCCATAGACGGTAAGATAGAGGCACTTAACGGTCGCATGGACCAGTTCTCCTCTAAGCTGGACAAGCAGGCGGCACGGATAGGCGAGGCCGAGCAGCGCATATCGGACACAGAGGATGGCTTGCAGCAGATGACGGCTAAGACCACGGACATGGAAAAATTGCTGGCCGTCATTCAGGCAAAGAGTGAAGACATAGAAGCGCGCTCCCGACGCAATAATGTGCGCATTTTGGGGCTGCCGGAATCCACAAATGTGGGGCGTCTGGAAGACTACATCGAGTCGCTGCTGCGAGACATCTGTGGACCAGACACCCTCTCCGGTATGTTTGCTGTTGAACGTGCTCATAGATCCTTGGCGGCGCGGCCGCCCCCTGGTGCACCCCGCAGACCGATAATAGCTCGGCTACTGAACTTTCGAGACAGAGACACGGTCCTGCGCATCACTCGCCAAAAGGGAGCGGTGACTCACCAGGGGAATGCCTTCTCATTCTATCCTGATTTCACGGCGTCGGTGCAGGCGGCGCGTAAGGAGTTCCAGGGGGTAAAGAAACTCCTCATGAAAGAACAAATAAAGTACGCCATGCTTTACCCAGCCCGCCTGCGTATAGGCCCGGAAGACAAGGCTAAAATATTCTCGAATCCGAAGTCGGCCTGGGACTATGCAAAAACCCTGCGACGCCAGCGTCAATCAACGGCCTCCACCTCTGATGTTGATGACTGAGTACTTACTAATTGTAACGTTCCGGATGCTTGCTACAAGAGATCAAGATTGCATATTGCTGCCTAGTACAGAACTGCAATGAAGGGTTTATTAGTTGTTGTTGCTTTGCCTCCTGGTGGTTGAGGGGGGGTTATTGGTTCAGCCACATAGATACTACAAGCTGTTATAGCATAGAGTGATTGTCTTCCCAGGGGACATCTACCTATTAGTCATCTGGCTACTGCGTGATGTTGTTGTGTGCCCGGGGGAGTGGGCTGCATATGGTCAGGGTCCTGCTCTTGCTGGGGCCCCTGCGGGCTGGTGTTCTGGTTCCGTCCTGGCATACAATGTCGCCTGGCGGGTCTCTCTTTGAAGGCTTGCCTGAGTGGGTGGGGGGGGGGGTTTAATCATTAAGGCGGCCCTCTCCCGTCTTCATCTGAGCGGGAGCTTTTTGCCGCTGCGTTCCCCCAATGGGTGCACCCCATGTGTTGAGTTTTGACTCTCAGTTCTTGTTGGGGATGTTTCTGAACCTGGGATCTGTCTTTAGCAATGTTGGGATGCTGAAGTGGGTGGGGGGAGGGTTGGGGACTGGGTTAATTACATTTGAGGGTACGGTGATCGGTTGGCGCTCTACAGCTGGTGCCCACAGTGCATGGTATGGTTGCAGTTTACTGCTAAATGGAGTCGAGAGAGCGATTATTCTGGGTGATGCAGATGGGTGAAACATATAACTGCATAACATGGAACATACGCGGGCTCAACACCCCCAAGAAGATTCGCCAGGTACTGTCGTATCTAGACAGGCAAGCTGCTCACATCGCACTACTACAAGAGACACACCTCAGCAGACACTCTGAGACTGGGGTGGCACAGAAATGGGCGGGCTTTAGGTTGGCGTCCTCTTATTCTAATTATGCTCGTGGAGTGCTTATCCTCATCAGAAAGGGAACAACATTCGTGCCCATACACACTAGCACAGACGCTGAGGGTCGCTGGGCGATGGTACAGGGCAAGCTGGGAATGTCCATAGTCACGATCATTAACAATTACGGACCGGTAGTGGATGACCCGGCGCCCTTCCTAAGCATGCTACAGGTACTGCGCTCATGGCCGGACTCTGCTGTCTTGTGGGGGGGCGACTTGAACACCCACCTTAACCCACAGGTAGACAAATCCAATCCTTCCGGGGCACGTACGGTCAAAGTAGCTCAGTGCGTGCGTGACGCCATGGCGGAATTTGGGTTGATTGATGTCTGGCGCCTGCGGAATGCGGGGGCTCTGGAGGGAACACACGTCACTCCGGCTTTTGGTAGTTGGTCGCGCTTAGATTATTGGCTGCTCAATGTAGAAGCTAACGGGTGGGCTAATGCAATACACACTTTATCGCGTACCTTGTCAGACCACAACCCTGTATGCTTAACTATCGTGATTCCCACTAACCCTCGCCGCCCATTCACTTGGCGCTTTAGGGCAGAGGCATTGCTAGACCCGATATAAGAAAACACCATCCGGGCTGCTATTGAGTTATATTTCGAGACAAATGTGGGCACGGTGGAGAGTCAATCTACGCTCTGGGAGGCGTTTAAGGCGACAATAAGGGGTGTGTGTATAGGTACGTCAGCGGGGATTCTCAGAGACATCAGGGGCCAACTGTCCAGGGCCGAAAAGGCATTGGGAGAGCTAGAGGCACAATATCTTCGCACACCCTCACTAGACCTGCTTGCGCAAATACACGCCCTGGTAACCGAATATAATGCACTTGCGGACACAGAGGCAAAATACATCACAAGGCGACACGTGGCCCGTGCATATGGGGAGGGGGGCCGACCGAGTAAAACACTGGCGTTCAAATTGAAATTCCGCGCTGAGCACCATCAAATCGATTGTATGGCTGACCCTGATGGCACGACACACTGCACACCACAAGACATAGCGGGGCAATTCCGACGATTCTACGCGGACATGTACACCACCCGCGGGGGAATGGACACTGAGGCCATGGACGAGTACTTGTCGGATATAGCGTGCGCCTGGCTTTCAGATGCCCACAGAGAATATCTGAGTCAGCCTATAGACGTGGCGGACGTGCGGGACGCTATCCTTTCCCTTCCCAACAATAAGGCCCCGGGGCCTGATGGCCTAACGGCGGAATTTTACAAGGCTTACGCCGATCTCCTCGTGCCCCACCTCCTGAGAATGTACGCGGAGGCGCACGACTCTGGGATTTTACCCCCCTCTCTTATGCAGGCCTTGATTGTCACTCTGCTTAAAAAAGATAAATTGCCCATGTCCTGTGACTCGTACCGTCCTCTCTCCTTAATCAACCTGGACGCAAAGATTTTAGCTAAGATATTGGCCGCAAAAATTCAACCGCTGATGCCTCTTCTCGTGCTCCCGGATCAGTCCGGGTTTATCCCTGACCGCTCTACTTCTCACAACTTACGTACCATTTTCTCTATGTTTCATGTCCTGAATCCGGAGCTGCCGGCGGCTGCGGTTCTTCTAGACGCGGCCAAACCGTTTGATTCGATAGAATGGAGCTACATGTTCCACATACTGGGTAGAATGGGATTTCCCCCGATCCTGACAAGGTGGATACAGGTGTTATACACAGATGCTTCAGCGATGGTGCGGGTGGGTGGCTTTACGTCGCAGCCTTTCAATATCGGCAGAAGAACGAGGCAGGGCTGCCCACTGTCCCCCCTCCTCTTTGCCCTGGTCCTGGAGCCCTTAGCGTGTAAAATTCGACAGTGCCACAGGGAAGCTGCTTTAAATTTGAATCATAGACCGGTTGGGATCTCTATGTATGCGGACGACATGGTTCTTTTTGTCCGTGATCCACAGCTATATCTATCTCCAGTCATCCGGGAATACATTCGATTTGGCCTTTTCTCAGGGTTGAAAATAAATTGGGAAAAGTCGGTCATTATCCCCTTGACGCTGGCGACGTCCTCGCCTCAGCTGGAATACCCGCTGGTCTGGTCCACGGACCCGGTGAAGTACCTGGGTATCCGGGTGCACCGAGATCCCGCCATCGTGGTCAGGGAGAACTATGGCGCGGCCTACGAGTCCTTAATCCAACAGGTGGACCGGTGGAGGCATCTACCGTTGTCTTTGGCAGACCGCATTGCCGTGATCAAGATGGTAATCCTTCCTCGGTTCTTGTATCTCTTTTGTAACATCCCGATTAAACTCCCTAAATATTTTTTTACCACGATACGTACCCAACTCTTGTGACTAATATGGGGGAATAAGCAGCGTAGAATTAG
Organism: Calotriton arnoldi; assembly: GCA_963921515.1. Classification (NCBI taxonomy): domain Eukaryota; kingdom Metazoa; phylum Chordata; class Amphibia; order Caudata; family Salamandridae; genus Calotriton; species Calotriton arnoldi. The sequence continues at coordinate 199,962 of CAWUFW010010237.1, read as the reverse complement.
CTGGCACACATTAACATTGGCGTACGATAAAGGGGGGTTTGCAGCTCCTGATTTCTATGTATACTATCTTTGCGCTCAAGCCCAATACGCATATTATTGGTTCCGGGCGCACGAGTACATCCCACATGTTGCGGTGGAGGAAGGGGACGCACATCCAGTTCCGCTCGCGAGTATTCTTACACACACCAACAGACACACGTCCCCTCTCGAGATTAACACTATCGACACAACTATCGCGGCCTGGCAGGCGATTGGCAAGCGCACTCAGAAGCTCCCGCTCTATGCCCCTGCGCTTCTCCTGGCGGGGCACGCTGCACTGTCAGTGACTCAGGAGCGTGGGCCTATGACAGCCTTGAGGGAAGTGGGCATCACACACATGGGCGATCTGTTCCCGGGAGGTGGTTACCTTACAGAGGCTGACACGGGCTACATTCAACATCCCACGCTACTGTTCCAATTTTCGCTACATCGCCTAAAGCGTGCAATTAAAGATCACTACCCTGACTTTCCAGTGGAGCCCCCAATTCTTCAGTCGCTGCAACTGATTTTAGTCGCCCCCACGAAGAAGAAGTTGATTGCCAAATTGTACAAGGCGGTGCAGGGGGAAACGGTAAATGGGACAGACAAAAGTCTAGAGGGCTGGAATGCTCTGTTGGAATCTCCGATTCCCCCAAAGGCATGGGAACAGATTTGTACTCTCACAGGGCGCCTTACCCCAAATGGCAATCTACGCATTATTCACTTTAAATTCATACATCAAGTGTATCACACCCCGGTTAGATTGTGTGGAATGGGTCTGCGGGACTCCGATCACTGCAAACGATGTGGCCTCCCGCGGGCTGACTTTATTCACCTGGCATGGCAGTGTGAATGTGTGTACAGGTACTGGGAAGGTGTGACTGCACGTATACACAACATGGATGGCATCAATTTGCAGTGCACGCCTCTCGTATGTCTCCTTGGTTACGTCCCTGAGCTGAAGGCCGCCCTAGGTAAATTTGTTCGGGTGGCTCTCCTGCTCGCCAAACGCCGCATTCTGTTCACGTGGGAAAGTCGGCGGTCCCCCAAGGTCGATGAGTGGCTCAAAGACTTGGTGTATTGTCGCGAGCAGCTAGAATTATATGGCGAGGAACTGCCGACATCGTCCAGGCCGAATGACATTTGGTCGCCTCTGCGAGACTATTTGCTAACACATAACACCATGTAGATGACCTGCTTATATCTACTGAGGTGCTTTCTGACTTCTAGACAAAGGGTAATTTGATATGCTGAACTGGGGCTTAGGAATTGTATGTACTGTATCATCTGATCATCACATGTACCTTCACGTGTTTGTTTTCCTTGGTTTTATTGGTTACTGCCACCTAATGTGGCAGATTGTTTGTACGATTTTGCAAAATGTCAATAAACAGAAGTTTAAAAAAAAAACAACAAAAAAAAACAAGCATCCTGAGACCTATTTTGGGGTATCATCCCTCATCAGCCAGGCTAGCTTGCATCCAGTGGTGCAGCGAGCAAGGTACCGATGTCTAGGCATACCCTTAGCCACTGAGGGCGCACATAGCAACTTCTCAAAATAACATGATGGCCAGAGTGTTGAAACGTTTCAAAGACTCACCTCCAGCCACAGATCTGGGTTTAATCCATCGTTATTTTCCCTGGTATGTCACCCCAGTTTGGACCCCGCCATATCCAAATCAGTCTTGACCCTGCTCCCCATGGGAACAGTCCAGCCCGAACTGCCAAGCTAGGTCCTCCCTGGACTGCAAACAAGTATTCTGGGACTGGTTTCAGGGTATCACCCCTCATCAGCCAGGCAAGCTTGAATCCAGTGGTGCAGCAAGCAAGGGGCAGACGTCTAGGCATACCCTTATCCACTTGAGGCGCATATAGCAACTTCACAAAATAAAATGATGGACAGTGTTGAAACTTTTCAAACACTCACCCCCAGTCAGAGATCTGGGTTTTATACACTGTTATTTATCTCGCCACATCACCCCCGTTTATTCCAGCCCGAAGTGGCAAGCGAGGTCCTCCCTGGACTGGAAACAAGCATCCTGGGACCTATTTCGGGGTATCATTCCTCATCAGCCAGGCTAGCTTGTATCCAGTGGTGCAGCGAGCAAGGTTCCCATGTCTAGGCATACCCTTAGCCACTGAGGGCACACATAGCAACTTCTCAAAATAAAATGATGGACAGAGTGTTGAAACATTTCAAACACTCACCTCCAGTCACAGATCTGGGTTTAACCCATCGTTATTTTCCCTGGTACGTCACCCCAGTTTGCACCCACCCATATGCAAATCAGTGTTGACCCTGCTCCCCATAGGAAAAGTCCAGCCCGAACTGCCAAGCTAGGTCCTCCCTGGACTGGAAACAAGTATTCTGGGACTGGTTTCGGGGTATCACCTCTAATCAGCCAGGCTAGCTTGATTCCAGTCTTGCAGAGAGCAAACGACCCTTGTCTAGGTATACTCTTAGCCACTTTGGATGCGCATAGCAACATCACTAAAAAAAGTAAAGGACGGAGTGTTGAAACTTTTCAAACACTAACTGTCATGACACCACCTCTTGCCACTGCCTCTTGCCACCCTGTTCGCCCTGAGCACTCCTGAACCCAGGGCAGAGTACAGATCCACACTCATTTCTGAGCGTATTTCCCAGATTAAAACCCACCCACCCCTGTCCCGTGCAACCCACACGCCATGGAAATCTTGTATTTAATGTTTGTTAAGGGAATTCAGGTCCGCTGTTTAGTAGTCTAAAGGGATATGTATCATATGTTTGTACTTTGTTCATTCGCTCGATACTGAGTGGTCTCATGTATAAGCACTATAGTATTGTATGACTAGAAGACTTTCAATTTGTGATTACTTGCTTGTTGCAACAAAAGCTGCATGAACTCACGTTTATGTGGAGTGGCGCAGCATGAAACTCGGCAGCAGTGTACACGGAGCACAAACTGGAACCGAGTGACGAGTACAAGTGACACGCACGTTACGTTGCGTGCAACGTGCGGCGGCCATCTTGGGTGTGGCAAAACTATATATTGCCACACCCACATTCTGGAAGGTGCTTAGCCTTCCGCCGGTTGTCAAGGAGACAACACGCTTACCTGGTCACCGTCGCGGCATCCTCCTGGCTTCCTGCTGACTCCGGTTCTTCGGACGAGCATCGCGTTGGGATTTCAGATGTTGCACGACCCTGGAAAAGAAACAACAGAAAGCTAAGTGAACGTTTTCCTTTAACCTAAGGCGCCCATCGCAAGAAAGCAGGAACCAAGTTCTACTTTGCATGTAGATACTTTAGGACAATTTTTGGAACGTCTTTTCCCTTTGGGGGAAAAAACATTGAACTTAAAAGACTTTTTAAACTTTTTGAATTCAGAGAACATTGGAACATTGATATTTGAATACTATGATGTAAAGACATTAGAGTTGGGATTCTATCACTGAGTAGAAGACTTTATTAGTGTAGTAGGTTTGTTGTGCATTATTCTTGTTTTACCACAGGTCGTGATGGAACATAATTTCGGGGAAACTTGCAAGTGAGTGTCATATTAGTAAGTGTAGTAATTTGCTGTATTAGGTATTTGCGAATGGTTATTGGAACATAAGTAACTTATTCTGTTTATCCTTAATTACAGAAAGGAGTTATACACATACACTTCACAGCAACCGCGTCTACTGACAACTACGCCACATCCCCCTCTCTGAACAAGACCATCACGAGACAACAAGGACGCTACGCCTCACACTCCTAGATCGCAGGTAGGCGATCTCTCAGATTGGGTAGACCTCTTTAACATAATAGATAGGATTGTCACATTGTTTAAACTCTCACATTCACGACGCTATAGTTACAATTGCCTTGTTGCCTCGCAGGTCGACAACAGGAACCCGCAGCGTCCAGAATCCGGCCCTCATCCCCGAACCCTGCCACATAGCCTTAGTGAGAATATCAATACACTGGTTATAGGTTAGGGGGCTGGGAAGTCGGCTCATAGCGTCTCTGCGAAACTACTAAACAAGCATCCAACAGGTAAGAGTGCTTGTTGATCTGACACTAACCTCCAGTCAAAAATCTGGGTTTAATCCATCTTTTCTTTCTGCCACATCACCCCAGTTCTAGACCCAGCCATATGTACAACAGTCTTGATCCTACTCTCCATGGGAACAGTCCAGCCCGAACTGCCAAGCTAGGTCCTCCATGGACTGGAAACAAGTATTCTGGGACTGGTTTCAGGGTATCACCCCTCATCAGCAAGGCTAGGTTGAATCCAGTGGTGCAGCGAGCAAGGGACCCACGTCTAGGCATACCCTTATCCACTTAGGGCGCACATAGCAACTTCACAAAATAACATGATTGACAGAGTGTTGAAATGTTTCAAACACTCACCTCCAGCCACAGATCTGGGTTTTATCCATTGTTATTTTCCCTGGTATGTCACCCCAGTTTGGACCCTGCCAATGCAAATCAGTATTGACCCTGCTCCCCATGGGAACAGTCCAGCCCGAACTGCCAAGCTAGGTCCTCCCTGGACTGGAAACAAGTATTCTGGGATTGGTTTCGGGGTATCACCCCTCATCAGCCAGGCAAACTTGAATCCAGTGGTGCAGCAAGCAAGGGACCCACGTCTAGGCGTACCCTTATCCACTTAGCGCGCACATAGCAACTTCATAAAATAAAATGATGGACAGTGTTGAAACTTTTCAAACACTCACCCCCAGTCAGAGATCTGGGTTTTATCCACTGTTATTTTTCTCGCCACATCATCCCAGTTTACCCCAGCCCGAAGTGCCAAGCCAGGTCCTCCATGGACTGTAAACAAGCATCCTGGGACCTATTTCGGGGTATCATACCTCATCAGCCAGGCTAGCTTGCATCCAATGGCGCAGCGAGCAAGGGACCCATGTCTAGGCATACCATTAGCAACTTAGGGTGCACATAGCAACATCAGGAAATAAAATGATGGACAAAGGGTTGAAACTAACCCCCAGTCAGAAATCCGGGCTTAATCCATCGATATTTTGCTTGCTACGTCACCCCAGTTTGGACTCAGCCATATGCAAATCAGTCTTCATCCTACTCCCCATGGGAACAGTCCACCCGAACTGCCAAGCTAGGTCCTCCCTGGACTGGAAATAGGCACCCTGAGACTGGTTTTGGGATATCACCTCTAATCAGCCAGCCTAACTTGATTGCAGTCATGCACAGAGCAAACAACCCTTGTCTAGGCATAACCTTAGCCACTTTGGATGCGCATAGCAACATCACTAAAAAAAACTGAAGGACGGAGTGTTGAAACTTTTCAAACACTCACCTCCCCATCAGACATCCTGGCTTAATCCATCGATATTTTGCTTGCTACGTCCCCCCAGTTTGGACTCAGCCAAATGCAAATCAGTCTTCACCCTACTCCCCATGGGAACAGTCCAGCCGAACTGCCAAGCTATGTCCTCCCTGGACTGGAAATAGGCATCCTGAGACTGGTTTTGGGGTATCACCTCTAATCAGCCAGACTAGCTTGATTCCCGTCGAGCAGAGAGCAAAGGATTTTTATCTAGGCATAACCTTAGCCACTTTGGACTCGCATAGCAACATCACTAAAAAAACTGAACGACGGAGTGTTGAAACGTTTCAAACACTAAGCTCCAGTCAAAGATCTGGGTTTAATCCATCTTTTTTTTGCTGCCACGTCACCCCAGTTCTGGACCCAGCCATATGTACATCAGTCTTGACCCTGCTCCCCATGGGAACAGTCCAACCCGAACTCCCAAGCTAGGTCCTCCCTGGACTGGAAACAAGTGTTCTGGGACTGGTTTCAGGGTATCACCCCTCATCAGCCAGTCTAGCTTGAATCCAGTGGTGCAGAGAGCAAGGGACCCACGTCTAGGCATACCCTTATCCACTTAGGGTGCACATAGCAACTACACAAAATAACATGATGGACAGAGTGTTGAAATGTTTCAAAGACTCACCTCCAGCCACAGATCTGAGTTTAATCCATTGTTATTTTCCCTGGTATGTCACCCCAGTTTGGACCCCGCCATATTAAAATCAGTCTTGATCCTGCTCCCCATGGGAACAGTCAAGCCCGAACTGCCAAGCTAGGTCCTCCCTGGACTGGAAACAAGTATTCTGGGACTGGTTTCAGGGTATCACCCCTCATCAGCCAGGCTAGCTTGAATCCAGTGGTGCAGCAAGCAAGGGGCCGACGTCTAGGCATATCCTTATCCACCTGAGGCCCATATAGCAACTTCACAAAATAAAATGATGGACAGTGTTGAAACTTTTCAAACACTCACCCCCAGTCAGAGATCTGGGTTTTATACACTGTTATTTATCTCGCCACATCACCCCAGTGTACCCCAGCCCGAAGTGCCAAGCGAGGTCCTCCCTGGACTGGAAAAAAGCATCCTGGGACCTATTTCGGGGTATCATTCCTCATCAGCCAGGCTATCTTGCATCCAGTGACGCAGCGAGCAAGGTACCCATGTCTAGGCATACCCTTAGCCACTGAGGGCACACATAGCAACTTCTCAAAATAACATGATGGACAGGGTGTTGAAACATTTCAAACACTCACCTCCAGTCACAGATCTGGGTTTAACCCATCGTTATTTTCCCTGTATACTTCATAGGGTGTCCATAAACGGGCTTTCTAGAATCATGACCATATATAGGCACAATCCAACCTGCCCTTATATAGGCATAAAATCCCAGACCTTATTTAGGCATAAGCCATGCATACCACATACAGGCATGGATTCCGACATCCGTCCACCCTAGCGTCTCAACGAGTCCATGAAAAAACAGACCCTCAGGCTGCAGGAGTTTCCTTTGCCCAGGACTATTGATTTCTTCAAGGACTCATACATTATGCATGAACCTCTATTCCTTAAGGGATTCATTCATGACGTCTTTCGCTATCCAACTCACGTCAATGCTAACATTTTCAGGTATAAATATACCTTCCCAAACCCCTGTAAATCAGAGGAGACCTCGACTTCAGAGGAGCCCGATTCCCGGCCGGACGCACTGAGAAGACGCTGTCATTCCTGCACGCAGAGAGTCCAGCTTCCAGTGATCTAACTTCCCTTGCGGGGTGTTGGAGTTCGAGTCCGGAAAAGAGATTCCTACCTCTCTCATTCTTCAGGTATGGAGCAGACTAGAACCTAGAGGGACTCTTGGCATACTAGACTCTAGGCGTATCTTACTCTTAGTATACTCTAGTCAGGAATACAGCACCTACTTCTACTTCTTCCTACACCTAGGACAGGTTAGGCACACTGGGTAGAACTAGGATAGAAACGCATCGTATGAGTACTCGCATTTTTAGGCTGTGTCATTTTATGTAAATGCATATATGCTGAAAAGATAATGCTAACGCAGTATTATTTATTTTTACTGCTCACTCTGTACATTATTTATCTCGCATACTGTCTTGTGATCGTAACAGCACATCTAACTTACAACAGAAACAAGACTGTTCAATAAACCTTTTTATTGAAACGCCCATCTGTTATTTCTGTGTAACTTTGAGGAGTAACCGAAACATGCACAACTGAGCTGAGTGAAATAGTTATCTATTGTTTCTATGACTCTGGGACACATCCTGATTCTGTAAGGGAAACACAGTGGTCATGTTTTGCGGCTGCCAGAAACTAATCCCTTCTTGTCGTCAAGAGGTTTCTAGTGGCCTCTGAGCTAGCTGGCACAAGTAATTAAGTTTAATATACTCGATAGGGACATACCGACCTTAGTCCTATGTCAAACCTATAGGATATATTATTCCAATGCGCAGAGCCTATAAGGGAAATAGGAGCTACACTACAGTCACCCCAGTTTGCACCCACCCATATGCAAATCAGTGGTGACCCTGCTCCCCATAGGAAAAGTCCAGCCCGAACTGCCAAGCTAGGTCCTCCCTGGACTGGAAACAAGTATTCTGGGACTGGTTTCGGGGTATCACCTCTAATCAGCCAGGCTAGCTTGATTCCAGTCGTGCAGAGAGCAAACGACCCTTGTCTAGGCATACCCTTAGCCACTTTGGACGCGCATAGCAACATCACTAAAAAAAACTAAAGGACGGAGTGTTGAAACTTTTCAAACACTAACCTCCAGTCAAAGATCTGGTATTAATCCATCTTTTTTTTCTGCCACGTCACCCCAGTTTTGGACCCAGCCATATGTACAACAGTCTTGACCCTGCTCCCCATGGGAACAGTCCAGCCCGAACTGCCAAGCTAGGTCCTCTCTGGACTGGAAACAAGTATTCTGGGACTGGTTTCAGGGTATCACCCCTCATCAGCCAGGCTAGCTTGAATCCAGTGTGCAGCGAGCAAAGTATCCACGTCTAGGCATACCCTTATCCACTTAGGGCGCACATAGCAACTTCACAAAATAACATGATGGACAGAGTGTTGAAACGTTTCAAACACTCACCTCCAGCCACAGATCTGGGTTTTATCCATCGTTATTTTCCCTGGTATGTCACCCCAGTTTGGACCCTGCCATATGCAGATCAGTCTTGACCCTGCTCCCCATGGGAACAGTCCAGCCCGAAATGCCAAGCTAGGTCCTCCCTGGACTGGAAACAAGTATTCTGGGACTGATTTCGGGGTATCACCCCTCATCAGCCAGGCTAGCTTGAATCCAGTGGTGCAGCGAGCAAGGGGCCAACGTCTTGGCATACCCTTATCCACATAGGGCGCACATAGCAACTTCACAAAATAAAATGATAGACAGTGTTGAAACTTTTCAAACACTCACCCCCAGTTAGAGATCTGGGTTTTATCCACTGTTATTTTTCTCGCCACATCACCCCAGTTTACCCCAGCCCGAAGTGCCAAGCCAGGTCCTCCCTGGACTGTAAACAAGCACACTGGGCCCTATTTCGGGGTATCGTCCCTCATCAGCCAGGCTAGCTTGCATCCAGTGGCGCAGCGAGCAAAGTACCGATGTCTAGGCATACCCTTAGCCACTGAGGGCGCACATTGCAACTTCTCAAAATAACATGATGGACAGAGTGTTGAAACGTTTCAAACACTCACCTCCAGTCACAGATCTGGGTTTAAACCATCGTTATTTTCCCTGGTACGTCACCCCAGTTTGCACCCAGCCATATGCAAATCAGTCTTCACCCTGCTCCCCATGAAATGAAATGAAATTAAATTAAACGGAGATTTGTAGAGCGCGAAACATTAACCCGAGGGTGTCAAGGCGCTTGCTCATCAACAAACAGGGTTTAAGCTAGGTGGTACGAAAGCGCCTTAAAGACTGAACAGCCATGTCTTCAGTTCTTTCCTAAAAGCCAACAGATGCGTTTCTTGTTTCAGCCTTCTTGGAAGAGAATTCCATAACTTGGTCGCGCCAACCAGGAAACTTCTTCCCCCCAGGAGCATTTCTTGATCCTGGGGACATTCAGATCATGGCCGAAGGATGAATGGAGACGACGGACTGGAACATATGGTATCAGAGTCCGTTTTAGAAAGCCGGGTCCTGTGTCCTGTATGGCCTTAAAGACAATGCATAGAGCCTCAAACTCAATTCGTCTCTTTACTGGCAGCCAATGAAGATCTTTAAGCATCCTTGAAACAGATTTGTGTCTTGGGATGTTCAACAAGAGCCGAGCCGCAGCGTTCTGCACTACCTGTAGTTTAGACAGGCATTTTTTCCGGAGATTGGTAAAGAGCCCATTACAATAATCAGCTCTTGACAGAACAAGAGCTGAGACCACTAATTTGCGTAGCTCGGCAGGAATGAATGGGAGGATCTTTCTCAGAAGCTTTAACGTGTGGAAGGAGAGGGAGGTGACCTGATTGACATGACATTCAAATGAGAGTTTAGAGTCGAAGATAACTCCCAAGTTCTTTACCATGGTCACTGGTGTTGGTAAAGGACCAAGCTCCTGGGGCCAAAGATCAGGGGACCGAAAATTTGTGTGGGCACCAAAAAGTAAGACCTCCGTCTTATTAGAGTTAAGTTTTAAACAATTAGCGGCCATCCAGTCCCCAACCTGATGAAGGCAGGTATGAAACTGTGCCATAGTGTCAGTGGGTGTAACCCCTGACACTGAGACAATGATCTGCGTGTCATCGGCATAAGATATAGCCGAGAAACCCAGGGACCTGATCAACCTCGCCAGTGGTGCAACATAAATATTAAAAGGGGTCGGGCTCAAAGATGATCCCTGTGGCACCCCGCATGGCAATGTAAAATTGGGTGATTTATAATCATCTAGGGCCACAAATTGTTCCCTGCCCGACAGGAAAGATTCAAGTAAAATGAGTGCCTTCCCTTTAACAACGATCCTCCTCAGAACTTCCCATGGGAACATTCCAGGCCGAACTGCCAAGCTAGGTCCTCCCTGGACTGGAAACAAGTATTCTGGGACTGGTGTCGGGGTATCACCTCTAATCAGCCAGGCTAGCTTGATGCCAGTCGTGCAGAGAGAAAACGACCCATGTCTAGGCATACCCTTAGCCACTTTGTGTGCGCATAGCAACATCACTAAAAAAACTGAAGGACGGAGTGTTGAAACTTTTCAAACACTAATCTCCAGTCAAAGATCTGGATTTAATCCATCTTTTTTTTGCTGCCACGTCACCCCAGTTCTGGACCCAGCCATATGTACAACAGTCTTGACCCTGCTCTACATGGGAACAGTCCAGCCCGAACTGCCAAGCTAGGTCCTCCCTGGACTGGAAACAAGTATTCTGGGACTGGTTTCAGGGTATCACCCCTCATCAGCCAGGCTAGCTTGAATCCAGTGGTGCAGCGAGCAAGGGGCCCACGTCTAGGCATACCCTTATCCACTTAGGGCGCACATAGCAACTTCACAAAATAATATGATGGACAGAGTGTTGAAACGTTTCAAACACTCACCTCCAGCCACAGATCTGGGTTTTATCCATTGTTATTTTCCCTGGTATGTATCCCCAGTTTGGACCCTGCCATATGCAAATCAGTCTTGACCCTGCTACCCATGGGAACAGTCCAGTCCGAACTGCCAAGCTAGCTCCTCCCTGGACTGGAAACAAGTATTCTGGGACTGGTTTCGGGGTATCACCCTCATCAGCCAGGCTAGCTTGAATCCAGTAGTGCAGCGAGCAAGGGGCCAACATCTAGGCATACCCTTATCCACATAGGGCACACATAGCAACTTCACAAAATAAAATGATGGACAGTGTTGATACTTTTCAAACACTCACCCCAGTCAGAGATCTGGGTTTTATACACTGTTATTTTTCCTGCCACATCACCCCAGTTTACCCCAGCCCGAAGTGCCAAGCGAGGTCCTCCCTGGACTGGAAACAAGCATCCTGGGACCTAATTCGAGGTATCATTCCTCATCAGCCAGGCTAGCTTGCATCCAGTGGCGCAGCGAGCAAGGTACCCATGTCTAGGCATACCCTTAGCCACTGAGGGCACACATAGCAACTTCTCAAAATAACATGATGGACAGAGTGTTGAAACATTTCAAACACTCACCTCCAGTCACAGATCTGGGTTTAACCCATCGTTATTTTCCCTGGTACGTCACCCCAGTTTGCACACACCCATATGCAAATCAGTGTTGACCCTGCTCCCCATAGCAAAAGTCCAGCCCGAACTGACAAGCTAGGTCCTCCCTGGACTGAAAACAAGTATTCTGGGACTGGTTTTGGGGTATCACCTCTAATCAGCCAGGCTAGCTTGATTCCAGTCGTGCAGAGAGCAAACGAACCTTGACTAGGCATATCCTTAGCCACTTAGGGCGCACATAGCAACTTCATAAAATAAAATGATGGACAGTGTTGAAACTTTTCAAACACTCACCCCCAGTCAGACATCTGGGTTTTATCAACTGTTATTTTTCTTGCCACATCACCCCAGTTTACCCCAGCCCGAAGTGCCAAGCTAGGTCCTCCCTGGACTGTAAACAAGCATCCTGGTACCTATTCGGGGTATCATCCCTCATCAGCCAGGCTAGCTTGCATCCAGTGGCGCTGCAAGCAATGTACCGATGTCTAGGCATACTCTTAGCCACTGAGGGCGCACATAGCATCTTCTCAAAATAACATGATGGACAGAGTGTTGAAACGTTTCAAACACTCACCTCCAGTCACAGATCTGGGTTTAACCCATCGTTATTTTCCCTGGTACGTCACCCCAGTTTGCACCCAGCCATATGTAAATCAGTCTTGACCCTGCTCCCCATAGGAAAAGTCCAGCCCGAACTGCCAAGCTAGGTCCTCCCTGGACTGAAAACAAGTATTCTGGGACTGGTTTCGGGGTATCACCTCTAATCAGCCAGGCTAGCTTGATTCCAGTCGTGCAGAGAGCAAACAAACCTTGTCTAGGCATATCCTTAGCCACTTTGGACGCACATAGCAAAATCACAAACAAAAAACTAAAGGACTGAGTGTTGAAACTTTTCAAACACTAACCTCCAGTCAAAGATCTGGGTTTAATCCATCTTTTTTTCTGCCACGTCACCCCAGTTCTGGACCCAGCCATATGTACAACAGTCTTGACCCTGCTCCCCATGGGAACAGTCCAGCCCGAACTGCCAAGCTAGGTCCTCCCTGGACTGGAAACAACTATTCTGGGACTGGTTTCAGGGTATCATCCCTCATCAGCCAGGCTAGCTTGAATCCAGTGGTGCAGCGAGCAAGGTACCCACGTCTAGGCATACCCTTATCCACATAGGGAGCACATAGCAACTTCACAAAATAAAATGATGGACAGTGTTGAAACTTTTCAAACACTCACCCCCAGTCAGAAACCCTGGCTTAATCCCTCGATATTTTCCTTGCTACGTCTCCCCAATTTGGACTCAGCCATATGCAAATCAGTCTTCACCCTACTGCCCATGGGAACAGTCCAGCCGAACTGCCAAGCTAGGTCCTCCCTGGACTGGAAATAAGCATCATGAGACTGGTTTTGGGGTATCACCTCTAATCAGCCAGCCTAACTTGATTTGAGTCACGCAGAGAGCAAACAAACCTTGTCTAGGCATACCCTTAGCCACTTTGGATGCGCATAGCAACATCACTAACAAAAAACTGAAGGACGGAGTGTTGAAACTTTTCAAACACTCACCTCGAGTCAAAGACCTGGGTTTAATCCATCTTTATTTTGCTCGCCACATCACCCCAGTTCTGGACCCAGCCATATGCAAATCAGTCTTCACCCTACTGCCCATGGGAACAGTCCAGCCGAACTGCCAAGCTAGGTCCTCCCTGGACTGGAAATAAGCATCATGAGACTGGTTTTGGGGTATCACCTCTAATCAGCCAGCCTAACTTGATTTGAGTCACGCAGAGAGCAAACAACCCTTGTCTAGGCATACCCTTAGCCACTTTGGATGCGCATAGCAACATCACTAACAAAAAACTGAAGGACGGAGTGTTGAAACTTTTCAAACACTCACCTCCAGTCACAGATCTGGGTTTAATGCATCGTTTTTTTCCCTGGTACGTCACCCCAGTTTGCACCCAGCCATATGCAAATCAGTCTTGACCCTGCTCCCCATGGGAACAGTCCAGCCCGAACTGCCAAGCTAGGTCCTCCTTGGACTGGAAACAAGAATTCTGGGACTGGTTTTGGGGTATCACCCCTCATCAGCCAGGCAAACTTGAATCCAGTGGTGCAGCAAGCAAGGGACCCACGTCTAGGCATACCCTTATCCACTTAGCCCGCACATAGCAACTTCATAAAATAAAATGATGGGCAGTGTTGAAACTTTTCAAACACTCACCCCCAGTCAGAGATCTGGGTTTTATCCACTGTTATTTTTCTCGCCACATCATCCCAGTTTACCCCAGCCCGAAGTGCCAAGCCAGGTCCTCCATGGACTGTAAACAAGCATCCTGGGACCTATTTCGGGGTATCATCCCACATCAGCCAGGCTAGCTTGCATCCAATGGCGCAGCTAGCAAGGGACCCATGTCTAGGCATACCATTAGCCACTTAGGGTGCACATAGCAACATCAGGAAATAAAATGATGGACAATGGGTTGAAACTTTTCAAACACTAACCCCCAGTCAGAAAACCTGGCTTAATCCATCGATATTTTGCTTGCTATGTCATCCCAGTTTGGACTCAGCCATATGCAAATCAGTCTTCATCCTACTCCCCATGAGAACAGTCCAGCCGAATTGCCAAGCTAGGTCCTCCCTGGACTGGAAATAGGCACGATGAGACTGGTTTTGGGGTATCAGATCTAATCAGATAGGCTAGCTTGATTCCAGTCGTGCAGAGAGGAAACAAACCCTTGTCTAGGTATACCCTTAGCCACTTTGGATGCGCATAGCAACATCAGGAAATAAACTGATGGGCGAAGTGTTGAAACTTTTCAAACACTAACCCCCGTCAGAAATCCTGGCTAAATCCATTGATATTTTGCTTGCTACGTCACCTCAGTTCTGGACCCAGCCATATGTACATCAGTCTTGACCCTGCTCCCCATGGGAACAGTCCAGCCCGAACTGCCAAGATAGGTCCTCCCTGGACTGGAAACAAGTATTCTGGGACTGGTTTCAGGGTATCACCCCTCATCAGCCAGGGTAGCTTGAATCCAGTGGTGCAGGAAGCAAGGGACCCATGTCTAGGCATACCCTTATCCACTTAGGGCGCACATAGCAACTTCATAAAATAAAATGATGGACAGTGTTGAAACTTTTCAAACACTCACCCCCAGTCAGACATCTGGGTTTTATCCACTGTTATTTTTCTTGCCACATCACCCCAGTTTACCCCAGCCCGAAGTGCCAAGCTAGGTCCTCCCTGGACTGTAAACAAGCATCCTGGGACCTATTTCGGGGTATCATCCCTCATCAGCCAGGCTAGCTTGCATCCATTGGCGCAGCAAGCAATGTACCGATGTCTAGGCAGACTCTTAGCCACTGAGGGCGCACATAGCAACTTCTCAAAATAACATGATGGACAGAGTGTTGAAACGTTTCAAACACTCACCTCCAGTCACAGATCTGGGTTTAACCCATCGTTATTTTCCCTGGTACGTCACCCCAATTTGCACCCAGCCATATGCAAATCAGTCTACACCCTGCTCCCCATGGGAACAGTCCACCCGAACTGCCAAGCTAGGTCCTCCCTGGACTGGAAACAAGTATTCTGGGACTGGTTTTGGGGTATCACCTCTAATCAGCCAGGCTAGCTTGATTCCAGTCGTGCAGAGAGAAAAAGACCCTTGTCTAGGCATACCCTTAGCCACTTTGGATGGGCATAGCAACATCACTAAAAAAAAACTGAAGGACGGAGTGTTGAAACTAGGCCTGGGCAGTAAATTCCGTTCCGCTCGCAGAATTTGCGAAATTTTGGCAATTTCGCGTTCCGCGGAGAACGCAGACTTGCCGAAAATTCCGCGATCCGCGGCGTAGCGGAATTTTTTCCTTCTTCGCGCTTTCAAAATGCGTGTTCGCGCGCGGGTAGTGACTTACCGGGATCCCTGCGTTCGACAACAAGTTTTCCTATCCGTTCGCGCTATCCCGCGAGAGTGTGCGATCGCGAACACGTCATTCGGACGCGCCATCGGACGTCTGCGTTCGCGAACAGGAAACACACATTGCGAGCGGTCGGGACAAGTGAAACAAGATGGCCGCGCCAATTGGCGACCGCATGGGCAAGTTTGCGATATATTTCCCCCGAGCATGCAAATAGCGTCCCCAAACAGGAAAATCGCATCGCGAACGGGCGGAACAAGCAATTCCGCAAGCTCGCGGAATTCTGCGTGCTCGCGGAGATTTGTTACCGTTTCGCGGAATTTTGCGTAACGCGACTACGCAAATTCCGCCCACCCTTAGTTGAAACTTTTCAAACACTAATTTCCAGTCAAAGATTTGGGTTTAATCCATCTTTTTTTCTGCTGCCACGTCACCCCAGTTCTGGACCAAGCCATATGTACAACAGACTTGACCCTGCTCCCCATGGGAACAGTCTAGCCCGAACTGCCAAGCTAGGTCCTCCCTGGACAGGAAACAAGTATTCTGGGACTGGTTTCAGGGTATCACCCCTCATCAGCCAGGCTAGGTTGAATCCAGTGGTGCAGCGAGCAAGGGGCCCACGTCTAGGCATACCCTTATCCACTTAGGGCGCACATAGCAACTTCACAAAATAACATGATGGACAGAGTGTTGAAACGTTTCAAACACTCACCTCCAGCCACAGATCTGGGTTTTATCCATTGTTATTTTCCCTGGTATGTCTCCCCAGTTTGGACCCTGCCATATGCAAATCAGTCTTGACCCTGCTACCCATGGGAACAGTCCAGTCCGAACTGCCAAGCTAGCTCCTCCCTGGACTGGAAACAAGTATTCTGGGACTGGTTTCGGGGCATCACCCCTCATCAGCCAGGCTAGCTTGAATCCAGTAGTGCAGCGAGCAAGGGGCCAACATCTAGGCATACCCTTATCCACATAGGGCACACATAGCAACTTCACAAAATAAAATGATGGACAGTGTTGATACTTTTCAAACACTCACCCCCAGTCAGAGATCTGGGTTTTATACACTGTTATTTTTCCTGCCACATCACCCCAGTTTACCCCAGCCCGAAGTGCCAAGCCAAGTCCTCCCTGGACTGGAAACAAGCATCCTGGGACCTATTTTGGGGTATCATCCCTCATCAGCCAGGCTAGGTTGCATCCAGTGGCGCAGCGAGCAAGGGACCCAAGTCTAGGCATACCCTTAGCCACTTAGGGTGCACATAGCAACATCAGGAAATAAACTGATGGACGAAGTGTTGAAACTTTTCAAACACTCACCCCCGTCAGAAATCCTGGCTGAATCCATCGATATTTTGCTTGCTACGTCCCCCAGTTCTGGACCCAGCCATATGTACATCAATCTTGACCATGCTCCCCATGGGAACAGTCCAGCCTGAACTGCCAAGCTAGGTCCTCCCTGGACTGGAAACAAGTATTCTGGGACTGGTTTCAGGGTATCACCCCTCATCAGCCAGGCTAGCTTGAATCCAGTGGTGCAGCAAGCAAGGGACCCACGTCTAGGCATACCCTTATCCACTTAGGGTACACATAGCAACTTCACAAAATAACATGATGGGTAGAGTGTTGAAACGTGTCAAACACTCACCTCCAGTCACAGATCTGGGTTTAATCCATTGTTATTTTCCCTGGTACGTCACCCCAGTTTGGACCCAGCTATATGCAAATCAGTCTTGACCCTGCTCCCCATGGGAACAGTCCAGCCCGAACTGCCAAGCTAGGTCCTCCCTGGACTGGAAACAAGTATTCTGGGACTGGTTTCAGGGTATCACCCCTCATCAGCCACCCCTCATCAGCCAGGCTAGGTTGAATCCAGTGGTGCAGCGAGCAAGGGGCCCACGTCTAGGCATACCCTTATCCACTTAGGGCGCACATAGCAACTTCACAAAATAACATGATGGACAGAGTGTTGAAACGTTTCAAACACTCACCTCCAGCCACAGATCTGGGTTTTATCCATTGTTATTTTCCCTGGTATGTCTCCCCAGTTTGGACCCTGCCATATGCAAATCAGTCTTGACCCTGCTACCCATGGGAACCGTCCAGTCCGAACTGCCAAGCTAGCTCCTCCCTGGACTGGAAACAAGTATTCTGGGACTGGTTTCGGGGTATCACCCCTCATCAGCCAGGCTAGCTTGAATCCAGTAGTGCAGCGAGCAAGGGGCCAACATCTAGGCATACCCTTATCCACATAGGGCACACATAGCAACTTCACAAAATAAAATGATGGACAGTGTTGAAACTTTTCAAACACTCACCCCCAGTTAGAGATCTGGGTTTTATCCACTGTTATTTTTCTCGCCACATCACCCCAGTTTACCCCAGCCCGAAGTGCCAAGCCAGGTCCTCCCTGGACTGTAAACAAGCACACTGGGCCCTATTTCGGGGTATCGTCCCTCATCAGCCAGGCTAGCTTGCATCCAGTGGCGCAGCGAGCAAAGTACCGATGTCTAGGCATACCCTTAGCCACTGAGGGCGCACATTGCAACTTCTCAAAATAACATGATGGACAGAGTGTTGAAACGTTTCAAACACTCACCTCCAGTCACAGATCTGGGTTTAAACCATCGTTATTTTCCCTGGTACGTCACCCCAGTTTGCACCCAGCCATATGCAAATCAGTCTTCACCCTGCTCCCCATGAAATGAAATGAAATTAAATTAAACGGAGATTTGTAGAGCGCGAAACATTAACCCGAGGGTGTCAAGGCGCTTGCTCATCAACAAACAGGGTTTAAGCTAGGTGGTACGAAAGCGCCTTAAAGACTGAACAGCCATGTCTTCAGTTCTTTCCTAAAAGCCAACAGATGCGTTTCTTGTTTCAGCCTTCTTGGAAGAGAATTCCATAACTTGGTCGCGCCAACCAGGAAACTTCTTCCCCCCAGGAGCATTTCTTGATCCTGGGGACATTCAGATCATGGCCGAAGGATGAATGGAGACGACGGACTGGAACATATGGTATCAGAGTCCGTTTTAGAAAGCCGGGTCCTGTGTCCTGTATGGCCTTAAAGACAATGCATAGAGCCTCAAACTCAATTCGTCTCTTTACTGGCAGCCAATGAAGATCTTTAAGCATCCTTGAAACAGATTTGTGTCTTGGGATGTTCAACAAGAGCCGAGCCGCAGCGTTCTGCACTACCTGTAGTTTAGACAGGCATTTTTTCCGGAGATTGGTAAAGAGCCCATTACAATAATCAGCTCTTGACAGAACAAGAGCTGAGACCACTAATTTGCGTAGCTCGGCAGGAATGAATGGGAGGATCTTTCTCAGAAGCTTTAACGTGTGGAAGGAGAGGGAGGTGACCTGATTGACATGACATTCAAATGAGAGTTTAGAGTCGAAGATAACTCCCAAGTTCTTTACCATGGTCACTGGTGTTGGTAAAGGACCAAGCTCCTGGGGCCAAAGATCAGGGGACCGAAAATTTGTGTGGGCACCAAAAAGTAAGACCTCCGTCTTATTAGAGTTAAGTTTTAAACAATTAGCGGCCATCCAGTCCCCAACCTGATGAAGGCAGGTATGAAACTGTGCCATAGTGTCAGTGGGTGTAACCCCTGACACTGAGACAATGATCTGCGTGTCATCGGCATAAGATATAGCCGAGAAACCCAGGGACCTGATCAACCTCGCCAGTGGTGCAACATAAATATTAAAAGGGGTCGGGCTCAAAGATGATCCCTGTGGCACCCCGCATGGCAATGTAAAATTGGGTGATTTATAATCATCTAGGGCCACAAATTGTTCCCTGCCCGACAGGAAAGATTCAAGTAAAATGAGTGCCTTCCCTTTAACAACGATCCTCCTCAGAACTTCCCATGGGAACATTCCAGGCCGAACTGCCAAGCTAGGTCCTCCCTGGACTGGAAACAAGTATTCTGGGACTGGTGTCGGGGTATCACCTCTAATCAGCCAGGCTAGCTTGATGCCAGTCGTGCAGAGAGAAAACGACCCATGTCTAGGCATACCCTTAGCCACTTTGTGTGCGCATAGCAACATCACTAAAAAAAACTGAAGGACGGAGTGTTGAAACTTTTCAAACACTAATCTCCAGTCAAAGATCTGGATTTAATCCATCTTTTTTTTGCTGCCACGTCACCCCAGTTCTGGACCCAGCCATATGTACAACAGTCTTGACCCTGCTCTACATGGGAACAGTCCAGCCCGAACTGCCAAGCTAGGTCCTCCCTGGACTGGAAACAAGTATTCTGGGACTGGTTTCAGGGTATCACCCCTCATCAGCCAGGCTAGCTTGAATCCAGTGGTGCAGCGAGCAAGGGGCCCACGTCTAGGCATACCCTTATCCACTTAGGGCGCACATAGCAACTTCACAAAATAATATGATGGACAGAGTGTTGAAACGTTTCAAACACTCACCTCCAGCCACAGATCTGGGTTTTATCCATTGTTATTTTCCCTGGTATGTATCCCCAGTTTGGACCCTGCCATATGCAAATCAGTCTTGACCCTGCTACCCATGGGAACAGTCCAGTCCGAACTGCCAAGCTAGCTCCTCCCTGGACTGGAAACAAGTATTCTGGGACTGGTTTCGGGGTATCACCCCTCATCAGCCAGGCTAGCTTGAATCCAGTAGTGCAGCGAGCAAGGGGCCAACATCTAGGCATACCCTTATCCACATAGGGCACACATAGCAACTTCACAAAATAAAATGATGGACAGTGTTGATACTTTTCAAACACTCACCCCAGTCAGAGATCTGGGTTTTATACACTGTTATTTTTCCTGCCACATCACCCCAGTTTACCCCAGCCCGAAGTGCCAAGTGAGGTCCTCCCTGGACTGGAAACAAGCATCCTGGGACCTAATTCGAGGTATCATTCCTCATCAGCCAGGCTAGCTTGCATCCAGTGGCGCAGCGAGCAAGGTACCCATGTCTAGGCATACCCTTAGCCACTGAGGGCACACATAGCAACTTCTCAAAATAACATGATGGACAGAGTGTTGAAACATTTCAAACACTCACCTCCAGTCACAGATCTGGGTTTAACCCATCGTTATTTTCCCTGGTACGTCACCCCAGTTTGCACACACCCATATGCAAATCAGTGTTGACCCTGCTCCCCATAGCAAAAGTCCAGCCCGAACTGACAAGCTAGGTCCTCCCTGGACTGAAAACAAGTATTCTGGGACTGGTTTTGGGGTATCACCTCTAATCAGCCAGGCTAGCTTGATTCCAGTCGTGCAGAGAGCAAACGAACCTTGACTAGGCATATCCTTAGCCACTTAGGGCGCACATAGCAACTTCATAAAATAAAATGATGGACAGTGTTGAAACTTTTCAAACACTCACCCCCAGTCAGACATCTGGGTTTTATCAACTGTTATTTTTCTTGCCACATCACCCCAGTTTACCCCAGCCCGAAGTGCCAAGCTAGGTCCTCCCTGGACTGAAAACAAGCATCCTGGTACCTATTCGGGGTATCATCCCTCATCAGCCAGGCTAGCTTGCATCCAGTGGCGCTGCAAGCAATGTACCGATGTCTAGGCATACTCTTAGCCACTGAGGGCGCACATAGCATCTTCTCAAAATAACATGATGGACAGAGTGTTGAAACGTTTCAAACACTCACCTCCAGTCACAGATCTGGGTTTAACCCATCGTTATTTTCCCTGGTACGTCACCCCAGTTTGCACCCAGCCATATGTAAATCAGTCTTGACCCTGCTCCCCATAGGAAAAGTCCAGCCCGAACTGCCAAGCTAGGTCCTCCCTGGACTGAAAACAAGTATTCTGGGACTGGTTTCGGGGTATCACCTCTAATCAGCCAGGCTAGCTTGATTCCAGTCGTGCAGAGAGCAAACAAACCTTGTCTAGGCATATCCTTAGCCACTTTGGACGCACATAGCAAAATCACAAACAAAAAACTAAAGGACTGAGTGTTGAAACTTTTCAAACACTAACCTCCAGTCAAAGATCTGGGTTTAATCCATCTTTTTTTCTGCCACGTCACCCCAGTTCTGGACCCAGCCATATGTACAACAGTCTTGACCCTGCTCCCCATGGGAACAGTCCAGCCCGAACTGCCAAGCTAGGTCCTCCCTGGACTGGAAACAACTATTCTGGGACTGGTTTCAGGGTATCATCCCTCATCAGCCAGGCTAGCTTGAATCCAGTGGTGCAGCGAGCAAGGTACCCACGTCTAGGCATACCCTTATCCACATAGGGAGCACATAGCAACTTCACAAAATAAAATGATGGACAGTGTTGAAACTTTTCAAACACTCACCCCCAGTCAGAAACCCTGGCTTAATCCCTCGATATTTTCCTTGCTACGTCTCCCCAATTTGGACTCAGCCATATGCAAATCAGTCTTCACCCTACTGCCCATGGGAACAGTCCAGCCGAACTGCCAAGCTAGGTCCTCTCTGGACTGGAAATAAGCATCATGAGACTGGTTTTGGGGTATCACCTCTAATCAGCCAGCCTAACTTGATTTGAGTCACGCAGAGAGCAAACAAACCTTGTCTAGGCATACCCTTAGCCACTTTGGATGCGCATAGCAACATCACTAACAAAAAACTGAAGGACGGAGTGTTGAAACTTTTCAAACACTCACCTCGAGTCAAAGACCTGGGTTTAATCCATCTTTATTTTGCTCGCCACATCATCCCAGTTCTGGACCCAGCCATATGCAAATCAGTCTTCACCCTACTGCCCATGGGAACAGTCCAGCCGAACTGCCAAGCTAGGTCCTCCCTGGACTGGAAATAAGCATCATGAGACTGGTTTTGGGGTATCACCTCTAATCAGCCAGCCTAACTTGATTTGAGTCACGCAGAGAGCAAACAACCCTTGTCTAGGCATACCCTTAGCCACTTTGGATGCGCATAGCAACATCACTAACAAAAAACTGAAGGACGGAGTGTTGAAACTTTTCAAACACTCACCTCCAGTCACAGATCTGGGTTTAATGCATCGTTTTTTTCCCTGGTACGTCACCCCAGTTTGCACCCAGCCATATGCAAATCAGTCTTGACCCTGCTCCCCATGGGAACAGTCCAGCCCGAACTGCCAAGCTAGGTCCTCCTTGGACTGGAAACAAGAATTCTGGGACTGGTTTTGGGGTATCACCCCTCATCAGCCAGGCAAACTTGAATCCAGTGGTGCAGCAAGCAAGGGACCCACGTCTAGGCATACCCTTATCCACTTAGCCCGCACATAGCAACTTCATAAAATAAAATGATGGGCAGTGTTGAAACTTTTCAAACACTCACCCCCAGTCAGAGATCTGGGTTTTATCCACTGTTATTTTTCTCGCCACATCATCCCAGTTTACCCCAGCCCGAAGTGCCAAGCCAGGTCCTCCATGGACTGTAAACAAGCATCCTGGGACCTATTTCGGGGTATCATCCCACATCAGCCAGGCTAGCTTGCATCCAATGGCGCAGCTAGCAAGGGACCCATGTCTAGGCATACCATTAGCCACTTAGGGTGCACATAGCAACATCAGGAAATAAAATGATGGACAATGGGTTGAAACTTTTCAAACACTAACCCCCAGTCAGAAAACCTGGCTTAATCCATCGATATTTTGCTTGCTATGTCATCCCAGTTTGGACTCAGCCATATGCAAATCAGTCTTCATCCTACTCCCCATGAGAACAGTCCAGCCGAATTGCCAAGCTAGGTCCTCCCTGGACTGGAAATAGGCACGATGAGACTGGTTTTGCGGTATCAGATCTAATCAGATAGGCTAGCTTGATTCCAGTCGTGCAGAGAGGAAACAAACCCTTGTCTAGGTATACCCTTAGCCACTTTGGATGCGCATAGCAACATCAGGAAATAAACTGATGGGCGAAGTGTTGAAACTTTTCAAACACTAACCCCCGTCAGAAATCCTGGCTAAATCCATTGATATTTTGCTTGCTACGTCACCTCAGTTCTGGACCCAGCCATATGTACATCAGTCTTGACCCTGCTCCCCATGGGAACAGTCCAGCCCGAACTGCCAAGATAGGTCCTCCCTGGACTGGAAACAAGTATTCTGGGACTGGTTTCAGGGTATCACCCCTCATCAGCCAGGGTAGCTTGAATCCAGTGGTGCAGGAAGCAAGGGACCCATGTCTAGGCATACCCTTATCCACTTAGGGCGCACATAGCAACTTCATAAAATAAAATGATGGACAGTGTTGAAACTTTTCAAACACTCACCCCCAGTCAGACATCTGGGTTTTATCCACTGTTATTTTTCTTGCCACATCACCCCAGTTTACCCCAGCCCGAAGTGCCAAGCTAGGTCCTCCCTGGACTGTAAACAAGCATCCTGGGACCTATTTCGGGGTATCATCCCTCATCAGCCAGGCTAGCTTGCATCCATTGGCGCAGCAAGCAATGTACCGATGTCTAGGCAGACTCTTAGCCACTGAGGGCGCACATAGCAACTTCTCAAAATAACATGATGGACAGAGTGTTGAAACGTTTCAAACACTCACCTCCAGTCACAGATCTGGGTTTAACCCATCGTTATTTTCCCTGGTACGTCACCCCAATTTGCACCCAGCCATATGCAAATCAGTCTACACCCTGCTCCCCATGGGAACAGTCCACCCGAACTGCCAAGCTAGGTCCTCCCTGGACTGGAAACAAGTATTCTGGGACTGGTTTTGGGGTATCACCTCTAATCAGCCAGGCTAGCTTGATTCCAGTCGTGCAGAGAGAAAAAGACCCTTGTCTAGGCATACCCTTAGCCACTTTGGATGGGCATAGCAACATCACTAAAAAAAAACTGAAGGACGGAGTGTTGAAACTAGGCCTGGGCAGTAAATTCCGTTCCGCTCGCAGAATTTGCGAAATTTTGGCAATTTCGCGTTCCGCGGAGAACGCAGACTTGCCGAAAATTCCGCGATCCGCGGCGTAGCGGAATTTTTTCCTTCTTCGCGCTTTCAAAATGCGTGTTCGCGCGCGCGGTAGTGACTTACCGGGATCCCTGCGTTCGACAACAAGTTTTCCTATCCGTTCGCGCTATCCCGCGAGAGTGTGCGATCGCGAACACGTCATTCGGACGCGCCATCGGACGTCTGCGTTCGCGAACAGGAAACACACATTGCGAGCGGTCGGGACAAGTGAAACAAGATGGCCGCGCCAATTGGCGACCGCATGGGCAAGTTTGCGATATATTTCCCCCCGAGCACGCAAATAGCGTCCCCAAACAGGAAAATCGCATCGCGAACGGGCGGAACAAGCAATTCCGCAAGCTCGCGGAATTCTGCGTGCTCGCGGAGATTTGTTACCGTTTCGCGGAATTTTGCGTAACGCGACTACGCAAATTCCGCCCACCCTTAGTTGAAACTTTTCAAACACTAATTTCCAGTCAAAGATTTGGGTTTAATCCATCTTTTTTTCTGCTGCCACGTCACCCCAGTTCTGGACCAAGCCATATGTACAACAGACTTGACCCTGCTCCCCATGGGAACAGTCCAGCCCGAACTGCCAAGCTAGGTCCTCCCTGGACAGGAAACAAGTATTCTGGGACTGGTTTCAGGGTATCACCCCTCATCAGCCAGGCTAGGTTGAATCCAGTGGTGCAGCGAGCAAGGGGCCCACGTCTAGGCATACCCTTATCCACTTAGGGCGCACATAGCAACTTCACAAAATAACATGATGGACAGAGTGTTGAAACGTTTCAAACACTCACCTCCAGCCACAGATCTGGGTTTTATCCATTGTTATTTTCCCTGGTATGTCTCCCCAGTTTGGACCCTGCCATATGCAAATCAGTCTTGACCCTGCTACCCATGGGAACAGTCCAGTCCGAACTGCCAAGCTAGCTCCTCCCTGGACTGGAAACAAGTATTCTGGGACTGGTTTCGGGGCATCACCCCTCATCAGCCAGGCTAGCTTGAATCCAGTAGTGCAGCGAGCAAGGGGCCAACATCTAGGCATACCCTTATCCACATAGGGCACACATAGCAACTTCACAAAATAAAATGATGGACAGTGTTGATACTTTTCAAACACTCACCCCCAGTCAGAGATCTGGGTTTTATACACTGTTATTTTTCCTGCCACATCACCCCAGTTTACCCCAGCCCGAAGTGCCAAGCCAAGTCCTCCCTGGACTGGAAACAAGCATCCTGGGACCTATTTTGGGGTATCATCCCTCATCAGCCAGGCTAGGTTGCATCCAGTGGCGCAGCGAGCAAGGGACCCAAGTCTAGGCATACCCTTAGCCACTTAGGGTGCACATAGCAACATCAGGAAATAAACTGATGGACGAAGTGTTGAAACTTTTCAAACACTCACCCCCGTCAGAAATCCTGGCTGAATCCATCGATATTTTGCTTGCTACGTCCCCCAGTTCTGGACCCAGCCATATGTACATCAATCTTGACCATGCTCCCCATGGGAACAGTCCAGCCTGAACTGCCAAGCTAGGTCCTCCCTGGACTGGAAACAAGTATTCTGGGACTGGTTTCAGGGTATCACCCCTCATCAGCCAGGCTAGCTTGAATCCAGTGGTGCAGCAAGCAAGGGACCCACGTCTAGGCATACCCTTATCCACTTAGGGTACACATAGCAACTTCACAAAATAACATGATGGGTAGAGTGTTGAAACGTGTCAAACACTCACCTCCAGTCACAGATCTGGGTTTAATCCATTGTTATTTTCCCTGGTACGTCACCCCAGTTTGGACCCAGCTATATGCAAATCAGTCTTGACCCTGCTCCCCATGGGAACAGTCCAGCCCGAACTGCCAAGCTAGGTCCTCCCTGGACTGGAAACAAGTATTCTGGGACTGGTTTCAGGGTATCACCCCTCATCAGCCACCCCTCATCAGCCAGGCTAGGTTGAATCCAGTGGTGCAGCGAGCAAGGGGCCCACGTCTAGGCATACCCTTATCCACTTAGGGCGCACATAGCAACTTCACAAAATAACATGATGGACAGAGTGTTGAAACGTTTCAAACACTCACCTCCAGCCACAGATCTGGGTTTTATCCATTGTTATTTTCCCTGGTATGTCTCCCCAGTTTGGACCCTGCCATATGCAAATCAGTCTTGACCCTGCTACCCATGGGAACCGTCCAGTCCGAACTGCCAAGCTAGCTCCTCCCTGGACTGGAAACAAGTATTCTGGGACTGGTTTCGGGGTATCACCCCTCATCAGCCAGGCTAGCTTGAATCCAGTAGTGCAGCGAGCAAGGGGCCAACATCTAGGCATACCCTTATCCACATAGGGCACACATAGCAACTTCACAAAATAAAATGATGGACAGTGTTGAAACTTTTCAAACACTCACCCCCAGTTAGAGATCTGGGTTTTATCCACTGTTATTTTTCTCGCCACATCACCCCAGTTTACCCCAGCCCGAAGTGCCAAGCCAGGTCCTCCCTGGACTGTAAACAAGCACACTGGGCCCTATTTCGGGGTATCGTCCCTCATCAGCCAGGCTAGCTTGCATCCAGTGGCGCAGCGAGCAAAGTACCGATGTCTAGGCATACCCTTAGCCACTGAGGGCGCACATTGCAACTTCTCAAAATAACATGATGGACAGAGTGTTGAAACGTTTCAAACACTCACCTCCAGTCACAGATCTGGGTTTAAACCATCGTTATTTTCCCTGGTACGTCACCCCAGTTTGCACCCAGCCATATGCAAATCAGTCTTCACCCTGCTCCCCATGAAATGAAATGAAATTAAATTAAACGGAGATTTGTAGAGCGCGAAACATTAACCCGAGGGTGTCAAGGCGCTTGCTCATCAACAAACAGGGTTTAAGCTAGTTGGTACGAAAGCGCCTTAAAGACTGAACAGCCATGTCTTCAGTTCTTTCCTAAAAGCCAACAGATGCGATTCTTGTTTCAGCCTTCTTGGAAGAGAATTCCATAAGTTGGTCGCGCCAACCAGGAAACTTCTTCCCCCCCAGGAGCATTTCTTGATCCTGGGGACATTCAGATCATGGCCGAAGGATGAACGGAGACGACGGACTGGAACATATGTTATCAGAGTCCGTTTTAGAAAGCCGGGTCCTGTGTCCTGTATGGCCTTAAAGACAATGCATAGAGCGTTAAACTCAATTCGTCTCTTTACTGGCAGCCAATGAAGATCTTTAAGCATCCTTGAAACAGATTTGTGTCTTGGGATGTTCAACAAGAGCCGAGCCGCAGCGTTCTGCACTACCTGTAGTTTAGACAGGCATTTTTTCCGGAGATTGGTAAAGAGCCCATTACAATAATCAGCTCTTGACAGAACAAGAGCTGAGACCACTAATTTGCGTAGCTCGGCAGGAATGAATGGGAGGATCTTTCTCAGAAGCTTTAACGTGTGGAAGGAGAGGGAGGTGACCTGATTGACATGACATTCAAATGAGAGTTTAGAGTCGAAGATAACTCCCAAGTTCTTTACCATGGTCACTGGTGTTGGTAAAGGACCAAGCTCCTGGGGCCAAAGATCAGGAGACCGAAAATTTGTGTGGGCACCAAAAAGTAAGACCTCCGTCTTATTAGAGTTAAGTTTTAAACAATTAGCGGCCATCCAGTCCCCAACCTGATGAAGGCAGGTATGAAACTGTGCCATAGTGTCAGTGGGTGTAACCCCTGACACTGAGACAATGATCTGCGTGTCATCGGCATAAGATATAGCCGAGAAACCCAGGGACCTGATCAACCTCGCCAGTGGTGCAACATAAATATTAAAAAGGGTCGGGCTCAAAGATGATCCCTGTGGCACCCCGCATGGCAATGTAAAATTGGGTGATTTATAATCATCTAGGGCCACAAATTGTTCCCTGCCCGACAGGAAAGATTCAAGTAAAATGAGTGCCTTCCCTTTAACAACGATCCTCCTCAGAACTTCCCATGGGAACAGTCCAGGCCGAACTGCCAAGCTAGGTCCTCCCTGGACTGGAAACAAGTATTCTGGGACTGGTGTCGGGGTATCACCTCTAATCAGCCAGGCTAGCTTGATGCCAGTCGTGCAGAGAGAAAACGACCCATGTCTAGGCATACCCTTAGCCACTTAGGGCGCACATAGCAACTTCACAAAATAACATGATGGACAGAGTGTTGAAACGTTTCAAACACTCACCTCCAGCCACAGATCTGGGTTTTATCCATTGTTATTTTCCCTGGTATGTATCCCCAGTTTGGACCCTGCCATATGCAAATCAGTCTTGACCCTGCTACCCATGGGAACAGTCCAGTCCGAACTGCCAAGCTAGCTCCTCCCTGGACTGGAAACAAGTATTCTGGGACTGGTTTCGGGGTATCACCCCTCATCAGCCAGGCTAGCTTGATTCCAGTCGTGCAGAGAGCAAACGAACCTTGACTAGGCATATCCTTAGCCACTTAGGGCGCACATAGCAACTTCATAAAATAAAATGATGGACAGTGTTGAAACTTTTCAAACACTCACCCCCAGTCAGACATCTGGGTTTTATCAACTGTTATTTTTCTTGCCACATCACCCCAGTTTACCCCAGCCCGAAGTGCCAAGCTAGGTCCTCCCTGGACTGTAAACAAGCATCCTGGTACCTATTTCGGGGTATCATCCCTCATCAGCCAGGCTAGCTTGCATCCAGTGGCGCAGCAAGCAATGTACCGATGTCTAGGCATACTCTTAGCCACTGAGGGCGCACATAGCATCTTCTCAAAATAACATGATGGACAGAGTGTTGAAACGTTTCAAACACTCACCTCCAGTCACAGATCTGGGTTTAACCCATCGTTATTTTCCCTGGTACGTCACCCCAGTTTGCACCCAGCCATATGTAAATCAGTCTTGACCCTGCTCCCCATAGGAAAAGTCCAGCCCGAACTGCCAAGCTAGGTCCTCCCTGGACTGAAAACAAGTATTCTGGGACTGGTTTTGGGGTATCACCTCTAATCAGCCAGGCTAGCTTGATTCCAGTCGTGCAGAGAGCAAACAAACCTTGTCTAGGCATATCCTTAGCCACTTTGGACGCGCATAGCAAAATCACAAACAAAAAACTAAAGGACTGAGTGTTGAAACTTTTCAAACACTAACCTCCAGTCAAAGATCTGGGTTTAATCCATCTTTTTTTTCTGCCACGTCACCCCAGTTCTGGACCCAGCCATATGTACAACAGTCTTGACCCTGCTCCCCATGGGAACAGTCCAGCCCGAACTGCCAAGCTAGGTCCTCCCTGGACTGGAAACAAGTATTCTGGGACTGGTTTCAGGGTATCATCCCTCATCAGCCAGGCTAGCTTGAATCCAGTGGTGCAGCGAGCAAGGTACCCACGTCTAGGCATACCCTTATCCACATAGGGAGCACATAGCAACTTCACACAAAAAAATGATGGACAGTGTTGAAACTTTTCAAACACTCACCCCCAGTCAGAAACCCTGGCTTAATCCCTCGATATTTTCCTTGCTACGTCTCCCCAATTTGGACTCAGCCATATGCAAATCAGTCTTCACCCTACTGCCCATGGGAACAGTCCAGCCGAACTGCCAAGCTAGGTCCTCCCTGGACTGGAAATAAGCATCATGAGACTGGTTTTGGGGTATCACCTCTAATCAGCCAGCCTAACTTGATTTGAGTCACGCAGAGAGCAAACAACCCTTGTCTAGGCATACCCTTAGCCACTTTGGATGCGCATAGCAACATCACTAACAAAAAACTGAAGGACGGAGTGTTGAAACTTTTCAAACACTCACCTCGAGTCAAAGACCTGGGTTTAATCCATCTTTATTTTGCTCGCCACATCACCCCAGTTCTGGACCCAGCCATATGCAAATCAGTCTTCACCCTACTGCCCATGGGAACAGTC
This sequence comes from Calotriton arnoldi, assembly GCA_963921515.1. Taxonomy (NCBI): domain Eukaryota; kingdom Metazoa; phylum Chordata; class Amphibia; order Caudata; family Salamandridae; genus Calotriton; species Calotriton arnoldi. The sequence continues at coordinate 169,695 of CAWUFW010010237.1, read as the reverse complement.
CAGCCGAACTGCCAAGCTAGGTCCTCCCTGGACTGTAAATAAGCATCATGAGACTGGTTTTGGGGTATCACCTCTAATCAGCCAGCCTAACTTGATTTGAGTCACGCAGAGAGCAAACAACCCTTGTCTAGGCATACCCTTAGCCACTTTGGATGCGCATAGCAACATCACTAACAAAAAACTGAAGGACCGAGTGTTGAAACTTTTCAAACACTCACCTCCAGTCACAGATCTGGGTTTAATGCATCGTTTTTTCCCTGGTACGTCACCCCAGTTTGCACCCAGCCATATGCAAATCAGTCTTGACCCTGCTCCCCATGGGAACAGTCCAGCCCGAACTGCCAAGCTAGGTCCTCCTTGGACTGGAAACAAGAATTCTGGGACTGGTTTTGGGGTATCACCCCTCATCAGCCAGGCAAACTTGAATCCAGTGGTGCAGCAAGCAAGGGACCCACGTCTAGGCATACCCTTATCCACTCAGACCGCACATAGCAACTTCATAAAATAAAATGATGGGCAGTGTTGAAGCTTTTCAAACACTCACCCCCAGTCAGAGATCTGGGTTTTATCCACTGTTATTTTTCTCGCCACATCATCCCAGTTTACCCCAGCCCGAAGTGCCAAGCCAGGTCCTCCATGGACTGTAAACAAGCATCCTGGGACCTATTTCGGGGTATCATCCCACATCAGCCAGGCTAGCTTACATCCAATGGCGCAGCTAGCAAGGGACCCATGTCTAGGCATACCATTAGCCACTTAGGGTGCACATAGCAACATCAGGAAATAAAATGATGGACAATGGGTTGAAACTTTTCAAACAGTAACCCCCAGTCAGAAAACCTGGCTTAATCCATCGATATTTTGCTTGCTATGTCATCCCAGTTTGGACTCAGCCATATGCAAATCAGTCTTCATCCTACTCCCCATGAGAACAGTCCAGCCGAATTGCCAAGCTAGGTCCTCCCTGGACTGGAAATAGGCACGATGAGACTGGTTTTGGGGTATCAGATCTAATCAGATAGGCTAGCTTGATTCCAGTCGTGCAGAGAGGAAACAACCCTTGTCTAGGTATACCCTTAGCCACTTTGGATGCGCATAGCAAAAAAACTAAAGGACGGAGTGTTGAAACTTTTCAAACACTAACCTCCAGTCAAAGATCTGGGTTTAAGCCATCTTTTTTTATCTGCCACGTCACCCCAGTTCTGAACCCAGCCATATGTACAACAGTCTTGACCCTACTCCCCATGGGAACAGTCCAGCCCGAACTGCCAAGCTAGGTCCTCCCTGGACTGGAAACAAGTATTCTGGGACTGGTTTCAGGGTATCACCCCTCATAAGCCAGGCTAGGTTGAATCCAGTGGTGCAGCGAGCAAGGGACCCATGTCTAGGCATACCCTTATCCACTTAGGGCGCACATAGCAACTTCACAAAATAACATGATGGACAGAGTGTTGAAACGTTTCAAACACTCACCTCCAGCCACACATCTGGGTTTTATCCATCGTTATTTTCCCTGGTATGTCTCCCCAGTTTGGACCCTGCCATATGCAAATCAGTGTTGACCCTGCTACCCATGGGAACAGTCCAGTACGAACTGCCAAGCTAGCTCCTCCCTGGACTGGAAACAAGTATTCTGGGACTGGTTTCGGGGTATCACCCCTCATCAGCCAGGCTAGCTTGAATCCAGTAGTGCAGCGAGCAAGGGGCCAACATCTAGGCATACCCTTATCCACATAGGGCGCACATAGCAACTTCACAAAATAAAATGATGGACAGTGTTGATACTTTTCAAACACTCACCCCCAGTCAGAGATCTGGGTTTTATACACTGTTATTTTTCCTACCACATCACCCCAGTTTACCCCAGCCCGAAGTGCCAATCCAGGTCCTCACTGGACTGGAAACAAGCATCCTGGGACCTATTTCGGGGTATCATCCCTCATCAGCCAGGCTAGCTTGCATCCAGTGGTGCAGCGAGCAAGGGACCCAAGTCTAGGCATACCCTTAGCCACTTAGGGTGCACATAGCAACATCAGGAAATAAACTGATGGGCGAAGTGTTGAAACTTTTCAAACACTAACCCCCGTCAGAAATCCTGGCTAAATCCATTGATATTTTGCTTGCTACGTCACCTCAGTTCTGGACCCAGCCATATGTACATCAGTCTTGACCCTGCTCCCCATGGGAACAGTCCAGCCCGAACTGCCAAGATAGGTCCTCCCTGGACTGGAAACAAGTATTCTGGGACTGGTTTCAGGGTATCACCCCTCATCAGCCAGGGTAGCTTGAATCCAGTGGTGCAGGAAGCAAGGGACCCATGTCTAGGCATACCCTTATCCACTTAGGGCGCACATAGCAACTTCATAAAATAAAATGATGGACAGTGTTGAAACTTTTCAAACACTCACCCCCAGTCAGACATCTGGGTTTTATCCACTGTTATTTTTCTTGCCACATCACCCCAGTTTACCCCAGCCCGAAGTGCCAAGCTAGGTCCTCCCTGGACTGTAAACAAGCATCCTGGGACCTATTTCGGGGTATCATCCCTCATCAGCCAGGCTAGCTTGCATCCAGTGGCGCAGCAAGCAATGTACCGATGTCTAGGCAGACTCTTAGCCACTGAGGGCGCACATAGCAACTTCTCAAAATAACATGATGGACAGAGTGTTGAAACGTTTCAAACACTCACCTCCAGTCACAGATCTGGGTTTAACCCATCGTTATTTTCCCTGGTACGTCACCCCAATTTGCACCCAGCCATATGCAAATCAGTCTACACCCTGCTCCCCATGGGAACAGTCCACCCGAACTGCCAAGCTAGGTCCTCCCTGGACTGGAAACAAGTATTCTGGGACTGGTTTTGGGGTATCACCTCTAATCAGCCAGGCTAGCTTGATTCCAGTCGTGCAGAGAGAAAAAGACCCTTGTCTAGGCATACCCTTAGCCACTTTGGATGCGCATAGCAACATCACTAAAAAAAAACTGAAGGACAGAGTGTTGAAACTAGGCCTGGGCAGTAAATTCCGTTCCGCTCTCAGAATTTGCGAAATTTTGGCAATTTCGCGTTCCGCGGAGAACGCAGACTTGCCGAAAATTCCGCGATCCGCGGCGTAGCGGAATTTTTTCCTTCTTCGCGCTTTCAAAATGCGTGTTTGCGCGCGCGGTAGTGACTTACCGGGATCCCTGCGTTCGACAACAAGTTTTCCTATCCGTTCGCGCTATCCCGCGAGAGTGTGCGATTGCGAACACGTCATTCGGACGCGCCATCGGACGTCTGCGTTCGCGAACAGGAAACACACATCGCGAGCGGTCGGGACAAGTGAAACAAGATGGCCGAGCCAATTGGCGACAGCATGGGCAAGTTTGCGATATATTTCCCCGAGCATGCAAATAGCGTCCCCAAACAGGAAAATCGCATCGCGAACGGGCGGAACAAGCAATTCCGCAAGCTCGCGGAATTCTGCGTGCTCGCGGAGATTTGTTACCGTTTCGCGGAATTTTGCGTAACGCGACTACGCAAATTCCGCCCACCCTTAGTTGAAACTTTTCAAACACTAATTTCCAGTCAAAGATTTGGGTTTAATCCATCTTTTTTTCTGCTGCCACGTCACCCCAGTTCTGGACCTAGCCATATGTACAACAGACTTGACCCTGCTCCCCATGGGAACAGTCCAGCCTGAACTGCCAAGCTAGGTCCTCCCTGTACTGGAAACAAGTATTCTGGGACTGGTTTCAGGGTATCACCCCTCATCAGCCAGGCTAGGTTGAATCCAGTGGTGCAGCGAGCAAGGGGCCTACGTCTAGGCATACCCTTATCCATTTAGGGCGCACATAGCAACTTCACAAAATAACATGATGGACAGAGTGTTGAAACGTTTCAAACACTCACCTCCAGCCACAGGTCTGGGTTTTATCCATTGTTATTTTCCCTGGTATGTCTCCCCAGTTTGGACCCTGCCATATGCAAATCAGTCTTGACCCTGCTACCCATGGGAACAGTCCAGTCCGAACTGCCAAGCTAGCTCCTCCCTGGACTGGAAACAAGTATTCTGGGACTGGTTTCGGGGCATCACCCCTCATCAGCCAGGCTAGCTTGAATCCAGTAGTGCAGCGAGCAAGGGGCCAACATCTAGGCATACCCTTATCCACATAGGGCACACATAGCAACTTCACAAAATAAAATGATGGACAGTGTTGATACTTTTCAAACACTCACCCCCAGTCAGAGATCTGGGTTTTATACACTGTTATTTTTCCTGCCACATCACCCCAGTTTACCCCAGCCCGAAGTGCCAAGCCAAGTCCTCCCTGGACTGGAAACAAGCATCCTGGGACCTATTTTGGGGTATCATCCCTCATCAGCCAGGCTAGGTTGCATCCAGTGGCGCAGCGAGCAAGGGACCCAAGTCTAGGCATACCCTTAGCCACTTAGGGTGCACATAGCAACATCAGGAAATAAACTGATGGACGAAGTGTTGAAACTTTTCAAACACTCACCCACCGTCAGAAATCCTGGCTGAATCCATCGATATTTTGCTTGCTACGTCCCCCCAGTTCTGGACCCAGCCATATGTACATCAGTCTTGACCATGCTCCCCATGGGAACAGTCCAGCCTGAACTGCCAAGCTAGATCCTCCCTGGACTGGAAACAAGTATTCTGGGACTGGTTTCAGGGTATGACCCCTCATCAGCCAGGCTAGCTTGAATTCAGTGGTGCAGCAAAGCAAGGGACCCACGTCTAGGCATACCCTTATCCACTTAGTGTACACATAGCAACTTCACAAAATAACATGATGGGCAGAGTGTTGAAACGTGTCAAACACTCACCTCCAGTCACAGATCTGGGTTTAATCCATTGTTATTTTCCCTTGTACGTCACCCCAGTTTGGACCCAGCTATATGCAAATCAGTCTTGAACCTGCTCCCCTTTGGAACAGTCCAGCCCGAACTGCCAAGCTAGATCCTCCCTGGACTGGAAACAAGTATTCTGGGACTGGTTTCAGGGTATCACCCCTCATCAGCCAGGCTAGGTTGAATCCAGTGGTGCAGCGAGCAAGGGGCCCACGTCTAGGCATACACTTATCCACTTAGGGCGCACATAGCAACTTCACAAAATAACATGATGGACAGAGTGTTGAAATGTTTCAAACACTCACCTCCAGCCACAGATCTGGGTTTTATCCATTGTTATTTTCACTGGTATGTCTCCCCAGTTTGGACCCTGCCATATGCAAATCAGTCTTGACCCTGCTACCCATGGGAACAGTCCAGTCCGAACTGCCAAGCTAGCTCCTCCCTGGACTGGAAACAAGTATTCTGGGACTGGTTTCGGGGTATCACCCCTCATCAGCCAGGCTAGCTTGAATCCAGTAGTGCAGCGAGCAAGGGGCCAACATCTAGGCATACCCTTATCCACATAGGGCACACATAGCAACTTCACAAAATAAAATGATGGACAGTGTTGATACTTTTCAAACACTCAACCCCAGTCAGAGATCTGGGTTTTATACACTGTTATTTTTCCTGCCACATCACCCCAGTTTACCCCAGCCCGAAGGGCCAAGCGAGGTCCTCCCTGGACTGGAAACAAGCATCCTGGGACCTATTTCGGGGTATCATTCCTCATCAGCCAGGCTAGCTTGCATCCAGTGGCGCAGCGAGCAAGGTACCCATTTCTAGGCATACCCTTAGCCACTGAGGGCACACATAGCAACTTCTCAAAATGACATGATGGACAGAGTGTTGAAACATTTCAAACACTCACCTCCAGTCACAGATCTGGGTTTAACCCATCGTTATTTTCCCTGGTACGTCACCCCAGTTTGCACACGCCAATATGCAAATCAGTGTTGACCCTGCTCCCCATAGGAAAAGTCCAGCCCGAACTGACAAGCTAGGTCCTCCCTGGACTGGAAACAAGTATTCTGGGACTGGTTTTGGGGTATCACCTCTAATCAGCCAGGCTAGCTTGATTCCAGTCGTGCAGAGAGCAAACGAACCTTGACTAGGCATATCCTTAGCCACTTAGGGTACACATAGCAACTTCACAAAATAACATGATGGGCAGAGTGTTGAAACGTGTCAAACACTCACCTCCAGTCACAGATCTGGGTTTAATCCATTGTTATTTTCCCTGGTACGTCACCCCAGTTTGGACCCAGCTATATGCAAATCAGTCTTGACCCTGCTCCCCATGGGAACAGTCCAGCCCGAACTGCCAAGCTAGGTCCTCCCTGGACTGAAAACAAGTATTCTGGGACTGGTTTTGGGGTATCACCTCTAATCAGCCAGGCTAGCTTGATTCCAGTCGTGCAGAGAGCAAACGAACCTTGACTAGGCATATCCTTAGCCACTTTGGACGCGCATAGCAACATCACTAAAAAAAACTAAACGACGGAGTGTTGAAACTTTTCAAACACTAACCTCCAGTCAAAGATCTGGGTTTAATCCATCTTTTTTTTCTGCCACGTCACCCCAGTTCTGGACCCAGCCATATGTACAACAGTCTTGACCCTGCTCCCCATGCGAACAGTCCAGCCCGAACTGCCAAGCTAGGTCCTCCCTGGACTGGAAACAACTATTCTGGGACTGGTTTCAGGGTATCACCCCTCATCAGCCAGGCTAGCTTGAATCCAGTGGTGCAGCGAGCAAGGTACCCACGTCTAGGCATACCCTTATCCACTTAGGGCGCACATAGCAACTTCACAAAATAACATGATGGACAGAGTGTTGAAACGTTTCAAACACTCACCTCCAGCCACAGATCTGGGTTTTATCCATCGTTATTTTCCCTGGTATGTCTCCCCAGTTTGGACCCTGCCATATGCAAATCAGTCTTGACCCTGCTACCCATGGGAACAGTCCAGTACGAACTGCCAAGCTAGCTCCTCCCTGGACTGGAAACAAGTATTCTGGGACTGGTTTCGGGTATCACCCCTCATCAGCCAGGCTAGCTTGAATCCAGTAGTGCAGCGAGCAAGGGGCCAACATCTAGGCATACCCTTATCCACATAGGGCGCACATAGCAACTTCACAAAATAAAATGATGGACAGTGTTGATACTTTTCAAACACTCACCCCCAGTCAGAGATCTGGGTTTTATACACTGTTATTTTTCCTACCACATCACCCCAGTTTACCCCAGCCCGAAGTGCCAAGCCAGGTCCTCACTGGACTGGAAACAAGCATCCTGGGTCCTATTTCGGGGTATCATCCCTCATCAGCCAGGCTAGCTTGCATCCAGTGGCGCAGCGAGCAAGGTACCCAAGTCTAGGCATACCCTTAGCCACTTAGGGTGCACATAGCAACATCAGGAAATAAACTTATGGACGAAGTGTTGAAACTTTTCAAACACTCACCCCCGTCAGAAATCCTGGCTAAATCCATTGATATTTTGCTTGCTACGTCACCCCAGTTCTGCACCCAGCCATATGTACATCAGTCTTGACCCTGCTCCCCATGGGAACAGTCCAGCCCGAACTGCCAAGATAGTTCCTCCCTTGACTGTAAACAAGTATTCTGGGACTGGTTTCAGGGTATCACCCCTCATCAGCCAGGCTAGCTTGAATCCAGTGGTGCAGGAAGCAAGAGACCCATGTCTAGGCATACCCTTATCCACTTAGGGCGCACATAGCAACTTCATAAAATAAAATGATGGACAGTGTTGAAACTTTTCAAACACTCACCCCCAGTCAGACATCTGGGTTTTATCCACTGTTATTTTTCTTGCCACATCACCCCAGTTTACCCCAGCCCGAAGTGCCAAGCTAGGTCCTCCCTGGACTGTAAACAAGCATCCTGGGACCTATTTCGGGGTATCATCCCTCATCAGCCAGGCTAGCTTGCATCCAGTGGCGCAGCAAGCAATGTACCGATGTCTAGGCATACTCTTAGCCACTGAGGGCGCACATAGCAACTTCTCAAAATAACATGAGGGACAGAGTGTTGAAACGTTTCAAACACTCACCTCCAGTCACAGATCTGGGTTTAACCCATCGTTATTTTCCCTGGTACGTCACCCCAGTTTGCACCCAGCCATATGCAAATCAGTCTACACCCTGCTCCCCATGGGAACAGTCCACCCGAACTGCCAAGCTAGGTCCTCCCTGGACTGGAAACAAGTATTCTGGGACTGGTTTTGGGGTATCACCTCTAATCAGCCAGGCTAGCTTGATTCCAGTCGTGCAGAGAGAAAAAGACCCTTGTCTAGGCATACCCTTAGCCACTTTGGATGCGCATAGCAACATCACTTAAAAAAAAACTGAAGGACGGAGTGTTGAAACTAGGCCTGGGCAGTAAACGGAATTTGTGAAATTTTTGCAATTCCGCGTTCTGCGGAGAACGCAGTCTTGCCGAAAATTCCGCGATCCGCGGCGTAGCGGCATTTTTTCCTTCTTCGCGCTTTCAAAATGCATGTTTGCGCGCGCGGTAGTGACTTACCGGGATCACTGCGTTAGCCAACGAGTTTTCCTATCCGTTCGCGCTATCCCGCGAGAGTGTGCAATCGCGAACACGTCATTCGGACGCGCCATCGGACATCTGCGTTCGCGAACAGGAAACACACATCGCGAGCGGTCGGGACAAGTGAAACAAGATGGCCGCGCCAATTGGCGACCGCATGGGCAAGTTCGTGATATATTTCCCCCCGAGCACGCAAATAGCGTCCCCAAACAGGAAAAACGCATCGCGAACGGGCGGAACAAGCAATTCCGCATGCTCGCGGAATTCTGCGTGCTCGCGGAGATTTGTTACCGTTTCGCGGAATTTTGCGTAACGCGACTACGCAAATTCCGCCCACTCTTAGTTGAAACTTTACAAACACTAATTTCCAGTCAAAGATTTGGGTTTAATCAATCTTTTTTTCTGCTGCCACGTCACCCCAGTTCTGGACCTAGCCATATTTACAACAGACTTGACCCTGCTCCCCATGGGAACAGTCCAGCCCGAACTGCCAAGCTAGGTCCTCGCTGGACTGGAAACAAGTATTCTGGGACTGGTTTCAGGGTATCACCCCTCATCAGCCAGGCTAGGTTGAATCCAGTGGTGCAGCGAGCAAGGGGCCCACGTCTAGGCATACCCTTATCCACTTAGGGCACACATAGCAACTTCACAAAATAACATGATGGACAGAGTGTTGAAACGTTTCAAACACTCACCTCCAGCCACAGATCTGGGTTTTATCCATTGTTATTTTCCCTGGTATGTCTCCCCAGTTTGGACCCTGCCATATGGAAATCAGTCTTGACCCTGCTACCCATGGGAACAGTCCAGTCCGAACTGCCAAGCTAGCTCCTCCCTGGACTGGAAACAAGTATTCTGGGACTGGTTTCGGGGCATCACCCCTCATCAGCCAGGCTAGCTTGAATCCAGTAGTGCAGCGAGCAAGGGGCCAACATCTAGGCATACCCTTATCCACATGGGGCACACATAGCAACTTCACAAAATAAAATGACGGACAGTGTTGATACTTTTCAAACACTCACCCCCAGTCAGAGATCTGGGTTTTATACACTGTTATTTTTCCTGCCACATCACCCCAGTTTACCCCAGCCCGAAGTGCCAAGCCAAGTCCTCCCTGGACTGGAAACAAGCATCCTTGGACCTATTTTGGGGTATCATCCCTCATCAGCCAGGCTAGGTTGCATCCAGTGGCGCAGCGAGCAAGGGACCCAAGTCTAGGCATACACTTAGCCACTTAGGGTGCACATAGCAACATCAGGAAATAAACTGATGGACGAAGTGTTGAAACTTTTCAAACACTCACCCCCCGTCAGAAATCCTGGCTGAATCCATCGATATTTTGCTTGCTACGTCCCCCCAGTTCTGGACCCAGCCATATGTACATCAGTCTTGACCATGCTCCCCATGGGAACAGTCAAGCCTGAACTGCCAAGCTAGGTCCTCCCTGGACTGGAAACAAGTATTCTGGGACTGGTTTCAGGGTATCACCCCTCATCAGCCAGGCTTGCTTGAATCCAGTGGTGCAGCAAGCAAGGGACCCACGTCTAGGCATACCCTTATCCACTTAGGGTACACATAGCAACTTCACAAAATAACATGATGGGCAGAGTGTTGAAACGTGTCAAACACTCACCTCCAGTCACAGATCTGGGTTTAATCCATTGTTATTTTCCTGGTACGTCACCCCAGTTTGGACCCAGCTATATGCAAATCAGTCTTGACCCTGCTCCCCATGGGAACAGTCCAGCCCGAACTGCCAAGCTAGGTCCTCCCTGGACTGGAAACAAGTATTCTGGGACTGGTTTCAGGGTATCACCCCTCATCAGCCAGGCTAGGTTGAATCCAGTGGTGCAGCGAGCAAGTGGCCCACGTCTAGACATACCCTTATCCACTTAGGGCGCACATAGCAATTTCACAAAATAACATGATGGACAGAGTGTTGAAACGTTTCAAACACTCACCTCCAGCCACAGATCTGGGTTTTATCCATTGTTATTTTCCCTGGTATGTCTCCCCAGTTTGGACCCTGCCATATGCAAATCAGTCTTGACCCTGCTACCCATGGGAACAGTCCAGTCCGAACTGCCAAGCTAGCTCCTCCCTGGACTGGAAACAAGTATTCTGGGACTGGTTTCGCGGTATCACCCCTCATCAGCCAGGCTAGCTTGAATCCAGTAGTGCAGCGAGCAAGGGGCCAACATCTAGGCATACCCTTATCCACATAGGGCACACATAGCAACTTCACAAAATAAAATGATGGACAGTGTTGATACTTTTCAAACACTCACCCCCAGTCAGAGATCTGGGTTTTATACACTGTTATTTTTCCTGCCACATCACCCCAGTTTACCCCAGCCCGAAGTGCCAAGCGAGGTCCTCCCTGGACTGGAAACAAGCATCCTGGGACCTATTTCGGGGTATCACCTCTAATCAGCCAGGCTAGCTTGATTCCAGTCGTGCAGAGAGCAAACGAACCTTGACTAGGCATATCCTTAGCCACTTTGGACGCGCATAGCAACATCACTAAAAAAAACTAAAGGACAGAGTGTTGAAACTTTTCAAACACTAACCTCCAGTCAAAGATCTGGGTTTAATCCATCTTTTTTTCTGCCACGTCACCCCAGTTCTGGACCCAGCCATATGTACAACAGTCTTGACCCTGCTCCCCATGGGAACAGTCCAGCCCGAACTGCCAAGCTAGGTGCTCCCTGGACTGGAAACAACTATTCTGGGACTGGTTTCAGGGTATCACCCCTCATCAGACAGGCTAGCTTGAATCCAGTGGTGCAGCGAGCAAGGTACCCACGTCTAGGCATACCCTTATCCACTTCGGGCGCACATAGCAACTTCACAAAATAACATGATGGACAGAGTGTTGAAACGTTTCAAACACTCACCTCCAGCCACAGATCTGGGTTTTATCCATCGTTATTTTCCCTGGTATGTCTCCCCAGTTTGGACCCTGCCATATGCAAATCAGTCTTGACCCTGCTACCCATGGGAACAGTCCAGTACGAACTGCCAAGCTAGCTCCTCCCTGGACTGGAAACAAGTATTCTGGGACTGGTTTCGGGGTATCACCCCTCATCAGCCAGGCTAGCTTGAATCCAGTAGTGCAGCGAGCAAGGGGCCAACATCTAGGCATACCCTTATCCACATAGGGCGCACATAGCAACTTCACAAAATAAAATGATGGACAGTGTTGATACTTTTCAAACACTCACCCCCAGTCAGAGATCTGGGTTTTATACACTGTTATTTTTCCTACCACATCACCCCAGTTTACCCCAGCCCGAAGTGCCAAGCCAGGTCCTCACTGGACTGGAAACAAGCATCCTGGGACCTATTTCAGGGTATCATCCCTCATCAGCCAGGCTAGCTTGCATCCAGTGGCGCAGCGAGCAAGGGACCCAAGTCTAGGCATACCCTTAGCCACTTAGGGTGCACATAGCAACATCAGGAAATAAACTGATGGACGAAGTGTTGAAACTTTTCAAACACTCACCCCCGTCAGAAATCCTGGCTAAATCCATTGATATTTTGCTTGTACGTCACCCCAGTTCTGGACCCAGCCATATGTACATCAGTCTTGACCCTGCTCCCCATGGGAAAAGTCCAGCCCGAACTGCCAAGATAGGTCCTCCCTGGACTGGAAACAAGTATTCTGGGACTGGTTTCAGGGTATCACCCCTCATCAGCCAGGCTAGCTTGAATCCAGTGGTGCAGCAAGCAAGGGACCCACGTCTAGGCATACCCTTATCCACTTAGGGTACACATAGCAACTTCACAAAATAACATGATGGGCAGAGTGTTGAAACGTGTCAAACACTCACCTCCAGTCACAGATCTGGGTTTAATCCATTGTTATTTTCCCTGGTACGTCACCCCAGTTTGGACCCAGCCATATGCAAATCAGTCTTGACCCTGCTCCCCATGGGAACAGTCCAGCCCGAACTGCCAAGCTAGGTCCTCCCTGGACTGGAAACAAGTATTCTGGGACTGGTTTCGGGGTATCACCCCTCATCAGCCAGGCTAGCTTGAATCCAGTGGTGCAGCCAGCAAGGGACCTACGTCTAGGCATACCCTTATCCACTTAGGGCGCACATAGCAACTTCACAAAATAACATGATGGACAGAGTGTTGAAACGTTTCAAACACTCACCTCCAGCCACAGATCTGGGTTTTATCCATTGTTATTTTCCCTGGTATGTCTCCCCAGTTTGGACCCTGCCATATGCAAATCAGTCTTGACCCTGCTACCCATGGGAACAGTCCAGTCCGAACTGCCAAGCTAGCTCCTCCCTGGACTGGAAACAAGTATTCTGGGACTGGTTTCGGGGTATCACCCCTCATCAGCCAGGCTAGCTTGAATCCAGTAGTGCAGCGAGCAAGGGGCCAACATCTAGGCATACCCTTGTCCACATAGGGCACACATAGCAACTTCACAAAATAAAATGATGGACAGTGTTGATACTATTCAAACACTCACCCCCAGTCAGAGATCTGGGTTTTATACACTGTTATTTTTCCTGCCACATCACCCCAGTTTACCCCAGCCCGAAGTGCCAAGCGAGGTCCTCCCTGGACTGGAAACAAGCATCCTGGGACCTATTTCGGGGTATCATCCCTCATCAGCCAGGCTAGCTTGCCTCCAGTGGCGCAGCGAGCAAGGGACCCAAGTCTAGGCACACCCTTAGCCACTTAGGGTGCACATAGCAACATCAGGAAATAAACTGATGGACGAAGTGTTGAAACTTTTCAAACACTCACCCCCGTCAGAAATCCTGCTAAATCCATTGATATTTTGCTTGCTACGTCACCCCAGTTCTGGACCCAGCCATATGTACATCAGTCTTGACCCTGCTCCCCATGGGAAAAGTCCAGCCCGAACTGCCAAGATAGGTCCTCCCTGGACTGGAAACAAGTATTCTGGGACTGGTTTCAGGGTATCACCCCTCATCAGCAGGCTAGCTTGAATCCAGTGGTGCAGCAAGCAAGGGACCCACGTCTAGGCATACCCTTATCCACTTAGGGTACACATAGCAACTTCACAAAATAACATGATGGGCAGAGTGTTCAAACGTGTCAAACACTCACCTCCTGTCACAGATCTGGGTTTAATCCATTGTTATTTTCCCTGGTACGTCACCCCAGTTTGGACCCAGCTATATGCAAATCAGTCTTGACCCTGCTCCCCATGGGAACAGTCCAGCCCGAACTGCCAAGCTAGGTCCTCCCTGGACTGGAAACAAGTATTCTGGGACTGGTTTCAGGGTATCACACCTCATCAGCCAGGCTAGGTTGAATCCAGTGGTGCAGCGAGCAAGGGGCCCACGTCTAGGCATACCCTTATCCACTTAGGGCGCACATAGCAACTTCACAAAATAACATGATGGACAGAGTGTTGAAACGTTTCAAACACTCACCTCCAGCCACAGATCTGGGTTTTATCCATTGTTATTTTCCCTGGTATGTCCCCCAGTTTGGACCCTGCCATATGCAAATCAGTCTTGACCCTGCTACCCATGGGAACAGTCCAGTCCGAACTGCCAAGCTAGCTCCTCCCTGGACTGGAAACAAGAATTCTGGGACTGGTTTTGGGGCATCACCCCTCATCAGCCAGGCTAGCTTGAATCCAGTAGTGCAGCGAGCAAGGGGCCAACATCTAGGCATACCCTTATCCACATAGGGCACACATAGCAACTTCACAAAATAAAATGATGGACAGTGTTGATACTTTTCAAACACTCACCCCCAGTGAGAGATCTGGGTTTTATACACTGTTATTTTTCCTGCCACATCACCCCAGTTTACCCCAGCCCGAAGTGCCAAGCGAGGTCCTCCCTGGACTGGAAACAAGCATCCTGGGACCTATTTCGGGGTATCATTCCTCATCAGCCAGGCTAGCTTGCATCCAGTGGCGCAGCGAGCAAGGTACCCATGTCTAGGCATACCCTTAGCCACTGAGGGCACACATAGCAACTTCTCAAAATAACATGATGGACAGAGTGTTGAAACATTTCAAACACTCACCTCCAGTCACAGATCTGCTTTTAACCCATCGTTATTTTCCCTGGTACGTCACCCCAGTTTGCACACGCCCATATGCAAATCAGTGTTGACCCTGCTCCCCATAGGAAAAGTCCAGCCCGAACTGACAAGCTAGGTCCTCCCTGGACTGAAAACAAGTATTCTGGGACTTGTTTTGGGGTATCACCTCTAATCAGCCAGGCTAGCTTGATTCCAGTCGTGCAGAGAGTGCCAAGCGAGGTCCTCCCTGGACTAGAAACAAGCATCCTGGGACCTATTTCGGGGTATCATTCCTCATCAGCCAGGCTAGCTTGCATCCAGTGGCGCAGCGAGCAAGGGACCCAAGTCTAGGCATACCCTTAGCCACTTAGGGTGCACATAGCAACATCAGGAAATAAACTGATGGACGAAGTGTTGAAACTTTTCAAACACTCACCCCGTCAGAAATCCTGACTAAATCCATTGATATTTTGCTTGCTAGGTCACCCCAGTTCTGGACCCAGCCATATGTACATCAGTCTTGACCCTGCTCCCCATGGGAACAGTCCAGCCCGAACTGCCAAGATAGGTCCTCCCTGGACTGGAAACAAGTATTCTGGTACTGGTTTCAGGGTATCACCCCTCATCAGCCAGGCTAGCTTGAATCCAGTGGTGCAGGAAGCAAGGGACCCATGTCTAGGCATACCCTTATCCACTTAGGGCGCACATAGCAACTTCATAAAATAAATTGATGGACAGTGTTGAAACTTTTCAAACACTCACCCCCAGTCAGACATCTGGGTTTTATCCACTGTTATTTTTCTTGCCACATCACCCCAGTTTACCCCAGCCCGAAGTGCCAAGCTAGGTCCTCCCTGGACTGTAAACAAGCATCCTGGGACCTATTTCGGGGTATCATCCCTCATCAGCCAGGCTAGCTTGCATCCAGTGGCGCAGCAAGCAATGTACCGATGTCCAGGCATACTCTTAGCCACTGAGGGCGCACATAGCAACTTCTCAAAATAACATGATGGACAGAGTGTTGAAACGTTTCAAACACTCACCTCCAGTCACAGATCTGGGTTTAACCCATCGTTATTTTCCCTGGTACGTCACCCCAGTTTGCACCCAGCCATATGCAAATCAGTCTACACCCTGCTCCCCATCGGAACAGTCCACCCGAACTGCCAAGCTAGGTCCTCCCTGGACTGGAAACAAGTATTCTGGGACTGGTTTTGGGGTATCACCTCTAATCAGCCAGGCTAGCTTGATTCCAGTCGTGCAGAGAGAAAAAGACCCTTGTCTAGGCATACCCTTAGCCACTTTGGATGCGCATAGCAACATCACTTAAAAAAAAACTGAAGGACGGAGTGTTGAAACTAGGCCTGGGCAGTAAATTCCGTTCCGCTCGCGGAATTTGTGAAATTTTGGCAATTCCGCGTTCTGCGGAGAACGCAGACTTGCCGAAAATTCCGCGATCCGCGGCGTAGCGGAATTTTTTCCTTCTTCGCGCTTTCAAAATGCGTGTTCGCGCGCGCGGTAGTGACTTACCGGGATCCCTGCGTTAGCCAACGAGTTTTCCTATCCGTTCGCGCTATCCCGCGAGAGTGTGCGATCGCGAACACGTCATTCTGATGCGCCATCGGACATCTGCGTTCGTGAACAGGAAACACACATCGCGAGCGGGTGGGACAAGTGAAACAAGATGGCCGCGCCAATTGGCGACCGCATGGGCAAGTTCGCGATATATTTCCCCCGAGCACGCAAATAGCGTCCCCAAACAGGAAAAACGCATCGCGAACGGGCAGAACAAGCAATTCCGCATGCTCGCGGAATTCTGCGTGCTCGTGGAGATTTGTTACCGTTTCGCGGAATTTTGCGTAACGCGACTACGCAAATTCCGCCCACCCTTAGTTGAAACTTTTCAAACACTAATTTCCAGTCAAAGATTTGGGTTTAATCCATCTTTTTTTTTGCTGCCACGTCACCCCAGTTCTGGACCTAGCCATATGTACAACAGACTTGACCCTGCTCCCCATGTGAACAGTCCAGCCCGAAATGCCAAGCTAGGTCCTCCCTGGACTGGAAACAAATATTCTGGGACTGGTTTCAGGGTATCACCCCTCATCAGCCAGGCTAGGTTGAATCCAGTGGTGCAGCGAGCAAGGGGCCCACGTCTAGGCATACCCTTATCCACTTAGGGCGCACATAGCAACTTCATAAAATAAAATGATGGACAGTGTTGAAACTTTTCAAACACTCGCCCCCAGTCAGAGATCTGGGTTTTATCCACTGTTATTTTTCTTGCCACATCACCCCAGTTTACCCCAGCCCGAAGTGCCAAGCTAGGTCCTCCCTGGACTGTAAACAAGCATCCTGGGACCTATTTCGGGGTATCATCCCTCCTCAGCCATGCTAGCTTGCATCCAGTGGCGCAGCAAGCAATGTACCGATGTCTAGGCATACTCTTAGCCACTGAGGGCGCACATAGCAACTTCTCAAAATAACAAGATGGACAGAGTGTTGAAACGTTTCAAACACTCACCTCCAGTCACAGATCTGGGTTTAACCCATCGTTATTTTCCTGGTACGTCACCCCAGTTTGCACCCAGCCATATGCAAATCAGTCTACACCCTGCTCCCCATGGGAACAGTCCACCCGAACTGCCAAGCTAGGTCCTCCCTGGACTGGAAACAAGTATTCTGGGACTGGTTTTGGGGTATCACCCCTCATCAGCCAGGCAAGCTTGAATCCAGTGGTGCAGCGAGAAAGGGGCCGACATCTAGGCATACCCTTATCCACTTGAGGCGCATATAGCAACTTCACAAAATAAAATGATGGACAGTGTTCAAACTTTTCAAACACTCACCCCCAGTCAGAGATCTGGGTTTTATATACTGTTATTTATCTCGCCACATCACCCCAGTTTACTCCAGCCTGAAGTGCCAAGCGAGGTCCTCCCTGGACTGGAAACAAGCATCCTGGGACCTATTTCGGGGTATCATTCCTCATCAGCCAGGCTAGCTTGCATCCAGTGGCGCAGCGAGCAAAGTACCCATGTCTAGGCATACCCTTAGCCACTGAGGGCACACATAGCAACTTCTCAAAATAACATGATGGACAGAGTGTTGAAACATTTCAAACACTCACCTCCAGTCACAGATCTGGGTTTAACCCACCGTTATTTTCCCTGGTACGTCACCTCAGTTTGCACCCACCCATATGCAAATCAGTGTTGACCCTGCTCCCCATAGGAAAAGTCCAGCACGAACTGCCAAGCTAGGTCCTCCCTGGACTGGAAACAAGTATTCTGGGACTGGTTTCGGGGTATCAGATCTAATTAGATAGGCTAGCTTGATTCCAGTCGTGCAGAGAGGAAACAACCCTTGTCTAGGTATACCCTTAGGCACTTTGGATGCGCATAGCAACATCACTAAAAAAACTAAAGGACGGAGTGTTAAAACTTTTCAAACACTAACCTCCAGTCAAAGATCTGGGTTTGATCCATCTTTTTTTTTCTGCCACGTCACCCCATTTCTGGACCCAGCCATATGTACAAAAGTCTTGACCCTACTCCCCATGGGAACAGTCCAGCCCGAACTGCCAAGCTAGGTCCTTCCTGGAACTGGAAACAAGTATTCTGGGACTGGTTTCAGGGTATCACCCCTCATCAGCCAGGCTAGCTTGAATCCAGTGGTGCAGCCAGCAAGGGACCTACGTCTAGGCATACCCTTATCCACTTAGGGCGCACATAGCAACTTCACAAAATAACATGATGGACAGAGTGTTGAAACGTTTCAAACACTCACCTCCAGCCACAGATCTGGGTTTAATCCATCGTTATTTTCCCTGGTATGTTACACCAGTTTGGACCCCGCCATATGCAAATCAGTCTTGACCCTGCTCCCCATAGGAACAGTCCAGCACGAACTGCCAAGCTAGGTCCTCCCTGGACTGGAAACAAGAATTCTGGGACTGGTTTCGGGGTATCACCCCTCATCAGCCAGGCTAGCTTGAATCCAGTGGTGCAGAGAGCAAGGGACCCACGTCTAGGCATACCCTTATCCACTTGAGGCGCATATAGCAACTTCACAAAATAAAATGATGGACAGTGTTGAAACTTTTCAAACACTCACCCCCAGTCAGAGATCTGGGTTTTATACACTGTTATTTATCTCACCACATCACCCCAGTTTACTCCAGCCTGAAGTGCCAAGCGAGGTCCTCCCTGGACTGGAAACAAGCATCCTGGGACCTATTTCGGGGTATCATTCCTCATCTGCCAGGCTAGCTTGCATCCACTGGCGCAGCGAGCAAGTTACCCACGTCTAAGCATACCCTTAGCCACTGAGGGCACGCATAGCAACTTCTCAAAATAACATGATGGACAGAGTGTTGAAACATTTCAAACACTCACCTCCAGTCACAGATCTGGGTTTAACCCATCGTTATTTTCCCTGGTACGTCACCTCAGTTTGCACCCACCCATATGCAAATCAGTGTTGACCCTGCTCCCCACAGTCAAATACTATTGTGCCACATTGTTTGTTTTTGAAAATGAATACTAAATATCAATCTCTATGAATAATTTTTTGTCATTTATGTTGTTTTTAAATTGAGTGTAGATTGTATGAGATGTGTGATTGTAGACACGATTGGAATAGTATGATTGGATTTCCTTATTATTGAAATGATTACTAATAAAAGATATTTTGTACTTTTTGAAGATAAATAGTTTTGTTGGTTCTTTCTTCTAATTAATTCTGTTGGTTTTTTTATTGATCACTCAAATGGTTATTGTTCTGTATTATTATTGTTGCCTTAAATATTTACATTGACTCATGTAGCCCTGCCTTAAGGATCTTTTACCTCATTAGCAGGGGGCCTCTCTCTTTACATTAATTACCCCATAGGAAAAGTCCAGCCCGAACTGCCAAGCTAGGTCCTCCCTGGACTGGAAACAAGTATTCTGGGACTGGTTTCGGGGTATCAGATCTAATCAGATAGGCTAGCTTGATTCCAGTCGTGCAGAGAGGAAACAACCCTTGTCTAGGTATACCCTTAGCCACTTTGGATGCGCATAGCAACATCACTAAAAAAATTAAAGGACGGAGTGTTGAAACTTTTCAAACACTAACCTCCAGTCTAAGATCTGGGTTTAATCCATCTTTTTTTTCTGCCACGTCACCCCAGTTCTGGACCCAGCCATATGTACAACAGTCTTGACCCTACTCCCCATGGGAACAGTCCAGCCCGAACTGCCAAGCTACGTCCTCCCTGGACTGGAAACAAGTATTCTGGGACTGGTTTCAGGGTATCACCCCTCATCAGCCAGGCTAGGTTGAATCCAGTGGTGCAGCGAGCAAGGGACCCACGTCTAGGCATACCCTTATCCACTTAGGGCGCACATAGCAACTTCAAAAAATAACATGATGGACAGAGTGTTGAAAGGTTTCAAACACTCACCTCCAGCCACAGATCTGGGTTTAATCCATCGTTATTTTCCCTGGTATGTCACCCCAGTTTGGACGCAGCCATATGCAAATCAGTCTTGACCCTGCTCCCCATGGGAACAGTCCAGCTGAACTGCCAAGCTAGGTCCTCCCTGGACTGGAAACAAGAATTCTGGGACTGGTTTCGGGGTATCACCCCTCATCAGCCAGGCTAGCTTGAATCCAGTAGTGCAGCGAGCAAGGGGCCAACATCTAGGCATACCCTTATCCACATAGGGCGCACATAGCAACTTCACAAAATAAAATGATGGACAGTGTTGATACTTTTCAAACACTCACCCCCAGTTAGAGATATGGGTTTTATCCACTGTTATTTTTCTCGCCACATCATCCCAGTTTACCCCAGCCCGAAGTGCCAAGCCAGGTCCTCCACGGACTGTAAACAAGCATCCTGGGACCTATTTCGCGGTATCATCCCACATCAGCCAGGCTAGCTTGCATCCAATGGCGCAGCGAGCAAGGGACCCATGTCTAGGCATACCATTAGCCACTTAGTGTGCACATAGCAACATCAGGAAATAAAATGATGGACAAAGGGTTGAAACTTTTCAAATACTAACCCCCAGTCAGAAAACCTGGCTTAATCCATCGATATTTTGCTTGCTACTTCATCCCAGTTTGGACTCAGCCATATGCAAATCAGTCTTCATCCTGCTCCCCATGAGAACAGTCCAGCCGAACTGCCAAGCTAGGTCCTCCCTGGACTGGAAATAGGCACGATGAGACTGGTTTTGGGGTATCACCTCTAATCAGCCAGCCTAGCTTGATTGCAGTCATGCAGAGAGCAAACAACCCTTGTCTAGGCATACCCTTAGCCACTTTGGATGCGCATAGCAACATCACTAAAAAAAACTGAAGGACGGAGTGTTGAAACTTTTCAAACACTCACCTCCCCGTCAGACATCCTGGCTTAATCCATCAATATTTTGCTTGCTTTGTCACCCCAGTTTGGACTCAGCCATATGCAAATCAGTCTTCACCCTACTCCCCATGGGAACAGTCCAGCCGAACTGCCAAGCTAGGACCTCCCTGGACTGGAAATAGGCATCCTGAGACTGGTTTTGGGGTGTCACCTCTAATCAGCCAGGCTAGCTTGATTCCAGTCGCGCAGAGAGCAAACGATTTTTGTCTAGGCATACCCTTAGCCACTTTGGACTCACATAGCAACATTGTAAGAAAGTGGCTCTGTATATACTGTTCCCGAATAGGTACAGTGTGCACAGAGTCCACAGTCCCCAGAGGCTTGGCAGAGGCTAAAGTTAGATATAACCTTACTCTCTAAAGTGGTAGCTTGGTCGAGCAGTAAGGCAGTATCAGAGGACAGTGTGAAGCATTTGTTGTACACACTCAATCAGCAAATGAAGTCACACACTCAAGAACTGAACTCCAGGCCAATTGTTTTGTATATAAAAAAATATACTGTTGTTTTATTTTAGAACCAAGGAAGCTTGATGCAGGTAAGTATGTAAAATACTTTTCAATTACAGATTACTGTGATAGATACTTTTTCAAAGACAGTTGTACTTTGCACTTTTTAGTGTTTTACAGAAGCTGTAAAAGAATATAGCACAATTGCAGAAAACTCCATACATTGATTTCAATGGACTGTTTCAGGTAAAATGCATTTAAATTACTTTTGGATTACTTTTTATAACACAGTATTGGATCAGGGATTCAGCACTGGGGTAGGACCTGAAAACAGTTAAGTAAAATCGTTTTGGTTAAACGTATGATTTTTAAGCAATATTATACTGTTTTAAAAGTGAGCACTTAGAAATATTTTCCCACAGAATCACCAATGTTATCCTACGGAAGGAATTACAAGTTACAGGTAAAGTACGTTGCGATTATTTTTACAACTCAAGCAATGGATCATGGATTCATCACTGGGACCGTACCTGCAAACAGTTGGAAAAATCACTGGGATTAGTGATTCGTGCGATTTTTAAGGAATTTCCTTAGGTTTGAAAAGTGGACACTTAGAAACTTTTCCGGTAAAAAGGTCTCAATGTTATTCAATGGCGAAAAACAAAGTATCGGTTTTTAAGGAGTTAATCGGTCTTGTTCGGGTCAGTGCTGGAGCCTTTTCTCCAGCACTGGGGTCTCTCCTGGAATCAGGTGAGAATTTTCGAATTCGGACTTCGGTCGATTTTTAAGGAATATTTTGAAGATTCAAAATTGGGCACTTAGAAGAAATTCTGAGTATAGCCAGCCAATGTTACCCTATGGAGGAATTGTGAAAGGACGGTTTTAGGGTAAGTACTCGACTGGCGGGGTTGAGCTTCTGGGGTAAGACTCATGGGTCTCCCAGGGTCAGGTTGATGCTGTAGCTGCACTCTCAGCGACACTGGGGCGGCCGAGTGCAGAGGGCTTTTGGGCCGTCGGGCGCCCAATGCACCAAGACACTCAGCCTGCAAAGGCAGAGTGTGTGTGTCAGGGTACAGGGCCTCTAAGGGTGGCACAATAAGTGCTGCAGCCCTTAGAGGCCTTCTCTGGTCACAGTGCCCTGGGTACCTAGGGTACCATTTACCAGGGGCTGACATGTGGCCAGAGATGCCAATTGGGTTTAGGCTACAATGCAGTTTTAGGGAAGGAACACAGGCCCTGGGCACCTGATTGGCAGGAGCCCAGGGCACACTCAGTCAAAGTACATCAGCAATTCAGCAAAAAGTGGGGGCATACCATGCAAGAAAGATGGCACTTTCTCACAAACATCACTAAAAAAACTGAAGGACGGAGTGTTGAAACTTTTCAAACACTAAGCTCCAGTCCAAGACCTGGGTTTAATCCATCTTTTTTTTGCTGCCACGTCAACCCAGTTCTGGACCCAGCCATATGTACATCAGTCTTGACCCTGCTCCCCATAGGAACAGTCCAACCCGAACTGCCAAGCTAGGTCCTCCCTGGACTGGAAACAAGTGTTCTGGGACTGGTTTCAGGGTATCACCCCTCATCAGCCAGGCTAGCTTGAATCCAGTGGTGCAGCGAGCAAGGGACCCACATCTAGGCATACCCTTATCCACTTAGGGCGCACATAGCAACTACACAAAATAACATGATGGACAGAGTGTTGAAACGTTTCAAAGACTCACCTCCAGCCACAGATCTGGGTTTAATCCAGCGTTATTTTCCCTGGTATGTCACCCCAGTTTGGACCCCGCCATATTCAAATCAGTCTTGACCCTGCTCCCCATGGGAACAGTCCAGCCCGAACTGCCAAGCTAGGTCCTCCCTGGACTGGAAACAAGTATTCTGGGACTGGTTTCAGGGTATTACCCCTCATCAGCCAGGCAAGCTTGAATCCAGTGGTGCAGCGAGAAAGGGGCCGACATCTAGGCATACCCTTATCCACTTGAGGCGCATATAGCAACTTCACAAAATAAAATGATGGACAGTGTTCAAACTTTTCAAACACTCACCCCCAGTCAGAGATCTGGGTTTTATACACTGTTATTTATCTCGCCACATCACCCCAGTTTACTCCAGCCTGAAGTGCCAAGCGAGGTCCTCCCTGGACTGGAAACAAGCATCCTGGGACCTATTTCGGGGTATCATTCCTCATCAGCCAGGCTAGCTTGCATCCAGTGGCGCAGCGAGCAAAGTACCCATGTCTAGGCATACCCTTAGCCACTGAGGGCACACATAGCAACTTCTCAAAATAACATGATGGACAGAGTGTTGAAACATTTCAAACACTCACCTCCAGTCACAGATCTGGGTTTAACCCACCGTTATTTTCCCTGGTACGTCACCTCAGTTTGCACCCACCCATATGCAAATCAGTGTTGACCCTGCTCCCCATAGGAAAAGTCCAGCACGAACTGCCAAGCTAGGTCCTCCCTGGACTGGAAACAAGTATTCTGGGACTGGTTTCTGGGTATCAGATCTAATTAGATAGGCTAGCTTGATTCCAGTCGTGCAGAGAGAAACAACCCTTGTCTAGGTATACCCTTAGGCACTTTGGATGCGCATAGCAACATCACTAAAAAAACTAAAGGACGGAGTGTTAAAACTTTTCAAACACTAACCTCCAGTCAAAGATCTGGGTTTGATCCATCTTTTTTTTTCTGCCACGTCACCCCATTTCTGGACCCAGCTATATGTACAAAAGTCTTGACCCTACTCCCCATGGGAACAGTCCAGCCCGAACTGCCAAGCTAGGTCCTTCCTGGAACTGGAAACAAGTATTCTGGGACTGGTTTCAGGGTATCACCCCTCATCAGCCAGGCTAGCTTGAATCCAGTGGTGCATCGAGCAAAGGACCCACGTCTAGGCATACCCTTATCCACTTAGGGTGCACATAGCAACTTCACAAAATAACATGATGGACAGAGTGTTGAAACATTTCAAACACTCACCTCCAGTCACAGATCTGGGTTTAATCCATCGTTATTTTCCCTGGTATGTTACACCAGTTTGGACCCCGCCATATGCAAATCAGCCTTGACCCTGCTCCCCATAGGAATAGTCCAGCCCGAACTGCCAAGCTAGGTCCTCCCTGGACTGGAAACAAGAATTCTGGGACTGGATTCGGGGTATCACCCCTCATCAGCCAGGCTAGCTTGAATCCAGTGGTGCAGAGAGCAAGGGACCCACGTCTAGGCATACCCTTATCCACTTGAGGCGCATATAGCAACTTCACAAAATAAAATGATGGACAGTGTTGAAACTTTTCAAACACTCACCCCCAGTCAGAGATCTGGGTTTTATACACTGTTATTTATCTCACCACATCACCCCAGTTTACTCCAGCCTGAAGTGCCAAGCGAGGTCCTCCCTGGACTGGAAACAAGCATCCTGGGACCTATTTCGGGGTATCATTCCTCATCTGCCAGGCTAGCTTGCATCCACTGGCGCAGCAAGCAAGTTACCCATGTCTAAGCATACCCTTAGCCACTGAGGGCACGCATAGCAACTTCTCAAAATAACATGATGGACAGAGTGTTGAAACATTTCAAACACTCACCTCCAGTCACAGATCTGGGTTTAACCCATCGTTATTTTCCCTGGTACGTCACCTCAGTTTGCACCCACCCATATGCAAATCAGTGTTGACCCTGCTCCCCACAGTCAAATACTATTGTGCCACATTGTTTGTTTTCGAAAATGAATACTAAATATCAATCTCTATGAATAATTTGTTGTCATTTATGTTGTTTTTAAATTGAGTGTAGATTGTATGAGATGTGTGATTGTAGACACGATTGGAATAGTATGATTGGATTTCCTTATTATTGAAATGATTACTAATAAAAGATATTTTGTACTTTTTGAAGATAAATAGTTTCGTTGGTTCTTTCTTCTAATTAATTCTGTTGGTTTTTTTATTGATCACTCAAATGGTTATTGTTCTGTATTATTATTGTTGCCTTAAATATTTACATTGACTCATGTAGCCCTGCCTTAAGGAACTTTTACCTCATTAGCAGGGGGCCTCTCTCTTTACATTAATTACCCCATAGGAAAAGTCCAGCCCAAACTGCCAAGCTAGGTCCTCCCTGGACTGGAAACAAGTATTCTGGGACTGGTTTCGGGGTATCAGATCTAAACAGATAGGCTAGCTTGATTCCAGTCATGCAGAGAGGAAACAACCCTTGTCTAGGTATACCCTTAGCCACTTTGGATGCGCATAGCAACATCACTAAAAAAATTAAAGGACGGAGTGTTGAAACTTTTCAAACACTAACCTCCAGTCTAAGATCTGGGTTTAATCCATCTTTTTTTTCTGCCACGTCACCCCAGTTCTGGACCCAGCCAAATGTACAACAGTCTTGACCCTACTCCCCATGGGAACAGTCCAGCCCGAACTGCCAAGCTACGTCCTCCCTGGACTGGAAACAAGTATTCTGGGACTGGTTTCAGGGTATCACCCCTCATCAGCCAGGCTAGGTTGAATCCAGTGGTGCAGCGAGCAAGGGACCCACGTCTAGGCATACCCTTATCCACTTAGGGCGCACATAGCAACTTCAAAAAATAACATGATGGACAGAGTGTTGAAAGGTTTCAAACACTCACCTCCTGCCACAGATCTGGGTTTAATCCATCGTTATTTTCCCTGGTATGTCACCCCAGTTTGGACGCAGCCATATGCAAATCAGTCTTGACCCTGCTCCCCATGGGAACAGTCCAGCTGAACTACCAAGCTAGGTCCTCTCTGGACTGGAAACAAGAATTCTGGGACTGGTTTCGGGGTATCACCCCTCATCAGCCAGGCTAGCTTGAATCCAGTGGTACATCGAGCAAGGGGCCGAAGTCTAGGCATACCCTTATCCACATAGGGCGCATATAGCAACTTCACAAAATAAAATGATGGACAGTGTTGAACTTTTCAAACACTCACCTCCAGTCACAGATCTGGGTTTAATCCATCGTTATTCTCCCTGGTTCGTCACCCCAGTTTGCACCCAGCCATATGCAAATCAGTCTTGACCCTGCTCCCCATCGGAACAGTCCAGCCCGAACTGCCAAGTTAGGTCCTCCCTGGATTGGAAACAAGTATTCTGGGACTGGAAAGAAAACAAGTTACTTACCTGTAACTTTGGTTCTCCAGTATTGGAAGCTTTCATAGATTCCCATGCTTGGAATCATTCCCCGTCGTCGAGATGGGAGCCTCGGTAAATATATATATATATATAACAGTAGTAAATAACCATTACAAAAGAGAAACAGGCCTAGGCCTAATCCCATTTTGTAGTCAGACCATGTCTTTTTGTAAAAGAGACCAAAAAGACTCATTAGCCAATCAGAGCCGCCTCACCCCTTAGAACCCTGGTGAAAGAACCTCAGCTCCTCAGATTTTCGTATACGTTGTGAAAACATACACAGAGAGAGGCTGAGCTTTCCCAGGGAGGAGGAGTGGGTCGCATGGGAATCTATGAAAGCTTCCAATACTGGAGAACCAAAGTTACAGGTAAGTAACTTGTTTTCTTACTCCAGTATTGGAGCTTTCATAGATTCCCATGCTTGGAATCAGAGTAGCTAGCAGTAAGGATACACATTTTCCATAAGACATTACCTGTCTGAAAAAACATTCTCTAAATACATCTTTTAAAACCAGCCAAAGGCATGGATAAGTTAGTGCATTTATAAACAAGAGAAAATGCGTATAAAGCAGATAAAAGAAGGAAGGAGGGAAGCAAGGGAAAGCTCACCACTCATTGGAAGAGGTACCTCAGGACTGCCTGTCCAACCGCTGCGTCGTCTTGAAGTGATGACTCCAGGCAGTAATGCTTTGTAAAGGTGTGAGTGCTGCTCCAAGTTGCAGCCCTACAAATGTCCTTGATCTGGACCCCAGCAAACAAGGCCACTGAAGATGCCATAGATCTTGTCGAATGTGCTCGGACAACACCCTCCAGGGGTTTGCCCGCTGCTGTGTGACAGTATCGAATAGCGCTCACAACCCAGCGAGATATCCCCTGTTTGGAAATGGGAAATCCCTTGCGGGGAGCGCTATATGATTCAAAAAACTGTGAAGATTTGCGGAAGGACTTAGTTCGATCCAAGTAAAATTTTAAACATCTTTGTAGATCCAGAGAGTGAAGAGCTCTCTCGGCCGGTGAAGTAGGCTGAGGAAAAAAAGCTTTAAGGATCACTGGTTCGTTGAGATGAAAAGAAGAAGGTACTTTAGGAATAAATTTTGGATTAGTTCTCAAGATGACAGTATTTCCCTTGAACTGAAGGAAGGGTTCCTGAATTGTAAGAGCTTGTAATTCTCCTATCCTCCTGGCTGAAGTGAGGGCCAACAACAGAGCGACCTTCCAGGAGAGAAACTTGAGATCTGACCGATGAATCGGTTCGAATGGATGCCTCATAAGTTGAGAAAGAACCAAATTTAGTTGCCACGAAGGCGGTGGAGGCTTCACTGGCGGAAACACCCTGAAGAGGCCCTTAAGAAACTGTTTGACAATTCTGCTTGACCAAAGAGAAGGCCCAGAGGACGTGCGTCGAAAACAAGAAATTGCTGCTAAGTGCACCTTAATGGAGGAATGAGCCAAACCTGCCCTAGCCAAGGCCAGGAAATACGGAAGGACCTGGTGTGGTTGTGATAAGAAAGGATCCAAATTATTGCTTAGACACCATATGCTAAAACGCTTCCATTTTAAGCGGTAGGTCCTGTTCGTGGAAGGAGCTCTTGCCTGTGAAAGAACATCTTTAACCTCCTCTGGAAGATTTAAGTGAAGAAATTCCCGCTCTTCAGGAGCCATGCTGTGAGCTGTAACGAGCGAGGATCTGGGTGTAGTATCTGACCCTGAGACATTGTAAGAAGGTGAGGAATTGGTCGCAGTGGAAGAGGATGGTCCAAGGAGAGAAGATGAAGTTCGGTGAACCAAAACTGCCGCGGCCAGGCAGGAGCTATTAGGATCATCTTGCATCCTTCCACTTTCATCTTCTTGAGTACTCTGGGAATTAGCGGAATGGGGGAAAGGCGTAGACAAATGCGCCTGACCAGGCTATCGAAAGCGCATTCCCCAGTGACCCTCGATGGTGCAGCTTGCTGGCGTAGCACTGGCATTTCCTGTTTTCTGGTGTGGCAAACAGGTCTATGGAAGGTCTGCCCCACTGGCGAAAAACCCTCTCCAGCGTTGTCTGATCCAGTTCCCACTCGTGTGTGACAGACTTCAGCCTGCTGAGTCTGTCCGCCTTGTCGTTCAGTACTCCTGGCAAATGTTCTGCTTTCAGAGAAATTCCCTGACAGATCGCCCACTCCCAGATTATTTGGGCTTCTTGTGACAATGGCAGAGACCTGGTGCCGCCCTCCTTGTTGATGTAGTGCATGGCTGTGGTGTTGTCCGTCCGGACAAGTACCGACAGACCCTGCAACCTTGGAAGAAAAGCTTGAAGAGCTAGACGAATCGCTGTCAACTCTAAGAGGTTGATGTGAAGGAGGCGATGTTCTGGAAGCCAGTGACCACTGACCTGCAGATCCTGCAAAACTGCGCCCCAGCCCTCCAGTGACGCATCCGTAGTTACCACTTGAGATGTTGGAGCGGTTACGAAGGATAGACCTTGGGACAAATGCTCTTGTTTTGTCCACCATCGAATGGCCTGGCGCATGTCCTGAGTGATCCGAATCTTGTCGTTGAAGGATCCGCTCACTTGTTTCCACTGTAAATCCAGAAGCTCCTGCAGGGACGCATTCGCAATCTGCAGTGAGGTATCAATGGAATGCAGGAGGACATCATACCCAGCAGGGACTTGTAGAGGCGAACAGAAAGATACTTTTTCTTCGCACTAGGTGGCCCATTGAGATTAGATTTCTTTGTCGCTCTAGAGAGGAAAAACCTTGCTGAGAGATGTGTTTAAAATCGCTCCCAGAAACTGAACCTTCCTGGAAGGGCGAAGATAAGATTTGGTGGTGTTTAGAGTCAAGCCCAGATTGGAGAAGAGGCAGGTGCAAGAGGCGACCGCCTCTGCTGCTGCCCCCCTGGAAGGAGCCTTTAGCAACCAGTCGTCCAGGTAGGGAAAGACTTGGAAATGATGTTTCCTGAGAAATGCCGCTACCGGTGCAAGCACCTTGGAGAAGACTCTCGGAGCTGAGCGAAGGCCAAATGGAAGCACCTTGAATTGAAAATGGCTCTTGGCGACTGTAAACCGAAGAAACCTTCTGTGGGCCCGATGGATGGGTATATGGAAATACGCATCCTCAAGATCGAGAGTGGCCATAAAATCCCCAGTGTTGAGAAGACGCAGAATGTCCTGGAGAGATACCATCCGAAAGGATTGTTTTGTGAGATAAGTGTTGAGCTCCCTGAGGTCGAGAATCGGCCGCCATTTTTCCAATGTCTTCCTTACCAGGAAAAACCTGGAATAGAAACCCTTGCTCCTCTGAGAGAAAGGAACTGGCTCTACTGCCCCTTTGATCAGCAGTTGATGAACTTCGAGCCGGAGAAGACGCAGATGTTTCATGGAGGAGGCGGGAGGAGCTCTGGATGGTGGTAGATGAATGAACTCCAGGGTGTGGCCACTCTGAATGATGTTTAGGACCCAACGGTCTGATGTAATCCGTTGCCAGTTTTGAAGGTAAAGAGAAACCCTGCCTCCTACAGATGTCTTCGAGGAGGAGGAGGGCACAGCGCAAAGAGCCAGGTCGCCGCTACTGCCTCTTAGAGGCGCCTCGTCCCTGACGATTCTGTCTTCCCCTATAATTGGATCTGGAGAAAGATGACGTCTGGCCTTGTTGTTTCTGGTTGTAAGAAGGCCGGTAAGATTGGGATGCGGGAGCATACGAGGAATATCGCTGTTGCTGATAGGATCCTCTATATGAGGGAGAACCCCTGCCTCTTGCTCCCCGAAAAGGGACATTCCGATACTGAAGGGTCCCCAATGACCTAGCCGTCTCAGTGTCTTTTTTAATGTCTTGGAGAGCATCATCTATGTGCTTCCCAAACAAAGCTTCCCCGTCAAATGGGAGGTCCAGGATCTTATTCTGAACCTCTGGCCGGAACCAATTTGCTTTGAGCCAACCTTGTCGACGAAGCACAGCTGCCCCTGCCAAAGAGCGGAAAGATGTCGTAGCTATGTCCATCGCACAGTCTATAATCTCTGCTGATGTTAGCTCTCCTTCATGCAGGATCTTTTTCGCTTCAGACTTAGCTGTATCAGGCAATTGATCAAGGTAAGGCGAAAGGTCGCACCACAATTGGCGGTCGTATCGGCCAAGTATCGCTAATGCATTAGCAGCCCTAATAACCAGACTCGCCATAGAGGAAAATCGTTTCCCTGCATTGTCTAGGCGTCTGCCTTCCTTGTCCGGTGGTGTGGTCAGAGGTACTGAAGGATTCTTAGATTTCCTCTGCGCTGCCTGGGAAATCACTGAATCTGGCTTTGGTTGACCAGTCAACGAGGCTGGGCTGTCCTCAGAAGCTTTATATTTTTTGTCTAGCCGTGGTAGCACTGGGACCACTGTAGCTGGATTCTTCATGGTCCTTATCCCCTCTTCCCATACATGATTTACAATGGGAATGGAACGTATCATCCTCCTACCCGGCTCCTTAAAATCATATAGGAAACACTCCGTTTGAACAGATGGCATAGGAAGTTCAAAACGTAACGAAGCCCTTTCCATTAGCTTGTGAAAACCCCTATATCAGCCGGAGGGGAATCCACAGGAGCAGGAATTGGAGAAGCGGGATCAGGGATCACGTAATCGTCCCACTCCTCTCCCTGATCCGTTTGCACAAGCTCACCTTCTTCCTCATCAGAAGAAACATCCTGAAGTTGAGGGACTGCCTCCGTTTGAATTTGTGGATGAGTCATTGGAGGTGGTGAAACTATCACCATGGGTTGAGGAGTATGCACAGTTTGTGGTAGGAGAATAGGTTGCGGAGGAAGCGAAGACAACCTCTGACGATAGTCAAGAAGCATCCCCTGTAAGTCCGATAACAGAGAGGTGGAAACAGAAACCATCTGTTGCTGAACATCCTCCTGTTGTGGATATTGATGATGTATAGAAACTTGTTCCTGGCAGTATTCACCCTCAGAATCAGTTTCTTGACATTTCACTAGAAGCTGAGATGGGCTGTTAGCATAGCCAAATTGAATGTCCTCACCATAAGAGTCCTCTTCCTCCTCCAATAATAATGCAGGTGGTAAGGGATCCACTGTCCTGGGTGAAAGCCTCTCCGGCGCAACCCCTTTTCTTTTAATGGAAATTGAAATTTTTCCCCGTCGACGGTCTCGTCGACGTGGAGGTCAAAACCGTCGTCGACGGTCTCGTCGACGTGGAGGTCAAAACCGTCGTCGGTGACATCATCGTCGACGGGGGCACCGTCGACGAGAAAGTTGCTGGAACCAGCGTCGACATCCTCGATGACGAGCTGATCGTCGACGAGACAATGGGCGTCGTCGAACCCGTCGTCGACGAGATAAGGCACACCCCTGCTGATGTCGTCATCACTGTTGCAGTCGTCATCGTCGACACTCTCGTCGTCGACGCCACAGTGGTAGACGGAACTGTAGACGCCGTCTTCGTCGACACCGCCGTCGACGGTGCTGTAGATGTGCTCGTCGACGAGCCCGTCGACACTGGGAAAAGAGACGGAGTCGACACAGGAACATTTTTAACCTGTGATTTTTGCGTTTTCGTCGACGAGGGTTTACGCATCGTCGACGAATGGGAACTCTTCTCCGAAGAATGTGAAGAAGGCTTCTTCAAAGGTTTCTCCTTGCCAGGGAGAGTCGCAGATGAAGATAATGGTTCCTCCCTCTCCTTTACACCGCAGTGAGGAGATTTCATGGAACCTTGGCCCTCAGACTCCTTTGGGGTCTTCTTTGAGGCCTTAGAGGGGTGACCCAGAGATGATGAAGGGGAACCCCTACCCCTCTTGACTGACCTTCTGGAAGAAACTGCGGAAGAAGCGTCCTCACTGTCACTGGACACCGACTCTTTCCTTGACTTTAACTTGTGAAGCCAGGTAAGTAGACGACCCTCACGATCCCGGAGAGTCTTAGTCGAGAAAGTGCGGCAAATCTTGCACTCCGCAGCCTTGTGGTCCGGGTATAGGCAGTATATACAGTCCTTGTGCCTATCCTCCACATAGAGCCTCTTTTTCCACAAGTGGAACAAGCCTTAAATAACCCTTTCTTTCCTTTCTCAGACATTTCACCAAGAAAACCTGAAGAAAACAGCTGAAAAGTGTAAGAAATAGTCGAAATAGAGCAGAGCTCAAGGAGACTCCCTTCTGCACAATGTGCGGTAGAAAATCTGAGGAGCTGAGGTTCTTTCACCAGGGTTCTAAGGGGTGAGGCGGCTCTGATTGGCTAATGAGTCTTTTGGTCTCTTTTACAAAAAGACATGGTCTGACTACAAAATGGGATTAGGCCTAGGCCTGTTTCTCTTTTGTAATGGTTATTTACTACTGTTATATATATATATATATATATATTTACTGAGGCTCCCATCTCGACGACGGGGAATGATTCCAAGCATGGGAATCTATGAAAGCTCCAATACTGGAGTAACATGTATTCTGGGCCTGGTTTTGGGGTATCATCCCTCATCAGCCAGCCTAGCTTGAATCCAGTGGTGCAGCAAACAAGGAACCCCCGTCTAGGCATACCCTTATCCACTTGGGGCGCACATAGCAACTTCATAAAATAAAATGATGGACAGTGTTGAAACTTTTCAAACACTCACCCCCAGTCAGAGATCTGGGTTTTATCCACTGTTATTTTTCTCGCCACATCACCCCAGTTTACCCCAGCCCGAAGTGCCAAGCCAGGTCCTCCCTGGACTGTACCCAAGCATCCTGGAACCTATTTTGGGGTGTCATCCCTCATCAGCCAGGCTAGCTTGCATCCAGTGGCGCAGCGAGCAAGGGACCCATGTCTAGGCATACCATTAGCCACTTAGGGTGCACATAGCAACAACAGGAAATAAAATGATGGACAAAGGGTTGAAACTTTTCAAACACTAACCCCCAGTCAGAAATCCTGGCTTAATCCATCGATATTTTGCTTGCTACGTCACCCCAGTTTGGACTCAGCCATATGCAAATCAGTCTTCATCCTACTCCTCATGGGAACAGTCCACCCGAACTGCCAAGCTAGGTCCTCCCTGGACTGGAAATAGGCACCCTGAGACTGGTTTTGGGGTATCACCTCTAATCAGCCAGCCTAGCTTGATTGCAGTCATGCAGAGAGCAAACAACCCTTGTCTAGGCATACTCTTAGATACTTAGATACTTTGGATGCGCATAGCAACATCACTAAAAAAAACTGAAGGACGGAGTATTGAATCTTTTCAAACACTCACCTCCCCGTCAGACATCCTGGCTTAATCCATCGATATTTTGCTTGCTACATCACCCCAGGTTGGACTCAGCCATATGCAAATCAGTCTTCACCCTACTCCCCATGGGAACAGTCCAGCCGAACTGCCAAGCTAGGTCCTCCCAGGACTGGAATTAGGCATCCTGAGACTGGTTTTGGGGTATCACCTCTAATCAGCCAGGCTAGCTTGAATCCAGTCGCGCAGAGAGCAAACGATTTTTGTCTAGGCATACCCTTAGCCACTTTGGACTCGCATAGCAACAACGCTAAAAAAACTGAAGGACGGAGTGTTGAAACTTTTCAAACACTATGCTCCAGTCAAAGATCTGGGTTTAATCCATCTTTTTTTTGCTGCCACATCACCCCAGTTCTGGACCCAGCCATATGTACATCAGTCTTGACCCTGCTCCCCATGGGAACAGTCCAACTCGAACTGCCAAGCTAGGTCCTCCCTGGACTGGAAACAAGTGTTCTGGGACTGGTTTCAGGGTATCACCCCTCATCAGCCAGGCTAGCTTGAATCCAGTGGTGCAGCGAGCAAGGGACCCACGTGCAGGCATACCCTTATCCACTTAGGGCGCACATAGCAACTACACAAAATAACATGATGGACAGAGTGTTGAAACGTTTCAAAGACTCACCTCCAGCCACAGATCTGGGTTTAATCCACCGTTATTTTCTCTGGTATGTTACCCCAGTTTGGACCCCGCCATATGCAAATCAGTCTTGACCCTGCTCCCCATAGGAACAGTCCAGCCCGAACTGCCAAGCTAGGTCCTCCCTGGACTGGAAACAAGAATTCTGGGACTGGTTTCGGGGAATCACCCCTCATCAGCCAGGCTAGCTTGAATCCAGTGGTGCAGCGAGCAAGGGACCCACGTCTAGGCATACCCTTATCCACTTGAGGCGCATATAGCAACTTCACAAAATAAAATGATGGACAGTGTTGAAACTTTTCAAACACTCATCCCCAGTCAGAGATCTGGGTTTTATACACTGTTATTTATCTCGCCACATCACCCCAGTTTACTCCAGCCTGAAGTGCCAAGCGAGGTCCTCCCTGGACTGGAAACAAGCATCCTGGGACCTATTTCGGGGTATCATTCCTCATCTGCCAGGCTAGCTTGCATCCACTGGCGCAGCAAGCAAGTTACCCATGTCTAGGCATACCCTTAGCCACTGAGGGCACGCACAGCAACTTCTCAAAATAACATGATGGACAGAGTGTTGAAACATTTCAAACACTCACCTCCAGTGACAGATCTCGGTTTAACCCATCGTTATTTTCCCTGGTACGTCACCCCAGTTTGCACCCACCCATATGCAAATCAGTGTTGACCCTGCTCCCCATAGGAAAAGTCCAGCCCGAACTGCCAAGCTAGGTCCTCCCTGGACTGGAAACAAGTATTCTGGGACTGGTTCCGGGGTATCAGATCTAATCAGATAGGCTAGCTTGATTCCAGTCGTGCAGAGAGGAAACAACCCTTGTCTAGGTATACCCTTAGCCACTTTGGATGCGCATAGCAACATCACTAAAAAAACTAAAAGACGGAGTGTTGAAACTTTTCAAACACTAACCTCCAGTCTAAGATCTGGGTTTAATCCATCTTTTTTTTCTGCCACGTCATCCCAGTTCTGGACCCAGCCATATGTACAACAGTCTTGACCCTACTCCCCATGGGAACAGTCCAGCCCGAACTGCCAAGCTAGGTCCTCCCTGGACTGGAAACAAGTATTCTGGGACTGGTTTCAGGGCATCACCCCTCATCAGCCAGGCTAGGTTGAATCCAGTGGTGCAGCGAGCAAGGGACCCACGTCTAGGCATACCCTTATCCACATAGGGCGCAAATAGCAACTTCAAAAAATAACATGATGGACAGAGTGTTGAAAGGTTTCAAACACTCACCTCCAGCCACAGATCTGGGTTTAATCCATCGTTATTTTCCCTGGTATGTCACCCCAGGTTGGACCCAGCCATATGCAAATCAGTCTTGACCCTGCTCCCCATGGGAACAGTCCAGTCCGAACTGCCAAGCTAGATCCTCCCTGGACTGGAAACAATAATTCTGGGACTGGTTTCGGAATATCACCCCTCCTCAGCCAGGCTAGCTTGAATCCAGTGGTACATCGAGCAAGGGGCCGAAGTCTAGGCATTCCCTTATCCACATAGGGCGCACATAGCAACTTCACAAAATAAAATGATGGACAGTGTTGAACTTTTCAAACACTCACCTCCAGCCACAGATCTGGGTTTAATCCATCGTTATTTTCCCTGGTATGTCACCCCAGTTTGGACCCTGCCATATGCAAATCAGTCTTGACCCTGCTCCCCAAGGGAACAGTCCAGCCCGAAGTGCCAAGCCAGGTCCTCCCTGGACTGGAAACAAGCATCCTGGGACCTATTTCGGGGTATCATCCCTCATCAGCCAGGCTAGCTTGCATCCAGTGGCGCAGCGAGCAAGGGACCCAAGTCTAGGCATACCCTTAGCCACTTTGGATGCGCATAGCAAAATCACTAAAAAAAACTGAAGGACGGAGTGTTGAAACTTTTCAAACACGCACCTCCAGTCAAAGATCTGGGTTTAATCCATCTTTATTTTGCTCGCCACATCGCCCCAGTTCTGGACCCAGCCATATGTAAATCAGTCTTGACCCTGCTCCCCATGGGAACAGTCCAGCCCGAACTGCCAAGCTAGGTCCTCCCTGGACTGGAAACAAGTATTCTGGGACTAGTTTCAGAGTATCACCCCTCATCAGCCAGGCTAGCTTGAATCCAGTGGTACATCGAGCAAGGGACCCATGTCTACGCATTCCCTTATCCACTTAGGGTGCACATAGCAACTTCTCAAATTAACATGATGGACACAGTGTTTAAACGTTTCAAACACTCACCTCCAGTCACAGATCTGGGTTTAATCCATCGTTATTTTCCCTGGTACGTCACCCCAG
Source organism: Calotriton arnoldi (assembly GCA_963921515.1). Classification (NCBI taxonomy): domain Eukaryota; kingdom Metazoa; phylum Chordata; class Amphibia; order Caudata; family Salamandridae; genus Calotriton; species Calotriton arnoldi. The sequence goes on along the minus strand of CAWUFW010010237.1, from coordinate 132,992 downwards.
TTTGCACCCAGCCATATGCAAATCAGATTTGACCCTGCTCCCCATCGGAACAGTCCAGCCCGAACTGCCAAGTTAGGTCCTCCCTGGATTGGAAACAAGTATTCTGGGACTGGAAACATGTATTCTGGGACTGGTTTCGGGGTATCACCCAAAGCAAACACAAGGAGATGATGGACGGAGTGCTGAAACTTTTCAAACACTCACCCCCAGTCACAGATCTAGGTTGAATCCATCATCATTCTTTAGCTCACTTTGCCACCCCAGTTCAGACACAGCTATATGCAAATCAGTCTTGACCCTGTGCCTCAAGGGAACAGTCCAGACCGAACTGCCAAACCATGTCTTCCCTGGACCGGAATCAAGCATCCTGGGACCGGTTTCGGGCTAACAGCCCTCATCAGCCAGGCTAGCTTGAATCCAGTGGCAAAGTGAGCAAGGGACCCACGTCTGGGCATACCCTGCCAACTTAGGGCGAACAAAGCAAACACAAGGAGATGATGGACGGAGTGCTGAAACTTTTCAAAACTCACCCCAGTCACAGATCAGGGTTGAATCCATCATCATTCTTTAGCTCACTTTGCCACCCCAGTTCAGGCACAGCTATATGCAAATCAGTTTTGACCCTGTGCCTCATGGGAACAGTCCAGACCGAACTGCCAAGCCATGTCTTCCCTGGACCGGAATCAAGCATCCTGGGACCGGTTTCGGGCTAACAGCCCTCATCAGCCAGGCTAGCTTGAATCCAGTGGCAAAGTGAGCAAGGGACCCACGTCTGGGCATACCTTGCCAACTTAGGGTGAACAAAGCAAACACAAGGAGATGATGGACGGAGTGCTGAAACTTTTCAAACACTCACCCCCAGTCACAGATCTGGGTTGAATCCATCATCATTCTTTAGCTCACTTTGCCACCCCAGTTCAGACACAGCTATATGCAAATCAGTCTTGACCCTGTGCCTCATGGGAACAGTCTAGACCGAACTGCCAAGCCATGTCTTCCCTGGACCGGAATCAAGCATCCTGGGACCGTTTTTGGGCTAACAGCCCTCATCAGCCAGGCTAGCTTGAATCCAGTGGCAAAGTGAGCAAGGGACTCACGTCTGGGCATACCCTGCCAACTTAGTGCGAACAAAGCAAACACAAGGAGATGATGGACGGTATCACCCCTAATCAGCCAGGTAAGCTTGAATCCAGTGGTGCAGCAAGCAAGGGACCCACGTCTAGGCATACCCTTATCCACTTGAGGCGCATGATGGAGCAGGGTAAATGAAAACATTTTAACCTCCTAATATTTTCGTAAAATAATTAATAAACATGTTCGTTTAAGTAAATAACCAACAATGTATGTTACATGTTAAGGGTTAAAGGTAACACGCTATTCCGTGTGCAAAATAATCAACTTATAATTGTTTACGTGTCTAACATAACATAATATTTGCGTACTAATTACATAATAAATGCATGATCTGTGCTTTTAAATAAAACGTGTGGTTGCAAAATAAAGCGATGGTAAGTAAGGGACAGCTTTATATGTTGCTTTTTGCTAGGTAATACCTAATTGGGGTACGTAGAAAGATGGGAGGGAAACGAAAGGGTTTATATTTCTTTGTTTTAACAATATTTTGTTTATCTTTGAAAATAGTGCGCTTAGGCCTGTCGAGCAGCGATATAAAATGGCCGGCAGTTGCTAGAGTACGCATGAGCGGGGGACCATGTGATAGAGGAGAGAGGCTGTGGAAAAGGGATGATCACGTGCTGATGCTGAGAGGCTAAGATGGAAGTATGGTTGATCCAGCGCTTACAATAAAAATAATTTCTCCTATCATGCTTTTTGGTCATCCAGGTGCAATTATTTCTCTAACACACACACATTATCCATATGACGGTGGGGCCCATAACACCGCATATACATTCACTTACTCATTTATTCCCTGGATTTCCTCCGTCATGAAACCTAGGAGAAAAACGATTCGCTGGAAGGAGTCGGGATACCTCTTTTATAATGACACAATAATTCTCATTTTCTTGTAAGGTATTCCACTCATTGGTCGATGGACCAATTAGTAGGAATCAGTTGATGGTGATTAAGACCAGCTCAATCACAATGAACTCTTTACCATTTCATTATTAATCATTATACTAAAGAAAAATCACTGAGTCATTTGTTTAAAGAATAATAAAGTTTATATAAAGTTTTGAATGCAGGAAATTTGAGATTTGAGATTAATCTTATTATTCAGATCATTGCATTTATCATCAATATAAGAATAGTTGAAATTGCATGGCACTTTTATTAGACGGAAAATGAGGTTATCATACTAATAACTCTATAGATCAACCTATCTATCTCTGTTGGAAATCCTAACAATTCTAATAGAAACCTATCAAATAAAAGTTTTCCTAAAACAGCATCTTATACTCAACTGGAAAAGGAAAATAACAACAGCAGCATCAGCTCGTCAGCGTCAGCAACTGCAAACTCTCCCATCTACAGCATCTAACTTCTTCAGCATCTCCCACAGCATCCCGCAGCATTCTAACCCCTCCCACCAAGAGTATGTCTTCTTATACCCTAATTCTAGCTTACAGCATAAAATGTTTCTTCTTACATGGCGCGATTCATTCTCATTGGTCAAAAACTCAGGTCCCTATACATTTTAATCAAACTTCCTGGTCTTAACCAGTTCGTGTGGAATGTCCATGCAAGCATCGTTTCCCACAGTTCATGCACTTGCTCATCCGTTTCGATCAGTCCAAATTGTATCTTTTTCTGCAACAATTTGTATAACACAGTTCCTTCTATTGATTCAACCAGGCTTCTCACGCTTCTTGCTGATCATCTTGGCACACATCTGCTTAGAAGGGTCACAGCAGCCTTGACCATACTTTCATCTTAGCCTCTCGGCATCAGCACGTGATCACCCCTTTTCCACAGCCTCTCTCCTCTATCACATGGTCGCATCCGCTCATGCGCACTCTAGTATCTCGCGGCCATTTTATATTGCTGCTCGGCAGGCCTAAGCGCACTATTTTTAAAGAAAACAAAATGTTATTAAAACAAAGAAATATAAACCCTTTCGTTTCCCTCCCGTCTTTCTACGTACCCCAATTAGGGATTACCTAGCAGAAGCAACATATAAAGCGGTCCCTTACTTACCATCGCTTTATTTTGCAACCACACGTTTTATTCAAAAGCACAAATCATGCATTTTATTATTATTTTAGTACGCAAAAATATTATGTTATGTTAGAAACGTAAACAATTATTAGTCCATTACTTTGCACACTGAATTGCGTGTTACCATTAACCCTTTACATACATTGTTGGTTATTTACTTGAACGAACATGTTTATTAATATTGTACGAAAATATTAGGAGGTTAAAATTTTTATATTTACCCTGCTCCATCATGGTCAAGGCTGTTGTGACCTTTCTGAGCAGATGTGTGCCAAGATGATCAGCAAGAAGCGTGAGAAGTCCAACTGAATCAATAGACGGAACTGTTAAACCCAAAATGTAGCAGAAAAAGATACAATTTGGACTGATCGAAACGGATGAGCAATTGCATGAACTGTGGGAAACGATGCTTGCATGGACATTCCACAAGGAACTGGTTAAGACCAGGAAGTTTGATTAAAATGTATATGGGCCTGAGTTTTGACCAATGAGAAAGAGTCACGCCATGAAGAAGAAACATTTTATGCTGTAAGCTAGAATTAGGGTATAAGAAGACCTACTCTTGGTGGGAGGGGGAAGTTGCTGCGGGAGTTGCTGCGGGAGATGCTGCGGTAGATGCTGGAGAAGTTAGATGCTGTAGATGAGTGAAGTTGCGGTTGCTGATGCTGACGAGCTGATGCTGCTGCTGCTATTTTTCTTTTCCAGTTGAGTATAAGATGCTGCTTGAGGAGAATTGTCCTGATAGATTTTTATTTTAGAACTATTAGATTTCCCCCAGATAGATAGATTGATCTTTAAGAGTTCTTACTATGATAACCTTATTTTTCCGTCTAATAAAAATGCATTGCAATTTCAAGTTAATCTTACATTGATGATAAATGTAATGATCTGAATAATAAGCTTAACCTCATTTCCTGCAGTCAAAACTTTATATAAACTTTATTATTCTTTAAACAAATGACTCAGTGATTCTTTAGCTCAATGATTAAAATGAAATAAGAGTTTATTGTGATTGAGCTGGTCTTAATCACCATCAACTGATTCCTACTAGTTGGTCCATTGACCAATGAGCGGAATACCTTAAAGCAAAGAGAAATATTATGTCATGTTAAAGAGGTATCCCGCCTCCTTCCAGCGAATCGTTTTTCTCCTAGGTTATTGACGGAGGAAATCCAGGGAACAAATGAGTAGGTGAATGTATATGCGGTGTTATGGGCCCCACCGTCATATGGATATAGAGTGTGTGTTGAAGGAGTAATTGCACCTGGATGACCGAAGTATATAGGAGAATTATTTTTATTGTTAGCGCTGGATCAGATTTCTTGGTAGCAGAGGATGGTTACTATAGATTAGTTTGATGATTATTGATTATTGATAAGTTCATGTCTAACACTTTTTGTTGAGTCGCGTTATGTTATATGTAAGTTTTCACACTTCCGGGAAGTAGGAAGTGGAACACGTGTGGCAAGAGAAGTCACATGGAATTGTACACTATCTGAGTTCAATTATGGTAATAACACAGGTTGTGTTATAATAGGGACATTTTGCGTATAAAAGGTGTGTAAGTGAAATAGTGATCGGTTTTCTTGTGAAACTTTGGCCTTAATTCTCAGGAGCAGTATAGTCTCCACATGTGTTTTATCCCCAGAGAAACGGGTTTACTCATTGCTTGAAAGAAGGGTAAGGTAGAAGGAAGTACTACTTTATCGGCGAAACTAAAAATTCTGTGGTAGGGTAGAGGTAAGCGCTGCCTACTGGAAAATACAGAATTCTTGTGTAAATGGTCAAAGCTATCTCTTCGGTTTAGCGAATCAGACAATGGAAATGTGTTTTAAATGTTGTAACTAACGAAGAATTGTTGAAAAAGAAATTGCCGATAAATTTTGTAAAAGAGGGGTCAAGAGCAGAAGTGACGTAGACAAGAGTCGCGCTGGGATTGGACAGTGCGCTAGTCACACGGAAACAGGAGCAGAACTGACGTAGACAGAAGCCGCGCTGGGATTGGTCAGTGCGTGGTAGACAGAAATCGCTCTGATTGGAGTGTTGGTGTGAGTCGCGCTAGTATTGGTTGAAATAACGCATAGAGAACAGTGTTGAATTGCGGATCATTTAAGGAGAAAAAGGTTGTGAATCATGTCGTACTATGAGTATGGTAAAGAGAAAACGTCATGGATGTCGAAAGTTAAGAACTTCTTTAAGAAAGACAAAAAGGTAGTGACTAGAGAGGGACAAATAATTCCTCCACCGAAATCACCAGCTTCACATATGATGCTGAAATATGGATATCATACATGCATATGGTTAGAAAATTGGACAAAATACACCAAGAATGATGGAGCATTGGCTTTCCCTGAGAATGGTTCATTTAATGTAGCTGTATTACGGAACTTGAGAGAAAAGATGGTAATGTTAGAACCTAGACCTAGACCGACACAGTTTGAAGCTTTAACGGAATGGGAAGATGAGATGTATGAGCGAGAGAGATTCAGAGGATTAAAGAATCATGAGTTTCTGCCTGGAAGGTTATGGGGAGTAAATCATGAGGACAGAGTAAAGCGTTGGAGATATGCTAACATGACAGGAGGTTTGTTTCCAGCTTTTACAGTTGAGGAAGAAGCAAAGAGAAAGTGTACAGAGAAAAAGAAGCATTTAGTGGTAGAAAAGTATGTGTATGGTGGTAGTGAAACAGATGACGAATTGCTGGAAATTTTAAACAGAAACCCACCTCCATACCAACAGACTTCTGCGGTGGTGACACCTAATGCACCACCAATGGAAACTGGGAGGAATAAAAAACCCGAACGAAGGAATGAAACAAATAGGTCACAAGATCAATTAAAAACTTCACAAAATGAAGAGATAGAAAGTGACAATGCAACTGAATTAGCAAAAACGACAAGAGAATTGACTGAGAAAATAAGAGAATTGACAAAAAATATGGAAGCTGTAACTGTACCAGTAACTATAGGTCCAGTAATTCCAATTTTTGAGAATCAGAAAATTGATTGATAGTTCTTTAGTGATTCCCATGAATTCACATTTGCAAAGAAAAAGAGAAGGGATGGAACTGAATAATGAAGGTGCACACAATTTGGCCAGTACCTATAGACCAAGCCCACCTACAAATTTGACGATAAATGAAAATGAGATTAGGAGAATGCCTATGGTGACGGAGTCTGCATCAGGAACACCAGAAAGAAGCAGCAATTGGATAGAATTAAATAGTACGCCTGTAGGTCCGACTCCAGATGAGTTAAATGAATGGATGAAAGCGCTAAAAACAAAAGAACCGGAAGAGAAACCATTAGATGTAATTAGATTGAAAATTGACATGGAAGAATTGATTTTGGGAACAATTGGAACAGAAAAATTAAAAAATTATCAGGATGATGAGATTATGTTTTTGTGCAAGAGTCTTACTTGGAGAGCTAGAAATTTACATGACAAATTGGAAGAGACAGCAAGTGAACTAGGAGTGGAATTTGTAAAAGTGAGAACGTTGCAGAAACCATACAGAGTAGATTTTTGTGAGAAAGACATAGAGAATTTGAACACATCAGGAAGACTGACCCAAATAAAAGAGTTAATTGTTTTATTGAGAAAATGGGGTGATGTGGATAGATGGAGAAATAGATGGTCGAAAAAAATTGAGAAAACAACAGATAAAGCATCTTTGGCTTTTGCAGTGACAGATAGGGAACCAGTTGTTAGGGAATACCCGATGAGAGAAACTCCAGGTGGTAGTTATGTGCATGTTCCGTGGACCAGACAGGATATACTGTCATTTACAAATGACTTCCCCAAATTGAGAGAGAAACCAGTAGAATGGTACAGACAAGTGGAGAGATTTGTTAAGGTGTCAAAAGTGCTGTGGATAGATCTGGATGGATTGTTTGATATAGTAGTGCCAGCTGATTTGTGGACAGAATGGAAGATTACTATTGATTGGCCAACTGTAGAATATCCAAGGGACGCTAAAACAGGAGCGCCAGGACCAGAAGTGATGAGGAAGTACGACCAAGTAATTACCTTTTTGAAGAATAAAATTCCACCAAAAGAAACAGATTGGGTAAAAATAGACAGAACAACGCAGGAAAGTAAAGAGTCAGTGCACGCCTACTATGAGAGATTGTTGTTGGTTTTCAAACAGTATAGTGGTTATGAGACACTGAATGAGAAGGATATGAGTCATTTTGTATATAGGTTTGTATATGGATTGAGACCAGAGATAAGTGAAATGATAAAGCAGCACATGATTGGTTGGCAGAATAGCACAGTCGACGAAGTTTTGAGATATGCTAAGTATTGCAGTGATGATATTGAGAGTAGACAGCGCAAATTGAAAGAGAAAGCCATGTGGGCGCAGGTGAAAGTTGCAGAGAAGCAAGAAGCTCAATTGAGTAATACTGGTAATGAAACAGGACAGGTTAAATCCCGACCTAATATAGGTAAAGGAAAAGGACAAATGAGCATAGATGAGGCAAAGAAAAAGTGGCCATGCCACAACTGCGGAAAGCTAGGACATTGGCGAAAGCAGTGTAAATTTCCTCCAAAACCTAATGTGGACAATCAATCATTAAATTCACAGGTGCAGAGTGAGGTAGTTACTCAACAAGGTCAGGTGCCACAACCACCACTTCCCAAGAGTGTTAACCAACAGAAATACAGTGCAGAAACAGGATTCTACGGAGGAGAACAGGTAACACAGTTGCCACGTGCAGCTGCAATTTCTCAATATTGGTTACGACAGGATGAGGATGACACGGATGAAAGTTCCTGACGGTGCCTAGGAGAGGGGGAAGAGTGCGTGCTTGGCGCAACTCTAGAGGTAGATCAGTCTGGTCCATTTGTGGATGGAGAAGTGAATGGTGCAAATGTAACATTCCTTGTTGACACTGGAGCTACCCGTTCTACTGTTAGGTCAGTGGAAATTCCAAACCTTCCTCTCTCAGGTGAACATATCCAAGTAGTTGGAGTATCATATCAGCAAATTAAAACGCCTCTCACTAAATTAGTGAAGGTAAGAATTGGTCCATTTAGTGAAATGCACCGATTTGTGGTATGCGATTGTAGTCCCGTGAACCTTTTAGGACGCGATTTATTGTGCAAGATGAACTGCACTATCTATTGTACCCCAGACGGAATTGCATTTCAGACTCCAGATGAGGATGTGCTGTATAAAATGACAATGGTGAATTTAGAACCAGAAGTAAATGGTTTGTTTCCTGTATTTGATGCAGAGAAAATCCCAATTGAATTGAAAAAGACAGTGAAAGAAGAAGTGTGGGACTTTACAGGAGAAGATGTAGGATTAATGAAAGGAGTAGATCCCGTTAAAATAACAGTGAAAGAGGGAACGAGTTACCCAAATACGCCCCAGTATAAATTGACATCAGAAATAATTGAAGGAATAACGCCAGTAATAAATAAAATGATTGAACAAGGGATTCTAAAAGAAATCATGAGCAGTCCATGTAATTCGCCAATAATGGGACTGAAAAAGCCAAACGGAACATATAGAATTGTACAAGATTTGAGGAAGGTAAACAAAATTGTTGTGCCTTGTTGCCCAATAGTACCAAACCCTGCTGTGATTCTATACCAGATTCCACGTGAAGCAGAATGGTACACAGTAATTGATTTATGTCATGCATTCTTCTCTATTCCATTGCATCCAGATATCCAGCCATTATTTGCGTTCCGGTTTGGGAGCGTATTTTGGCATGGTGCCGAATTCCTCAAGGGTACACAGAAAGTCCCTCAATCTTTAATCAGATTCTAAAGAAATCGTTGGAAGATTTAAGAATGCCAGAAAAGTCAGTAATGGTTCAGTATATTGATGACCTACTGGTGGCATCAAAAACGAAAGAAGCATGTGTCAATGATACAATTGCTTTGCTGAATCATTTAGCAAAAAGAGGACATAAAGTGTCCCCTTCAAAATTGCAGTTTTGTCAACAAGAAGTCCAGTATTTAGGGCATAAAATTGAGAAAGGAGTGCGAAAGGTGACGACTGAAAGAATAAAAATGATTCAAGGAATTAGAGCTCCAATGACACAAAGAGAGGTAAGAATGTTTTTGGGAATGGTTGGATATTGTCGACAATGGATAAGCGGTTTTTCACTGATTGCTAAACCATTGCAGAAACTGACAAAGAAGGATGTTAAAGATCCTTTTGAAATGAATGATGAAGAAATGAAAGCATTCAGAGAGCTGAAAAAGAAATTATGTGAAGCTCCAGCTTTGGGAATGCCTGACTATGAGAAAGATTTTGAGCTGTATTGCAGTGAAAGAGATGGATGTGCATTTTCAGTTTTGGTACAGAGACATGGAACTATGAAAAGACCAATTGCATATTTTTCGGCTGTTTTAGACCCTGTAGCGAAAGCATTGCCTGGATGTTTGAAAGCAGTTGCTGCTACTTGTGTGAGTCTGGAACAGAGTGAAGGCATAGTGATGGGGTATCCATTGAGAGTGTATGTTCCCCATTCTGTGGAAATTCTCTTGACAAGAACGAAAACCCAATACATGACACATAGTCGGCTGACTAGGTATGAAAAAGTAATTTTGAGTGCAGATAATGTGACCATTGACAGATGTATGAATGTGAATCCTTCGACATCATTGCCAGATGAAGAAAGTGTGATTGAAATGGATGAAGTAGATCACGATTGTCTGAATGTGCTCGAATACTGTACAAAACCAAGGTCTGACATACGAGATGAGCCTTTGAAAGAATCAGATTATATTCTGTTTGTGGATGGCTCATGTTTGAGGACGAGTGATGGAGTTCTAAGTGCAGCATATGCAGTTTGCACAGTAGCAACTGTAATGGAAGCATCTTGTCTGAAATGTGTACGGTCTGCCCAAGTTGCTGAATTAGTAGCTCTGATTCAAGCATGTAAGTTGGGAAGAAATGTACGGGTTACGATTGTGACAGATAGCCAGTACGGCTTTGGGGTGGTGCACGACTTCGGTCAGATTTGGTCACAAAGGGGTTTCTTGACGTCTGCAGGAACGCCCATTAGAAATGGAGATTTTGTGAAAAAGCTGCTTGAGGCGATACAGCTGCCTAAACAGATTGATGTTGTGAAGTGCAATGCACATAAAAATGGGGAAGACTACATAACTGTTGGTAATAAATATGCTGACGAAATGGCACAGTATTGTGCAAAGAATGTGGTTTCTTTAAACAAATGTGGGGAAAGAGAGCATATTTCTTGTCCTTTGCTTTTTATTAACTCTATTGAGACATGGGATGAGGTGAGACAGTTACAAGAAGCTGCAGAGGATGAGGAAAAAGATACATGGATAAAAGCAGGATGTAGAAAACATGAAGAAAATGATGTTTGGGTTTACAGAGATGAGAGACCAGTTATGCCTGATAGCATGATTTCTGACATGGCACGGATGTACCATGGACAAGCCCATATCGGGAGAGATTCAATGATCAGACTTTTAGACAAACATGGTACAATCCAAAATTCAGAGCCATAGCTGAGAGTCTTTCTCAGAGATGCCTTATTTGTCAACAGTTAAATCCAGGAAGGAAGACAGTAGTGAGTCTAGGAACAATAGGACGAGAAGGGGGTCCTTTCACTAGAATGCAAATGGATTTTATTGAAATGCCACCTTGCAACAGACTAAGGTATGTCCTAGTGGTCGTTTGTTTGTTTTCCCGTTGGGTGGAGGCATACCCAACAAGAAGGAATGATGGTATTACGGTAGCAAAACTTATGCTGCGAGAATTCATTCCGAGGTATGGTTTTCCAGTCACGATTGAAACAGATAGAGGAACACACTTCCAAAATGAATTAGTTAAACTGATTTGTGAAGCACTTAGTATTAAACAGAAACTGCATTGTGCATACAGACCAGAGGCTTCTGGAATCGTAGAGCAAGTGAATGGAACAATCAAGAACAGGTTAGGAAAAATGTGTCAAGCTACAGGACTCAAATGGCCAGATGCTTTGCCATTAGTTCTAATGACAATCAGAAGTATTCCGGAAAGGAAAACTGGACTCAGTCCCCATGAAATAATTATGGGACGAGCAATGAGACAAGCACAAGTACCTGTCAACAAACTACTGACTATAACTGATGATCTAGTGCTGGATTATTGCAAAGGATTGGCTGATGTGGTGCGTTCTGTGTTTCATCAGGTTGGACCGGATGCGACCACTCTTGAAAGAAAACCAGCTCACGACTTGAATCCACGAGATTGGGTCCGCATAAAAGTCCACCGGAGAAGAAACTGTTTGGTTCCTCGCTGGGACGAACCACGACAAGTGATCCTAGTGACGACCACTGCAGTCAAGTGTGCAGGAGTGAAACACTGGGTACATGCCAGTCACACCATCAGAGTTCCAGAACCTAAAGATCGACATGTGAGTCGACATCTGGAAGTATTGGATAACAGTTCAGCATCTGAAACAGAAGTAGAAACAAACAGGGTGCCAGAACCTGAAGATCGACCTGTAAGTCGACATCTGGAAGACCCAACTACAAGTGCAACGACAGAAGAAGTAGAAGAAGTAGAAGAAATAGCTGAAGTTCCAGAACTTGAAGATCGACCTGTAAGTCGACATCTGGAAATATCACGACACCAGTTCAGAATCTGATACAGAGCATTCGGATTGTGAAGAAATTCGAAAAAGACATTGGAATTTTGAAAGCATAAGAGAAGAAACTGAGCCAGAAGATAGTGACAGTGAGCAGCCAAGTACACGTTGTGGTAAAAATCCTTCGGAGATAATATTGATAGATGAAAAAGGGAGAGTTTCAAACAAAAAGCTAGAAAAATCGGAAGATCCCCGAGGAGCAATAGGGACAAATAGTCAAACACGAGAACAGGGAAATTTAGAAGCAGATAGAGAGACTAACACAAATTCGGAAGAACCTCGAGGAGGGACAGAAATAGGTGAACGAAGGAAGATAAGAAAAGAACCACAAGTAGAAGAAAATGAAATTATAAGTTTCAAAATAAGAGACAATAACGAAAGAATTGAAACAGAGTCTGAAGAAAGTGGAGAAGAAAGAAACCAAAAGCTAGAGTCAAGAAAAAGAAATTGGAAAACAGAAAGAGAGGAAAAAGGAAGTGAAGCAAAAGGCCAAGAAAAGGAGACAATTGGCCCAACGAAGTAAGAAAATTAAGATACAGAATCATAAGGTTGGATGGGAAAAGTGCTGAACAAGTGAATGAAATAACAAGTCAGAGAGAGCAAGAAAAACAAGGTGGAAAACACTTGCAGAAAACGAAAAGAGTAAAGAAGGTAAATCCGAAGTATAGATCGCCTGAATGGTAGTATCGTGCTTTGACTAGTAACAAAGAAGAAAAGAACACTCACGAAAACCCAGAACAAAGAAACCTGATGGGAGAAAGTGAAGTGCAACAAACCTGAAGAAGTTTAGATAGTTTCTACCGGATTTGACAAAACACTGGATCTGACGAATTTACCGGATGTGACAAAGAAAGAATTCTGAGAAAGAATTAAAAGAAAGTACCAAGAAAAGACAAAACAGTGGAGTACAGAGTGGCAAATAAGTCATTTCTGAGGTGTAGTGACACAATTTTCTGGAAAACAAATAAATAAGATAGATCAAACAAAATGGAGAATACTAGAGATAGAAAATGTAAATGTGAGTTTTTAAGTAGATGGTGCAAGATGTGTTGCTTTTGTACAGGATTATTAATAACAGTATGGGTGGTTTTAGCAATCACTATTCCAATTAGTTTAGCTGTAGTAGAAATGTCTAATAACACTGAGAAAGAAAAAGGAGCTAACACTCAAGAACCAGTTATTTTAAAGAGTAGTGCAGAATTACACAAGGACAAATCAATAACAGATTTTTCAAAAAATGTTTTTACTAAATTATTATATGAGTATGTAGAAACAATGGATGTAAGAGATTGCTATGTTTGTATGCAGTTGCCTGTATCTGTAGCAGAGGGTGTGACTTATCATCACCTCCCTTTGACGTATGGAATAACATGTAGCGTTTTAGCAAGTTTATTTTATAAAACAGGTAGATTAGAATATTATTACACTGACATAAATAAGATTTTTGCGAAAGTTTCTGTAGTTCCCGAGCTGAACAAAATAAAAGAGGAAAAACGTTTGGTGAATATTTTTTAGAAGATAAGATTTTAACATTAGATAGTATAATTAGGTACAACCTTACCTGTGAGTTAAAGAAAGAAGAAAAGGTATTTTTAGAGATGGTTGAAGAGAGAAGAGTGAAATTTCAAAGAAAAGTGATAGAAGAGACAAAAACACCTCTTTGGGCGTTTGAGGAAGACAATCATGACAAGAAAAAGACAAATGCAGATATGACTCTGGATTGGCCCCAACAGGGAAGGTTGTGCATTAGAAGAAATAAGACAAGATATGACAATTATTTTGTGGGTTCCAGTATTTGCCATGACAATTACCAAATTTTAGGTGGATGGGGATTCAAAGGGGGAAAAGATCCAATATTTCCAGGGATTTATTATGTTTGCGGAAATAGGGCTTATTATAGGTTGCCGGACCATTGGTATGGGTCATGTTACTTAGGCCTGGTCTTTCCAAAGATTTTTCATGTGGATAGAAAAGAAAAGGGAACACACAAAATGATAAATACCTTTACACGTAGAAAAAGGAAAGTTTTTCAGAAATAGTAGGTGATATTTTTGGAGCATTGATACCAGCAGTGGGAATATCTTTGAATGCATTTAGAATTCGGAAATTATCCACAGTGGTAGATCGTTTATCTACAGATACTGCTGGAGGGTTCTTGATGGTAAATACCGAGATGGTTGCCATGAGAGCTATGGTGATGCAAAATCGACTTGCCCTTGACATTCTTTTGGCAAAAGAGGGCGGAGTCTGTGGAATGCTGAAAGTCCAACATTGTTGCACTTACATTCCAGATAAAAGCGAAAATATACAGAAGTATATAACAAATATTACAAGTTTGCACAAAGAACTTGTTCCACTGGAGGTTGAAAGTGCATGGGGAAAACTTGGTAAAGGGTTTTCTTCAGTAATAAATTGGTTAACAAGAATGAGTGGATTAATAATAGGGAAAGTTATAATAATAGCAACCGTGATAATAATAATAATATTAGTACTGAAGCTTGCAATAACATGTATAAAGAGAAGAAGAAGGCAGAATAAGGTAGAAAAAGAAAACATGATAAACAAGGAAAGAGAGAGAGAAATGGGTGAAATAGAGTTAGAAGAAATAAAAGAGAACATGTACAAGAAAACGAAGAAACAAGTTGAAAGGGATACAGTTGTGTAAACTAACAAAAGCAAACGGATAAAAGATATATGCTGTCTGAGAAAATTGTATAACTTGGGTTTTTGTGGTGATATTAAAAATCACCAAAGGGGGAGTTGATGGAGCAGGGTAAATGAAATTTTTTTAACCTCCTAATATTTTCGTAAAATAATTAATAAACATGTTCGTTTAAGTAAATAACCAACAATGTATGTTACATGTTAATGGTTAAAGGTAACACGCTATTCCGTGTGCAAAATAATCAACTTATAATTGTTTACGTGTCTAACATAACATAATATTTGCGTACTAATTACATAATAAATGCATGATCTGTGCTTTTAAATAAAACGTGTGGTTGCAAAATAAAGTGATGGTAAGTAAGGGACAGCTTTATATGTTGCTTTTTGCTAGGTAATACCTAATTGGGGTACGTAGAAAGACGGGAGGGAAACTAAAGGGTTTATATTTCTTTGTTTTAACAATATTTTGTTTATCTTTGAAAATAGTGCGCTTAGGCCTGTCGAGCAGCGATATAAAATGGCCGCCAGTTGCTAGAGTACGCATGAGCGCGGGACCATGTGATAGAGGAGAGAGGCTGTGGAAAAGGGATGATCACGTGCTGATGCTGAGAGGCTAAGATGGAAGTATGGTCAAGGCTGTTGTGACCTTTCTGAGCAGATGTGTGCCAAGATGATCAGCAAGAAGCGTGAGAAGTCCAACTGAATCAATAGACGGAACTGTTAAACCCAAAATGTAGCAGAAAAAGATACAATTTGGACTGATCGAAACGGATGAGCAATTGCTTGAACTGTGGGAAACGATGCTTGCATGGACATTCCACAAGGAACTGGTTAAGACCAGGAAGTTTGATTAAAATGTATATGGGCCTGAGTTTTGACCAATGAGAAAGAGTCACGCCATGAAGAAGAAACATTTTATGCTGTAAGCTAGAATTAGGGTATAAGAAGACCTACTCTTGGTGGGAGGGGGAAGTTGCTGCGGGAGTTGCTGCGGGAGATGCTGCGGTAGATGCTGGAGAAGTTAGATGCTGTAGATGAGTGAAGTTGCGGTTGCTGATGCTGACGAGCTGATGCTGCTGCTGCTATTTTTCTTTTCCAGTTGAGTATAAGATGCTGCTTGAGGAGAATTTTCCTGATAGATTTTTATTTTAGAACTATTAGATTTCCCCCAGATAGATAGATTGATCTTTAAGAGTTCTTACTATGATAACCTTATTTTTACGTCTAATAAAAATGCATTGCAATTTCAAGTTAATCTTATATTGATGATAAATGTAATGATCTGAATAATAAGCTTAACCTCATTTCCTGCAGTCAAAACTTTATATAAACTTTATTATTCTTTAAACAAATGACTCAGTGATTCTTTAGCTCAATGATTAAAATGAAATATTAAAGAGTTTATTGTGATTGAGCTGGTCTTAATCACCATCAACTCTTTCCTACTAGTTGGTCCATCGACCAATGAGCGGAATACCTTAAAGCAAAGAGAAATATTGGGGCATATTAGCAAAACTCACGTTAAAGTTATCGCCGTTTTAGCGGCAGGAAACTGCTGCTAAAACGGCGATAATGGGCTTGCTAATATGCGTTATGGAATTCCAATAGAAGCCCAGGTTAGATGTCCTGCACATCTAACCTGGGCTTCTATTGGAATTCTATAACGCATATTAGCAAGCCCATTATCGCCGTTTTAGCGGCAGTTTCCTGCCGCTAAAACTGCGATAATTTTAACGTGGGTCTTGCTAATATGCCCCATTATGTCATGTTAAAGAGGTATCCCGTCTCCTTCCAGCGAATCGTTTTTCTCCTAGGTTATTGACGGAGGAAATCCAGGGAACAAATGAGTAGGTGAATGTATATGCGGTGTTATGAGCCCCACCATCATATGGATATAGAGTGTGTGTTGAAGGAGTAATTGCACCTGGATGACCGAAGTACATAGGAGAATTATTTTTATTGTTAGCGCTGGATCACGCACATAGCAACTTCATAAAATAAAATGATGGACAGTGTTGAAACTTTTCAAACACTCACTCCCAGTCAGAGATTTGGGTTTTATCCACTGTTATTTTTCTTGCCACAATCACCCCAGTTTACCCCAGCCCGAAGTGCCAAGCCAGGTCCTCCCTGGACTGTAAACAAGCATCCTGGGCCCTATTTCGGGGTATCATCCCTCATCAGCCAGGCTAGCTTGCATCCAGTGGTGCAGCGAGCAAGGGACCCATGTCTAGGCATACCATTAGCCACTTAGGGTGCACATAGCAACATCAGGAAATAAAATGGTGGACAAAGGGTTGAAACTTTTCAAACACTAACCCAGAGTCAGAAATCCTGGCTTAATCCATTGATATTTTGCTTGCTACATCACCCCAGTTTGGACTCAGCCATATGCAAATCAGTCTTCATCCTACTCCCCATGGGAACAGTCCAGCCGAACTGCCAAGCTAGGTCCTCCCTGGACTGGAAATAGGCACCCTGAGACTGGTTTTGGGGTATCACCTCTAATCAGCCAGCCTAGCTTGATTGCAGTCACGCAGAGAGCAAACAACCCTTGTCTAGGCATACCCTTAGCCACTTTGGTTGCGCATAGCAACATCACTAAAAAAAACTGAAGGACGGAGTGTTGAAACTTTTCAAACACGCACCTCCAGTCAAAGATCTGGGTTTAATCCATCTTTATTTTGCTCGCCACATCACCCCAGTTCTGGACCCAGCCATATGTAAATCAGTCTTGACCCTGCTCCCCATGGGAACAGTCCAGCCCGAACTGCCAAGCTAGGTCCTCCCTGGACTGGAAACAAGTATTCTGGGGCTGGTTTTGGGGTATCACCCCATATCAGCCAGGCTAGCTTGAATACAGTGGTGCAGCGAGCAAGGGACCCACGTCTAGGCATTCCCTTATCCACTTAGGGCACACATATCAACTTCTCAAAATAACATGATGGACAGAGTGTTGAAACGTTTCAAACACTCACCTCCAGTCACAGATCTGGTTTAATCCATCGTTTTTTTTCCTGGTACGTCACCCCAGTTTGCACCCAGCCATATGCAAATCAGTCTTGACCCTGCTCCCCATCGGAACAGTCCAGCCCGAACTGCCAAGCTAGGTCCTCCCTGGATTGGAAACAAGTATTCTGGGACTGGTTTCGGAGTATCACCCCTCATCAGTACGGCAAGCTTGAATCCAGTGGTGCAGCAAGCAAGGGACCCATGTCCAGGCATACCCTTATCCACTTAGGGTGCACATAGCAACTTCATAATATAAAATGATGGACAGTGTTGAAACTTTTCAAACACTCACCCCCAGTCAGAGATCTGGGTTGTATCCACTGTGATTTTCTCGCCACATCCCCTCAGTTTACCCCAGCCTGAAGTGCCAAGCCAGGTCCTCCCTGGACTGTAAACAAGCATCCTGGGACCTATTTCGGGGTATCATCCCTCATCAGCCAGGCTAGCCTGCATCCAGTGGCGCAGCGAGCAAGGTACCGATGTCTAGGCATACCCTTAGCCACTGAGGGCGCACATAGCAACTATCCAAAATAACATGATGGACAGAGTGTTGAAATGTTTCAAACACTCACCTCCAGTCACAGATCTGGGTTTAACCCATCGTTATTTTCCCTGGTACGTCACCCCAGTTTGCACCCAGGCATATGCAAATCAGTCTTCACCCTGCTCCCCATGGGAACAGTTCAGCCCGAACTGCCAAGCTAGGTCCTCCCTGGACTGAAAACAAGTATTCTGAGACTGGTTTTGGGGTATCACCTCTAATCAGCCATGCTAGCTTGATTCCAGTCGTGCAGAGAGCAAACGACCCTTGTCTAGGCATATCCTTAGCCACTTTGGATGTGCATAGCAACATCACTAAAAAAAACTGAAGGACGGAGTGTTGAAACTTTTCAAACACTAATCTCCAGTCAAAGATCTGGGTTTAATCCATCTTTTTTTTGCTGCCACATCACCCCAGTTCTGGACCCAGCCATATGTACAACAGTCTTGACCCTGCTCCCCATGGGAACAGTCCAGCCCAAACTGCCAAGCTAGGTCCTCCCTGGACTGGAAACAAGTATTCTGGGACTGGTTTCAGGGTATCACCCCTCAGCAGCCAGGCTAGCTTGAATCCAGTGGTGCAGCGAGCAAGGGACCCACATCTAGGCATACCCTTATCCACTTAGGGCGCACATAGCAACTTCACAAAATAACATGATGGACAGAGTGTTGAAACGTTTCAAACACTCATCTCCAGCCACAGATCTGGGTTTAATCCATCGTTATTTTCCCTGGTATGTCACCCCATTTTTGACCCCGCCATATGCAAATCAGTCTTGACCCTGCTCCCCATGGGAACAGTCCACCCCGAACTGCCAAGCTAGGTCCTCACTGAACTGGAACTAAGAATTCTGGTATTGGTTTCGGGTATGACCCTCAGCAGCCAGGCTAGCTTGAATCCAGTGGTACAGCGAGCAAGGGGCCGAAGTCTAGGCATACCCTTATCCACATAGGGCGCACAGAGCAACTTCACAAAATAAAATGATGGACAGTGTTGAAACTTTTCAAACACTCACCTCCAGCCACAGATCTGGGTTTAATCCATCGTTATTTTCCCTGGTATGCCACACCAGTTTGGACCCCGCCATGTGCAAATCAGTTTTGACCCTGCTCCCCATGGGAACAGTCCAGCCCGAAGTGCCAAGCCAGGTCCTCCCTGGACTGGAAACAAACATACTGGGACCTATTTCGGGTATCATCCCTCATCAGCCAGGCTAGATTGCATCCAGTTGCGCAGCGAGCAAGGGACCCAAGTCTAGGCACACCCTTAGCCACTTAGGGTGCACATAGCAACATCAGGAAATAAAATGATGGACGAAGTGTTGAAACTTTTCAAACACTCACCCCCAGTCAGAAATCCTGGCTGAATCCATCGATATTTTGCTTGCTACGTCACCCCAGTTCTGGACCCAGCCATATGTACATCAGTCTTGACCCTGCTCCCCATGGGAACAGTCCAGCCCAAACTGCCAAGCTAGGTCCTCCCTGGACTGGGAACAAGCATTCTGGGACTGGTTTCAGGGTATCACCCCTCATCAGCGAGGCTAGCTTGAATCCAGTGGTGCATCGGGCAAGGGACCCACGTCTAGGCATACCCTTATCCACTTAGGGCGCACAGAGCAACTTCATAAAATTAAATGATGGACAGTGTTGAAACTTTTCAAACACTCACCCCCAGTCAGAGATTTGGGTTTTATCCACTGTTATATTTCCTGCTACATCACCCCAGTTTACCCCAGCCCGAAGTGCCAAGCCAGGTCCTCTCTGGACTGCAAACAAGCATCCTGGAACCTATTTCGGGGTATCATCCCTCATCAGCCAGGCTAGATTGAATCCAGTGGTGCAGCAAGCAAGGGACCCACGTCTAGGCATACCCTTATCCACTTTGGATGCGCATAGCAAAATCACTAAAAAAACTGAAGGATGGAGTGTTGAAACCTTTCAAACACGCACCTCGAGTCAATGATCTGGGTTTAGTCCATCTTTATTTTGCTTGCCACATCACACCAGACTTGGACCCAGCCATATGTAAATCAGTCTTGAGTCTGCTCCCCATGGGAACAGTACAGCCCGAACTGCCATGCTAGGTCCTCCCTGGACTGGAAACAAGTATTCTGGGACTGGTTTCAGGGTATCAACCCTCATCAGCCAGGCTAGCTTGAATCCAGTGGTGCAGCGAGCAAGGGACCCACATCTAGGTATTCCCTTATCCACTTAGGGCGCACATAGCAACTTCTCAAATTAACATGATGGACACAGTGTTTAAACATTTCAAACACTCACCTCCAGTCACAGATCTGGGTTTAATCCATAGTTTTTTCCCCTGGTACGTCACCCCAGTTTGCACCCAGCCATATGCAAATCAGTCTTGACCCTGCTCCCCATCGGAACAGTCCAGCCCGAAATGCCAAGCTAGGTCCTCCCTGGACTGGAAACAAGTATTCTGGGACTGGTTTCGATGTATCACCCCTCATCAGCCAGGCAAGCTTGAATCCAATGGTGCAGCAAGCAAGGGACCCACGTCTAGGCATACCCTTATCCACTTAGGGCGCACATAGCAACTTCATAAAATAAAATGATGGACAGTGTTGAAACTTTTCAAACACTCACTCCCAGTCAGAGATCTGGGTTTTATCCACTGTTATTTTTCTCCCCACATCACCCCAGTTTACCCCAGCCTGAAGTGCCAAGCCAGGTCCTCCCTGGACTGTAAACAAGCATCCTGGAACCTATTTCGAGGTATCATCCCTCATCAGCCAGGCTAGCTTGCATCCAGTGGCTCAGCGAGCAAGGTACCGATGTCTAGGCATACCCTTAGCCAGTGAGAGCACACATAGCAACTTCTCAAAATAACATGATGGACAGAGTGTTTAAACGTTTCAAACACTCACCTCCATTCACAGATCTGGGTTTAATACATCGTTATTTTCCCTGGTATGTCACCCCAGTTTGGACCCCGCCATATGCAAATCAGTCTTGACCCTGCTCCCCATGGGAACAGTCCACCCCGAACTGCCAAGCTAGGTCCTCACTGGACTGGAACCAAGAATTCTGGTATTGGTTTCGGGGTATGACCCCTCAGCAGCCAGGCTAGCTTGAATCCAGTGGTACAGCGAGCAAGGGGCCGAAGTCTAGGCATACCCTTATCCACATAGGGCGCACAGAGCAACTTCACAAAATAAAATGATGGACAGTGTTGAAACTTTTCAAACACTCACCTCCAGCCACAGATCTGGGTTTAATCCATTGTTATTTTCCCTGGTATGTCACCCCAGTATGGACCGCGCCATATGCAAATCAGTTTTGACCCTGCTCCCCATGGGAACAGTCCAGCCCGAAGTGCCAAGCCAGGTCCTCCCTGGAATGGAAACAAGCATCCTGGGACCTATTTCGGGGTATCATCCCTCATCAGCCAGGCTAGCTTGCATCCAGTGGCTCAGCGAGCAAGGTACCGATGTCTAGGCATACCCTTAGCCAGTGAGGGCACACATAGCAACTTCTCAAAATAACATGATGGACAGAGTGTTTAAACATTTCAAACACTCACCTCCATTCACAGATCTGGGTTTAATACATTGTTATTTTCCCTGGTATGTCACCCCAGTTTGGACCCCGCCATATGCAAATCAGTCTTGACCCTGCTCCCCATGGGAACAGTCCAGCCCAAACTGCCAAGCTAGGTCCTCCCTGGACTGGGAACAAGCATTCTGGGACTGGTTTCAGGGTATCACCCCTCATCAGCCAGGCTAGCTTGAATCCAGTGGTGCATCGGGCAAGGGACCCACGTCTAGGCATACCCTTATCCACTTAGGGCGCACAGAGCAACTTCATAAAATTAAATGATGGACAGTGTTGAAACTTTTCAAACACTCACCCCCAGTCAGAGATTTGGGTTTTATCCACTGTTATTTTCCTGCTACATCACCCCAGTTTACCCCAGCCCGAAGTGCCAAGCCAGGTCCTCTCTGGACTGCAAACAAGCATCCTGGAACCTATTTCAGGGTATCATCCCTCATCAGCCAGGCTTGCTTGAATCCAGTGGTGCAGCAAGCAAGGGACCCACGTCTAGGCATACCCTTATCCACTTTGGATGCGCATAGCAAAATCACTAAAAAAAACTGAAGGACGGAGTGTTGAAACCTTTCAAACACGCACCTCGAGTCAATGATCTGGGTTTAGTCCATCTTTATTTTGCTTGCCACATCACCCCAGACTTGGACCCAGCCATATGTAAATCAGTCTTGAGTCTGCTCCCCATGGGAACAGTACAGCCCGAACTGCCATGCTAGGTCCTCCCTGGACTGGAAACAAGTATTCTGGGACTGGTTTCAGGGTATCACCCCTCATCAGCCAGGCTAGCTTGAATCCAGTGGTGCAGCGAGCAAGGGGCCGAAGTCTAGGCATATCCTTATCCACATAGGGCGCACAGAGCAACTTCACAAAATAAAATGATGGACAGTGTTGAAACTTTTCAAACACTCACCTCCAGCCACAGA
This sequence comes from Calotriton arnoldi, assembly GCA_963921515.1. Classification (NCBI taxonomy): domain Eukaryota; kingdom Metazoa; phylum Chordata; class Amphibia; order Caudata; family Salamandridae; genus Calotriton; species Calotriton arnoldi. Next base: position 110,479 of record CAWUFW010010237.1, on the reverse strand, counting down.
TCTGGGTTTTATCCATCGTTATTTTCCCTGGTATGTTACCCCAGTTTGGACCCTGCCATATGTAAATCAGTCTTGACCCTGCTCCCCATGGAAACAGTCCAGCCCGAACTGCCAAGCTAGGTCCTCCCTGGACTGGAAACAAGTATTCTGGGGCTGGTTTTGGGGTATCACCCCATATCAGCCAGGCTAGCTTGAATACAGTGGTGCAGCGAGCAAGGGACCCACGTCTAGGCATTCCCTTATCCACTTAGGGCACACATATCAACTTCTCAAAATAACATGATGGACAGAGTGTTGAAACGTTTCAAACACTCACCTCCAGTCACAGATCTGGTTTAATCCATCGTTTTTTTCCCTGGTACGTCACCCCAGTTTGCACCCAGCCATATGCAAATCAGTCTTGACCCTGCTCCCCATCGGAACAGTCCAGCCCGAACTGCCAAGCTAGGTCCTCCCTGGATTGGAAACAAGTATTCTGGGACTGGTTTCGGAGTATCACCCCTCATCAGTACGGCAAGCTTGAATCCAGTGGTGCAGCAAACAAGGGACCCATGTCCAGGCATACCCTTATCCACTTAGGGCGCACATAGCAACTTCATAATATAAAATGATGGACAGTGTTGAAACTTTTCAAACACTCACCCCCAGTCAGAGATCTGGGTTGTATCCACTGTGATTTTTCTCGCCACATCCCCTCAGTTTACCCCAGCCTGAAGTGCCAAGCCAGGTCCTCCCTGGACTGTAAACAAGCATCCTGGGACCTATTTCGGGGTATCATCCCTCATCAGCCAGGCTAGCTTGCATCCAGTGGCGCAGCGAGCAAGGTACCGATGTCTAGGCATACCCTTAGCCACTGAGGGCGCACATAGCAACTTCTCAAAATAACATGATGGACAGAGTGTTGAAATGTTTCAAACACTCACCTCCAGTCACAGATCTGGGTTTAACCCATCGTTATTTTCCCTGGTACGTCACCCCAGTTTGCACCCAGGCATATGCAAATCAGTCTTCACCCTGCTCCCCATGTGAACAGTCCAGCCCGAACTGCCAAGCTAGGTCCTCCCTGGACTGGAAACAAGTATTCTGGGACTGGTTTCGGGGTATCACCTCTAATCAGCCATGCTAGCTTGATTCCAGTCGTGCAGAGAGCAAACAACCCTTGTCTAGGCATACCCTTAGCCACTTTGGACGCGCATAGCAACATCACTAAAATAAACTGAAGGACGGAGAGTTGAAACTTTTCAAACACTAACCTCCAGTCACAGATCTGGGTTTAATCCATCGTTATTTTCCCTGGTACGTCACCCGAGTTTGGACCCAGCTATATGCAAATCAGTCTTGACCCTGCTCCCCATGGGAACAGTCCAGCCCGAACTGCCAAGCTAGGTCCTCCCTGAACTGGAAACAAGTATTCTGGGACTGGTTTAGGGGTATCACCCTATATCAGCCAGGCTAGCTTGAATCCAGTGGTGCAGCGAGCAAGGGACCCACGTCCAGACATACCCTTGTCCACTTAGGGCGCACATAGCAATATCAAAAAATAAAATGATGGACAGTGTTGAAACTTTTCAAACACTCACCCCCAGTCAGAGATCTGGGTTTTATACAATATTATTTATCTCGCCACATCACCCCAGTTTACCCCAGCCCGAAGTGCCAAGCGAGGTCCTCCCTGGACTGGAAACAAGCATCCTGGGACCTATTTCGGGCTATCATTCCTCATCAGCCAGGCTAGCTTGTATCCAGTGGCGCAGCGACCAAGGTACCCATGTCTAGGCATACCCTTAGCCACTGAGGGCGCGCATAGCAACTTTTCAAAATAACATGATGGACACAGTGTTGAAACGTTTCAAACACTCACTTCCAGTCACAGATCTGGGTTTAATCGATCGTTATTTTCCCTGGTACGTCACCCGAGATTGGACCCAGCTATATGCAAATCAGTCTTGACCCTGCTCCCCATGGGAACAGTGCAGCCCGAACTGCCAAGCTAGGTCCTCCCTGGACTGGAAACAAGTATTCTGGGACTGGTTTTGGGGTATCACCCCTCATCAGCCAGGCTAGCTTCAATCCAGTGGTGCAGCGAGCAAGGGACCCACGTCTAGGCATACCCTTATCCACTGAGGGCGCCCATAGCAACTTCTCAAAATAACATGATGGATAGAGTGCTGAAACTTTTCAAACACTCATCCCCAGTCAGAGATCTGGGTTTTATACACTGTTATTTTTCTCGCCACATCACCCCAGTTTACCCCAGCCCGAAGTGCCAGCGAGGTCCTCCATGAACAGGAAACAAGCATCCTGGGACATATTTCGGGGTATCATTCCTCATCAGCCAGGCTAGCTTGCATCCAGTGGTGCAGCGAGCAATGTACCCATGTCTAGGCATACCCTTAGCCACTGAGGGCGCACATAGCAACTTCTCAAAATAACATGATGGACAAAGTGTTGAAATGTTTCAAACACTCACCTCCAGTCACAGATCTGGGTTTAACCCACGGTTATTTTCCCTGCTATGTCACCCCAGTATGGACCGCGCCATATGCAAATCAGTTTTGACCCTGCTCCCCATGGGAACAGTCCACCCCGAACTGCCAAGCTAGGTCCTCACTGAACTGGAACTAAGAATTCTGGTATTGGTTTCGGGGTATGACCCCTCAGCAGCCAGGCTAGCTTGAATCCAGTGGTACAGCGAGCAAGGGGCCGAAGTCTAGGCATACCCTTATCCACATAGGGCGCACAGAGCAACTTCACAAAATAAAATGATGGACAGTGTTGAAACTTTTCAAACACTCACCTCCAGCCACAGATCTGGGTTTAATCCATCGTTATTTTCCCTGGTATGCCACACCAGTTTGGACCCCGCCATGTGCAAATCAGTTTTGACCCTGCTCCCCATGGGAACAGTCCAGCCCGAAGTGCCAAGCCAGGTCCTCCCTGGACTGGAAACAAACATACTGGGACCTATTTCGGGGTATCATCCCTCATCAGCCAGGCTAGATTGCATCCAGTTGCGCAGCGAGCAAGGGACCCAAGTCTAGGCACACCCTTAGCCACTTAGGGTGCACATAGCAACATCAGGAAATAAAATGATGGACGAAGTGTTGAAACTTTTCAAACACTCACCCCCCAGTCAGAAATCCTGGCTGAATCCATCGATATTTTGCTTGCTACGTCACCCCAGTTCTGGACCCAGCCATATGTACATCAGTCTTGACCCTGCTCCCCATGGGAACAGTCCAGCCCAAACTGCCAAGCTAGGTCCTCCCTGGACTGGGAACAAGCATTCTGGGACTGGTTTCAGGGTATCACCCCTCATCAGCGAGGCTAGCTTGAATCCAGTGGTGCATCGGGCAAGGGACCCACGTCTAGGCATACCCTTATCCACTTAGGGCGCACAGAGCAACTTCATAAAATTAAATGATGGACAGTGTTGAAACTTTTCAAACACTCACCCCCAGTCAGAGATTTGGGTTTTATCCACTGTTATATTTCCTGCTACATCACCCCAGTTTACCCCAGCCCGAAGTGCCAAGCCAGGTCCTCTCTGGACTGCAAACAAGCATCCTGGAACCTATTTCGGGGTATCATCCCTCATCAGCCAGGCTAGATTGAATCCAGTGGTGCAGCAAGCAAGGGACCCACGTCTAGGCATACCCTTATCCACTTTGGATGCGCATAGCAAAATCACTAAAAAAACTGAAGGATGGAGTGTTGAAACCTTTCAAACACGCACCTCGAGTCAATGATCTGGGTTTAGTCCATCTTTATTTTGCTTGCCACATCACACCAGACTTGGACCCAGCCATATGTAAATCAGTCTTGAGTCTGCTCCCCATGGGAACAGTACAGCCCGAACTGCCATGCTAGGTCCTCCCTGGACTGGAAACAAGTATTCTGGGACTGGTTTCAGGGTATCAACCCTCATCAGCCAGGCTAGCTTGAATCCAGTGGTGCAGCGAGCAAGGGACCCACATCTAGGTATTCCCTTATCCACTTAGGGCGCACATAGCAACTTCTCAAATTAACATGATGGACACAGTGTTTAAACATTTCAAACACTCACCTCCAGTCACAGATCTGGGTTTAATCCATAGTTTTTTCCCCTGGTACGTCACCCCAGTTTGCACCCAGCCATATGCAAATCAGTCTTGACCCTGCTCCCCATCGGAACAGTCCAGCCCGAAATGCCAAGCTAGGTCCTCCTGGACTGGAAACAAGTATTCTGGGACTGGTTTCGATGTATCACCCCTCATCAGCCAGGCAAGCTTGAATCCAATGGTGCAGCAAGCAAGGGACCCACGTCTAGGCATACCCTTATCCACTTAGGGCGCACATAGCAACTTCATAAAATAAAATGATGGACAGTGTTGAAACTTTTCAAACACTCACTCCCAGTCAGAGATCTGGGTTTTATCCACTGTTATTTTTCTCCCCACATCACCCCAGTTTACCCCAGCCTGAAGTGCCAAGCCAGGTCCTCCCTGGACTGTAAACAAGCATCCTGGAACCTATTTCGGGGTATCATCCCTCATCAGCCAGGCTAGCTTGCATCCAGTGGCTCAGCGAGCAAGGTACCGATGTCTAGGCATACCCTTAGCCAGTGAGAGCACACATAGCAACTTCTCAAAATAACATGATGGACAGAGTGTTTAAACGTTTCAAACACTCACCTCCATTCACAGATCTGGGTTTAATACATCGTTATTTTCCCTGGTATGTCACCCCAGTTTGGACCCCGCCATATGCAAATCAGTCTTGACCCTGCTCCCCATGGGAACAGTCCACCCCGAACTGCCAAGCTAGGTCCTCACTGGACTGGAACCAAGAATTCTGGTATTGGTTTCGGGGTATGACCCCTCAGCAGCCAGGCTAGCTTGAATCCAGTGGTACAGCGAGCAAGGGGCCGAAGTCTAGGCATACCCTTATCCACATAGGGCGCACAGAGCAACTTCACAAAATAAAATGATGGACAGTGTTGAAACTTTTCAAACACTCACCTCCAGCCACAGATCTGGGTTTAATCCATTGTTATTTTCCCTGGTATGTCACCCCAGTATGGACCGCGCCATATGCAAATCAGTTTTGACCCTGCTCCCCATGGGAACAGTCCAGCCCGAAGTGCCAAGCCAGGTCCTCCCTGGAATGGAAACAAGCATCCTGGGACCTATTTCGGGGTATCATCCCTCATCAGCCAGGCTAGCTTGCATCCAGTGGCTCAGCGAGCAAGGTACCGATGTCTAGGCATACCCTTAGCCAGTGAGGGCACACATAGCAACTTCTCAAAATAACATGATGGACAGAGTGTTTAAACATTTCAAACACTCACCTCCATTCACAGATCTGGGTTTAATACATTGTTATTTTCCCTGGTATGTCACCCCAGTTTGGACCCCGCCATATGCAAATCAGTCTTGACCCTGCTCCCCATGGGAACAGTCCAGCCCAAACTGCCAAGCTAGGTCCTCCCTGGACTGGGAACAAGCATTCTGGGACTGGTTTCAGGGTATCACCCCTCATCAGCCAGGCTAGCTTGAATCCAGTGGTGCATCGGGCAAGGGACCCACGTCTAGGCATACCCTTATCCACTTAGGGCGCACAGAGCAACTTCATAAAATTAAATGATGGACAGTGTTGAAACTTTTCAAACACTCACCCCCAGTCAGAGATTTGGGTTTTATCCACTGTTATTTTTCCTGCTACATCACCCCAGTTTACCCCAGCCCGAAGTGCCAAGCCAGGTCCTCTCTGGACTGCAAACAAGCATCCTGGAACCTATTTCAGGGTATCATCCCTCATCAGCCAGGCTTGCTTGAATCCAGTGGTGCAGCAAGCAAGGGACCCACGTCTAGGCATACCCTTATCCACTTTGGATGCGCATAGCAAAATCACTAAAAAAACTGAAGGACGGAGTGTTGAAACCTTTCAAACACGCACCTCGAGTCAATGATCTGGGTTTAGTCCATCTTTATTTTGCTTGCCACATCACCCCAGACTTGGACCCAGCCATATGTAAATCAGTCTTGAGTCTGCTCCCCATGGGAACAGTACAGCCCGAACTGCCATGCTAGGTCCTCCCTGGACTGGAAACAAGTATTCTGGGACTGGTTTCAGGGTATCACCCCTCATCAGCCAGGCTAGCTTGAATCCAGTGGTGCAGCGAGCAAGGGGCCGAAGTCTAGGCATATCCTTATCCACATAGGGCGCACAGAGCAACTTCACAAAATAAAATGATGGACAGTGTTGAAACTTTTCAAACACTCACCTCCAGCCACAGATCTGGGTTTTATCCATCGTTATTTTCCCTGGTATGTTACCCCAGTTTGGACCCTGCCATATGTAAATCAGTCTTGACCCTGCTCCCCATGGAAACAGTCCAGCCCGAACTGCCAAGCTAGGTCCTCCCTGGACTGGAAACAAGTATTCTGGGGCTGGTTTTGGGGTATCACCCCATATCAGCCAGGCTAGCTTGAATACAGTGGTGCAGCGAGCAAGGGACCCACGTCTAGGCATTCCCTTATCCACTTAGGGCACACATATCAACTTCTCAAAATAACATGATGGACAGAGTGTTGAAACGTTTCAAACACTCACCTCCAGTCACAGATCTGGTTTAATCCATCGTTTTTTTCCTGGTACGTCACCCCAGTTTGCACCCAGCCATATGCAAATCAGTCTTGACCCTGCTCCCCATCGGAACAGTCCAGCCCGAACTGCCAAGCTAGGTCCTCCCTGGATTGGAAACAAGTATTCTGGGACTGGTTTCGGAGTATCACCCCTCATCAGTACGGCAAGCTTGAATCCAGTGGTGCAGCAAACAAGGGACCCATGTCCAGGCATACCCTTATCCACTTAGGGCGCACATAGCAACTTCATAATATAAAATGATGGACAGTGTTGAAACTTTTCAAACACTCACCCCCAGTCAGAGATCTGGGTTGTATCCACTGTGATTTTTCTCGCCACATCCCCTCAGTTTACCCCAGCCTGAAGTGCCAAGCCAGGTCCTCCCTGGACTGTAAACAAGCATCCTGGGACCTATTTCGGGGTATCATCCCTCATCAGCCAGGCTAGCTTGCATCCAGTGGCGCAGCGAGCAAGGTACCGATGTCTAGGCATACCCTTAGCCACTGAGGGCGCACATAGCAACTTCTCAAAATAACATGATGGACAGAGTGTTGAAATGTTTCAAACACTCACCTCCAGTCACAGATCTGGGTTTAACCCATCGTTATTTTCCCTGGTACGTCACCCCAGTTTGCACCCAGGCATATGCAAATCAGTCTTCACCCTGCTCCCCATGTGAACAGTCCAGCCCGAACTGCCAAGCTAGGTCCTCCCTGGACTGGAAACAAGTATTCTGGGACTGGTTTCGGGGTATCACCTCTAATCAGCCATGCTAGCTTGATTCCAGTCGTGCAGAGAGCAAACAACCCTTGTCTAGGCATACCCTTAGCCACTTTGGACGCGCATAGCAACATCACTAAAATAAACTGAAGGACGGAGAGTTGAAACTTTTCAAACACTAACCTCCAGTCACAGATCTGGGTTTAATCCATCGTTATTTTCCCTGGTACGTCACCCGAGTTTGGACCCAGCTATATGCAAATCAGTCTTGACCCTGCTCCCCATGGGAACAGTCCAGCCCGAACTGCCAAGCTAGGTCCTCCCTGAACTGGAAACAAGTATTCTGGGACTGGTTTAGGGGTATCACCCTATATCAGCCAGGCTAGCTTGAATCCAGTGGTGCAGCGAGCAAGGGACCCACGTCCAGACATACCCTTGTCCACTTAGGGCGCACATAGCAATATCAAAAAATAAAATGATGGACAGTGTTGAAACTTTTCAAACACTCACCCCCAGTCAGAGATCTGGGTTTTATACAATATTATTTATCTCGCCACATCACCCCAGTTTACCCCAGCCCGAAGTGCCAAGCGAGGTCCTTCCCTGGACTGGAAACAAGCATCCTGGGACCTATTTCGGGCTATCATTCCTCATCAGCCAGGCTAGCTTGTATCCAGTGGCGCAGCGACCAAGGTACCCATGTCTAGGCATACCCTTAGCCACTGAGGGCGCGCATAGCAACTTTTCAAAATAACATGATGGACACAGTGTTGAAACGTTTCAAACACTCACTTCCAGTCACAGATCTGGGTTTAATCGATCGTTATTTTCCCTGGTACGTCACCCGAGATTGGACCCAGCTATATGCAAATCAGTCTTGACCCTGCTCCCCATGGGAACAGTGCAGCCCGAACTGCCAAGCTAGGTCCTCCCTGGACTGGAAACAAGTATTCTGGGACTGGTTTTGGGGTATCACCCCTCATCAGCCAGGCTAGCTTCAATCCAGTGGTGCAGCGAGCAAGGGACCCACGTCTAGGCATACCCTTATCCACTGAGGGCGCCCATAGCAACTTCTCAAAATAACATGATGGATAGAGTGCTGAAACTTTTCAAACACTCATCCCCAGTCAGAGATCTGGGTTTTATACACTGTTATTTTTCTCGCCACATCACCCCAGTTTACCCCAGCCCGAAGTGCCAAGCGAGGTCCTCCATGAACAGGAAACAAGCATCCTGGGACATATTTCGGGGTATCATTCCTCATCAGCCAGGCTAGCTTGCATCCAGTGGTGCAGCGAGCAATGTACCCATGTCTAGGCATACCCTTAGCCACTGAGGGCGCACATAGCAACTTCTCAAAATAACATGATGGACAAAGTGTTGAAATGTTTCAAACACTCACCTCCAGTCACAGATCTGGGTTTAACCCACGGTTATTTTCCCTGCTATGTCACCCCAGTATGGACCGCGCCATATGCAAATCAGTTTTGACCCTGCTCCCCATGGGAACAGTCCAGCCCGAAGTGCCAAGCCAGGTCCTCCCTGGAATGGAAACAAGCATCCTGGGACCTATTTCTGGGTATCATTCCTCATCAGCCAGGCTAGCTTGCATCCAGTGGTGCAGTGAGCAAGCTCTAGGCATACCCTTAGCCACTGAGGGCGCACATAGCAACTTCTCAAAATAACATGATGGACAGAGTGTTGAAATGTTTCAAACACTCACCTCCAGTCACAGATCTGGGTTTAACCCATCGTTATTTTCCCTGGTACGTCACCCCAGTTTGCACCCAGGCATATGCAAATCAGTCTTCACCCTGCTCCCCATGTGAACAGTCCAGCCCGAACTGCCAAGCTAGGTCCTCCCTGGACTGGAAACAAGTATTCTGGGACTGGTTTCGGGGTATCACCTCTAATCAGCCATGCTAGCTTGATTCCAGTCGTGCAGAGAGCAAACAACCCTTGTCTAGGCATACCCTTAGCCACTTTGGACGCGCATAGCAACATCACTAAAATAAACTGAAGGACGGAGAGTTGAAACTTTTCAAACACTAACCTCCAGTCACAGATCTGGGTTTAATCCATCGTTATTTTCCCTGGTACGTCACCCGAGTTTGGACCCAGCTATATGCAAATCAGTCTTGACCCTGCTCCCCATGGGAACAGTCCAGCCCGAACTGCCAAGCTAGGTCCTCCCTGAACTGGAAACAAGTATTCTGGGACTGGTTTAGGGGTATCACCCTATATCAGCCAGGCTAGCTTGAATCCAGTGGTGCAGCGAGCAAGGGACCCACGTCCAGACATACCCTTGTCCACTTAGGGCGCACATAGCAATATCAAAAAATAAAATGATGGACAGTGTTGAAACTTTTCAAACACTCACCCCCAGTCAGAGATCTGGGTTTTATACAATATTATTTATCTCGCCACATCACCCCAGTTTACCCCAGCCCGAAGTGCCAGCGAGGTCCTCCCTGGACTGGAAACAAGCATCCTGGGACCTATTTCGGGCTATCATTCCTCATCAGCCAGGCTAGCTTGTATCCAGTGGCGCAGCGACCAAGGTACCCATGTCTAGGCATACCCTTAGCCACTGAGGGCGCGCATAGCAACTTTTCAAAATAACATGATGGACACAGTGTTGAAACGTTTCAAACACTCACTTCCAGTCACAGATCTGGGTTTAATCGATCGTTATTTTCCCTGGTACGTCACCCGAGATTGGACCCAGCTATATGCAAATCAGTCTTGACCCTGCTCCCCATGGGAACAGTGCAGCCCGAACTGCCAAGCTAGGTCCTCCCTGGACTGGAAACAAGTATTCTGGGACTGGTTTTGGGGTATCACCCCTCATCAGCCAGGCTAGCTTCAATCCAGTGGTGCAGCGAGCAAGGGACCCACGTCTAGGCATACCCTTATCCACTGAGGGCGCCCATAGCAACTTCTCAAAATAACATGATGGATAGAGTGCTGAAACTTTTCAAACACTCATCCCCAGTCAGAGATCTGGGTTTTATACACTGTTATTTTTCTCGCCACATCACCCCAGTTTACCCCAGCCCGAAGTGCCAAGCGAGGTCCTCCATGAACAGGAAACAAGCATCCTGGGACATATTTCGGGGTATCATTCCTCATCAGGCAGGCTAGCTTGCATCCAGTGGTGCAGCGAGCAATGTACCCATGTCTAGGCATACCCTTAGCCACTGAGGGCGCACATAGCAACTTCTCAAAATAACATGATGGACAAAGTGTTGAAATGTTTCAAACACTCACCTCCAGTCACAGATCTGGGTTTAACCCACGGTTATTTTCCCTGCTATGTCACCCCAGTATGGACCGCGCCATATGCAAATCAGTTTTGACCCTGCTCCCCATGGGAACAGTCCAGCCCGAAGTGCCAAGCCAGGTCCTCCCTGGAATGGAAACAAGCATCCTGGGACCTATTTCTGGGTATCATTCCTCATCAGCCAGGCTAGCTTGCATCCAGTGGTGCAGTGAGCAAGCTCTAGGCATACCCTTAGCCACTGAGGGCGCACATAGCAACTTCTCAAAATAACATGATGGACAGAGTGTTGAAGCTTTTCAAACAATCACCTCCAGCCACAGATCTGGGTTTAATCCATTGTTATTTTCCCTGCTATGTCACCCCAGTTTGGACCCCGCCATATGCAAATCAGTCTTGACCCTGCTCCCCATGGGAACAGTCCAGCCCGAACTGCCATGCTAGGTCCTCCCTGGACTGGAAACAAGAATTCTGGGACTGGTTTCGGGGTATCACCCCTCATCAGCCAGGCTACCTTGAATCCAGTGGTGCAGCGAGCAAGGGGCTGAAGTATAGGCATACCCTTATCCACATAGGGCGCACATAACAATTTCACAAAATAAAATGATGGACAGTGTTGAAACTTTTCAAACACTCACCTCCAGCCACAGATCTGGGTTTAATCCATCGTTATTTACCCTGGTATGTCACCCCAGTTTGGACCCCGCCACATGCAAATCAGTGTTGACCCTGCTCCCCATGGGAACAGTCCAGCCCGAAGTGCCAAGCCAGGTCCTCCCTGGACTGGAAACAAGCATCCTGGGACCTATTTCGGGGTATCATCCTGATCCAGCGCTTACAATAAAAATAATTTCTCCTACTATGCTTTTGGTCATCCAGGTGCAATTATTTCTCCAAAACACACACACTATATCCATATGACGGTGGGGCCCATAACACCGCATATACATTCACTTACTCATTTATTTCCCTGGATTTTCCTCCGACATGAAACCTAGGAGAAAAACGATTCGCTGGAAGGAGACGGGATACCTCTTTTATAATGACACAACAATTCTCATTTGCTTTTAAGGTATTCCGCTCATTGGTCGATGGACCAACTAGTAGGAATCAGTTGATGGTGATTAAGACCAGCTCAATCACAATGAACTCTTTTACCAATTCATTATTAATCATTATGCTAAAGAAAATCACTGAGTCATTTGTTTAAAGAATAATAAAGTTTATATAAAGTTTTGAATGCAGGAAATTCGAGATTAATTTATTATTCAAATCATTGCGTTTATCATCAATATAAGAATAGTTGTAATTGCATGACACTTTTATTAGACCGAAAATGAGGTTATCATACTAAGAACTCTATAGATCAACCTATCTATCTCTCGGGAAAATCCTAATAATTCTAATATAAATCTTATTAAATGCTAGTTCTCCTAAAGCAGCATCTTATACTCAACTGGAAAAGGAAAATCACAGCAGCAGCATCACCTCGGCAGAATCAGCAACCGCAAACTCTCCCATCTACAGCATCTAACTTCTTCAGCATCTCCCGCAGCATCCCGCAGCATTCTAACCCCTCCCACCAAGAGTAGGTCTTCTTATACCCTAATTCTAGCTTACAGCATAAAATGTTTCTTCTTACATGGCGCGATTCATTCTCATTGGTCCAAAACTCAGGTCCCTATACATTTTAATCAAACTTCCTGGTCTTAACTAGTTCCGTGAGGAATGTCCATGCAAGCATCGTTTCCCACAGTTCATGCACTTGCTCATCCGTTTCGATCAGTCCAAATTGTTTCTTTTTCTGCAACAATTTATATAATAGAGTTCTTTCTATTGATTCAACCAGGCTTCTCACGCTTCTTGCTGATCATCTTGGCACACATCTGCTCAGAAGGGTCACAGCAGCCTTGACCATACTTTCATCTTAGCCTCTCGGCATCAGCACGTGATCATCCCTTTGCAACAGCCTCTCTCCTCTATCACATGGTCGCATCCGCTCCTGCGCACTCTAGTAACTCGCGGCCATTTTATATTGCTGCTCGGCAGGCCTAAGCGCACTATTTCTAAAGAAAACAAAATGTTATTAAAACAATGAAATATAAACCCTTTCGTTTCCCTCCCGTCTTTCTACGTACCCCAATTAGGTATTACCTAGCAGAAGCAACATATAAAGCTGTCCCTTACTTACCATCGCTTTATTTTGCAACCTCACGTTTTATTCAAAGCACAAATCATGCATTTTATTATTATTTTAGTACGCAAAATATTATGTTATGTTATAAACGTAAACAATTATTAGTTCATTATTTTGCACATTAAACTGCGTGTTATCCTTAACCCTTTACATACATTGTTGGTTATTTACTTGAACGAACATGTTTATTAATATTATACGAAAATATTAGGAGGTTAAAATTTTTATATTTACCCATCTCCATCAACTCCCCCCTTTTGTGATTTTTAACATCACCACAAAAACCCAAGTTATACAATTTTCTCAGACAGCATATATCTTTTATCCATTTGCTTTTGTTAGTTTTATACTTCTGTATCGCTTTCAACCTGTCTCTTTGTTTTCTTGTACATGTTCTCTTTTATTTCTTCTAACTCTATTTCACCTATTTCTCTCTCTCTTTCCTTGTTTATCATGTTTTCTTTTTCTATCTTATTCTGCTTTCTTCTTCTCTTTATACATGTTACTGCAAGCTTCAATACTAATATTATTATTATTACCATGGTTGCAATTATTATAACTTTCCCTATTATTAATCCACTCATTCTTGTTAACCAATTCGTTACAGAAGAAAACCCTTTACCAAGTTTTCCCCAAACACTTTCAACCTCCAGTGGTACTAGTTCTTTGTGCAAATTTGTAATATTTGTTATATACTTCTGTATATTTTCGCTTTTATCAGGAATGTAAGTGCAACAATGTTGGACTTTCAACATTCCACAGACTCCGCCCTCTTTTGCCAAAAGAATGTCAAGGGCAAGACGATTTTGCATCACCATAGCTCTCATGGCAACCATCTCGGTATTTACCATTAAGAACCCTCCAGCAGTATCTGTAGATAAACGATCTACTACTGTGGATAATTTCCGAATTCTGAATGCATTCAAAGATATTCCCACTGCTGGTATCAATGCACCAAAAATATCACCTACTATTTCTGAAAAACTTTCCCTTTTTCTACGTGTAAAGGTATTTATCATTTTGTGTGTTCCTTTTTCTTTTCTATCCACATGAAAAATCTTTGGAAAGACCAGGCCTAAATAACATGATCCATACCAATGGTCCGGCAACCTATAATAAGCCCTATTCCCACAAACGTAATAAATCCCTGGAAATATTGGATCTTTTCCCCCTTTGAATCCCCATCCACCTATAATTTGGTAATTGTCATGGCAATTACTGGAACCCACAAAATAATTGTCATATCTTGTCTTATTTCTTCTAATGCACAACCTTCCCTGTTGGGGCCAATCCAGAGTCATAGCTGCATTTGTCTTTTTCTTGTCATGATGGTCTTCCTCAAACGCCCAAAGAGGTGTTTTTGTCTCTTCTATTACTTTTCTTTCAAATTTCACTCTTCTCTCCTCGACCATTTCTAGAAATACCTTTTCTTCCTTCTTTAACTCACAGGTAAGGTTGTACCTAAATATATTATCTAATGTTAAAATCTTATCTTCTAAGAAATATTCACCAAATGTCTTTCCCTCTTTTATTTTATTAAGCTTGGGAACTACAGAAACCTTTGCAAAAATCCTATCTACATCAGTGTAATAATATTCTAATCTGCCTGTTTTATAAAATAAGCTTGCTAATACACTACATGTTATTCCATACGTCAAAGGGAGGTGATGATAAGTCACACCCTCTGCTACAGATGCAGGCAACTGCATACAAACATAGCAATCCCTTACATCCATTGTTTCTACGTACTCATACAGTAATTTAGTAAACACATTCTTTGAAAAATCTGTTATTGATTTGTCCTTATGTAATTCTGCACTACTCCTTAAAATAACTGGCTCTTGAGTGTTAGCTCCTTTTTCTTTCTCAGTATTATTAGATTTTTCCACTACAGCTAAACTAATTGGAATAGTTATTGCTAAAACTACCCATACTGTTATTAATAAACCTGTACAAAAACAGCACATTTTGCACCATCTACTTAAAAACTCACATCTACATTTTCTATCTCTAATATTCTCCATTTTGTACTTGTTTTCTAGAAAATTGTGTCACTACACCTCAGAAATGACTTGCTTGCCACTCTGTACTTTCAAAATTTTGTCTTTGCTTGGTTCTTTCTTTTAATTCTTTCTCAGAATTCTTTCTTTGTCACATCCGGTAATTTTGTCAGTTCAGTGTTTTGTCAAATCCGGTAAACTATCTACAGAAACCTCTTCAGGTTTGTTGCTTCAGGTTTGTTGCACTTCACTTTCTCCCATCAAGTTTCTTTGTTCTGGGTTTTCGTGAGTGTTCAATTCTTCTTTGTGACTAGTCAGAGCACGATACAACCATTCAGGCGATCTGTACTTCTGATTCACTTTCTTTATTCTTTTTGTTTTCTGCAAGTGTTTACCACCTTGTTTTCCTTGCTCCTTTTGACTTGTTATTTCATTCACTTGTTCAGCACTTTTTCCATCCAATTTTACGATTCTGTATCTTAATTTTCTTACTTCGTCGGGCCAATTGTCTCCTTTTCTTGGCCTTTTTGCTTCACTTCCTTTTTCCTCTCTTTCTGTTTTCCAATTTCTTTTTCTTGTCTCTAGTTTTTCATTTCTTTCTTCTCCACTTTCTTCTGATTCTGTTTCAATCTTTTCGTTATTTCCTCTTATTTTGAAACTAATTATTTCGCTTTCAGCTACTTGTGGTTCTTTTCTTATCTTCCTTCGTTCACCTACTTCTGTCCCTCCTCGAGGTTCTTCCGGTTTTGTGTCAGTTTCTCTATCTGCTTCTAAATTTCCCTGTTCTTGTGTTTGACTATCTGTCCCTACTGCTCCTCTACGTTTTTCCGATTTTTCTAACTTTTGATCTGAAACTCTCCCTTCTTCATCTATTAATATTATCTTCGAAGGAATTTTACCACTACTTGTACTTGGTTGTTCACTATCACTGTTTTCTGGCTCAGTTTCTTCTCTTATGCTTTCATAATTCCACTTTGTTTTTGAAATTTCTTCTCCTTCTGAATGTTCTGTATCAGATTCTGAACTAGTATCAGATATTTCCAGATGTCGACTTACAGGTCGATCTTCAAATTCTGGAACCTCAGCTATTTCTTCTATTTCTTCTTCTTCTTCTATCGTTTCACTTGTAGTTGGGTCTTCCAGATGTCGACTTACAGGTCGATCTTCAAGTTCTGGCACCCTGTTTGTCTCCTCTTCTCTTTCTGATGCTGAACTGTTGTCTGATATTTCCAGATGCCGACTCACAGGTCGATCTTTAGGTTCTGGAACTCTGATGGTGTGGCTGGCATGTACCCAGTGTTTCACTCCTGCACACTTAACTGCGGTGGTTGTCACTAGGATCACTTGTCGTGGTTCGTCCCAGCGAGGAACCAAACAGTTTCTTCTCCGGTGGACTTTTATTCGAACCCAATCTCCTGGATTCAAGTCGTGTGCTGGTTTTCTTTCAAGAGTGGTCGCATCCGGTCCAACCTGATGAAACACAGAACGCACCACATCAGCCAATCCTTTGCAATAATCCAGTACTAGATCATCAGTTATAGTCAGTAGCTTGTTGACAGGTACTTGTGCTTGTCTCATTGCTCGTCCCATGATTATCTCATATGGACTGAGTCTAGTCTTCCTTTCCGGAATACTTCTGATTGTCATCAGAACCAATGGCAAAGCATCTGGCCATTTCAGTCCTGTAGCTTGACACATTTTTCCTAACCTGTTTTTGATTGTTCCATTCACTTGCTCTACTATTCCAGAAGCCTCTGGTCTGTATGCACAATGCAGTTTCTGTTTAATACTAAGGGCTTCACAAATCAGTTTAACTAATTCGTTTTGGAAATGTGTTCCTCTATCTGTTTCAATCGTGACTGGAAAACCATACCTCGGAATGAATTCTCGCAGCAAAAGTTTTGCTACTGTGATACTGTCATTCCTTCTTGTTGGATATGCCTCCACCCAACGGGAAAACAAACAGACGACCACTAAAACATACCTCAATCTGCTGCAAGGTGGCATTTCTATGAAATCCATCTGCATTCTGGTGAAAGGACCCCCTTCTCGTCCTATTCTTCCTAGACTCACTACTGTCTTCCTTCCTGGATTTAACTGTTGACAAGTAAGACATCTTTGACAAAGACTCTCAGCTATGGCTCTGAATTTTGGATTGTACCATGTTTGTCTAAAAAGTCTGATCATTGAATCTCTCCCAATATGGGCTTGCCCATGGTACATCCGTGCCATGTCAGAAATCATGCTATCAGGCATAACTGGTCTCTCATCCCTGTAAACCCATACATCAGTTTCTTCATGTTTCCTACATCCTGCTTTTAGCCAAGTATCTTTCTCTTCATCTTCTGCAGCCTCTTGTAACTGTCTTACCTCATCCCATGTTTCAATTGAGTTAGTAAAAAGCAATGGACAAGAAATATGCTCTCTCTCGCGGCATTTATTCAAAGAAACCACATTCTTTGCACAGTACTGTGCCATTTCGTCAGCATATTTGTTGCCAACAGTAATGTAGTCTTCCCCATTTTTATGTGCATTGCACTTCACTACAGCGATCTCTTTAGGCAGCTGTATCGCCTCAAGCAACTTTTTCACAAAATCTCCATTTCTTATGGGTGTCCCTGCAGACGTCAAGAAACCCCTTTGTGACCAAATCTGACCAAAATCATGCACGACTCCAAAGCCGTACTGGCTGTCAGTCATAATCGTAACCCGTACATTTCTTCCCAACTTACATGCTTGAATCAGAGCTACTAATTCTGCAACTTGGGCAGACCGTACACCTTTCAGACAAGATGCTTCCAATACAGTTGCTACTGTGCAAACTGCATATGCTGCACTTAGAACTCCATCACTCGTTCTTAAACATGAGCCATCCACAAACAGAATATAATCTGATTCTTTCAAAGGCTCATCTCGTATATCAGCTCTTGGTTTAGTACAGTATTCGAGCACATTCAGACAATCGTGATCTACTTCATCCATTTCAATCACATTCTCTTCATCTGGCAATGATGTTGAAGGATTCACATTCATACATCTGTCAATGGTCACATTATCTGCACTCAAAATTACCTTTTCATACCTAGTCAGCCGACTATGTGTCATGTATTGTGTTTTCGTTCTTGTCAAAAGAATTTCCACAGAATGGGGAACATACACTCTCAATGGATACCCCATCACTATGCCTTCACTCTGTTCCAGACTCACACAAGTAGCAGCAACTGCTTTCAAACATCCAGGCAACGCTTTTGCTACAGGGTCTAAAACAGCTGAAAAATATGCAATTGGTCTTTTCATAGTTCCATGTCTCTGCACCAAAACTGAAAATGCACATCCATCTCTTTCTCTGCAAAACAGCTCAAAATCTTTCTCATAGTCAGGCATTCCTAATGCTGGAGCCTCACACAATTTCTTTTTCAGCTCTCTGAATGCTTCGATTTCTTCATCATTCATTTCAAAAGGATCTTTAACATCCTTCTTTGTCAGATTCTGCAATGGTTTAGCAATTAGTGAAAAACCGCTTATCCATTGTCGACAATATCCAACCATTCCCAAAAACATTCTTACCTCTCTTTGTGTCATTGGAGCTCTCATTCCTTGAATCATTTTTATTCTCTCTGTCGTTACCTTTCGTACTCCTTTCTCAATTTTATGCCCTAAATACTGGACTTCTTGTTTACAAAACTGCAATTTTGAAGGGGACACTTTATGTCCTCTTTTTGCTAAATGATTCAGCAAAGCAATCGTGTCATTGACACATGCTTCCTTCGTTTTTGATGCCACCAGTAGGTCATCAATATACTGAACCATTACTGACTTTTCTGGCATTCTTAAGTCTTCCAATGATTTCTTTAGGATCTGATTAAAGATTGAGGGACTTTCTGTATACCCTTGAGGAATTCGGCACCATGCCAAAATACGCTCTCCAAACCTAAACGCAAATATTGGCTGGCTATCTGGATGCAATGGAATAGAGAAAAATGCATGACATAAATCAATCACAGTGTACCACTCTGCTTCGCGTGGAATCTGGTATAGAATCACGGCAGGGTTCGGTACTATTGGGCAACAAGGCACAACAATTTTGTTTACCTTTCTTAAATCCTGTACAATTCTATATGTTCCATTTGGCTTTTTCAGTCCCATTATTGGCGAATTACATGGACTGCTCATGATTTCTTTTAGGATCCCTTGTTCAATCATTTTATTTATTACTGGCGTTATTCCTTCAATTATTTCTGGAGTCAATTTATACTGGGGCGTATTTGGGTAACTCGTTCCTTCTTTTACTGAAATTTTTACGGGATCTACTCCTTTCATTAATCCTACATCTTCTCCTGTCAAGTCCCACACTTCTTCTTTTACTGTCCCTTTCAACTCATTTGGGATTTTCTCTGCATCAAATACAGGAAACAAACGATTTACTTCTGGTTCTAAATTTACCATTGTCATTTTGTACAGCACATCCTCATCTGGAGTCTGAAATGCAATTCCGTCTGGAGTACAATAAATTGTGCAATTCATCTTACACAATAAATCGCGTCCTAAAAGGTTAACGGGACTACAATCACACACCACAAATCGGTGCATTTCACTAAATGGACCAATTCTTACCTTTACTAATCCAGTAAGAGGCGTTTCAATTTGCTGATTGGAAACTCCAACCACTTGTATATGTTCACCTGAGAGAGGAAGATTTGGAATTTCCACTGACCTAACAGTAGAACGGGTAGCTCCAGTGTCAACAAGGAATGTTATATTTGCACCATTCACTTCTCCATCCACAAATGGACCTGACTGATCTACCTCTAGAGTTGCGCCAAGCACGCACTCTTCCCTCTCTTTCAGACACCGTCATGAGCTTTCATACGACTCATCTTCACTCTGTCGTAACCAATATTGTGAGATTTCAGCTGCACGTGACAACTGTTTTACCTGTTCTCCTCCGTAGAATCCTGTTTCTGCACTGTATTTCTGTTGATTAGCACTCTTGGGAAGTGGTGGTTGTGGCACCTGACCTTGTTGAGTAACTACCTCACTCTGCACCTGTGAATTTAATGATTGATTTTCTACATTAGGTTTAGGAGGAAATTTACACTCGTTTCTCCAATGCCCTAGCTTTCCGCAATTGTGGCATGGCCACTTTTTCTTCGCCTCATCTATGCTCATTTGTCCTTTTCCTTTACCTATATTAGGTCGGGATTTAAACTGTCCTGTTTCACTGCTAGTATTATTTAATTGAGCTTCTTGCTTCTCTGCAACTTTCACCTGTGCCCACATGGCTTTTTCTTTCAATTTACGCTGTTTACTCTCAATTTCATCACTGCAATACTTAGCATATCTCAAAACCTCATCCACTGTGCTATTCTGCCACCCTATCAAATGCTGCTTAATCCTTTCACTTATCTCCGGTGTTAATCCATACACAAACCTATATACAAAGTGACTCATGTCCTTCTCACTTAGCGTCTCATAACCACTATACTGTTTGAAAACCAACAACAATCTCTCATAGTACGCATGCACTGATTCTTTGCTTTCCTGTGTTGTTCTGTCTATTTTCACCCAATCTGTTTCTTTTGGTGGAATTTTATTCTTCAAAAAGGTAACTAACTGATCATACTTCCTCATCACTTCTGGACCTGGCGCTCCTGTTTTGGCATCCCTTGGATATTCTACAGTTGGCCAATCAATTGTAATCTTACATTCTGTCCATAAATCAGCAGGCACTACTATGTCAAACAATCCATCTAGATCTATCCACAGCACTTTTGACACCTTAACAAATCTCTCCACTTGTCTGTACCATTCTACTGGTTTCTCTCTCAATTTTGGGAAGTCATTTGTAAATGACAGTATATCCTGTCTGGTCCACGGAACATGCACATAACTACCACCTGGTGTTTCTCTCATTGGGTACTCTCTAGTAACTGGTTCCTTATCTGTCATTGCAAAAGCCAAAGATGCTTTATCTGTTGTTTTCTCATTCCTCTTTGTCCATCTATTTCTCCATCTATCCACATCACCCCACTTTCTCAATAAAACAATCAGTTCTTTTATCTGGGTCAGTCTTCCTGATGTGTTCAAATTTTCTATGTCTTTCTCACAAAAATCTACTCTGTACGGTTTCTGCAACGTCCTCACTTTCACAAATTCCACTCCTAGTTCACCTGCAATCTCTTCCAATTTGTCATGTAAATTTCTAGCTCTCCATGTAAGACTCTTACACAAAAACATAATCTCATCATCCTGATAATTCTTTAGTTTTTCCGTTCCAATTGTTCCCAAAATCAACTCTTCCATGTCTATTTTTAACCTAATTACATCTAATGGTTTTTCTTCTGGTTCTTTTGCTTTTAGTGCTTTCATCCATTCATTTAACTCTTCTGGAGTCGGACCTACAGGTGTACTATTTAACTCAATCCAATCACTGGTTCTTTCTGGTGTTCCTGATGCGGACTCTGTCACCATAGGCATTCTTCTAACCTCACTCTCATTTATCGTCAAATTTGTAGGTGGACTTGGTCTACACGTACTAGCTGAATTGTGTGCACCTTCATTATTCAGTTCCATCCCTTCTCTTTTTCTTTGCACATGTGAATTCATGGGAATCACCAAAGAATGTTCATTTACTTTCTGATTTTCAAAAATTGGCATTACTGGACCTATCGTTACTGGTACAGTTACAGCTTCCATATTCTTTGTCAATTCTCTTATTGTCTCAGTCAATTCTTTTGTCGTTTTTGCTAATTCAATTGCATTGTCACTTTCTGTCTCATCATTTTGTGAAAATTTAAATGTTTCTTGTGACCTATTTATTTCATTTCTTCGTTCGGGTTTTTTATTCCTCCCAGTTTCCATTTGCGGTGCATTAGGTGTCACCACTACAGAAGTCTGTTGGTATGGAGGTGGGTTTCTGTTTAAAATATCTTCCAGCAATTCGTCATCCGTTTCACTACCACCATACACATACTTTTCTACCACTACATGTTTCTTTTTCTCAGTACACTTTCTCTTTGCTTCTTCCTCAACCGCAAAAGCTGGAAACAAACCTCCTGCCATGTTAGCGTATCTCCAACGCTTTACTCTGTCCTCATGATTTATTCCCCACAACCTTCCAGGTATAAACTCATGATTCTTCAATCCTCTGGATCTCTCTCGCTCATACATCTCATCTTCCCATTCCGCTAAAGCTTCAAACTGTGTCGGTCTAGGTCTAGGTTCTAACATTACCATCTTTTCTCGCAAGTTCCGTAATATAGCTACATTAAATGAACCATTCTCAGGAAAAGCCAATGCTCCATCGTTCTTTGTGTATTTTGTCCAATTTTCTAACCAAATGCATGTATGATATCCATATTTCAGCATCATATGTGAAGCTGGTGATTTTGGCGGAGGAATTATTTGTCCCTCTCTAGTCACTACCTTTTTGTCCTTCTTAAAGAAGTTCTTAACTTTCGACATCCAAGACGTTTTCTCTTTCCCATATTCATAATACGACATGATTCACAACCTTTTTCTCCTTAAAACAATCCGCAATTCAATACTGTTCCCTATGCGTTATTTCAACCAATGCTAGCGCGACTCACACCAACGCTCCAATCACAACGATTTCTGTCTACGGCGCACTGTCCAATCCCAGCGCGGCTTTTGTCTACGTCACTTCGCTCCTGTTCTCATGTGACTAGCGCACTTGTCCAATCCCAGCGCGGCTTTTGTCTACGTCACTTCTGCTCTTGACCCCTCCTTTACAAAATTTATCGGCAATTTCTTTTTCAACAATTCTTGTTAGTTACAACATTTTATCCACATTTCCATTGTCTGATTCGCTAAACCGAAAAGATAGCTTCGACCATTCACACAAGAATTCTGTATTTTCCAGTAGGCAGCGCTTACCTCTACCCTACCACAGAACTTTCAGTTTCGTCGATAAAGTAGCACTTCCCTCTACCTTACCCTTCTTTCAAGCAAACGGTAAACCCGTTTCTCTGGGGATAAAACACATGTGGAGACTATACTGCTCCTGAGAATTAAGGCCAGAGTTTCACAAGAAAACCGATCACTATTTCACTTACACACCTTTTATACGCAAAATGTCCCTAAATAACACAACCTGTGTTATCACCAAAATGAACTCAGACAGTGTAAAAATTCCATGCGACTTCTCTTGCCACACGTGTTCCACTTCCTACTTCCCGGAAGCGTGAAAACTTACATATAACATAACGCGACTCAACAAAAAGTGTTAGACATAAACTTATCAATACTCTATAATCAAAAATCAATAATCACCAAACTAATCTATAGTAACCATAACTCTGCTACCAAGAAATCTGATCCAGCGCTTACAATAAAAATAATTTCTCCTACTATGCTTTTGGTCATCCAGGTGCAATTATTTCTCCAAAACACACACACTATTTCCATATGACGGTGGGGCCCATAACACCGCATATACATTCACTTACTCATTTATTTCCCTGGACTTTCCTCCGACATGAAACCTAGGAGAAAAAGGATTCGCTGGAAGGAGACGGGATACCTCTTTTATAATGACACAACAATTCTCATTTGCTTTTAAGGTATTCCGCTCATTGGTCGATGGACCAACTAGTAGGAATCAGTTGATGGTGATTAAGACCAGCTCAATCACAATGAACTCTTTTACCAATTCATTATTAATCATTATGCTAAAGAAAATCACTGAGTCATTTGTTTAAAGAATAATAAAGTTTATATAAAGTTTTGAATGCAGGAAATTCGAGATTAATTTATTATTCAGATCATTGCGTTTATCATCAATATAAGAATAGTTGTAATTGCATGACACTTTTATTAGACCGAAAATGAGGTTATCATACTAAGAACTCTATAGATCAACCTATCTATCTCTCGGGAAAATCCTAATAATTCTAATATAAATCTTATTAAATGCTAGTTCTCCTAAAGCAGCATCTTATACTCAACTGGAAAAGGAAAATCACAGCAGCAGCATCAGCTCGTCAGCATCAGCAACCGCAAACTCTCCCATCTACAGCATCTAACTTCTTCAGCATCTCCCTCAGCATCCCGCAGCATTCTAACCCCTCCCACCAAGAGTAGGTCTTCTTATACCCTAATTCTAGCTTACAGCATAAAATGTTTCTTCTTACATGGCGCGATTCATTCTCATTGGTCCAAAACTCAGGTCCCTATACATTTTAATCAAACTTCCTGGTCTTAACTAGTTCCGTGAGGAATGTCCATGCAAGCATCGTTTCCCACAGTTCATGCACTTGCTCATCCGTTTCGATCAGTCCAAATTGTTTCTTTTTCTGCAACAATTTATATAATAGAGTTCTTTCTATTGATTCAACCAGGCTTCTCACGCTTCTTGCTGATCATCTTGGTACACATCTGCTCAGAAGGGTCACAGCAGCCTTGACCATACTTTCATCTTAGCCTCTCGGCATCAGCACGTGATCATCCCTTTGCAACAGCCTCTCTCCTCTATCACATGGTCGCATCCGCTCCTGCGCACTCTAGTAACTCGCGGCCATTTTATATTGCTGCTCGGCAGGCCTAAGCGCACTATTTCTAAAGAAAACAAAATGTTATTAAAACAATGAAATATAAACCCTTTCGTTTCCCTCCCGTCTTTCTACGTACCCCAATTAGGTATTACCTAGCAGAAGCAACATATAAAGCTGTCCCTTACTTACCATCGCTTTATTTTGCAACCTCACGTTTTATTCAAAGCACAAATCATGCATTTTATTATTATTTTAGTACGCAAAATATTATGTTATGTTAGAAATGTAAACAATTATTAGTTCATTATTTTGCACATTAAACTGCGTGTTATCCTTAACCCTTTACATACATTGTTGGTTATTTACTTGAACGAACATGTTTATTAATATTATACGAAAATATTAGGAGGTTAACATTTTTATATTTACCCTGCTCCATTAATCCCTCATCAGCCAGGCTAGCTTGAATCCAGTGGTGCAGCGAGCAAGGGATCCAAGTCTAGGCATACCCTTAGCCAGTTAGGGTGCACATAGCAACATCAGGAAATAAAATGATGGACGAAGTGTTGAAACTTTTCAAACACTCACCCCCCAGTCAGAAATCCTGGCTGAATCCATCGATATTTTGCTTGCTACATCATCCCAGTTCTGGACCCAGCCATATGTACAAAAGTCTTGACCCTACTCCCCATGGGAACAGTCCAGCCCGAACTGCCAAGCTAGGTCCTTCCTGGAACTGGAAACAAGTATTCTGGGACTGGTTTCAGGGTATCACCCCTCATCAGCCAGGCTAGCTTGAATCCAGTGGTGCAGCGAACAAGGGACCCACGTCTAGGCATACCCTTATCCACTTAGGGTGCACATAGCAACTTCACAAAATAACATGATGGGCAGAGTGTTGAAACGTTTCAAACACTCACCTCCAGTCACAGATCTGGGTTTTATATACTGTTATTTATCTCGCCACATCACCCCAGTTTACCCCAGCCCGAAGTGCCAAGCCAGATCCTCCCTGGACTGGAAACAAGCATCCTGGGACCTATTTCAGGGTATCATCCCTCATCAGCCAGGCTAGCTTGCATCCAGTGGCGCAGCGAGCAAGGGACCCAAGTCTAGGCATACCCTTAGCCACTTAGGGTGCACATAGCAACATCAGGAAATAAAAAGATGGACGAAGTGTTGAAACTTTTCAAACACTCACCCCCCAGTCAGAAATCCTGGCTGAATCCATCGATATTTTGCTTGCTACGTCACCCCAGTTCTGGACCCAGCCATATGTACATCAGTCTTGACCCTGATCCCCATGGTAACAGTCCAGCCCGAACTGCCAAGCTAGGTCCTCCCTGGACTGGAAACAAGCATTCTGGGACTGGTTTCAAGGTATCACCCCTCATCAGCCAGGCTAGCTTGAATCTAGTGGTGCCGCGAACAAGGGACCCACGTCTAGGCATACCTTTATCCACAAAGGGTGCACATAGCAACTTCACAAAATAACATGATGGACAGAGTGTTGAAACGTTTCAAACACTCACCTCCAGTCACAGATCTGGGTTTTATACACTGTTATTTATCTCGCCACATCACCCCAGTTTACCCCAGCCCGAAGTGCCAAGCCAGGTCCTCCCTGGACTGGAAACAAGCATCCTGGGACCTATTTCGGGGTATCATTCCTCATCCGCCAGGCTAGTTTGCATCCAGTGGAGCAGCGAGCAAGGTACCCATGTCTAGGCATACCCTTAGCCACTGAGGGCGCACATAGCAACTACTCAAAATAACATGATGGACAGAGTGTTGAAACATTTCAAACACTCACCTCCAGTCACAGATCTGGGTTTAACCCATCGTTATTTTCCCTGGTACGTCACCCCAGTTTGCACCCAGCCATATGCAAATCAGTCTACACCCTGCTCCCCATGGGAACAGTCCAGCCCGAACTGCCAAGCTAGGTCCTCCCTGGACTGGAAACAAGTATTCTGGGACTGGTTTTGGGGTATCACCTCTAATCAGCCAGGCTAGCTTGATTCCAGTCACGCAGAGAGCAAATGACCCTTGTCTAGGCATACCCTTAGCCACTTTCGACGTGCATAGCAACATCACTAAAAAAAACTGAAGGACGGAGTGTTGAAACTTTTCAAACACTCACCTCCAGTCAAAGATCTGGGTTTAATCCATCTTTATTTTGCTTGCCACATCACCCCAGTTCTGGAACCAGCCATATATAAATCAGTCTTGACCCTGCTCCCCATGGGAACAGTCAAGCCCGAACTGCCAAGCTAGGTCCTCCCTGGACTGGAAACAAGTATTCTGGGACTGGTTTTGGGGTATCACCCCTCATCAGCCAGGCTAGCTTCAATCCAGTGGTGCAGCGAGCAAGGGACCCACGTCTAGGCATACGCTTATCCACTTAGGGCGCCCATAGCAACTTCTCAAAATAACATGATGGATAGAGTGCTGAAACTTTTCAAACACTCACCCCCAGTCAGAGATCTGGGTTTTATACACTGTTATTTTTCTCGCCACATCACCCCAGTTTACCCCAGCCCGAAGTGCCAAGCGAGGTCCTCCCTGGACTGGAAACAAGCATCCTGGGACATATTTCGGGGTATCATTGCTCATCAGCCAGGCTAGCTTGCATCCAGTGGCGCAGCGAGCAATGTACCCATGTCTAGGCATACCCTTAGCCACTGAGGGCGCACATAGCAACTTCTCAAAATAACATGATGGACAGAGTGTTGAAATGTTTCAAACACTCACCTCCAGTCACAGATCTGGGTTTAACCCATCGTTATTTTCCCTGTAATGTCACCCCAGTTTGCACCCAGCCATATGCAAATCAGTCTTGACCCTGCTCCCCATGGGAACAGTCCAGCCCGAACTGGCAAGCTATGTCCTCCCTGGACTGGAAACAAGTATTCTGGGACTGGTTTCGGGGTATCACCCCTCATCTGCCAGGCTAGCTTGAATCCAGTGGTGCTGCGAGCAAGGGACTCACGTCTAGGCATAACCTTATCCACTTAGGGCGCACATAGAAACTTCATAAAAGTAAAATGATGGACAGTGTTGAAACTTTTCAAACACTCACCCCCAGTCAGAGATCTGGGTTTTATACACTGTTATTTTTCTCGCCATATCACCGCAGTTTACCCCAGTCCGAAGTGCCAAGCCAGGTCCTCCCTGGACTGGAAACAAGCATCCTGGGACCTATTTCAGGGTATCATCCCTCATCAGCCAGGCTAGCTTGCATCCAGTGGCTTAGCGAGCAAGGGACCCAAGTCTAGGCATACCCTCAGCCAGTTAGGGTGCACATTGCAACATCAGGAAATAAAATGATGGTCGAAGTGTTGAAACTTTTCAAACACTCACACCCCAGTCAGAAATACTGGCTGAATCCATCGATATTTTGCTTGCTACGTCACCCCAGTTCTGGACCCAGCCATATGTACATCAGTCTTGACCCTGATCCCCATGGGAACAGTCCAGCCCGAACTGCCAAGCTAGGTCCTCCCTGGACTGGAAACAAGCATTCTGGGACTGGCTTCAGGGTATCACCCCTCATCAGCCAGGCTAGCTTGAATCTAGTGGTGCTGCGAACAAGGGATCCACGTCTATGCATACCCTTATCCACAAGGGGTGCACATAGCAACTTCACAAAATAACATGATGGGCAGAGTGTTGAAACGTTTCAAACACTCACCTCCAGTCACAGGTCTGGGTTTAATCCATCGTTATTTTCCTTGGTACGTCACCCCAGTTTGGACCCAGCTATATGCAAATCAGTCTTGACCCTGCTCCCCATGGGAACAGTTCAAACCGAACTGCCAAGCTAGGCCCTCCCTGGACTGGAAACAAGTATTCTGGGACTGCTTTCGGGGTATCACCCCATATCAGCCAGGCTAGCTTGAATCCAGTGGTGCAGCGAGCAAGGGACCCACGTCTAGGAATACCCTTGTCCACTTAGGGCGCACATAGCAATATCATAAAATAAAATGATGGACTGTGTTGAAACTTTTCAAACACTCACCCTCAGTCAGAGATCTGGGTTTTATACACAGTTATTTATCTCACCACATCACCCCAGTTTACCCCAGCCTGAAGTGCCAAGCGAGGTCCTCCCTGGACTGGAAACAAGCATTCTGGGACTGGTTTCAGGGTATCACCCCTCATCAGCCAGGCTAGCTTGAATCCAGTGGTGCAGCGAACAAGGGACCCACGTCTAGGCATACCCTTATCCACTTAGGGTGCACATAGCAACTTCACAAAATAACATATTGGACAGAGTGTTGAAACGTTTCAAACACTCACCTCCAGCCACAGATCTGGGTTTAATCCATTGTTATTTTCCCTGGTATGTCACCCCAGTTTGGACCCCACCATATGCAAATCAGTCTTGACCCTGCTCCCCATGGGAACAGTCCAGCCCGAACTGCCAAGCTAGGTCCTCCCTGGACAGGAAACAAGAATTCTGGGACTGGTTTCGGGGTATCACCCCTCATCAGCCAGGCTACCTTGAATCCAGTGGTGCAGCGAGCAAGGGGCCGAAGTCTAGGCATACCCTTATCCACATAGGGCGCACATAACAACTTCACAAAATAAAATGATGGACAGTGTTGAAACTTTTCAAACACTCACCTCCAGCCACAGATCTGGGTTTAATCCATCGTTATTTTCCCTGGTATGTCACCCCAGTTTGGACTCCGCCACATGCAAATCAGTCTTGACCCTGCTCCCCATGGGAACAGTCCAGCCCGAAGTGCCAAGCCAGGTCCTCCCTGGACTGGAAACAAGCATCCTGGGACCTATTTCGGGGTATCATCCCTCATCACTACGAACGTCAGTGGCGCAAACACTATGAGCCTCAGGCCCTTGCAGAGTATAGAGCCAAAATTGCTTCCTACAAAAAGGCGCTCCTCCGCAGGAAGGCGGACTACTATGAAAACAGGATCCTAGTAGCAACCAACAAACAAAAAGAAACGTTCAAAATTCTGAAAGAACTCAGTCAAAAACAATCACTGCCGCCTCCATCTAACCAAGAACAATGTAATCAATTTTTAACGTATTTTTCCAATAAAATACGGGATATCTTGACTGAGATTGACAACTCCCCATTTAAGCAAACCCCGTGGTAGAGACAGGCACACAGAGAAAGCAAGCAGAAATGCTCACTTCCTTCCATAACCTCGACTTGGAAACCCTCCGACGTATTGCCTTAAAAATTAAATCAGGCTCACCCGCTGACCCCTGCCCCCCTAGGATTTTTAATTTAGCCCTCCCAGAAATCGAGGAAGAAATCCTTGCTCTGCTAAACCTCTCACTGGAGCCTGGGAAGGTACCAAGCTATTTTAAGGAAGCCAGAATCATTCCCCTGCTCAAAAAGACAGATGCCGATCCTTCCAATATGAAAAACTTCAGACCCATCTCCCAACTCCCATTTCTTGCTAAAATCCTAGAGCAACATGTCCTGCAAAACTTAGCTAAGTTCACGGAGGATAACAACATTCTGGAGGACAGGCAGGCTGGTTTTCGCGCCCACCATAGCACAGAACTGGTGATGCTATCGGTGCTTGACGACCTCCGAAGAACCACCGACAATAAAAAGCCTTGTGTCCTAATCCTCTTTGACCTGTCGGCAGCGTTCGACACGGTCAACCATGCCCTTCTCCTGGAAAGACTAAGAGCAATTGGGATCCGGGGACCTGCCATACAATGGATCACCTCATTTCTGACGAACCATTCCCAAAGAATTCAGATGGGTGACTGGGTGTCAGAGAGGGGGCCCGTTCCCTGCGGAGTCCCACAAGGGTCGGCCCTGTCACCCCTCCTGTTTAACATCTATCTCAGTCCTTTAATCAAAACCCTCTCAGCCATGGAGTGCCAAGTCTTCAATTATGCGGACGACACCCAAATCATTCTGCAAATTGAAAAGACCCCCCAAGCATACTCCCGGGTGAAAGATGTTCTACGCTTCACGGTCAACTGGATGTCAGCCAACGCACTAAAGATTAACCCAGACAAAACTGAGGTTCTGGCCATGACCGATGCCGCTAACCCATGGAATTCCCTCTACTGGCCGCAGGAGCTGGGCGTTGCTCCAGCTCCAGTCCCAGTGGTAAAAAGCCTGGGAATTAGAGTAGACGCCAAGCGCTCCCTGGATAACCAAGTTTCCACTGTGTTTGGAACCTGTGTGGGCCTACTTAGGCTTCTTAGGAAACTTTCCCCTATCCTCTCCTTCTCGACCATGAGAACAGTAGTGACTGCCATGATCCTGTCCCGCCTCGACTATGGCAACTCGCTCTACATCGGACTGCCAGACTCTCTAGTTGGCAGACTCCAGATAGTCATGAACGACGCGGCAAGGCTTATTTTTAAAGTTCCGAGGCACACACGGGTATCCCCCCTTCTGCAAAGCCTCCACTGGTTGCCCTTAAAACAGAGGACCAAATTTAAGGGCCTCTGCATTGTTCACAATGCTATTTATGGACAAGCTCCCGCCTATATTAAGCAACGCCTTGAGAAATACGCCCTATGCCGCTCGCTAAGATCATCCACGATGGACCTACTAAATTGCCCACGCTTCAATTATGCCACCAAGGGAGGTCGATCCTTCTCCGTCCTCCTACCCACCCTCTGGAATAAGCTGCCTAGCCAGCTCCGTGCAGAAAGAAGTCTTCTTCCTTTCAGGAAAAAACTGAAAACCATTCTCTTTACAGAAGCTTGGGCTTAACTGACTTCACTCGCTTGGGTCTGACGCCATTCTTCATATAGCACTTAGAGACCTTCCGGTATTAAGCGCTCTACAAATCCAAATCCAAATTAACATAACATAACATAACATCAGCCAGGCTAGCTTGAATCCAGTGGCGCAGCGAGCAAGGGATCCAAGTCTAGGCATACCCTTAGCCACTTAGGGTGCACATAGCAACATCAGGAAATAAAATGATGGACGAAGTGTTGAAACTTTTCAAACACTCACCCCCCAGTCAGAAATCCTGGCTGAATCCATCGATATTTTGCTTGCTACATCACCCCAGTTCTGGACCCAGCCATATGTACATCAGTCTTGACCCTGCTCCCCATGGGAACAGTCCAGCCCGTACTGCCAAGCTAGGTCCTCCCTGGACTGGAAAAAAGTATTCTGGGACTGTTTTCAGGGTATCACCTCTCATCAGCCAGGCAAGCTTGAATCCAGTGGTGCAGCAAGCAAGGGACCCACGTCTAGGCATACCCTTAGCCACTGAGGGCGCACATAGCAACTTCTCAAAATAACATGATGGACAGAGTGTTGAAATGTTTCAAACACTCACCTCCAGTCACAGATCTGGGTTTAACCCATCGTTATTTTCCCTGATATGTCACCCCAGTTTGCACCCTGCCATATGCAAATCAGTCTTGGCCCTGCTCCCCATGAGAACAGTCCAGCCCAAACTGCAAAGCTAGCTCCTCCCTGGAATGGAAACAAGTATTCTGGGACTGGTTTCGGGGTATCACCCCTCATCAGCCAGGCTAGCTTGAATCCAGTGGTGCAGCGAGCAAGGGACACATGTCTAGGCATACCCTTATCCACTTAGGGCGCACATAGCAACTTCAGAAAATAAAATGATAGACAGTGTTGAAGCTTTTCAAACACTCACCCCCAGTGAGAGATCTGGGTTTTATACACTGTTATTTTTCTCGCCACATCACCCCAGTTTACCCCAGCCCGAAGTGCCAAGCCAGGTCCTCCCTGGACTGGAAACAAGAATCCTGGGACCTATTTCGGGGTATCATCCCTCATCAGCCAGGCTAGTGATGGAGCAGAGAAAATAATTTTTTTTAACCCATAACAAATTTTATAAATAATTAATAAAATGTTCGTTTAAATGTATTAATCAACACTGTATGTGTGGGAAGGGTAATACGCAAGTGTATGTGCTAAATAATCTATTAACGAATGTCTGTGTGTCTAATTATAACATAAAAATAAATGCGTACTAATTTAAATAAATGCATGATTTGTGCTTCATAGAAAATAAATGTGTTGTTGCAAAAACAATAGTGATGGTAAGTAAGGAACAGCTTAAATGTTGCTTTCTGCTAGGTATTAACTAATTGGGGTACGTAGATGACGGGAGGGAAACGAAAAGGCTATGTTTCTCTATTTTAATTATGTTTTGTTTATTTCAAAATAGTGCTTCTAAGTATAACCGAGTGGCGATATAAAATGGCTGCCAGTTAATGAAGTGCGCAAGTGCGGGGAAACACGTGACAAGGGAGAAAAGTTGGAGAAAAGCTAACCTCGTGATGTTGCTGAGAGGCTAGGATGCGAGAATGGTCAAGGCTGATGTGACCTAATTGAACTGATAGTGTGCCGTGGTCATCAGCAAAGAACCGTGGGAAACCATTTTGAGAGAAAGGACAATGCCTGCATAGTTCTCGAATGTATCGAAAGAAGTTACAAATGTACTGATCGAAGCGGATGGAAACATGTCTTGAACTGTGAGAAAGGAAATGATCCAAGGACCGTTGGATCCAAGAGAACTTGATTAAAAGAATGAATAAGAAGACATGCATGGACCAATGAAAGAAAAGCGTGTTATTAATGTTGCAACAATTAGTTAGCAAAGTTAGAATTAGGGTATAAGAGGGCCTACTCTTAGTGGGAGGGGAACACAGTCAGGAGCGGAGTTGGAGAGTCATGTTGGTGTTGGTGGCTTCCAGTGCTGGGTGGTCCTGATCGATCCATTACTGAGCGGGAGATGCTGAAAGACTGTTAGATGAGACGGGTTGCAGGTAGCTGATGCTGACGAGCTGAAGTTTCTGTTGCTGTCTTAATTTTCGAGTTGAGTATGAGAATCAGGTTATTTCTAATTCTTAAACTTAGGTTAGAAATCATTAGGCTAAATTAGGAAGGTAGGGGGGTAATTAGGGTTTTGCTTCATGACGAAAAATGTCCTTTCTGCAATAAATTGATTATGCTTAATAAATATTTGAATTAATAATGAATGAATAATTGAATAAAAGTTTAAATTCTTTCTCATGCTTTTAAAATTATATAAAATTTAAGATTCCTTAAATCAAACGACTCAGTGGTTATTTTCCTAAATGATTGTGACATCAGTAATTGGTTATTGTGATTTAGCTGGTCTTAATCACTATGAACTAATTTTTACATGAATGATTCATCGACAAAACAATGAGCAGGAATATCTTAAGAAATAACTAAAAGAAAGCGATAAGTTAAGGTAATAAGATATCCCGGCTCCTTCCAGCGGTACATAAATGGTGTTTTCCATTTAGTTCTCATGCTTCTCCTAGGAATACAGAATTTCGTAAAAGTGTAAAGGAAATCCAGGTGTGTGCGTGTGTGATAGGCGATGTTTATGGGCCCCATCGTCATGTGGATGTGAGAAAATATAGTTTGCCCCTGGATGACCGATAAGTGCCCTAGGAGGAGAATAGTTTTTATTGTACGCGCTGCATCAGATTTCTTGGTAGCAGAGTTATGGTTTTCTATAGATTAGTTTAGTGATTATTGTTTATTGATTATTGATTATTTTTTATTGACTAATACTATATGTTGAGTCGTGTTATGTTATATGTGAGTTTTCACGCTTCTGGGATGTAGGAAGTGGAACACGTGTGGCAAGAGAAGTCACATGGAATTTGGTACATGGTCTGAATTCATTTTGGTAATAACACAGGTTGTGTTATGTTAGGGATTTTCTGTACGAAAGGTGTGTAACTGAAATAGCAAATCACGTTTTCTTGTGAAACTTTGGCCTTAATTCTCAGGAGCCTAGTCTCCACATGTGTCTTATCCCCAGAGAAACGAGTAAACTGTTTGCTTGAAAGAAGGGTAAGGTAGAGGGAAGTGCTACTTTATCGGCGAGAGTTAATAATTCTGTGGTAGGGTAGAGGTAAGCGCTGCCTACTGGAAATACAGGATTCTTGTGTACAAGGACAAAGCTGTCACTTTTGTTTAGCGAATCAGACTATGGAATTGTTTTAATTGTTGTAACTAACGGAGAAAACAGTGAAAAGAAAAATTGCCGATAAATTTTGTAAAGGAGGGGTAAAAGAGCAGGAGTGACGTAGAACAGTGCCGCGCTAGGATTGGATAGTGCGCTAGTCACGTGAACACAGAGTCAGGAGTGACGTAGAAAAGTGCAGCGCTAGGATTGGTTGGTTCGCGGACGAAGGGAATTGTTCTGATTGGTGCGTTAGTGTGAATCGCGCTGTAATTGGTTGAAGTTCCGTACACAGAACAGCGCTAGTGTAAAGAGAAAAACAAATCGAAAACATGCCGTATTACGAGTATGAAAGGGAGAGGACGTCATGGACGACAAAAATAAAGAATTTCTTTAAGAAAGACAAAAAGGTTGTGACTAGAGAGGGACAAGTAATTCCTCCGCCGAAATCAGCAGCTTCTCATATGATGCTGAAATATGGATATCATACATGCATATGGTTGGAAAATTGGGCAAAGTATACGAAGAATGATGGTGCTTTAGCTTTCCCTGAGAATGGTTCGTTTAGTGTAGCGGTTTTGCGAAATTTGCGAGAAAAGATGACAAATTTAGAACCTAGACCTAGACCGACACAGTTTGAAGCGTTGACGGAATGGGAGGATGAGATGTATGAGCGAGAGAGATTCAGAGGTTTAAGGGATCATGAGTTTATGCCTGGAAGAATGTGGGGAATAAATCATGAAGATAGAATAAAACGATGGAGATGTGCTAACATGACAGGAGGTTTGTTTCCAGCTTTTACAGTTGAGGAAGGGACTAAGAAAAACGGACTGAGAAAAAGAAACATATGGAGAGGGAGAAATATATGCATGAGAGCGAAACGGATGATGAATTGCTGGAAGATATTTTAAATAGAAATCCACCTCCGTATCAGCAGAGTTCTACAGTGGTGACACTGATGGAGCAGAGAAAATAAATTTTTTTAACCCCTAACAAATTTTATAAATAATTAATAAAATGTTCGTTTAAATGTTTAATCAACACTGTACGTGTGGGAAGAGTAACACGCAAATGTGTGTGCTAAATAATCTATTAATGGATGTCCGTGTGTCTAATTATAACGTAAAAGTAAATGCGTACTAATTTAAAATAAATGCATGTTTTTGTTGTGCTTCATAAAAATAAAACGTGTCGTTGCAAAAACAATAGTGATGGTAAGCAAGGAACAGCTTAAATGTTGCTTTCTGCTAGGTAATAACTAATTGGGGTACGTAGATGACGGGAGGGAAACGAAAAGG
The DNA here is from genome assembly GCA_963921515.1 of Calotriton arnoldi. Taxonomy (NCBI): domain Eukaryota; kingdom Metazoa; phylum Chordata; class Amphibia; order Caudata; family Salamandridae; genus Calotriton; species Calotriton arnoldi. The sequence continues at coordinate 74,901 of CAWUFW010010237.1, read as the reverse complement.
CTATTTTTCTCTATTTTAATTATGTTTTGTTTATTTCAAATTAGTGCTTCTAAAGTATAACCGAGTGGCGATATAAAATGGCTGCCAGTGGGTGATGTGCGCAAAGGGAGACATGTGACACGGGAGAGAAGTCGGAGAAAAACTAACCTCGTGATGTTGCTGAGAGGCTAGGATGCGAGAAATGGTCAAGGCTGATGTGACCTAATTGAACTGATAGTGTGCCGTGGTGATCAGCAGAGACCCGTGGGAAACCAGTTTAAGAGAAAGGACAATGACTGCGGAGTTCTCGAATGTATCGAAAGAAGTTACAAATGTACTGATCGAAGCGGATGGAAACATGTCTTGAACTGTGAGAAAGGAAATGATCCAAGGACCATTGGATCCAAGAGAACTTGATTAAAAGAATGAATAAGATGACATGCATGGACCAATGAAAGAAAAGCGTGTTATTAATGTTGCAACAATTAGTTAGCAAAGTTAGAATTAGGGTATAAGAGGGCCTACTCTTAGTGGGAGGGGTCAGTCGCAGTCACAGTCAGGAGCGGAGTTGGAGAGTCGTGTTGGTGGCTTCCAGTGCTGGGTGGTCCTGATCGATCCCTTACTGAGCGGGAGATGCTGAAAGACTGTTAGATGAGACGGGTTGCAGGTAGCTGATGCTGACGAGCTGAAGTTGCTGTTGCTGTCTTAATTTTCCAGTTGAGTATGAGAATCAGGTTATTTCTAATTCTTAAACTTAGGTTAGAAATCATTAGGTTAAATTAGGAAGGTAGGCAGGTAATTAGGGTTTTGCTTCATGACAAAAATTTCCTTTCTGCAATAAATTGATTATGCTTAATAAATATCTGAATTAATAATGAATGAATAATTGAATAAAGGTTTAAAATTCTTTCTCATGCTTTTAAAATTATATAAAATTTAAGATTCTTTAAACCAAATGACTCAGTGGTTATTTTCCTAAATGATTGTGACATCAGCAATTGGTTATTGTGATTTAGCTGGTCTTAATCACTATGAACTAATTTCTTACATGAATGATTCATCGACAAAACAATGAGCAGGAATATCTTAGGAAATAGCTAAAAGAAAGCGATAAGTTAAGGTAATAAGATATCCCGGCTCCTTCCAGCGGTACATAAATGGTGTTTTCCATTTAGTTCTCATGCTTCTCCTAGGAGTACATAATTTCATAAAGTTGTAAAGGAAATCCAGGTGTGTGCGTGTGTGTTAGGCGATGTTTATGGGCCCCATCGTCATGTGGATGTGAGAAAATATAGTTTGCCCCTGGATGACCTATAAGTGACCTAGGAGGAGAATAGTTTTTATTGTACGCGCTGCATCAGATTTCTTGGTAGCAGAGTTATGGTTTTCTATAGATTAGTTTAGTGATTATTGTTTATTGATTATTGATTATTTTTTTGATGACTAACACTATATGTTGAGTCGTGTTATGTCATATGTGAGTTTTCACGCTTCTGGGATGTAGGAAGTGGAACACGTGTGGCAAGAGAAGTCACATCGAATTTGGTACATGGTCTGAATTCATTTTGGTAATAACACAGGTTGTGTTATGTTAGGGATTTTCTGTACGAAAAGTGTGTAACTGAAATAGCAAATCACGTTTTCTTGTGAAACTTTGGCCTTAATTCTCAGGAGCCTAGTCTCCACATGTGTCTTATCCCCAGAGAAACGAGTAAATTGTTTGCTTGAAAGAAGGGTAAGGTAGAGGGAAGTACTACTTTATCGGCGAGAGTAAATAATTCTGTGGTAGGGTAGAGGTAAGCGCTGCCTACTGGAAATACAGGATTCTTGTGAAAAAGGACAAAGCTGTCACTTTGTTTAGCGAATCAGACTATGGAATTGTTTTAATTGTTGTAACTAACGGAGAAAAACAGAGAGAAGAAAATTGCCGATAAATTTTGTAAAGGAGGGGTAAAAGAGCAGAAGTGACGTAGAACAGTGCCGCGCTAGGATTGGATAGTGCGCTAGTCACGTGAACACGGAGCAGGAGTGACGTAGAAAAGTGCCGCGCAAGGATTGGTTGGTTCGCGGACGAAGGGAATTGTTCTGATTGGTACGTTAGTGTGAGTCGCGCTGTAATTGGTTGAAGTTCCGTACACAAAACAGCGTTAGCGTAAAGAGAAAATTAAATAGAAAACATGCCGTATTATGAGTATGAAAGGGAGAGAACGTCATGGACGACAAAATTAAAGAATTTCTTTAAGAAAGACAAAAAGGTCGTGACTAGAGAGGGACAAGTAATTCCTCCGCCGAAATCAGCAGCTTCACATATGATGCTGAAATATGGATATCATACGTGCATATGGTTGGAAAACTGGGCAAAGTATACGAAGAATGATGGTGCTTTAGCTTTCCCTGAGAATGGTTCATTTAGTGTAGCGGTTTTGCGAAATTTGCGAGAAAAGATGACAAATCTAGAACCTAGACCTCGACCGACACAGTTTGAAGCGTTGACGGAATGGGAGGATGAGATGTATGAGCGAGAGAGATTCAGAGGTTTAAGGGATCATGAGTTTATGCCTGGAAGGATGTGGGGAATAAATCATGAAGACAGAATAAAACGATGGAGGTATGCTAACATGACAGGAGGTTTGTTTCCAGCTTTTACAGTTGAGCAAGGGACTAAGAAAAAACGGACTGAGAAAAAGAAACATATGGAGAGGGAAAAATATATGCATGAGAGCGAAACGGATGATGAATTGCTGGAAGATATTCTAAATAGAAATCCACCTCCGTATCAGCAGAGTTCTACAGTGGTGACACCAAATGCGCCGCTAATAGAGACTATGCGAAATAAAAGTCTGGAAAAAAGAATTGAAATAAATAGGTCACAAGAACAAATGAGAACTTCACAAAATGAAGGAATAGAAAGTGACAATGCCAGCGAATTAGCAAGGACAACCAGAGAGCTAACTGAAAAGATTAGAGAATTAACGAAAAATATGGAAGCAGTTACTGTGCCTGTAACAATAGGTCCAGTGATACCAGTTTTTGAGAATCAGAAAATTGATGAAAGATCTTTGGTGATTCCCATGAGTTCACAATTTCAGAGAGAAAAAGAAAGAATGGAACAAAGTGCAAGTACAAGTAATTTGGCTAGTACTTACAGACCAAGTCCACCTACAAATTTGACGGTGAATGAGTGCAATGGTAGGAAAATGCATATGGTAACAGAATCTGCAACAGAAACCCCTGAAAAGAGTGGTAATTGGGTAGAACTAAATAATACACCCATAGGTCCGACTCCTGATGAGTTAAATGAGTGGATGAAGGCATTTAAAATAAAAGAACCAGAAGAAAAACCATTAGATGTAATTAGATTAAAAATTGACATGGAAGAATTAATTCTAGGAACGATTGGTACAGAAAAGATAAAAAATTATCAGGATGATGAAATAATGTTTTTGTGCAAAAGTATTACATGGAGAGCAAAGAATTTACATGACAAATTAGAAGAAGTAGCCAGTGAAATCGGAATAGACTTTGCGAAAGTGAAAACGTTGCAGAAACCATATAGAGTAGACTTTTGTGAAAAGGATATTGAAAATTTGAACACGGCAGGAAGGCTGACACAGATAAAAGAGTTAATTGTGTTGTTGAGAAAATGGGGTGATGTGGACAGATGGAAGGTTAGATGGACGAAGAAGAATGAGAAAACTACAGACAAAGGTTCATTGGCTTTTATGATAACTGAAAAAGAATCTGTTGCTAAAGAATACCCCATGAGAGAAACTCCAGGTGGTAGTTACGTGCATGTTCCCTGGACTAGGCAGGACATACTGTCATTTACCAATGACTTTCCGAAGCTGAGAGAGAAACCAGTTGAGTGGTACCGACAAGTGGAGAGATTTGTAAAGGTTTCAAAAGTGTTGTGGATAGATTTAGATGGATTATTTGACATAGTGGTACCAACTGATTTGTGGTCAGAATGTAAGATTACAGTTGACTGGCCAACTACAGAATATCCAAGAGATCCTAAGACAGGAGCTCCAGGTCCTGATGTGATGAAGAAGTACGATAAGGTGATTACCTTTTTGAAGAATAAGATTCCTCCTAAAGAGACAGATTGGGTAAAAATCGATAGAACTACACAAGAAAGTAAGGAGTCTGTACATGCCTATTATGAAAGGTTGTTGTTGGTTTTCAAGCAGTATAGTGGATATGAGGAATTAAGTGAAAAGGATATGAGTCATTTTGTGTACAGATTTGTGTTTGGATTGAAACCAGAGATTAGTGAAATGATTAAACAGCATATGATTAATTGGCAGAATGGCACAGTCGATGATGTGCTGAGGTATGCTAAGTATTGCAGTGATGATAGTGAGAGTAGACAGCGTAAATTGAAAGAGAAAGCAATGTGGGCACAGGTGAAGGTGGCAGAAAAACAAGAAGCTCAATTGGACAATAATAATGGAAATGAAACAGGACAAAATAAAATGCGACCTAACATAGGTAAAGGAAAAGGTCAAGTGAGTCTAGAAGAGGCAAAGAAGAAATGGCCATGTCATAATTGCGGAAAATTAGGGCATTGGAGAAACGAGTGTAAGTTCCCACCTAAACCTAATCCGGAAAATCAATCATTAACTCCACAGGTGCAGAATGAGGTAGTTGTTCAACAAAGTCAGGTGCCGCAACCACCACTTCCCAACACTGTTAACCAGCAAAGATACAGTACAGAAACAGGATTCTACGGAGGAGAGCAGGTAACACAGTTGCCGCGAGCAGCTAACATTTCTCAGTATTGGTTGCGTCAGAGTGAGGATGACCCGGATGAAAGATTCTGACGGTGCCCAGGAGAGGGGAAAGAGTGCGTACTTGGCGCAACTCTAGAGGTAGATCAGTCTGGTCCCTTTGTGGATGGAGAAGTGAATGGAGCAAATGTAACATTCCTTGTCGATACTGGAGCTACCCGTTCTACTGTTAGATCAGTGGAAATTCCAAACCTTCCTCTCTCAGGTGAATACATCCAAGTAGTAGGAGTAGCCAATCAGCAGATTAAAACACCACTTACTGAATTGGTGGAAGTAAAAATTGGTTCCTTTAGCAAAATGCATAAATTTGTAGTATGCGATTGTAGTCCTGTAAATCTTTTAGGTCGTGACCTCTTGTGCAAGATGAATTGCACAATTTATTGTACGCCAGATGGAATTGGATTTCAGACCTCAGATGAAGATGTCTTGTATAAAGTAACTTTGATGAATCAGGAACCTGAAATGAATGGTTTGTTTCCTGCATTTGATGCAGAAAAACTTCCAGAAGAACTAAAAAGTGCAGTGAAAGAAAGTGTGTGGGATTTTACAGGAGAAGACATTGGATTAATGAAAGAAGTTGATCCCGTAAAAGTAACAGTAAAAGAAGGAACAACTTACCCGAATACGCCACAGTACAAATTAACTCCAGAAATAATTGAAGGAATAACTCCTGTAATAAATAAAATGATTGAACAGGGAATTCTAAAAGAAATAATGAGCAGTCCATGTAATTCACCTATTATGGGACTGAAAAAGCCAAATGGAACATATAGAATAGTACAGGATTTGAGAAAGATCAACAAAATAGTTGTGCCCTGTTGTCCAATAGTGCCAAACCCTGCAGTAATTCTATATCAAATTCCACATGAAGCTGAGTGGTACACTGTGATAGATTTGTGTCACGCATTTTTCTCTATTCCTTTGCATCCAGATAGCCAGCCATTATTTGCGTTCCGGTTCGGAGAGCGTATTTTGGCATGGTGCCGAATTCCTCAGGGGTATACAGAAAGCCCCTCAATCTTTAATCAGATTCTAAAGAAATCTCTGGAAGATTTGAAAATGCCAGAAAAGTCAGTGATGGTGCAGTATATCGATGACCTGTTGGTGGCATCGAAAACAAAAGAAGCATGTGTAAGTGATACAATTGCTTTACTGAACCATCTAGAGAAAAGAGGACATAAAGTGTCTCCTTCAAAATTGCAGTTTTGTCAGAAAGAAGTCCAGTATTTAGGGCATAAAATTGAGAAAGGAGTGCGAAAGATAGCGACAGAAAGAGTAAGAATGATTCAAGGAATGAGAGCACCAATGACGCAAAGAGAGGTAAGAATGTTTCTGGGAATGGTTGGATATTGCCGACAATGGATAAGTGGTTTCTCGTTGATTGCAAAACCATTACAAAAGTTGACCAAGAAAGATGTAAAAGACCCTTTTGAGTTAAACAATGAAGAAATGAAATCTTTCAAAGAATTGAAAAAGAAATTATGTGAGGCACCTGCATTAGGCATGCCTGATTATGAAAAGGATTTTGAGTTGTACTGCAGTGAAAGAGATGGATGTGCGTTTTCAGTACTGGTACAAAAACATGGAACAATGAAAAGACCAATTGCTTATTTTTCAGCTGTTTTAGATCCTATAGCAAAAGCATTGCCCGGATGTCTGAAAGCAGTTGCTGCTACTTGTGTAAGTCTGGAACAAAGTGAAGGTATAGTGATGGGGTATCCACTGAGAGTATATGTCCCCCATTCAGTAGAAATTCTTTTGACAAGAACAAAAACACAGTACATGACACATAGTCGGCTGACTAAGTACGAAAAAGTCATCTTGAGTGCTGAAAATGTGACCATAGATAGATGCATGAATGTGAATCCTTCAACATCATTGCCAGATGAGGAGAGTATAATTGAACAAGACGAAGTAGATCATGATTGTCTGAACGTGCTGGAATATTGCACGAAACCAAGAGCTGACATAAAAGATGAACCGTTAAAGGAATCTGATTATGTCATGTTTGTGGATGGCTCATGCTTGAGAACGAAAGAAGGAGTTTTAAGCGCAGCTTACGCAGTGTGCACAGTGGCAACTGTGATGGAAGCGTCTTGTCTGAAAGGAATAAGGTCTGCACAAGTTGCGGAACTGATTGCTTTGATTCAAGCATGTAAATTAGGAAGAAATGTACGAGTCACGATTGTGACCGATAGCCAATATGGTTTCGGTATCGTACATGACTTCGGTCAGATTTGGTCACAAAGAGGTTTCTTGACGTCTGCAGGAACACCTATCAGAAATGGAGATTTTGTTAAAAAGCTGCTTGAGGCGATACAGTTGCCTAAACAAATCGCTGTAGTGAAGTGCAAGGCGCATAAGAAAAACGAAGATTACATAGCCGTCGGCAATAATTATGCCGATGAGATAGCCAAATATTGTGCAGAGAACATGGTGTCCATGAACAAAAATAGAGAAAGGGAGCATATCTCTTCTCCTTTGCTTTTTACTAATACTGTCGAGACATGGGATGAAGTAAGACAGTTACAAGAAACTGCAAGTGATGAGGAAAAAGATTACTGGATAAAAGCAGGATGTAGAAGACAGGAAAATAATGGTGTGTGGGTATACAGAGACGAAAGACCAGTTATGCCTGATAGCATGATTGCAGACATGGCACGGATGTACCATGGACAAGCTCATATTGGGAGAGATGCAATGATCAGACTTTTTAGACAAACCTGGTATAACCCAAAATTCAGAGCCATTGCTGAAAGTCTTTGTCAAAGATGTCTTATTTGTCAGCAGTTTAACCCAGGAAGAAAAACAGTAGTGAGTCTAGGAACAATAGGACGAGAAGGAGGTCCATTCACTAGAATGCAGTTAGACTTTATCGAGATGCCCCCTAGTAACAGACTAAAATATGTTCTAGTGGTCGTCTGTTTGTTCTCTCGTTGGGTGGAGGCATACCCCACTAGAAGGAATGATGGAACAACAGTGGCAAAACTTATGCTGCGAGAGTTCATTCCAAGGTATGGTTTTCCAGTCACGGTTGAGACAGATAGAGGAACACATTTTCAAAATGAGTTGATCCAATTGATTTGCGAAGCATTGAGTATTAAACAAAAACTACATTGTGCTTACAGACCAGAGGCTTCTGGGGTAGTGGAGCAGATTAATGGAACAATTAAGAACAGATTAGGAAAAATGTGTCAAGCTACAGGACTCAAATGGCCAGATGCACTGCCTCTTGTTCTGATGACCATCAGAAGCATCCCTGAAAAGAAAACTGGACTTAGTCCTCATGAGATGATCATGGGACGAGCAATGAGACAAGCACACGTACCTGTCAATAAGTTATTGACTATAACTGATGATCTAGTACTGGATTATTGCAAGGGACTGGCTGATGTGGTGCGTTCTGTGTTTCATCAGGTTGGACCGGATGCGACCACTCTTGAAAGAAAACCAGCCCACGACTTGAATCCAGGAGACTGGGTCCGTATAAAAATCCACAGGAGAAGAAACTGTCTAGTTCCTCGCTGGGACGAACCACGACAGGTAATCCTAGTGACAACGACTGCAGTCAAGTGTGCAGGAGTGAAGAACTGGGTCCATGCCAGCCACACAATCAGAGTTCAAGAACCTACTGATCGACATGTGAGTCGACGTCTGGAAGTGTGGGATAAAAGTTTAACAGCTGGGACAACAAGGATAAGAGAAAGGGTGCCAGAACTTGAAGATCGACCTGAAAGTCGACATCTGGAAACCCCAACTGCAAACACCTCTAGAGAAGAAGAGGAAGAAGAAGAAGAAGAAAGAAATTCAGAAATTCCAGAACCTGAAGATCGACCTGTAAGTCGACATCTGGAAACATCTGACACAAGTTCAGGATCTGATGATTCAGTTGCAAACTGTGAAGAATTCCGAAGGAGAACTTGGGGTTATAAACCAATTAGAGAAGAAAATGAGCAAGAAAATGATCTAGATGAACAACCAAGTACAAGTTATGGTGGAAATCCTTCAGAAATAATATTAATAGATGAAGTAGGGAAAGAAGTACACAAAAAGTTAGAGAATCGAGAAGAACCCCGAGGAGCAATAGGGACAGATAGAGAAACAGAAGAACAGGGAAATTTAGAAGCAGAAAGGGAGGAAAACACCAAATCGGAAGAACACCGAGGAGGGACAGTAATAAGGGAACACAAGAAGGAGAAGACAGATCCACCAGTAGGAGATGACGAGATCATAAGTTTCAAAATAAGAGACAATAGTGAAACAGTTGAAACAGAAACTGAAGAAAGTGGAGAAGAGGAGAAGGCAAAAACTGAATCAAGAAAAAGAAATTGGAAATCAGAAAGAGAAGAAAAAGAAGGTGAAGCCAAAAGGCCAAGAAAAGGAGATAATTGGCCCAACAGCTATATAAGAAAATTGAGATATAGAATAATAAGAGCAGGAGACGAAAGTGCTGAACAAGTGAATGAAATAACAAGTCAAAAGGGACAAGAAAAACCCAGTGGAAAAAGATTACAAAAGTCCAAAAGAACAAAGAAAGTGAATGCAAAGTATAAGTCACCTGAGTGGCTGTATATTGCACTGACAGATTACAAAGAAGAAGAAAACACTCACGAGAACCAGAGACTAAGAAGTCGAATGGGAAAAGGTGAGATGCAACAAACCTGAAGTGAAGACTTATAGTGCTTCTGCCGGACATGACAATTTTACTGGATGTGACAAATCACCGGATGTGACAACGAAAGAATTCTGGAGAGAATTAAAAGAAAGTACCAAGCAAAGACTTTTTGAAAGCAGAGTGGCATCTAAGTCATTTCTGAGGTGTAGTGACACAATTTTCTGAAACTTAACAAATAGAAAAAGCAAAATGGAAAATACTAGGGATAGAAGAGATAAATGTGAGTTTATAAAAAGATGGTGCAAAATGTGCTGCTTTTGTACAGGGTTATTAATGACCATATGGATAGTTTTAGCAATCACAATTCCTATTAGTTTAGCTGTGATAGAAGCAAAGAATGATACTAAACCAGAAAAAGAAACTAATATTAAAGAACCAGTTATTTTAAGAAGTAGTGCAGAGTTACATAAGGACAAGTCAGTAACAGACTTTTCTAAAAATGTTTTTACAAAATTGTTGTACGAATATGTAGAGACAATGGATGTGAGAGATTGTTATGTTTGTATGCAGTTGCCTGCATCAGTGTCAGAAGGTGTGACTTATCATCACCTACCTCTAACTTATGGAATAACATGTAGTGTAATAGCAAGTTTATTTTATAAAACAGGTAGATTAGAATCTTATTATACTGACATAGATAAGATTTTTGCAAACATTCCAGTAGTACCAGAACTTAACAAAGTAAAACCAGCAAAAGTTTTAGGAGAATTCTTTTTAGAACATAGAAAATTAACGTTAGAAGAAATAGTTAGTAACAACCTTACCTGTGAGTTAAAGAAAGAAGAAAAGGTATTTTTAGAAATGGTTGAAGAAAGAAGAATGAAATTTCAAAAAGAAGCAATAAAAGAGGAAGGAACACATCTATGGACGTTTGAGGAAGGAAATCATGAAGGGAAAAAGATAAATGCAGCAATGACATTAGATTGGCCGCAAACAGGAAAGTTGTGTATTAGGAGAAATAAGACAGTCTATGACAATTACTTTGTAGGTTCCAGTATCTGCCATGACAATTATCAAATTCTGGGAGGTTGGGGATTCAAAGGTGGAAAAGATCCAATATTTCCAGGTATCTATTATATTTGTGGGAATAGAGCTTATTACAGGTTACCGGACCATTGGTATGGAACTTGCTATGTAGGCCTGGTCTTTCCAAAAATCTTTCATATGGACAGAGAAGAAAAGGGAACATACAAGATGATTAATAGCTTTACACGTAGAAAGAGGGAAAGTTTTTCAGAAATTGTAGGTGATATTTTTGGAGCATTAATACCAGCAGTGGGAATATCTTTGAATGCATTTAAAATTCGGAAGTTATCCACAGTAGTAGATCGTTTGTCTACAGATACTGCGGGAGGGTTCTTAATGGTAAATACCGAAATGGTTGCCATGAGAGCTATGGTGATGCAAAATCGGCTTGCCCTTGATATTCTTTTGGCAAAAGAGGGTGGAGTCTGTGGAATGTTGAAAGTCCAACATTGTTGCACTTACATTCCTGATAAAAGTGAAAATATACAGAAGTATATTACAAATATTACAAATTTGCACAAAGAACTAGTTCCACTGGAGGTTGAAAGTGTTTTGGGAAAACTTGGTAGAGGGTTTTCTTCAGTAGCAAATTGGTTGACCAGAATGAGTAGACTAATGATAGGGAAAGTTATAATAATAGCAACTGTAGTAATACTGTTAGCCATGGTGTTGAAGATAGTAATAACTTGTATAAAAAGAAAAGTAAGACAAAATAAGATAAAAAGAAATAACAGAATAATGAAAGAGAGAGAGAGAAATGGGTGAGATTGAGTTAGAGAAAATGAAAGAAAGCATGTATAAGGAGACAAGAAGACAAGATGAAAGGGAAACAGATGTGTAACTAACAAAAAGCAAAGGATAAAAGACATATACTGCCTGAAAAAGAAGTATAACTTGGGTTTTATGTGGTGATTTAAAAATCACCAAAGGGGGGAGTTGATGGAGCAGAGAAAATAATTTTTTTTAACCCCTAACAAATTTTATAAATAATTAATAAAAATGTTCGTTTAAATGTATTAATCAACACTGTACGTGTGGGAAGAGTAACACGCAAATGTGTGTGCTAAATAATCTATTAATGGATGTCCGTGTGTCTAATTATAACGTAAAAGTAAATGCGTACTAATTTAAAATAAATGCATGTTTTTGTTGTGCTTCATAAAAATAAAACGTGTCGTTGCAAAAACAATAGTGATGGTAAGCAAGGAACAGCTTAAATGTTGCTTTCTGCTAGGTAATAACTAATTGGGGTACGTAGATGACGGGAGGGAAACGAAAAGGCTATTTTTCTCTATTTTAATTATGTTTTGTTTATTTCAAATTAGTGCTTCTAAAGTTTAACCGAGTGGCGATATAAAATGGCTGCCAGTGGGTGATGTGCGCAAGCGCAAGGGAGACATGTGACACGGGAGAGAAGTCGGAGAAAAACTAACCTCGTGATGTTGCTGAGAGGCTAGGATGCGAGAAATGGTCAAGGCTGATGTGACCTAATTGAACTGATAGTGTGCCGTGGTGATCAGCAGAGACCCGTGGGAAACCAGTTTAAGAGAAAGGACAATGACTGCGGAGTTCTCGAATGTATCGAAAGAAGTTACAAATGTACTGATCGAAGCGGATGGAAACATGTCTTGAACTGTGAGAAAGGAAATGATCCAAGGACCATTGGATCCAAGAGAACTTGATTAAAAGAATGAATAAGATGACATGCATGGACCAATGAAAGAAAAGCGTGTTATTAATGTTGCAACAATTAGTTAGCAAAGTTAGAATTAGGGTATAAGAGGGCCTACTCTTAGTGGGAGGGGTCAGTCGCAGTCACAGTCAGGAGCGGAGTTGGAGAGTCGTGTTGGTGTTGGTGGCTTCCAGTGCTGGGTGGTCCTGATCGATCCCTTACTGAGCGGGAGATGCTGAAAGACTGTTAGATGAGACGGGTTGCAGGTAGCTGATGCTGACGAGCTGAAGTTGCTGTTGCTGTCTTAATTTTCCAGTTGAGTATGAGAATCAGGTTATTTCTAATTCCTAAACTTAGGTTAGAAATCATTAGGCTAAATTAGGAAGGTAGGCAAGTAATTAGGGGTTTTGCTTCATGACAAAAATTTCCTTTCTGCAATAAATTGATTATGCTTAATAAATATCTGAATTAATAATGAATGAATAATTGAATAAAGGTTTAAAATTCTTTCTCATGCTTTTAAAATTATATAAAATTTAAGATTCTTTAAACCAAATGACTCAGTGGTTATTTTCCTAAATGATTGTGACATCAGTAATTGGTTATTGTGATTTAGCTGGTCTTAATCACTATGAACTAATTTCTTACATGAATGATTCATCGACAAAACAATGAGCAGGAATATCTTAGGAAATAGCTAAAAGAAAGCGATAAGTTAAGGTAATAAGATATCCCGGCTCCTTCCAGCGGTACATAAATGGTGTTTTCCATTTAGTTCTCATGCTTCTCCTAGGAGTACATAATTTCATAAAGTTGTAAAGGAAATCCAGGTGTGTGCGTGTGTGTTAGGCGATGTTTATGGGCCCCATCATCATGTGGATGTGAGAAAATATAGTTTGCCCCTGGATGACCTATAAGTGACCTAGGAGGAGAATAGTTTTTATTGTACGCGCTGCATCAACACCAAATGCGCCGCTAATAGAGACTATGCGAAATAAAAGTCCGGAAAAAAGAATTGAAATAAATAGGTCACAAGATCAAATGAGAACTTCACAAAATGAAAGAATAGAAAGTGACAATGCAAGCGAATTAGCAAGGACAACAAAAGAACTAACTGAGAAGATTAGAGAATTAACGAAAAATATGGAAGCAGTTACTGTGCCTGTAACAATAGGTCCAGTAATACCAGTTTTTGAGAATCAGAAAATTGATGAACGATCTTTGGTGATTCCCATGAGTTCACAATTTCAGAGAGAAAAAGAAAGGATGGAACAAAGTGCAAGTACAAGTAATTTGGCTAGTACTTACAGACCAAGTCCACCTACAAATTTGACTGTGAATGAGTGCAATGGTAGGAAAATGCATAAGGTAACAGAATCTGCAACAGAGACTCCTGAAAAGAGTGGTAATTGGGTAGAACTAAATAATACACCCATAGGTCCGACTCCTGATGAGTTAAATGAGTGGATGAAGGCATTTAAAATAAAAGAACCAGAAGAAAAACCATTAGATGTAATTAGGTTAAAAATTGACATGGAAGAATTAATTCTAGGAACGATTGGTACAGAAAAGATAAAAAATTACCAGGATGATGAAATAATGTTTCTGTGCAAAAGTATTACATGGAGAGCAAAGAATTTACATGACAAACTAGAAGAAGTAGCCAGTGAAATTGGAATAGACTTTGCGAAAGTGAAAACATTGCAGAAACCATATAGAGTAGATTTTTGTGAAAAAGATATTGAAAATTTGAACACGGCAGGAAGGCTGACACAGATAAAAGAGTTAATTGTGTTGTTGAGAAAATGGGGTGATGTGGACAGATGGAAGGTTAGATGGACAAAGAAGAATGAGAAAACTACAGACAAAGCTTCTTTGGCTTTTATGATAACTGAAAAAGAACCTGTTGCTAGAGAATACCCTATGAGAGAAACTCCAGGTGGTAGTTATGTGCATGTTCCCTGGACTAGGCAGGACATACTGTCATTTACCAATGACTTTCCGAAGCTAAGAGAGTAACCAGTTGAATGGTACCGACAAGTAGAGAGATTTGTAAAGGTTTCAAAAGTGTTGTGGATAGATTTAGATGGATTATTTGACATAGTGGTACCAACTGATTTGTGGTCAGAATGTAAGATTACAGTTGACTGGCCAACTACAGAATATCCAAGAGATCCTAAGACAGGAGCTCCAGGTCCTGATGTGATGAAGAAGTATGATAAGGTGATTACCTTTTTGAAGAATAAGATTCCTCCTAAAGAGACAGATTGGGTAAAAATCGATAGAACTACACAAGAAAGTAAGGAGTCTGTACACGCCTATTATGAGAGGTTGTTGTTGGTTTTCAAGCAGTATAGTGGATATGAGGAATTAAGTGAAAAAGATATGAGTCATTTTGTGTACAGATTTGTGTTTGGATTGAAACCAGAGATTAGTGAAATGATTAAACAGCATATGATTAATTGGCAGAATGGCACAGTCGATGATGTGCTGAGGTATGCTAAGTATTGCAGTGATGATATTGAGAGTAGACAGCGTAAATTGAAAGAGAAGGCAATGTGGGCACAGGTGAAGGTGGCAGAAAAACAAGAAGCTCAATTGGACAATAATAATGGAAATGAAACAGGACAAAATAAAATGCGACCTAACATAGGTAAAGGGAAAGGTCAAGTGAGTCTAGAAGAGGCAAAGAAGAAATGGCCCTGTCATAATTGCGGAAAATTAGGGCATTGGAGAAACGAGTGTAAGTTCCCACCTAAACCTAATCCGGAAAATCAATCATTAACTCCACAGGTGCAGAATGAGGTAGTTGTTCAACAAAGTCAGGTGCCGCAACCACCACTTCCCAACACTGTTAACCAGCAAAGATACAGTACAGAAACAGGATTCTACGGAGGAGAGCAGGTAACACAGTTGCCGCGAGCAGCTAACATTTCTCAGTATTGGTTGCGTCAGAGTGAGGATGAGCCGGATGAAAGTTTCTGACGGTGCCCAAGAGAGGGGAAAGAGTGCGTACTTGGCGCAACTCTAGAGGTAGATCAGTCTGGTCCCTTTGTGGATGGAGAAGTGAATGGTGCAAATGTAACATTCCTTGTCGATACTGGAGCTACCCGTTCTACTGTTAGATCAGTGGAAATTCCAAACCTTCCTCTCTCAGGTGAATGCATCCAAGTGGTAGGAGTAGCCAATCAGCAGATTAAAACACCACTTACTGAATTAGTGGAAGTAAAAATTGGTTCTTTTAGCAAAATGCATAAATTTGTAGTGTGCGATTGTAGTCCTGTAAATCTTTTAGGTCGTGATCTCTTGTGCAAGATGAATTGCACAATTTATTGTACGCCAGATGGAATTGGATTTCAGACCTCAGATAAAGATGTCTTGTATAAAGTAACTTTGATGAATCAGGAACCTGAAATGAATGGTTTGTTTCCTGCATTTGATGCAGAAAAACTTCCAGAAGAACTAAAAATTGCAGTGAAAGAAAGTGTGTGGGATTTTACAGGAGAAGATATTGGATTAATGAAAGAAGTTGATCCCGTAAAAGTAACAGTAAAAGAAGGAACAACTTACCCGAATACGCCACAGTACAAATTAACTCCAGAAATAATTGAAGGAATAACTCCTGTAATAAATAAAATGATTGAACAGGGAATTCTAAAAGAAATAATGAGCAGTCCATGTAATTCACCTATTATGGGACTGAAAAAGCCAAACGGAACATATAGAATAGTACACGATTTGAGAAAGATCAACAAAATAGTTGTGCCCTGTTGTCCAATAGTACCAAACCCTGCAGTAATTCTATATCAAATTCCACATGAAGCTGAGTGGTACACTGTGATAGATTTGTGTCACGCATTTTTCTCTATTCCTTTGCATCCAGATAGCCAGCCATTATTTGCGTTCCGGTTCGGAGAGCATATTTTGGCATGGTGCCGAATTCCTCAGGGCTATACAGAAAGCCCCTCAATCTTTAATCAGATTCTAAAGAAATCTCTGGAAGATTTGAAAATGCCAGAAAAGTCAGTGATGGTGCAGTATATCGATGACCTATTGGTGGCATCGAAAACAAAAGAAGCATGTGTAAATGATACAATTGCTTTACTGAACCATCTAGAGAAAAGAGGACATAAAGTGTCCCCTTCAAAATTGCAATTTTGCCAAAAGAAGTTCAATATTTAGGGCATAAAATTGAGAAAGGAGTGCGAAAGATAGCGACAGAAAGAGTAAGAATGATTCAAGGAATGAGAGCACCAATGACGCAAAGAGAGGTAAGAATGTTTCTGGGAATGGTTGGATATTGCCGACAATGGATAAGTGGTTTCTCTTTGATTGCAAAACCATTACAAAAGTTGACCAAGAAAGATGTAAGAGACCCTTTTGAGTTAAACAATGAAGAAATGAAATCTTTCAAAGAATTGAAAAAGAAATTGTGTGAGGCCCCTGCTTTAGGCATGCCTGATTATGAGAAGGATTTTGAGTTGTACTGCAGTGAAAGAGATGGATGTGCGTTTTCAGTACTGGTACAAAAACATGGAACAATGAAAAGGCCAATTGCTTATTTTTCAGCTGTTTTAGATCCTATAGCAAAAGCATTGCCCGGATGTCTGAAAGCAGTTGCTGCTACTTGTGTAAGTCTGGAACAAAGTGAAGGTATAGTGATGGGGTATCCACTGAGAGTATATGTTCCCTATTCAGTAGAAATTCTTTTGACAAGAACAAAAACACAGTACATGACACATAGTCGGCTGACTAAGTACGAAAAAGTCATCTTGAGTGCTGAAAATGTGACCATAGATAGATGCATGAATGTGAATCCTTCAACATCATTGCCAGATGAAGAGAGTATAATTGAACAAGACGAAGTAGATCATGATTGTCTGAACGTGCTGGAATATTGCACAAAACCAAGAGCTGACATAAAAGATGAACCGTTAAAGGAATCCGATTATGTCATGTTTGTAGATGGCTCATGTTTGAGAACGAAAGAAGGAGTTTTAAGCGCAGCTTACGCAGTGTGCACAGTGGCAACTGTAATGGAAGCGTCTTGTCTGAAAGGAATAAGGTCTGCACAAGTTGCGGAACTGATTGCTTTGATTCAAGCATGTAAATTAGGAAGAAATGTACGAGTCACGATTGTGACCGATAGCCAATATGGTTTCGGTATCGTACATGACTTCGGTCAGATTTGGTCACAAAGAGGTTTCTTGACGTCTGCAGGAACACCTATCAGAAATGGAGATTTTGTTAAAAAACTGCTTGAGGCGATACAGCTGCCTAAACAAATAGCTGTAGTGAAGTGCAAGGCACATAAGAAAAACGAAGATTACATAGCTGTTGGCAATAACTATGCTGACGAGATAGCCAAATATTGTGCAGAGAACATGGTGTCCATGAATAAAAATAGAGAAAAGGAGCATATCTCTTCTCCTTTGCTTTTTACTAACACTGTCGAGACGTGGGATGAAGTAAGACAGTTACAAGAAGCTGCAAATGATGAGGAAAAAGATTACTGGATAAAAGCAGGATGTAGAAGGCAGGAAAATAATGGTGTGTGGGTGTACAGAGACGAAAGACCAGTTATGCCTGATAGCATGATTGCAGACATGGCACGGATGTACCATGGACAAGCTCATATTGGGAGAGATGCAATGATCAGACTTTTTAGACAAACATGGTATAACCCAAAATTCAGAGCCATAGCTGAAAGTCTTTGTCAAAGATGTCTTATTTGTCAGCAGTTTAACCCAGGAAGAAAGACGGTAGTGAGTCTAGGAACAATAGGACGAGCAGGAGGTCCGTTCACTAGAATGCAGTTAGACTTTATCGAAATGCCCCCTAGTAACAGACTAAAATATGTTCTAGTGGTCGTCTGTTTGTTTTCTCGTTGGGTGGAGGCATACCCCACTAGAAGGAATGATGGAACAACAGTGGCAAAACTTATGCTGCGAGAGTTCATTCCAAGGTATGGTTTTCCAGTCACGGTTGAGACAGATAGAGGAACACATTTTCAAAATGAGTTGATCCAATTGATTTGCGAAGCATTGAGTATTAAACAAAAACTACATTGTGCTTACAGACCAGAGGCTTCTGGGGTAGTAGAGCAAATTAATGGAACAATTAAGAACAGATTAGGAAAAATGTGTCAAGCTACAGGACTCAAATGGCCAGATGCACTGCCTCTTGTTCTGATGACCATCAGAAGCATCCCTGAAAAGAAAACTAGACTTAGTCCTCATGAGATGATCATGGGACGAGCAATGAGACAAGCACAAGTACCTGTCAACAAGTTATTGACTATAACTGAAGATCTAGTACTGGATTATTGCAAGGGACTGGCTGATGTGGTGCGTTCTGTGTTTCATCAGGTTGGACCGGATGCGACCACTCTTGAAAGAAAACCAGCCCACGACTTGAATCCAGGAGACTGGGTCCATATAAAAATCCACAGGAGAAGAAACTGTCTAGTTCCTCGCTGGGACGAACCACGACAGGTAATCCTAGTGACAACGACTGCAGTCAAGTGTGCAGGAGTGAAGAACTGGGTCCATGCCAGCCACACAATCAGAGTTCAAGAACCTACTGATCGACATGTGAGTCGACGTCTGGAAGTGTGGGATAAAAGTTTAACGGCTGGGACAACAAGGATAAGAGAAAGGGTGCCAGAACTTGAAGATCGACCTGAAAGTCGACATCTGGAAACCCCAACTGCAAACACCTCTAGAGAAGAAGAGGAAGAAGAAGAAGAAAGAAATTCAGAAGTTCCAGAACCTGAAGATCGACCTGTAAGTCGACATCTGGAAACATCTGACACAAGTTCAGGATCTGATGATTCAGTTGCAAACTGTGAAGAATTCCGAAGGAGAACTTGGGGTTATAAACCAATTAGAGAAGAAAATGAGCAAGAAAATGATCTAGATGAGCAACCAAGTACAAGTTATGGTGGAAATCCTTCAGAAATAATATTAATAGATGAAGTAGGGAAAGAAGTACACAAAAAGTTAGAGAATCGAGAAGAACCCCGAGGAGCAATAGGGACAGATAGAGAAACAGAAGAACAGGGAAATTTAGAAGTAGAAAGGGAGGAAAACACCAAATCGGAAGAACACCGAGGAGGGACAGTAATAAGGGAACACAAGAAGGAGAAGACAGATCCACCAGTAGAAGATGACAAGATCATAAGCTTCAAAATAAGAGACAATAGTGAAACAGTTGAAACAGAAACTGAAGAGAGTGGAGAAGAGGAGAAAGCAAAAACTGAATCAAGAAAAAGAAATTGGAAATCAGAAAGAGAAGAAAAAGAAGGTGAAGCCAAAAGGCCAAGAAAAGGAGATAATTGGCCCAACAACTATATAAGAAAATTGAGATATAGAATAATAAGAGCTGGAGAAGAAAGTGCTGAACAAGTGAATGAGATAACAAGTCAAAAGGGACAAGAAAAACCCAGTGGAAAACGATTGCAAAAATCCAAAAGAACGAAGAAAGTGAATGCAAAGTATAAGTCACCTGAGTGGCTGTATATCGCACTGACGGATTACAAAGAAGAAGAAAACACTCACGAGAACCAGAGACTAAGAAGTCGAATGGGAAAAGGTGAGATGCAACAAACCTGAAGTGAAGACTTATAGTGCTTCTGCCGGACATGACAATTTTACTGGATGTGACAAATCACCGGATGTGACAACGAAAGAATTCTGGAAAGAATTAAAAGAAAGTACCAAGCAAAGACTTTTTGAAAGCAGAGTTGCATCTAAGTCATTTCTGAGGTGTAGTGACACAATTTTCTGAAATTTAATAAATAAATAAAAGCAAAATGGAAAATACTAGGGATAGAAGAGATAAATGTGAGTTTGTAAAAAGATGGTGTAAAATGTGCTGCTTTTGTACAGGATTATTAATGACCATATGGATAGTTTTAGCAATCACAATTCCTATTAGTTTAGCTGTGATAGAAGCAAAGAATGATACTAAACCAGAAAAAGAAACTAATATTAAAGAACCAGTTATTTTAAGAAGTAGTGCAGAATTACATAAGGATAAGTCAGTAACAGACTTTTCAAAAAATGTTTTTACGAAATTGTTGTACGAATATGTAGAGACAATGGATGTGAGAGATTGTTATGTTTGTATGCAGTTGCCTGCATCAGTGTCAGAAGGTGTGACTTATCATCACCTACCTCTAACTTATGGAATAACATGTAGTGTAATAGCAAGTTTATTTTATAAAACAGGTAGATTAGAATCTTATTATACTGATATAGATAAGATTTTTGCAAACATTCCAGTAGTACCACAACTTAACAAAGTAAAACCAGCAAAGGTTTTAGGAGAATTCTTTCTAGAACATAGAAAATTAACCTTAGAAGAAATAGTTAGTAACAACCTTACCTGTGAGTTAAAGAAAGAAGAAAAGGTATTTTTAGAAATGGTTGAAGAAAGAAGAATGAAATTTCAAAAAGAAGCAATAAAAGAGGAAGGAACACATCTATGGACGTTTGAGGAAGGAAATCATGAAGGGAAAAAGATAAATGCAGCAATGACATTAGATTGGCCGCAAACAGGAAAGTTGTGTATTAGGAGAAATAAGACAGTCTATGACAATTACTTTTAGGTTCCAGTATCTGCCATGACAATTATCAAATTCTGGGAGGTTGGGGATTCAAAGGTGGAAAAGATCCAATATTTCCAGGTATCTATTATATTTGTGGGAATAGAGCTTATTACAGGTTACCGGACCATTGGTATGGAACTTGCTATGTAGGCCTGGTCTTTCCAAAAATCTTTCATATGGACAGAGAAGAAAAAGGAACATACAAGAGGATTAATAGCTTTACACGTAGAAATAGGGAAAGTTTTTCAGAAATTGTAGGTGATATTTTTGGAGCATTAATACCAGCAGTGGGAATATCTTTGAATGCATTTAAAATTCGGAAGTTATCCACAGTAGTAGATCGTTTGTCTACAGATACTGCGGGAGGGTTCTTAATGGTAAATACCGAAATGGTTGCCATGAGAGCTATGGTGATGCAAAATCGGCTTGCCCTTGATATTCTTTTGGCAAAAGAGGGTGGAGTCTGTGGAATGTTGAAAGTCCAACATTGTTGCACTTACATTCCTGATAAAAGTGAAAATATACAGAAGTATATTACGAATATTACAAATTTGCACAAAGAACTAGTTCCACTGGAGGTTGAAAGTGTCTTGGGAAAACTTGGTAGAGGGTTTTCTTCAGTAGCAAATTGGTTGACCAGAATGAGTAGACTGATGATAGGGAAAGTTATAATAATAGCAACTGTAGTAATATTGTTAGCCATGGTGTTGAAAATAGTAATAACGTGTATAAAAAGAAAAGTAAGACAAAATAAGATAAAAAGAAATAACAGAATAATGAAAGAGAGAGAAATGGGTGAAATTGAGTTAGAGAAAATGAAAGAAAGCATGTATAAGGAGACAAGAAGACAAGATGAAAGAGAAACAGATGTGTAAATAACAAAAAGCAAAGGATGAAAGACATATACTGCCTGAAAAAAAAAGAAGTATAACTTGGGTTTTATGTGGTGATTTAAAAATCACCAAAGGGGGGAGTTGATGGAGCAGAGAAAATAAAAAAATGTTAACCCCTAACAAATTTTATAAATAATTAATAAAATGTTCGTTTAAATGTATTAATCAACACTGTATGTGTGGGAAGGGTAATACGCAAGTGTATGTGCTAAATAATCTATTAACGAATGTCTGTGTGTCTAATTATAACATAAAAATAAATGCGTACTAATTTAAATAAATGCATGATTTGTGCTTCATAGAAAATAAATGTGTTGTTGCAAAAACAATAGTGATGGTAAGTAAGGAACAGCTTAAATGTTGCTTTCTGCTAGGTAATAACTAATTGGGGTACGTAGATGACGGGAGGGAAACGAAAAGGCTATGTTTCTCTATTTTAATTATGTTTTGTTTATTTCAAAATAGTGCTTCTAAGTATAACCGAGTGGCGATATAAAATGGCTGTCAGTTAATGAAGTGCGCAAGTGCGGGGAAACACGTGACAAGGGAGAAAAGTTGGAGAAAAGCTAACCTCGTGATGTTGCTGAGAGGCTAGGATGCGAGAATGGTCAAGGCTGATATGACCTAATTGAACTGATAGTGTGCCGTGGTGATCAGCAAAGAACCGTGGGAAACCATTTTAAGAGAAAGGACAATGCCTGCAGAGTTCTCGAATGTATCGAAAGAAGTTACAAATGTACTGATCGAAGCGGATGGAAACATGTCTTGAACTGTGAGAAAGAAAATGATCCAAGGACCGTTGGATCCAAGAGAACTTGATTAAAAGAATGAATAAGATGACATGCATGGACCAATGAAAGAAAAGCGTGTTATTAATGTTGCAACAATTAGTTAGCAAAGTTAGAATTAGGGTATAAGAGGGCCTACTCTTAGTGGGAGGGGAACACAGTCAGGAGCGGAGTTGGAGAGTCGTGTTGGTGTTGGTGGCTTCCAGTGCTGGGTGGTCCTGATCGATCCCTTACTGAGCGGGAGATGCTGAAAGACTGTTAGATGAGACGGGTTGCAGGTAGCTGATGCTGACGAGCTGAAGTTGCTGTTGCTGTCTTAATTTTCCAGTTGAGTATGAGAATCAGGTTATTTCTAATTCTTAACTTAGGTTAGAAATCATTAGGCTAAATTAGGAAGGTAGGCAGGTAATTAGGGTTTTGCTTCATGACGAAAAATTTCCTTTCTGCAATAAATTGATTATGCTTAATAAATATTTGAATTAATAATGAATGAATAATTAAATAAAAGTTTAAATTCTTTCTCATGCTTTTAAAATTATATAAAATTTAAGATTCCTTAAATCAAACGACTCAGTGGTTATTTTCCTAAATGATTGTGACATCAGTAATTGGTTATTGTGATTTAGCTGGTCTTAATCACTATGAACTAATTTTTTACATGAATGATTCATCGACAAAACAATGAGCAGGAATATTTTAAGAAATAACTAAAAGAAAGCGATAAGTTAAGGTAATAAGATATCCCGGCTCCTTCCAGCGGTACATAAATGGTGTTTTCCATTTAGTTCTCATGCTTCTCCTAGGAATACAGAATTTCGTAAAAGTGTAAAGGAAATCCAGGTGTGTGCGTGTGTGATAGGCGATGTTTATGGGCCCCATCGTCATGTGGATGTGAGAAAATATAGTTTGCCCCTGGATGACCGATAAGTGACCTAGGAGGAGAATAGTTTTTATTGTACGCGCTGCATCACTAGCTTGCACCCAGTGGCTTAGCGAGCAAGGGACCCAAGTCTAGGCATACCCTTAGCCTCTTAGGGTGCACATAGCAACATCAGGAAATAAAAGGATGGACGAAGTTTTGAAATGTTTCAACCACTCACCCCCCAGTCAGAAATCCTGGCTTAATCCATCGATATTTTGCTTGCTACGTCACCCCAGTTTGGACTCAGCCATTTGCAAATCAGTCTTCACCCTACTCCCCATGGGAGCAGTCCAGCCGAACTGCCAAGCTAGGTCCTCCCTGGACTGGAAATAGGCATCCTGAGACTGGTTTTGGGTTATCACCTCTAATCAGCCAGGCTAGCTTGATTCCAGTCGTGCAGAGAGCAAACGATTTTTGTTGAGGCATACCCTTAGCCACTTTGGACTCGCATAGCAACATCACTAAAAAAACTGAAGGACGGAGTGTTGAAACTTTTCAAACACTAAGCTCCAGTCAAAGATCTGGGTTTAATCCATCTTTTTTTTTGCTGCCACGTCACCCCAGTTCTGGACCCAGCCATATGTACATCAGTCTTGACCCTGCTCCCCATGGGAACAGTCCATCCCGAACTGCCAAGCTAGGTCCCCCCTGGACTAGAAACAAGTATTCTGGGACTGGTTTCAGGGTATCACCCCTCATCAGCCAGTCAAGCTTCAATCCAGTGGTGCAGCGAGCAAGAGATCCACGTCTAGGCACACCCTTATCCACTTAGGGTGCACATAGCAACTACACAAAATAACATGATGGACAGTGTTAAAATGTTTCAAACACTCACCTCCAGTCACAGATCTTGGTTTAATCGATCATTATTTTCCCTGGTACGTCACCCCAGTTTGGACCCAACCATATGCAAATCAGTCTTGACCCTGCTCCCCATGGGAACAGTCCAGCCCGAACTGCCTAGCTAGTTCCTCCCTGGACTGGAAACAAGTATTCTGGGACTAGTTTCAGGGTATCACCCCTCATCAGCCAAGCTAGCTTGAATCCAGTGGTGCAGCGAGCAAGGGAACCACGTCTAGGCATTCCCTTATCCACTTAGGGCGCACATAGCAACTTCTCAAATTAACATGTTAGACACAGTGTTTAAACGTTTCAAACACTCACCTCCAGTCACAGATCTGGGTTTAATCCATTGTTTTTTTCCCTGGTACGTCACCCAAGTTTGCACCCAGCCATATGCAAATCAGTCTTGACCCTGCTCCCCATGGGAACAGTCCAGCCCGAACTGCCAAGGTAGGTCCTCCCTGGACTAGAAACAAGTACTCTGGGACTGGTTTCGGGGTATCACCCCTCATCAGCAAGGCTAGCTTGAATCCAGTGGTGCAGCGAGCAAGGGACCCACGTCTAGGCATACCCTTATCCACTTAGGGCGCACATAGCAACATCATAAAATAAAATGATGGACAGTGTTGAAACTTTTCAAACACTCACCCCCAGTCAGAGATCTGGGTTTTATACACTGTTATTTTTCTTGCCACATCACCCCAGTTTACCCCAGCCCAAAGTGCCAAGCCAGGTACTCCCTTGAATGGAAACAAGCTTCCTGGGACCAATTTCTGGGTATCATCCCTCATCAGCCAGGCTAGCTTGCTGCCAGTGGCGCAGCGAGCAAGGGACCCTGTCTAGGCATACCCTTAGCCACTTAGGGTGCACATAGCAACATCAGAAAATAAAATGATGGACGAAGTGTGGAAACTTTTTAAACACTCACCCCCGTCAGACATCCTGGCTTAATCCATCGATATTTTGCTTGCTACGTCACCCCAGTTTGGACTCAGCCATATGCAAATCAGTCTTCACCCTACTCCCCATGGGAGCAGTCCAGCCGAACTGCCAAGCTAGGTCCTCCCTGGACTGGAAATAGCCATCCTGAGACTGGTTTTGGGGTATCACCTCTAATCAGCCAGGCTAGCTTGATTCCAGTCGCGCAGAGAGCAAACGATTTTTGTCTAGGCATACCCTTTGCCACTTTGGACTCGCATAGCAACATCACTAAAAAAACTGAAGGACGGAGTGTTGAAACGTTTCAAACACTAAGCTCCAGTCAAAGATCTGGGTTTAATCCATCTTTTTTTTGCTGCTACGTCACCCCAGTTCTGGACCCAGCCATATGCAAATCAGTCTTCACCCTACTCCCCATGGGAACAGTCCAGCCGAACTGCCAAGCTAGGTCCTCCCTGGACTGGAAACAAGTATTCTGGGACAGGTTTTGAGGTATCACCCCTCATCAGCCAGGCTAGCTTGAATCCAGTGGTGCAGCGAGCAAGGGACCCACGTCTAGGCATTCCCTTATTCACTTAGGGCGCACATAGCAACCTCTCAAATTAACATGATGGACACAGTGTTTAAACCTTTCAAAAACTCACCTCCAGTCACAGATCTGGGTTTAATCCATCGTTTTTTTCCCTGGTACGTCACCCAAGTTTGCACCCAGCCATATGCAAATCAGTCTTGACCCTGCTCCCCATGGGAACAGTCCAGCCCAAACTGCCAAGCTAGGTCCTCCCTGGACTGGAAACAAGTATACTGGGATTGTTTTCGGGGTATCACCTCTCATCAGCCAGGCAAGCTTGAATCCAGTGGTGCAGCAAGCAAGGGACCCACGTCTAGGCATACCCTTATCCACTTAGGGCGCACATAGCAACTCATAAAATAAAATGATGGACAGTGTTGAAACTTTTCAAACACTCACCCCCAGTCAGAAACCCTGGCTTAATCCCTCGATATTTTGATTGCTACGTCACCCCAGTTTGGACTCAGCCATATGCAAATCAGTCTTCACCCTACTCCCCATGGGAACAGTCCAGCCGAACTGCCAAGCTAGGTCCTTCCTGGACTGGAAATTAGCATCCTGAGACTGGTTTTGGGGTATCACCTCTAATCAGCCAGGCTAGCTTGATTCCAGTCACGCAGAGAGGAAATGACCCTTGACTAGGCATGCCCTTAGCCACTTTGGACGCGCATAGCAACATAATTTAAAAAAACTGAAGGACGGAGTGTTGAAACTTTTCAAAAACTCACCTCCAGTCAAAGATCTGGGTTTAATCCATCTTTATTTTGCTCGCCACAATACCCCAGTTCTGGACCCAGCCAAACGTAAATCAGTCTTGAACCTGCTCCCCATGGGAACAGTCCAGCCCGAACTGCCAAGCTAGGTCCTCCCTGGACTGGAAACAAGCATTCTGGGACTGGTTTCAGGGTATCACCCCTCATCAGCCAAGCTAGCTTGAATCCAGTGGTGCAGCGAGCAAGGGACCCACTTCTAGGCATTCCCTTATCAACTTAGGGCGCACATAGCAACTTCTCAAATTAACATGATGGACACAGTGTTTAAACGTTTCAAACACTCACCTCCAGTCACAGATCTGGGTTTAATCCATTGTTTTTTTCCCTGGTACGTCACCCAAGTTTGCACCCAGCCATATGCAAATCAGTCTTGACCCTGCTCCCCATGGGAACAGTCAAGCCCGAACTGCCAAGCTTGGTCCTCCCTGGACTGGAAACAAGTACTCTGGGACTGGTT
Organism: Calotriton arnoldi; assembly: GCA_963921515.1. Taxonomy (NCBI): domain Eukaryota; kingdom Metazoa; phylum Chordata; class Amphibia; order Caudata; family Salamandridae; genus Calotriton; species Calotriton arnoldi. Next base: position 47,962 of record CAWUFW010010237.1, on the reverse strand, counting down.
TCGGAGTATCACCCCTCACCAGCCAGGTTAGCTTGAATCCAGTGGTGCCGCGAGCAAGGGACCCACGTCTAGGCATACCCTTATCCACTTAGGGCGCACATAGCAACATCATAAAATAAAATGATGGACAGTGTTGAAACTTTTCAAACACTCACCCCCAGTCAGAGATCTGGGTTTTATACACTGTTATTTTTCTTGCCACATCACCCCAGTTTACCCCAGCCCAAAGTGCCAAGCCAGGTACTCCCTTGACTGGAAACAAACTTCCTGGGACCAATATCTGGATATCATCCCTCATCAGCCAGGCTAGCTTGCATCCAGTGGCGCACCGAGCAAGGGACCCTGTCTAGGCATACCCTTAGCCACTTATGGTGCACATAGCAACATCAGAAAATAAAATGATGGACGAAGTGTGGAAACATTTTAAACACTCACCCCTTGTCAGACATCCTGGCTTAATCCATCGATATTTTGCTTGCTACGTCACCCCAGTTTGGACTCAGCCATATGCAAATCAGTCTTCACCCTACTCCCTATGGGAGCAGTCCAGCCGAACTGCCAAGCTAGGTCCTCCCTGGACTGGAAATAGCCATCCTGAGACTGGTTTTGGGGTATCACCTCTAATCAGCCACGCTAGCTTGATTCCAGTCGCGCAGAGAGCAAACGATTTTTGTTGAGGCATACCCTTAGCCACTTTGGACTGGCATAGCAACATCACTAAAAAAACTGAAGGACGGAGTGTTGAAACTTTTCAAACACTAAGCTCCGGTCAAAGATCTGGGTTTAATCCATCTTTTTTTTGCTGCCATGTCAACCCAGTTCTGGACCCAGCCATATGTACTTCAGTCTTGACCCTGCTCCCCATGGGAACAGTCCATCCCGACCTGCCAAGCTAGGTCCTCCCTGGACTGGAAACAAGTATTCTGGGACTGGTTTCAGGGTATCACCCCTCATCAGCCAGCCAAGCTTCAATATAGTGGTGCAGCGAGCAAGGGACCCACGTCTAGGCACACCCTTATCCACTTAGGGCGCACATAGCAACTACACAAAATAACATGATGGACAGTGTTGAAACGTTTTAAACACTCACCTCCAGTCACAGATCTTGGTTTAATCCATCATTATTTTCCCTGGTACGTGACCCCAGTTTGGACCCAGCCATATGCAAATCAGTCTTGACCCTCTTCCCCATGGGAACAGTCCAGCCCGAACTGCCAAGTTAATTCCTCCCTGGACTGGAAACAAGTATTCTGGGACAGGCTCTGGAGTATCACCCCTCATCAGCCAGGCTAGCTTGAATCCAGTGGTGCAGCGAGCAAGGGGCCGGCATCTAGGCATACCCTTAGCCACTGAGGGCGCACATAGCAATCTCTCAAATTAACATGATGGACACAGTGTTTAAACGTTTCAAACACTCACCTCCAGTCACAGATCTGAGTTTAATCCATCGTTTTATTCCCTGGTACGTCACCCAAGTTTGCACCCAGCCATATGCAAATCAGTCTTGACCCTGCTCCCCATGGGAACAGTCCAGCCCAAACTGCCAAGCTAGGTCCTCCCTGGACTGGAAACAAGTATTCTGGGACTGTTTTCGGGGTATCACCCCTCATCAGCCAGGCAAGCTTGAATCCAGTGGTGCAGCAAGCAAGGGACCCACGTCTAGGCATACCCTTATCCACTTAGGGCGCACATAGCAACTTCATAAAATAAAATGATGGACAGTGTTGAAACTTTTCAAACACTCACCCCCAGTCAGAAACCCTGGCTTAATCCCTCGATATTTTGATTGCTACGTCACCCCAGTTTGGACTCAGCCATATGCAAATCAGTCTTCACCCTACTCCCCATGGGAACAGTCCAGCCGAACTGCCAAGCTAGGTCCTCCCTGGACTGGAAATAAGCATCCTGAGACTGGTTTTGGGGTATCACCTCTAATCAGCCAGGCTAGCTTGATTCCAGTCACGCAGAGAGGAAACAACCCTTGACTAGGCATACCCTTAGCCACTTTGGACGCGCATACCAACATCAGAAAAAAACCTGAAGGACGGAGAGTTGAAACTTTTCAAACACTCACCTCCAGTCAAAGATCTGGGTTTAATCCATCTTTATTTTGCTCGCCACGTCACCCCAGTTCTGGACCCAGCCATATGTAAATCAGTCTTGACCCTGCTCCCCATGGGAACAGTCCAGCCCGTACTGCCAAGCTAGGTCCTCCCTGGACTGGAAACAAGTATTCTGGGACTGTTTTCAGGGTATCACCCCTCATCAGCCAGACAAGCTTGAATCCAATGGTGCAGCGAGCAAGGGACCCACGTCTAGGCATACCCTTATCCACTTAGGGCGCACATAGCAACTTCTCAAATGAACATGATGGACACAGTGTTTAAACGTTTCAAACACTCACCTCCAGTCCCAGATCTGGGTTTAATGCATCGTTTATTTCCCTGGTACGTCACCCCAGTTTGCACCCAGCCATATGCAAATCAGTCTTGACCCTGCTCCCCATGGGAACAGTCAAGCCCGAACTGCCAAGCTAGGTCCTCCCTGGACTGGAAACAAGTATTCTGGGACTGGTTTCGGGGTATCACCCCTCATCAGCCAGGCTAGCTTGAATCCAGTGGTGCAGCAAGCAAGGGACCCATGTCTAGGCATACCCTTATCCACTTAGGGCGCACATAACAACTTCATAAAATAAAATGATGGACAGTGTTGATTCTTTTCAAACAGTCACCCCCAGTCAGAGATCTGGGTTCTATACACTGTTAGTTTTTCTCGCCACATCCCCCCAGGTTACCCCAGGCCAAAGGGCCAAGCCAGGTCCTCCCTGGACTGGAAAAAAGCATCCTGGGACCTATTTCAGGGTATCATCCCTCATCAGCCAGGCTAGCTTGCATCCAGTGGTGCAGCGAGCAAGGGACCCATGTCTAGGCATACCATTAGCCACTTGGGGTGCACATAGCAAAATCAGGAAATAAAATGATGGACGAAGTGTTGAAACTTTTCAAACACTCACCCCCAGTCAGAAATCCTGGCTTAATCCATCAATATTTTGCTTGCTACATCACCCCAGTTTGGACTCAGCCATATGCAAATCAGTCTTCATCCTACTCCCCATGGTAACAGTCCAGCCGAACTGCCAAGCTAGGTCCTACCTGGACTGGAAATGAGCATCCTGATACTGGTTTTGGGGTATCACCTCTAATCAGCCAGGCTAGCTTGATTGCAGTCATGCAGAGTGCAAACAACCCTTGTCTAGGCATACCCTTAGCCACTTTGGATGCGCATAGCAACATCACTAAAAAAAACTGAAGGACGGAGTGTTGAAACTTTTCAAACTCTCACCTCCAGTCAAAGATCTGGGGGTAATCCATCTTTATTTTGCTCGCCACATCACCCCAGTTCTGCACCCAGCCATATGTAAATCAGTCTTGACCCTGCTCCCCATGGGAACAGTCCAGCCCGAACTGCCAAGCTCAGTCCTCCCTGGACTGGAAACAAGTAATCTGGGACTGATTTCAGGGTATCACCCCTCATCAGCCAGGCTAGTTTGAATCGAGTTGTGCAGCGAGCAAGGGACCCACGTCTAGGCATACCCTTATCCACTTAGGGCGCACATAGCAACAACACAAAATAACATGATGGAGAGTGTTGCAACGTTTCAAACACTCACCTCCAGTCTGAGATCTGGGTTTAATCCATCATTATTTTCCCTTGTACGTCATCCCAGTTTGGACCCAGCCATATGCAAATCAGTCTCTATCCTGCTCCCCATGGAAACAGTCCAGCCCGAACTGCCAAGCTAGGTCCTCCCTGGACTGGAAAGAAGTGTTCTGGGACTGGTTTTGGGGTATCACCCCTCATCAGCCAGGCTAGCTTGAATCCAGTGGTGCAGTGAGCAAAGGATCCGCGTCTAGGCATACCCTTATCCACTTAGGGCGCACATAGCAACTTCACACAAAAAATGATGGACAGTGTTGAAACTTTTCAAACAGTCACCCCCAGTCAGAGATCTGGATTTTATACACTTTTATTTTTCTCACCACATCACCCCAGTTTACCCTAGCCCGAACTGCCAAGCTAGGTCCTCCCTGGACTGGAAAGAAGTGTTCTGGGACTGGTTTTGGGGTATCACCCCTCATCAGCCAGGGTAGCTTGCATCCAGTGGTGCAGCGAGCAAGGGACCCACGTCTAGGTATTCCCTTATTCACTTAGGGCGCACATAGCAACCTCTCAAATTAACATGATGGACACAGTGTTTAAACGTTTCAAACTATCACCTCCAGTCACAGATCTGGGTTTAATCCATCGTTTTTTTTCCTGGTACGTCACCAAAGTTTGCACCCAGCCATATGCAAATCAGTCTTGACCCTGCTCCCCATGGGAACAGTCCAGCCCGAACTGCCAAGCTAGGTCCTCCCTGGACTAGAAACAAGTATTTTGGGGCTGTTTTTGGGGTATCACCCCTCATCAGCCAGGAAAGCTTGAATCCAGTGGTGCAGCAAACAAGGGACCCACGTCTAGGCATACCCTTATCCACTTAGGGCGCACATAGCAACTTCATTAAAAAAAATGATGGACAGTGTTGAAACTTTTCAAACACTCACCCCCAGTCAGAGATCTGGGTTTTATACACTATTATTTTTCTCGCCACATCACCCCAGTTTACCCCAGCCCGAAGTGCCATGCGAGGTCCTCCCTTGACTGGAAACAAGCATCCTAGGACCTATTTCGGGGTATCATCCCTCATCAGCCAGGCTAGCTTGCATCCAGTGGTGCAGCAAGCAAGGGACCCAAGTCTGGGCTTACCCTTAGCCACTTAGGGTGCACATAGCAACACCAGGAAATAACAGGATAGACAAAGTGTTTAAACTTTTCAAACACTGATCCCCAGTCAGAAACCCTGGCTTAATCCCTCGATATTTTGCTTGCTACGTCACCCCAGTTTGGACTCAGCCATATGCAAATCGGTCTTCACCCTACTCCCCATGGGAACAGTCCAGCCGAACTGCCAAGCTAGGTCCTCCCTGGACTGGAATTAAGCATCCTGAGACTGGTTTTGGGGTATTACCTCTAATCAGCCGGGCTAGCTTGATTCCAGTCGCGCAGAGAGGAAACGACCCTTGTCTAGGCATACCCTTAGCCACTTTGGACGCGCATAGCAACATAACTAAAAAAAAACTGAAGGACGGAGTGTTGAAACTTTTCAAACACTCACCTCCAGTCAAAGATCTGGGTTTAATCCATATTTATTTTGCTCGCAACGTCACCCCAGTTCTGGACCCAGCCATACGTAAATCAGTCTTGACCCTGCTCCCCATGGGAACAGTCCAGCCCGAACTGCCAAGCTAGGTCCTCCCTGGACTGGAAACAAGCATTCTGGGACTGGTTTCAGGGTATCACCCCTCATCAGCCAAGCTAGCTTGAATCCAGTGGTGCAGCGAGCAACGGACCCACGTCTAGGCATTCCCTTATCCACTTAGGGCGCACATAGCAACTTCTCAAATTAACATGATGGACACAGTGTTTAAACGTTTCAAACACTCACCTCCAGTCACAGATCTGGATTTAATCCATCGTTTTTTTCCCTGGTACGTCACCCAAGTTTGCACCCAGCCATATGCAAATCAGTCTTGACCCTGTTCCCCATGGGAACAGTCCAGCCCGAACTGCCAAGCTAGGTCCTCCCTGGACTGGAAACAAATATTCTGGGACTGTTTTTGGGGTATCACCCCTCATCAGCCAGGCAAGCTTGAATCCAGTGGTGCAGCGAACAAGGGACCCACGTCTAGGCATACCCTTATCCACTTAGGGCGCACATAGCAACTTCATTAAAAAAAATGATGGACAGTGTTGAAACTTTTCAAACACTCACCCCCAGTCAGAGATCTGGGTTTTATACACTGTTATTTTTCTCGCCACATCACCCCAGTTTACCCCAGCCCGAAGTGCCATGCGAGGTCCTCCCTTGACTGGAAACAAGCATCCTGGGACCTATTTCGGGGTATCATCCCTCATCAGCCAGGCTAGCTTGCATCCAGTGGTGCAGCGAGCAAGGGACCAATGTCTAGGCATACCATTAGCCGCTTGGGGTGCACTTAGCAACATCAGGAAATAAAATGATGGCCGAAGTTTTGAAACTTTTCAAACACTCACCACCAGTCAGAAATCCTGGCTTAATCAATCAATATTTTGCTTGCTACGTCACCCCAGTTTGGACTCATCCATATGCAAATCAGTCTTCACCCTACTCCCCATGGGAAAAGTCCAGCCGAACTGCCAAGCTAGGTCCTACCTGGGCTGGAAATAAACATCCTGAGACTGGTTTTGGGGTATCACCTCTAATCAGCCAGGCTAGCTTGATTCCAGACGCGCAGAGAGGAAACGACCCTTGTCTAGGCATACCCTTAGCCACTTTGGACGCGCATAGCAACATAACTAAAAAAAAACTGAAGGACGGAGTGTTGAAACTTTTCAAACACTCACCTCCAGTCAAAGATCTGGGTTTAATTTAATCCATCTTTATTTTGCTCGCCACGTCACCCCAGTTCTGGACCCAGCCATACGTAAATCAGTATTGACCCTGCTCCCCATGGGAACAGTCCAGCCCGAACTGCCAAGCTAGGTCCTCCCTGGACTGCAAACAAGTATTCTGGGACTGGTTTCAGGGTATCACCCCTCATCAGCCAGGCAAGCTTCAATCCAGTGGTGCAGCGAGCAAGGGACCCACGTCTAGGCACACCCTTATCCACTTAGGGCGCACATAGCAACTACACAAAATAACATGATGGACAGTGTTGAAACGTTTCAAACACTCACCTCAAGTCACAGATCTTGGTTTAATCCGTCATTATTTTCCCTGGTACGTCACCCCAGTTTGGACCCAGCCATATGCAAATCAGTCTTGACCCTAATCCCCATGGGAACAGTCCAGCACGATCTGCCAAGCTAGGTCCTACCTGGACTGGAAACAAGTATTCTAGGACTGGTTTTGGGGTATCACCCCTCATCAGCCAGGCTAGCTTGAATCCAGTGGTGCAGCGAGCAAGGGGCCGATGTCTAGGCATACCCTTATCCACTTAGGGAGCATGTAGCAACTTCACAAAATAAAATGACGGACAGTGTTGAAACTTTTCAAACACTCACCCCCAGTCAGAGATCTGGGTTTTATACACTGTTATTTTTCTCGCCACATCACCCCAGTTTACCCCAGCCCAAAGTGCCAAGCCAGGTCCTCCCTGGACTGGAAAAAAGCATCCTGGGACCTATTTCGGGGTATCATCCCTCATCAGCCAGGCTAGCTTGAATCCAGTGGTGCAGCGAACAAGGGACCCACGTCTAGGCATACCCTTATTCACTTAGGGCGCACAGAGCAACTTCTCAAATTAACATGATGGACACAGTGTTTAAACGTTTTAAACACTCACCTCCAGTCACAGATCTGGGTTTAATGCATCGTTTTTTACCCTGGTATGTCACCCCAGTTTGCACCCAGCCATATGCAAATCAGTCTTGACCCTGCTCCCCATGGGAACAGTCCAGCCCGAACTGCCAACCTAGGTCCTCCCTGGTCTGGAAACAAGTATTCTGGGACTGATTTCAGGGTATCACCCCTCATCAGCCAGGCTAGCTTGAATCCAGTGGTGCAGCGAGCAAGGGACCCACGTCTAGGCATTCCCTTATTCACTTAGGGCGCACATAGCAACTTCTCAAATTAACATGATGGACACAGTGTTTAAACGTTTCAAACACTCACCTCCATTCACAGATCTGGATTTAATCCATCGTTTTTTTCCCTGGTACGTCACCGAAGTTTGCACCCAGCCATATGCAAATCAGTCTTGACCCTGCTCCCCATGGGAACACTCCCGCCCGAACTGCCAAGCTGGGTCCTCCCTGGACTGGAAACAAGTATTCTGGGACTGGTTTCAGGGTATCACCCCTCATCAGCCAGGCTAGCTTGAATCCAGTGGTGCAGCAAGCAAGGGACCCACGTCTAGGCATACCCTTATCCACTCAGGGCGCACATAGCAACTTCATAAAATAAAATGATGGACAGTGTTGAAACTTTTCAAACACTCACCCCCAGTCAGAGATCTGGGTTTTATACACAGTTATTTTTCTCGCCACATCACCCCAGTTTACCCCAGCCCGAAGTGCCAAGCGAGGTCCTCCCTTAACTGGAAACAAGCATCCTGGGACCTATTTCGGGGTATCATCCCTCATCAGCCAGGCTAGCTTGCATCCAGTGGTGCAGCAACCAAGGGACCCAAGTCTAGGCTTACCCTTAGCCACTTAGGGTGCACATAGCAACACCAGGAAATAAAATGATGGACGAAGTGTTTAAACTTTTCAAACACTGAACCCCAGTCAGAAACCCAGGCTTAATCCCTCGATATTTTGATTGCTACGTCACCCCAGTTTGGACTCAGCCATATGCAAATCAGTCTTCACCCTACTCCCCATGGGAACAGTCCAGCCGAACTGCCAAGCTAGGTCCTCCCTGGACTGGAATTTAGCATCCTGAGACTGGTTATGGGGTATCACCTCTAATAAGCCAGGCTAGCGTGATTCCAGTCATGCAGAGAGGAAACGACCCTTGTCTAGACATACCCTTAGCCACTTTGGACGCGCATAGCAACATCACAAAAAAAACTGAAGGACTGAGTGTTGAAACTTTTCAAACACTCACCTCCAGTCAAAGATCTGGGTTTAATCCATCTTTATTTTGCTCGCCATGTCACCCCAGTTCTGTACCCAGCCATATGTAAATCAGTCTTGACCCTGCTCCCCATGGGAACAGTCCAGCCCGAACTGCCAAGCTAGGTCCTCCCTGGACTGGAAACAAGTATTCTGGGACTGTTTTCAAGGTATCACCCCTCATCAGCAAGGCAAGCTTGAATCCAGTGGTGCAGCAAGCAAGGTACCCACGTCTAAGCATACCCTTATCCACTTAGGGCGCACATAGCAACTTCTCAAATTAACATGATGGACACAGTGTTTAAACATTTCAAACACTCACCTCCAGTTACAGATTTGGGTTTAATGCATCGTTTTTTTCCCTGGTACGTCACCCCAGTTTGCACCCAGCCATATGCAAATCAGTCTTGACCCTGCTCCCCATGGGAACAGTCCAGCCCGAACTGCCAAGCTATGTCCTCCCTGGACTGGAAACAAGTATTCTGGGACTGGTTTCGGGGTATCACCCCTCATCAGCCAGGCTAGCTTGAATCCAGTGGTGCAGCAAGCAAGGGACCCACGTCTAGGCATACCCTTATCCACTTAGGGCGCACATAGCAACTTCATAAAATAAAATGATGGACAGTGCTGATTCTTTTCAAACACTCACCCCCAGTCAGAGATCTGGGTTCTATACACTGTTATTTTTCTCGCCACATCACCCCAGTTTACCCCAGCCCAAAGTGCCAAGCCAGGTCCTCCCTGGACTGGAAACAAGCATCCTGGGACCTATTTCGGGGTATCATCCTTCATCAGCCATGCTAGCTTGCATCCAGTGGCGCAGCGAGCAAGGGACCCATGTCTAGGCATACCATTAGCCACTTGGGGTGCACATAGCAACATCAGGAAATAAAATGATGGACAAAGTGTTGAAACTTTTGAAACACTCACCCCCAGTCAGAAATCCTGGCTTAATCCATCAATATTTTGCTTGCTGCCCCAGTTTGGACTCAGCCATATGCAAATCAGTCTTCATCCTACTCCCCATGGGAACAGTCCAGCCGAGCTGCCAAGCTAGGTCCTCCCTGGACTGGGAACAAGTAATCTGGGACTGATTTCAGGGTATCACCCCTCATCAGCCAGGCTAGGTTGAATCCAGTGGTGCAACGAGCAAGGGACCCACGTCTAGGCATACCCTTATCCACTTAGGCGCACATAGCAACTACACAAAATAACATGATGGAGAGTGTTGAAACGTTTCAAACACTCACCTCCAGTCTGAGATCTGGGTTTACTCCATCATTATTTTCCTGGTACGTCATCCCAGTTTGGACCCAGCCATATGCAAATCAGTCTCTATCCTGCTCCCCATGGAAACAGTCCAGCCCGAACTGCCAAGCTAGGGTCCTCCCTGGACTGGAAACAAGTGTTCTGGGACTGGTTTTGGGGTATCACCCCTCATCAGCCAGGCTAGCTTGAATCCAGTGGTGCAGTGAGCAAAGGATCCGCGTCTAGGCATACCCTTATCCACTTAGGGCGCACATAGCAACTTCACACAAAAAATGATGGACAGTGTTGAAACTTTTCAAACATTCACCCCCAGTCAGAGATCTGGATTTTATACACTTTTATTTTTCTCACCACATCACCCCAGTTTACCCCAGCCCGAAGTGCCAAGCCAGGACCACCCTGGACTGGAAACAAGCATCCTGGGACCAATTTCGAGGTATCATCCCTCATCAGCCAGGGTAGCTTGCATCCAGTGGTGCAGCGAGCAAGGGACCCACGTCTAGGTATTCCCTTATTCACTTAGGGCGCACATAGCAACCTCTCAAATTAACATGATGGACACAGTGTTTAAACGTTTCAAACTATCACCTCCAGTCACAGATCTGGGTTTAATCCATCGTTTTTTTTCCTGGTACGTCACCAAAGTTTGCACCCAGCCATATGCAAATCAGTCTTGACCCTGTTCCCCATGGGAACAGTCCAGCCCGAACTGCCAAGCTAGGTCCTCCCTGGACTGGAAACAATTATTCTGGGACTGTTTTTGGGGTATCACCCCTCATCAGCCAGGCAAGCTTGAATCCAGTGGTGCAGCGAACAAGGGACCCACGTCTAGGCATACCCTTATTCACTTAGGGCGCACATAGCAACTTCTCAAATTAACATGATGGACACAGTGTTTAAACGTTTTAAACACTCACCTCCAGTCACAGATCTGGGTTTATTGCATCGTTTTTTACCCTGGTACGTCACCCCAGTTTGCACCCAGCCATATGCAAATCAGTCTTGACCCTGCTCCCCATGGGAACACTCCAGCCCGAACTGCCAAGCTAGGTCCTCCCTGGACTGGAAACAAGTATTCTGGGACTGGTTTCAGGGTATCACCCCTCATCATCCAGGCTAGCTTGAATCCAGTGGTGCAGCAAGCAAGGGACCCACGTCTAGGCATACCCTTATCCACTCAGGGCGCACATAGCAACTTCATAAAATAAAATGATGGACAGTGTTGAAACTTTTCAAACACTCACCCCCAGTCAGAGATCTGGGTTTTATACACTGTTATTTTTCTCGCCACATCACCCCAGTTTACCCCAGCCCAAAGTGCCAAGCCAGGTCCTCCCTGGACTGGAAACAAGCATCCTGGGACCTATTTCGGGGTATCATCCCTCATCAGCCAGGCTAGCTTGCATCCAGTGGCGCAGCGAGCAAGGGACCCATGTCTAGGCATACCATTAGCTGCTTGGGGTGCACTTAGCAACATCAGGAAATAAAATGATGGCCGAAGTGTTGAAACTTTTCAAACACTCACCCCCAGTCAGAAATCCTGGCTTAATCCATCAATATTTTGCTTGCTACGTCACCCCAGTTTGGACTCAGCCATATGCAAATCAGTCTTCACCCTACTCCCCATGGGAACAGTCCAGCCGAACTGCCAAGCTAGGTCCTACCTGGACTGGAAATAAGCATCTTGAGACTGGTTTTGGGGTATCACCTCTAATCAGCCAGGCTAGCTTGATTCCAGACGCGTAGAGAGGAAACGACCCTTGTCTAGGCATACCCTTAGCCACTTTGGACGCGCATAGCAACATAACTAAAAAAAAAACTGAAGGACGGAGTGTTGAAATTTTTCAAACACTCACCTCCAGTCAAACATCTGGGTTTAATCCATCTTTAATTTGCTCGCCACGTCACCCCAGTTCTGGACACAGCCATACGTAAATCAGTATTGACCCTGCTCCCCATGGGAACAGTCCAGCCCGAACTGCCAAGCTAGGTCCTCTCTGGACGGCAAACAAGTATTCTGGTACTGGTTTCAGGGTATCACCCCTCATCAGCCAGGCAAGCTTCAATCCAGTGGTGCAGCGAGCAAGGGACCCACGTCTAGGCACACCCTTATCCACTTAGGGCGCACATAGCAACTACACAAAATAACATGATGGACAGTGTTGAAACATTTCAAACACTCACCTCCAGTCACAGATCTTGGTTTAATCCGTCATTATTTTCCCTGGTACGTCACCCCAGTTTGGACCCAGCGATATGCAAATCAGTCTTGACCCTAATCCCCATGGGAACAGTCCAGCCCGAACTGCCAAGCTAGGTCCTCCCTGGACTGGAAACAAGTATTCTGGGACTGGTTTTGGGGTATCACCCCTCATCAGCCAGGCTAGCTTGAATCCAGTGGTGCAGCGAGCAAGGGGCAGATGTCTAGGCATACCCTTATCCACTTAGGGCGCATGTAGCAACTTCACAAAATAAAATGACGGACAGTGTTGAAACTTTTCAAACACTCACCCCCAGTCAGAGATCTGGGTTTTATACACTGTTATTTTTCTCGCCACATCACCCCAGTTTACCCCAGCCCAAAGTGCCAAGCCAGGTCCTCCATGGACTGGAAAAAAGCATCCTGGGACCTATTTCGGGGTATCATCCCTCATCAGCCAGGCTAGCTTGCATCCAGTGGCGCAGCAAGCAAGGGACCCATGTCTAGGCATACCATTAGCCGCTTGGGGTGCACATAGCAAAATCAGGAAATAAAATGATGGCCAAAGTGTTGAAACTTTTCAAACACTCACCCCCAGTCAGAAATCCTGGCTTAATCCATCAATATTTTGCTTGCTACGTCACACCAGTTTGGACTGAGCCATATGCAAATCAGTCTTCACCCTACTCCCCATGGGAACAGTCCAGCCGAACTGCCAAGCTAGGTCCTACCTGGACTGGAAATAAGCATCCTGAGACTGGTTTTGGGGTATCACCTCTAATCAGCCAGGCTAGCTTGAATCCAGTCGCGCAGAGAGGAAACGACCCTTGTATAGGCATACCCTTAGCCACTTTGGACGCGCATAGCAACATAACTAAAAAAAAACGAAGGACGGGGTGTTGAAACTTTTCAAACACTCACCTCCAGTCAAACATCTGGGTTTAATCCATCTTTATTTTGCTTGCCACGTCACCCCAGTTCTGGACCCAGCCATACGTAAATCAGTCTTGACCCTGCTCCCCATTGGAACAGTCCAGCCCGAACTGCCAAGCTAGGTCCTCCTGGACTGGAAACAAGCATTCTGGGACTGGTTTCAGGGTATCACCCCTCATCAGCCAAGCTAGCTTGAATCCAGTGGTGCAGCGAGCAAGGGACCCACGTCTAGGCATTCCCTTATCCACTTAGGGCGCACATAGCAACTTCATAAAATAAAATGATGGACAGTGCTGATTCTTTTCAAACACTCACCCCCAGTCAGAGATCTGGGTTCTATACACTGTTATTTTTCTCGCCACATCACCCCAGTTTACCCCAGCCCAAAGTGCCAAGCCAGGTCCTCCCTGGACTGGAAACAAGCATCCTGGGACCTATTTCGGGGTATCATCCTTCATCAGCCATGCTAGCTTGCATCCAGTGGCGCAGCGAGCAAGGGACCCATGTCTAGGCATACCATTAGCCACTTGGGGTGCACATAGCAACATCAGGAAATAAAATGATGGACAAAGTGTTGAAACTTTTCAAACACTCACTCCCAGTCAGAAATCCTGGCTTAATCCATCAATATTTTGCTTGCTACGTCTCCCCAGTTTGGACTCAGCCATATGCAAATCAGTCTTCATCCTACTCCCCATGGGAACAGTCCAGCCGAGCTGCCAAGCTAGGTCTTCCCTGGACTGGGAACAAGTAATCTGGGACTGATTTCAGGGTATCACCCCTCATCAGCCAGGCTAGGTTGAATCCAGTGGTGCAGCGAGCAAGGGACCCACGTCTAGGCATACCCTTATCCACTTAGGGCGCACATAGCAACTACACAAAATAACATGATGGAGAGTGTTGAAACGTTTCAAACACTCACCTCCAGTCTGAGATCTGGGTTTAATCCATCATTATTTTCCCTGGTACGTCATCCCAGTTTGGACCCAGCCATATGCAAATCAGTCTCTATCCTGCTCCCCATGGAAACAGTCCAGCCCGAACTGCCAAGCTAGGTCCTCCCTGGACTGGAAACAAGTGTTCTGGGACTGGTTGTGGGGTATCACCCCTCATCAGCCAGGCTAGCTTGAATCCAGTGGTGCAGTGAGCAAAGGATCCGCGTCTAGGCATACCCTTATCCACTTAGGGCGCACATAGCAACTTCACACAAAAAATGATGGACAGTGTTGAAACTTTTCAAACACTCACCCCCAGTCAGAGATCTGGATTTTATACACTTTTATTTTTCTCACCACATCACCCCAGTTTACCCCAGCCCGAAGTGCCAAGCCAGGACCACCCTGGACTGGAAACAAGCATCCTGGGACCAATTTCGAGGTATCATCCCTCATCAGCCAGGCTAGCTTGCATCCAGTGGCGCAGCGAGCAAGGGACCCACGTCTAGGCATACCCTTATCCACTTAGGGCGCACATAGCAACTTCACAAAATAACATGATGGGCAGAGTGTTGAAAGTTTTCAAACACTCACCTCCAGTCAAAGATCTGGGTTTAATCCATCTTTATTTTGCTTGCCACATCACCCCAGTTCTGGAACCAGCCATATATAAATCAGTCTTGACCCTGCTCCCCATTGGAACAGTCCAGCCCGAACTGCCAAGCTAGGTCCTCCCTGGACTGGAAACAAGCATTCTGGGACTGGTTTCAGGGTATCACCCCTCATCAGCCAAGCTAGCTTGAATCCAGTGGTGCAGCGAGCAAGGGACCCACGTCTAGGCATTCCCTTATCCACTTAGGGCGCACATAGCAACTTCTCTAATTAACATGATGGACACAGTGTTGAAACGTTTCAAACACTCACCTCCAGTCACAGATCTGGATTTAATCCATCGTTTTTTTCCCTGGTACGTCACCCAAGTTTGCACCGAGCCATATGCAAATCAGCCTTGACCCTGCTCCCCATGGGAACAGTCCAGCCCGAACTGCCAAGCAAGGTCCTCCCTGGACTGGAAACAAGTATTCTGGGACTGGTTTCAGGGTATCACCCTCATCAGCCAGGCTAGCTTGAATCCAGTGGTGCAGCAAGCAAGGGACCCACGTCTAGGCATACCCTTATCCACTCAGGGCGCACATAGCAACTTCATAAAATAAAATGATGGACAGTGTTGAAACTTTTCAAACACTCACCCCCAGTCAGAGATCTGGGTTTTATACACTGTTATTTTTCTCGCCACATCACCCCAGTTTACCCCAGCCCGAAGTGCCAAGCGAGGTCCTCCCTTGACTGGAAACAAGCATCCTGGGACCTATTTTGGGGTATCATCCCTCATCAGCCAGGCTAGCTTGCATCCAGTGGCGCAGCAACCAAGGGACCCAAGTCTAGGCTTACCCTTAGCCACTTAGGGTGCACATAGCAACACCAGGAAATAAAATGATGGACGAAGTGTTTAAACTTTTCAAACACTGAACCCCAGTCAGAAACCCTGGCTTAATCCCTCGATATTTTGATTGCTACGTCACCCCAGTTTGGACTCAGCCATATGCAAATCAGTCTTCACCCTACTCCCCATGGGAACAGTCCAGCCGAACTGCCAAGCTAGGTCCTCCCTGGACTGGAATTAAGCATCCTGAGACTGGTTTTGGGGTATCACCTCTAATCAGCCAGGCTAGCTTGATTCCAGTCGCGCAGAGAGGAAACGACCCTTGTATAGGCATACCCTTAGCCACTTTGGACGCGCATTGCAACACAACTAAAAAAAACTGAAGGGCGGAGTGTTGAAACTTTTCAAACACTCACCTCCAGTCAAAGATCTGGGTTTAATCCATCTTTATTTTGCTCGCCACGTCACCCCAGTTCTGGACCCAGCCATATGTAAATCACTCTTGACCCTGCTCCCCATGGGAACAGTCCAGCCTGAACTGCCAAGCTAGGTCCTCCCTGTACTGGAAACAAGCATTCTGGGACTGGTTTCAGGGTATCACCCCTCATCAGCCAGGCTAGCTTGAATCCAGTGGTGCAGCGAGCAAGGGACCTACGTCTAGGCATTCCCTTATCCACTTAGGGCGCACATAGCAACCTCTCAAATTAACATGATGGACACAGTGTTTAAACGTTTCAAACACTCACCTCCAGTCACAGATCTGGGTTTAATCCATCGTTTTTTTCCCTGGTACGTCACCCAAGTTTGCACCCAGCCATATGCAAATCAGTCTTAACCCTGCTCCCCATGGGAACAGTCGAGCCCGAACTGCCAAGCTAGGTCCTCCCTGGACTGGAAACATGTATTCTGGGACTGTTTTCGGGTTATCACCCCTCATCAGCCAGGCAAGCTTGAATCCAGTGGTGCAGCAAGCAAGGGACCCACGTCTAGGCATACCCTTATCCACTTAGGGCGCACATAGCAACTTCTCAAATTAACATGATGGACACAGTGTTTAAACGTTTTAAACACTCACCTCTAGTCACAGATCTGGGTTTAATCCATCGTTTTTTTCCCTGGTACGTCACCCAAGTTTGCACCCAGCCATATGCAAATCAGTCTTAACCCTGCTCCCCATGGGAACAGTCCAGCCCGAACTGCCAAGCTACGTCCTCCCTGGACTGGAAACAAGTATTCTGGGACTGGTTTTGGGGTATCACCCCTCATCAGCCAGGGTAGCTTGAATCCAGTGGTGCAGTGAGCAAGGGACCCACGTCTAGGCATACCCTTATCCACTTAAAACGCACAAAGCAACTTCACAAAAAAAATTTGGACAGTGCTGAAACTTTTCAAACACTCACCCCCAATTAGAGATCTGGATTTTATACACTGTTATTTTTCTCACCACATCACCCCAGTTTACCCCAGCCCGAAGTGCCAAGCGAGGTCCTCCCTGGACTGGAAACAAGCATCCTGGGACCAATTTCGGGGTATCATCCCTCATCAGCCAGGCTAGCGTGCATCCAGTGGCGCAGCGAGCAAGGGACCCTGTCTAGGCATACCCTTAGCCACTTAGGGTGCACATAGAAACATCATAAAATAACATGATGGACAGAGTGTTGAAATGTTTCAAACACTCCTCTCCAGTCACAGACCTGGGTTTAATCCATCGTTATTTTCCCTGGTACATCACCCCAGTTTGGACCCAACTATATGCAAATCAGTCTTGACCCTGCTCCCCATGGGAACAGTCCAGCCCGAACTGCAAAGCTAGGTCCTCCCTGGAGTGGATACAAGTATTCTGGGACTAGTTTCAGGGTATCACCACTTCATCAGCAAGGCTAGCTTCAATCCAGTGGTGCAGCGAGAAAGATACCCATGTCTAGGCATACCCTTATCCACTTAGGGTACACATAGCAACATCATAAAATAAAATGATGGGCAGTGTTTTTTGTTGTTGTTTTTTTTTGTCCTCATTCGCCTTCTTGCCACCCTTCTGCTTACGATACCGCCCTGGGTTTTCAACTTCATTTGCTGGATACAGGAGGATAGATGTAAAGCTTTAGAAATGGAGGCCCTCCCATAACCATCGCACCTCTTGCCCCTGGAGGACCTCCTCTCCCAGCCGCACAATCATTCCGTTGCCCTAGTCTTCCTGTATAAACAGAGAAGATTTTCGCCAGCCGAAGCAGATGAAGACTTAATTATTGGACTCTTAAAGCTTAAACACCCAACCCTTGTCCATAATGTGTTAAAAAAAACTTCCAAAAGTTATATCTCTTTTTAGTCTGATCCGAAATATCCATCTTAGCAGCAAATTTCATTGATTGTAACCAACCACCCTCTGTAGGGCTAACAGGGGAGACCCACAGTTTACATATCTCTCTTCGGGCCAGCAATACTGCATAGAATACAAGCTACGCTTTATCGCTCATATCCTTACCATGCAGCTCTAATCTTCCACATATAACCATCTCAGGGCTTACCTTTATCTGTAAGCCTAGAACCCTTGATAGACAACTACTCACGGCCTCCCAGAAGGTCTGAATCTTCGGACATTGCAGAAACATATGCAGATCATCTTCATTCGGGCTTCCGCACTTGGGACACATCACCACTCCACCTGATCCGAATTTTGAAAGTCTTTGTGGAGTCCAGTAGGCCCTATGCATAGTAAAAAAGTGGTTCTTCCCTAAATACGCAGGTTTCACTATTTTATAAAGCATAGACATTGTTACTTGCCGTTGGTCTTCTGTCGCAATCTCCGGCAAGCACCTTCCCCACAGGCTCTCTGGTAGCATGAAAGGACCATCCTCCATCTCAAGTATTAGCCAGTACCACAGTGCAATTTCTTTCTTGAAGGTACAGTTGGAAAGAAGCTTCTCCTCCAGTTCATTAGAAGTACCTATCAGATCGCCGGATACCACGTACCAACTG
Source organism: Calotriton arnoldi (assembly GCA_963921515.1). Classification (NCBI taxonomy): domain Eukaryota; kingdom Metazoa; phylum Chordata; class Amphibia; order Caudata; family Salamandridae; genus Calotriton; species Calotriton arnoldi. Next base: position 29,508 of record CAWUFW010010237.1, on the reverse strand, counting down.
TGAATCTGGAGGTATTTAAATCTGGAGCAACTGAGTCCCCACTCCTCTTCACACTGCCCCCATGACATTAACTGCCCTTCCGGAAATAACTGCTTCCAATTCAATAAACCCCTTTCTTTTAAGGGACGAGCCAATAGATCTTTTGTCCAAAGTGGGGACCTTGGTGCATCCCAAATTGGAGCCAGCTGACTAAAATATGGAATTTTTAAAGCCCTTCTAATTTTATACCATGTTTCTGCCAAGTCCTTTAAAACCTTCAACCTAACCTTCTTGAAATATTTCGGATCAGCAAATTTAAATAAAAAACCACTCTCTGCATTTCTCTGTTTCTTCAGCATCTCCCTATACATTCTTCCTATCTCAGTGTCTGCAGGTATACCAAATAACATCCTACTATTTTTTAACATAAATGCCCATGAGTAAAGCAACAGGTCAGGCAACGCTAAGCCCCCTTTACTAACTTCCTCCTGAGCTTCTTCCAGGACAAACGTGGCCCTTTTGACATCCAAAGGAAAGAACTGATTTCGCCCTGCAGCCTTACTAACCACTCCTTCCTAAGACTTAAAAGAATTGTTTCAAATAAAAAAGTTAACTTCGGCAGGATCGTCATTTTCACCAAGTTAGCTCGGCCAAATAAAGTGAGAGGTAAATCCATCCATCCCCGTAGACTAGCACTGATATCCTTTCTAAGCTTATTGAAATTCTCCTTGGTGAGGTCAACTATGTTGTGTGTGATCTTAACTCCTAAGTACCTCATCTCTTTTTGCAAACTATACCATCCGTACTCATATTCCAAGCCATGACCTCTGTTTTCTCCTTATTGATCTTATAGCCTGAAATAATACCAAACTTGCTAGTTACATCTATCAAGCACTTCATAGTTTGTTGCAGATCGGGTGTATAGATTATAATGTCGTCTGCATATAAACCTATCATTTTACTCCAGCCTTCAAACTCAAAAGGCACAATGCCCTCTGTATTCCTTATTCTGCGTGCCAATGGCTCGATATATAAATCAAACAGAAATGGAGACAGAGGGCACCCTTGTCTAGTACCTCTCATAATCTGAACTGGCTGAGTCAGCACCCCATTTACTAATACTCTGGCCTTAGGAGCCGAATATATAGCTGTTAACATTTTACAAACATTCGGACCTAAATTCAGATATCTCACCACCGTCTGCAGATATACCCAATTAACACGATCAAACGCCTTGGCTGCATCTAGAGCAATAACAGCCAAGGGAAGATCAAAAGACGTAGCCATGTCTATAGAACCAATAAGAGAGTATGTCAATTCTTTCAGTGTTTGACCCCTAATAAAACCTTTCTGATCCTCGTGAACCAGATATATCATAACACTATTCAGCCTTCCTGCTATAATTTTGGCAAAAAGCTTATAATCCGCATTCAGTAAAGAAATTGGCCTATACGAATCTACTTTTTTTAATGACTTCCTGGCTTAGGGATCAAAGAAATATTGGCCTCAATCCACGAAGGCAGCAGAGAAGCATCTGACATAAAGATCTCATTGAATAACTGCCTCATTATAGGAGTCAAAACCCCAACCCAAGTTCTATAGACCTCTACCGGAAGGCCATCCGGCCCTGGCGTCTTACCCTTTTTGCCTCCTCTAATAACCTCCTCAACCTCTTCATTAGCGCCTTGAGACCCTCGCGGGTATGTAGTGCGCTTTATAAGTGACATGATTGATTGATTGATTGATTAGATATCTCTTTATTCAGGATATCCTTTAATTCGTCCGAAAGAGGGTCCATATTTTCCAACCAGCTCCACACATACTGTTCTTTAACAACCAAATCTTCCTTATAGACCCCCTCAAAATGACTATGGAATGCTGCAGCAATTCCCTTACTGTCCCTAAGCACTGTGCCCGAATCCTCACTTATTATTTCCTTAATCAAACTTCGAACCTGTTGGCTTTTTACTTTCCAGGCTAGTAGTTTGCTACAGCCCTCGCCATATTCAAAGTGTGCCAGCTGGCTGGTTTCCCACCTTTCCTTAACTCTGTCTCTCAAAACTCCCGATAAATTTGTTTTTAAATTTAATAATTTCTCCATCTCTTTTTCACTAGCCTCCCTACTTCCATCTATTACTAAACCTACCTCCAAATTCCGAATATTTTCTTCCAGAGCCGACACTCTGCTATAATATATTCGCCTTTTCCTTGCTGCCAGGGCTCCTAACCTGCCTCTCAGATAAGCCTTATAAGCATCCCAAACAGTGCCAATCTTAGCTGAATCCTGATTTCTTTCAAAAAATTCCCTCGTTTCCTCTCCTAAAACCTCCACTACTTCCTCTTCTAATAGGTTCGTACGGTCTAACCTCCAAACAGTACTCGTAGTCTCTTCTCCTACCGCCAGCCGAAGAAAAATAGCTGAATGATCAGATAAATGCACCCCAATATGTTCTACCTCCAAGACTGAATCCTTAATCCTCCGATCCAGCAATATATAATCTATACGTGACTTATGTTTGTACTTTTTGTTATAAAATGTATAACCTAACTGCGAGCCAAACTTATACCTCCATACATCATATAAACCCCACTGTTTCATAAACAATCTAACTCTGTTCGACATATTAGGATTCACTGCAGCTCTACTGTTCTCAGACCTATCTAACTTATAATCCAAAACAGTATTAAAATCCCCTGCCATTATAATCTGACCGGAATAACTCAAAAGCTCCTTAGCAAATTCATCTAACGGGCCCACATCGTCCTGGTTTGGACCGTAATAACCCACCAAAACAAAAACCTGTCCAAGTATTCTTAGCTTAACTATAAGCCACTTCCCTGCAACACTTGAAGCCTTACCTTCTATAGCAATATTCAGACCTTGCTTAACCAATAATGCAACTCCTTTAGTAACTGCTGTTTGTTGTGTATAAACTGCATGAGCAACCCATCTCTGTGCTGCAAAAATCTTCTTACTCTCTTCCTCCATCAAATGTGTCTCCTGCAAAATAATAATTTGCGCCGGAGAATCTTTCAAATATTCCATAATCAGATCTCTCCTCCTCTTCACACGGAGACCATTTACATTCCATGAAAGAACTTTCAGCTCATTTGATCTAACCCCACTCATCTCCAAAAAAGAAAAACCCGCGCATCCTGTTCAAACCACAACAACAACAGCAGCAACAAAACCAATGAGGCATTTTTCTACATTTTCCACCCACCAAACCCACCCCTCCCCAACAAACCCAAAACCCCACCCCCCTTCCCTGGACAACCCTAACCAACTGCCCATGGCTAAGCCCTATGAGCGACCCCTTAGCGTGCAGTACTATATCCTAAAACACACTGGTGCGAAACAAATAATAAATCTCATGACATAAATAACAACTCATATTCCTAATATTCCTACTCCAAGTGATAACACCATTCATCCTTTCTTTGTCCTTCATAAGCTCACAGACTGTTGTTGTTCAAGAAACTTATCCACCTCGTCTACAAAACGAAAGGAGTACATCTTGTTATTCAACATTACTTTCAGTAACGCTGGAAATTTCAATTGCACTGAAGCACCCAACTTTCTCAATGGCTCAATCCTTTTACCTAACTCCCATTGCCTATTAGAAGTTGCTATTGACAAATCTGATCTGACTTCAATCTGTACTCCATCCACCTCCAAAGCTTTCTTTTTCAGGGCCTTAGCTAGAATCTTTTCCTTCAGAGTATATGTGAGGAAATTTACCAATATTCTCCTAGGTCTAGTCCGATTTGAAACCAGCCTGAAGGGGTCCCTATGTATTCTCTGAATATCCCTCGAGATTTCCTCTTCTGACTCTTCCAGTTGTAACTCACTCTTCAACAAATGCACCACTGAAACTTTTAACATCTCCTCCTTCTTTACCTTCTGGGAGTTTCAAAATTTTTAAATTATTCCTTCTTTGAAAGTTTTCCAATCTTTCTACTCTTTCCTCCTGCACCCTTTCCCTGACCTTAATCCCTTCAATCTCGGTTCTATTCACCATCATCTCCTCCCTAAGGTCTCTCACTTCAACTTCTAAGACCACAGTCTGACTATTTAAATTGTCCATTTTCCTCTCTAACCCCTCACATACGGCCCTTATACCCTGCTGATTTGATTCTGAGATCTCAAATCTTTTCTGCATCTCAAGACTGAGGTTTGTAAGCATCGAAATTATAGAGGAATCACCAGACCCTACATGTCTCCCCTGCTCCAACCCTCCCAACATATCATTCTGTGGGTCCTTTGGTGTTTCCACCCCTCCCCTTCTACTGATATTAATGTGGCTTCAGGGTCTGAACCAGGTCCCACAATACCTAAACTGGCCTCCTCCGGGACAGAAACTAAATCCTCACTCATCTCTTCAGATAATACCAAGAATCGGTTTGGGCTCAAATGTGTAGACCAATCTATTAGGTCTGTATCTAACACACTTCCTAGACACTCCCTAACTGTGACAGGTTACCCTCTCCCTGCTGCTGTATTAGTTTACTCTGATGGGGTACCCCAGAATTCTCCCTCAGCACCAAGGTTTTAGGGATCACTTTAAAATAAGACCTGAGGGATGGTGTTACCTTAATCTTGCGCTCTAAAGAGCCCGCTCTGGCCAGTTTGTTGTGCACTTTATTTCTAGCAGAACGTCTACCCCTAACCTTCACCTCCTTCACTTCCCTTTTGTTGTTCTGGGTCTCTTTAGCTTTGTAAGGTGAACCATCTAGATCAGTAAGCACCTTTGCTCCCCTTTGAATGTACTTCTCAAAGTGTACCTCGAAAACCCCCTTCTAGCCCCCCTTCCTCCCCTTCAGCAGCAACTGTCTCCACACTCCTCACATTTCCCATCCTCCTCCCTCTATCAGCGAACTTTTCTGACTCAGTAGTTTTACTGATACTTATCTCCTGCACTGTGTGGAGCAAAATAGGAGTCCGTCCCTTTAAGCACCCTACCGGTGAAACATGCTTTCCCGAATTCCTCCCAACCTCTTTCTCACCGATGTTCGCCTGCCTTCCTCCTCCTCGTCCACCCCCCGCAAAGGAATCCTTGCAACGGCTCGGCGTCCCCTGCCTAATTCCGAAGCCGCTCTCCCCCACGGCAGCTCCGCTGAAATCGCGGACTCCTCCTACAGCCTCACGGGACTGCGTTCTTCGTCGGGCGTCCTTGCCGCCATACAACGCTGATCCGCCCGAGCCTACAACCAGGTAAAACCTGTCTTTTTCGTTCCAATCTGGGATTCTACAAAAGTCAATATATCGCTGCTCCGCAAGCTTTCCTCCTCTTACGGCGCCTTACATCACTCTTAGTGCACCGCTCGTTAGTAAACCCTCCGTAATCACTGCACGCTCCAGGGAGCACCCGCAGCCCGCCTCTTAGCCGGCCGCCATGTTTTCCTGTATATTCCCCTCAGTGTCTTCTTTGGGGAAAATGATGGACAGTGTTGAAACTTTTCAAACACTCACCTCCAGTCAGAGATCTGTGTTTTATACACTGCTATTTTTCTCGCCACTTCACCCCAGTTTACCCCAGCCCGAAGTGCCAAGCGAGGTCCTACCTTGACTGGAAACAAGCATCCTGGGACCTCTTTTGGGGTATCATCCCTTATAAACCAGGCTAGCTTGCATCCAGTGGCGCAGCGAGCAAGGGACCCGAGTCTAGGCATACCCTTAGCCACTTAGGGTACACATAGCAACATCAGGAAATAAAATGATGGACGAAGTGTTGAAACTTTTCAAACACTCACTCCCCAGTCAGAAATCCTGGCTTAATCCATCCATATTTTGCTTGCTACGTCACCCAAGTTTGGACTCGGCCATTTGCAAATCAGTCTTCACCATACTCCCCATGGGGACAGTCCAGCCGAATTGCCAAGCTAGGTCTTCCATGGACTGGAAATAGGCATCCTGAGACTAGTGATCCAGCGCTAACAATAAAAATAATTCTCCTATATACTTCGGTCATCCAGGTGCAATTACTACTTCAACACACACTCTATATCCATATGATGGTGGGGCCCATAACACCGCATATACATTCACCTACTCATTTGTTCCCTGGATTTCCTCCGTCAATAACCTAGGAGAAAAACGATTCGCTGGAAGGAGACGGGATACCTCTTTAACATGACATAATATTTCTCTTTGCTTTAAGGTATTCCGCTCATTGGTCGATGGACCAACTAGTAGGAATCAGTTGATGGTGATTAAGACCAGCTCAATCACAATAAACTCTTTAATATTTCATTTTAATCATTGAGCTAAAGAATCACTGAGTCATTTGTTTAAAGAATAATAAAGTTTATATAAAGTTTTGAATGCCGGAAATGAGGTTAAGCTTATTATTCAGATCATTACATTTATCATCAATATAAGATTAACTTGAAATTGCAATGCTTTTTTATTAGACTGAAAAATAAGGTTATCATAGTAAGAACTCTTAAAGATCAATCTATCTATCTGGGGGAAATCTAATAGTTCTAAAATAAAAATCTATCAGGAAAGTTCTCCTCAAGCAGAATCCTATACTCAACTGGAAAAGAAAAATAGCAGCAGCAGCATCAGCTCGTCAGCATCAGCAACCGCAACTTCACTCATCTACAGCATCTAACTTCTCCAGCATCTACCGCAGCATCTCCCGCAGCAACTCCCGCAGCAACTAACCCCTCCCACCAAGCGTAGGTCTTCTTATACCCTAATTCTAGCTTACAGCATAAAATGTTTCTTCTTCATGGCGTGACTCTTTCTCATTGGTCAAAACTCAGGCCCATATACATTTTAATCAAACTTCCTGGTCTTAACCAGTTCCTTGTGGAATGTCCATGCAAGCATCGTTTCCCACAGTTCATGCATTTGCTCATCCGTTTCGATCAGTCCAAATTGTATCTTTTTCTGCTACATTTTGGGTTTAACAGTTCCGTCTATTGATTCAGTTGGACTTCTCACGCTTCTTGCTGATCATCTTGGCACACATCTGCTCAGAAAGGTCACTACAGCCTTGACCATACTTCCATCTTAGCCTCTCAGCATCAGCACGTGATCATCCCTTTTCCACAGCCTCTCTCCTCTATCACATGGTCCCCCGCTCATGCGTACTCTAGCAACTGGCGGCCATTTTATATCGCTGCTCGACAGGCCTAAGCGCACTATTTTCAAAGATAAACAAAATATTGTTAAAACAAAGAAATATAAACCCTTTCGTTTCCCTCCCGTCTTTCTACGTACCCCAATTAGGTATTACCTAGCAAAAAGCAACATATAAAGCTGTCCCTTACTTACCATCGCTTTATTTTGCAACCACACGTTTTATTTAAAAGCACAGATCATGCATTTATTATGTAATTAGTACGCAAATATTATGTTATGTTAGACACGTAAACAATTATAAGTTGATTATTTTGCACACGGAATAGCGTGTTACCTTTAACCCTTAACATGTAACATACATTGTTGGTTATTTACTTAAACGAACATGTTTATTTATTATTTTACGAAAATATTAGGAGGTTAAACATTTTTCATTTACCCTGCTCCATCAACTCCCCCTTTGGTGATTTTTAATATCACCACAAAAACCCAAGTTATACGATTTTCTCAGACAGCATATATCTTTTATCCGTTTGCTTTTGTTAGTTTACACAACTGTATCCCTTTCAACTTGTTTCTTCGTTTTCTTGTACATGTTCTCTTTTATTTCTTCTAACTCTATTTCACCCATTTCTCTCTCTCTTCCTTGTTTATCATGTTTTCTTTTTCTATCTTATTCTTTATACATGTTATTGCAAGCTTCAGTACTAATATTATTATTATTATCACGGTTGCTATTATTATAACTTTCCCTATTATTAATCCACTCATTCTTGTTAACCAATTTATTACTGAAGAAAACCCTTTACCAAGTTTTCCCCATGCACTTTCAACCTCCAGTGGAACAAGTTCTTTGTGCAAACTTGTAATATTTGTTATATACTTCTGTATATTTTCGCTTTTATCTGGAATGTAAGTGCAACAATGTTGGACTTTCAGCATTCCACAGACTCCGCCCTCTTTGCCAAAAGAATGTCAAGGGCAAGTCGATTTTGCATCACCATAGCTCTCATGGCAACCATCTCGGTATTTACCATCAAGAACCCTCCAGCAGTATCTGTAGATAAACGATCTACCACTGTGGATAATTTCCGAATTCTAAATGCATTCAAAGATATTCCCACTGCTGGTATCAATGCTCCAAAAATATCACCTACTATTTCTGAAAAACTTTCCCTTTTTCTACGTGTAAAGGTATTTATCATTTTGTGTGTTCCCTTTTCTTTTCTATCCACATGAAAAATCTTTGGAAAGACCAGGCCTAAGTAACATGACCCATACCAATGGTCCGGCAACCTATAATAAGCCATATTTCCGCAAACATAATAAATCCCTGGAAATATTGGATCTTTTCCCCTTTGAATCCCCATCCACCTAAAATTTGGAAATTGTCATGGCAAATACTGGAACCCACAAAATAATTGTCATATCTTGTCTTATTTCTTCTAATGCACAACCTTCCCTGTTGGGGCCAATCCAGAGTCATAGCTGCATTTGTCTTTTTCTTGTCATGATTGTCTTCCTCAAACGCCCAAAGAGGTGTTTTTGTCTCTTCTATCACTTTTCTTTGAAATTTCACTCTTCTCTCTTCAACCATCTCTAAAAATACCTTTTCTTCTTTCTTTAACTCACAGGTAAGGTTGTACCTAATTATACTATCTAATGTTAAAATCTTATCTTCTAAAAAATATTCACCAAACGTTTTTCCCTCTTTTATTTTGTTCAGCTCGGGAACTACAGAAACTTTCGCAAAGATCTTATTTATGTCAGTGTAATAATATTCTAATTTACCTGTTTTATAAAATAAACTTGCTAAAACGCTACATGTTATTCCATATGTCAAAGGGAGGTGATGATAAGTCACACCCTCTGCTACAGATGCAGGCAACTGCATACAAACATAGCAATCTCTTACATCCATTGTTTCTACATACTCATATAATAATTTAGTAAAAACATTTTTTGAAAAATCTGTTATTGATTTGTCCTTGTGTAATTCTGCACTACTCTTTAAAATAACTGGTTCTTGAGTGTTAGCTCCTTTTTCTTTCTCAGTGTTATTAGACATTTCTACTACAGCTAGACTAATTGGAATAGTGATTGCTAGAACCACCCATACTGTTATTAATAATCCTGTACAAAAGCAACACATCTTGCACCATCTACTTAAAAACTCACATTTACATTTTCTATCTCTAGTATTCTCCATTTTGTTTGACAACCTTATTTATTTGTTTTCCAGAAAATTGTGTCACTACACCTCAGAAATGACTTATTTGCCACTCTGTACTCAAATGTTTTGTCTTTGCTTGGTACTTTCTTTTAATTCTTTCTCAGAATTCTTTCTTTGTCACATCCGGTAAATTCGTCAGATCCAGTGTTTTGTCATATCCGGTAGAAACTATTTAAACTTCTTCAGGTTTGTTGCACTTCACTCTCTCCCATCAGGTTTCTTTGTTCTGGGTTTTCGTGAGTGTTCTTTTCTTCTTTGTTACTAGTCAAAGCACGATACAACCATTCAGGCGATCTATACTTCGGATTTACCTTCTTTACTCTTTTCGTTTTCTGCAAGTGTTTTCCACCTTGTTTTTCTTGCTCTCTCTGACTTGTTATTTCATTCACTTGTTCAGCACTTTTCCCATCCAACCTTATGATTCTGTATCTTAATTTTCTTACTTCGTTGGGCCAATTGTCTCCTTTTCTTGGCCTTTTTGCTTCACTTCCTTTTTCCTCTCTTTCTGTTTTCCAATTTCTTTTTCTTGACTCTAGCTTTTGGTTTCTTTCTTCTCCACTTTCTTCAGACTCTGTTTCAATTCTTTCGTTATTGTCTCTTATTTTGAAACTTATAATTTCATTTTCTTCTACTTGTGGTTCTTTTCTTATCTTCCTTCGTTCACCTATTTCTGTCCCTCCTCGAGGTTCTTCCGAATTTGTGTTAGTCTCTCTATCTGCTTCTAAATTTCCCTGTTCTCGTGTTTGACTATTTGTCCCTATTGCTCCTCGGGGATCTTCCGATTTTTCTAGCTTTTTGTTTGAAACTCTCCCTTTTTCATCTATCAATATTATCTCCGAAGGATTTTTACCACAACTTGTACTTGGTTGCTCACTGTCACTATCTTCTGGCTCAGTTTCTTCTCTTATGCTTTAAAAATTCCAATTTCTTTTTCGAATTTCTTCACAATCCGAATGCTCTGTATCAGATTCTGAACTGGTGTCTGATATTTCCAGATGTCGACTTACAGGTCGATCTTCAAGTTCTGGAACTTCAGCTATTTCTTCTACTTCTTCTACTTCTTCTGTCATTGCACTTGTAGTTGGGTCTTCCAGATGTCGACTTACAGGTCGATCTTCAGGGTCTCGCACCCTGTTTGTTTCTTCTTCTGTTTCTGATGCTGAACTGTTATCCAATACTTCCAGATGTCGACTCACATGTCGATCTTTAGGTTCTGGAACTCTGATGGTGTGACTGGCATGTACCCAGTGTTTCACTCCTGCACACTTGACTGCAGTGGTCGTCACTAGGATCACTTGTCGTGGTTCGTCCCAGCGAGGAACCAAACAGTTTCTTCTCCGGTGGACTTTTATGCGGACCCAATCTCGTGGATTCAAGTCGTGAGCTGGTTTTCTTTCAAGAGTGGTCGCATCCGGTCCAACCTGATGAAACACAGAACGCACCACATCAGCCAATCCTTTGCAATAATCCTGCACTAGATCATCAGTTATAGTCAGTAGTTTGTTGACAGGTACTTGTCTTGTCTCATTGCTCGTCCCATAATTATTTCATGGGGACTGAGTCCAGTTTTCCTTTCCGGAATACTTCTGATTGTCATTAGAACTAATGGCAAAGCATCTGGCCATTTGAGTCCTGTAGCTTGACACATTTTTCCTAACCTGTTCTTGATTGTTCCATTCACTTGCTCTACGATTCCAGAAGCCTCTGGTCTGTATGCACAATGCAGTTTCTGTTTAATACTAAGTGCTTCACAAATCAGTTTAACTAATTCATTTTGGAAGTGTGTTCCTCTATCTGTTTTAATCGTGACTGGAAAACCATACCTCGGAATGAATTCTCGCAGCATAAGTTTTGCCACCGTAATACCATCATTCCTTCTTGTTGGGTATGCCTCCACCCAACGGGAAAACAAACAGACGACCACTAGGACATACCTTAGTCTGTTGCTAGGTGGCATTTCAATAAAATCCATTTGCATTCTAGTGAAAGGACCCCCTTCTCGTCCTATTGTTCCTAGACTCACTACTGTCTTCCTTCCTGGATTTAACTGTTGACAAATAAGGCATCTCTGACAAAGACTCTCAGCTATGGCTCTGAATTTTGGATTGTACCATGTTTGTCTAAAAGTCTGATCATTGAATCTCTCCCAATATGGGCTTGTCCATGGTACATCCGTGCCATGTCAGAAATCATGCTATCAGGCATAACTGTTCTCTCATCTCTGTAAACCCAAACATCATTTTCTTCATGTTTTCTACATCCTGCTTTTATCCATGTATCTTTTTCCTCATCCTCTGCAGCTTCTTGTAACTGTCTCACCTCATCCCATGTCTCAATAGAGTTAGTAAAAAAGCAAAGGACAAGAAATATGCTCTCTTTCCCGACATTTGTTTAAAGAAACCACATTCTTTGCACAATACTGTGCCATTTCGTCAGCATATTTATTACCAACAGTTATGTAGTCTTCCCCATTTTTATGTGCATTGCACTTCACAACAGCGATCTGTTTAGGCAGCTGTATCGCCTCAAGCAGCTTTTTCACAAAATCTCCATTTCTAATGGGCGTTCCTGCAGACGTCAAGAAACCCCTTTGTGACCAAATCTGACCGAAGTCGTGCACCACCCCGAAGCCGTACTGGTTATCTGTCACAATTGTAACCCGTACATTTCTTCCCAACTTACATGCTTGAATCAGAGCTACTAATTCAGCAACTTGGGCAGATCGTACACCTTTCAGACAAGATGCTTCCATTACAGTTGCTACTGTGCAAACTGCATATGCTGCACTTAGAACTCCATCACTCATCCTCAAACATGAGCCATCCACAAACAGAATATAATCTGATTCTTTCAAAGGCTCATCTCGTATGTCAGACCTTGGTTTTGTACAGTATTCGAGCACATTCAGACAATCGTGATCTACTTCATCCATTTCAATCACACTCTCTTCATCTGGCAATGATGTCGAAGGATTCACATTCATACATCTGTCAATGGTCACATTATCTGCACTCAAAATTACTTTTTCATACCTAGTCAGCCGACTATGTGTCATGTATTGGGTTTTCGTTCTTGTCAAGAGAATTTCCACAGAATGGGGAACATACACTCTCAATGGATACCCCATCACTATGCCTTCACTCTGTTCCAGACTCACACAAGTAGCAGCAACTGCTTTCAAACATCCAGGCAATGCTTTCGCTACAGGGTCTAAAACAGCCGAAAAATATGCAATTGGTCTTTTCATAGTTCCATGTCTCTGTACCAAAACTGAAAATGCACATCCATCTCTTTCACTGCAATACAGCTCAAAATCTTTCTCATAGTCAGGCATTCCCAAAGCTGGAGCTTCACATAATTTCTTTTTCAGCTCTCTGAATGCTTTCATTTCTTCATCATTCATTTCAAAAGGATCTTTAACATCCTTCTTTGTCAGTTTCTGCAATGGTTTAGCAATCAGTGAAAAACCGCTTATCCATTGTCGACAATATCCAACCATTCCCAAAAACATTCTTACCTCTCTTTGTGTCATTGGAGCTCTCATTCCTTGAATCATTTTTATTCTTTCAGTCGTTACCTTTCGCACTCCTTTCTCAATTTTATGCCCTAAATACTGGACTTCTTGTTGACAAAACTGCAATTTTGAAGGGGACACTTTATGTCCTCTTTTTGCTAAATGATTCAGCAAAGCAATTGTATTATTGACACATGCTTCTTTCGTTTTTGATGCCACCAGTAGGTCATCAATATACTGAACCATTACTGACTTTTCTGGCATTCTTAAATCTTCCAACGATTTCTTTAGAATCTGATTAAAGATTGAGGGACTTTCTGTGTACCCTTGAGGAATTCGGCACCATGCCAAAATACGCTCTCCAAACCGGAACGCAAATAATGGCTGGCTATCTGGATGCAATGGAATAGAGAAGAATGCATGACATAAATCAATTACTGTGTACCATTCTGCTTCACGTGGAATCTGGTATAGAATCACAGCAGGGTTTGGTACTATTGGGCAACAAGGCACAACAATTTTGTTTACCTTCCTCAAATCTTGTACAATTCTATATGTTCCGTTTGGCTTTTTCAGTCCCATTATTGGCGAATTACATGGACTGCTCATGATTTCTTTTAGAATCCCTTGTTCAATCATTTTATTTATTACTGGCGTTATTCCTTCAATTATTTCTGGTGTCAATTTATACTGGGGCGTATTTGGGTAACTCGTTCCCTCTTTCACTGTTATTTTAACGGGATCTACTCCTTTCATTAATCCTACATCTTCTCCTGTAAAGTCCCACACTTCTTCTTTCACTGTCTTTTTCAATTCAATTGGGATTTTCTCTGCATCAAATACAGGAAACAAACCATTTACTTCTGGTTCTAAATTCACCATTGTCATTTTATACAGCACATCCTCATCTGGAGTCTGAAATGCAATTCCATCTGGGGTACAATAGATAGTGCAGTTCATCTTGCACAATAAATCGTGTCCTAAAAGGTTCACGGGACTACAATCGCATACCACAAATCGGTGCATTTCACTAAATGGACCAATTCTTACCTTCACTAATTTAGTAAGAGGCGTTTTAATTTGCTGATTTGATACTCCAACTACTTGGATATGTTCACCTGAGAGGGGAAGGTTTGGAATTTCCACTGACCTAACAGTAGAACGGGTAGCTCCAGTGTCAACAAGGAATGTTACATTTGCACCATTCACTTCTCCATCCACAAATGGACCAGACTGATCTACCTCTAGAGTTGCACCAAGCACGCACTCTTCCCCTCTCCTAGGCACCGTCAGGAACTTTCATCCGTGTCATCCTCATCCTGTCGTAACCAATATTGAGAAATTGCAGCTGCACGCGGCAACTGTGTTACCTGTTCTCCTCCGTAGAATCCTGTTTCTGCACTGTATTTCTGTTGGTTAACACTCTTGGGAAGTGGTGGTTGTGGCACCTGACCTTGTTGAGTAACTACCTCACTCTGCACCTGTGAATTTAATGATTGATTTTCCACATTAGGTTTTGGAGGAAATTTACACTCGTTTCGCCAATGTCCTAGCTTTCCGCAGTTGTGGCATGGCCACTTTTTCTTTGCCTCATCTATGCTCATTTGTCCTTTTCCTTTACCTATATTAGGTCGGGATTTAACCTGTCCTGTTTCATTACCAGTATTACTCAATTGAGCTTCTTGCTTCTCTGCAACTGTAAAAGCTGGAAACAAACCTCCTGTCATGTTAGCATATCTCCAACGCTTTACTCTGTCCTCATGATTTACTCCCCATAACCTTCCAGGCAGAAACTCATGATTCTTTAATCCTCTGAATCTCTCTCGCTCATACATCTCATCTTCCCATTCCGTTAAAGCTTCAAACTGTGTCGGTCTAGGTCTAGGTTCTAACATTACCATCTTTTCTCTCAAGTTCCGTAATACAGCTACATTAAATGAACCATTCTCAGGGAAAGCCAATGCTCCATCATTCTTGGTGTATTTTGTCCAATTTTCTAACCATATGCATGTATGATATCCATATTTCAGCATCATATGTGAAGCTGGTGATTTCGGTGGAGGAATTATTTGTCCCTCTCTAGTCACTACCTTTTTGTCTTTCTTAAAGAAGTTCTTAACTTTCGACATCCATGACGTTTCTCTTTACCATACTCATAGTACGACATGATTCACAACCTTTTTCTCCTTAAATGATCCGCAATTCAACACTGTTCTCTATGCGTTATTTCAACCAATACTAGCGCGACTCACACCAACACTCCAATCAGAGCGATTTCTGTCTACCACGCACTGACCAATCCCAGCGCGGCTTCTGTCTACGTCAGTTCTGCTCCTGTTTCCATGTGACTAGCTCACTGTCCAATCCCAGCGCGACTCTTGTCTACGTCACTTCTGCTCTTGACCCCTCCTTTACAAAATTTATCGGCAATTTCTTTTTCAACAATTTTTGTTAGTTACAACATTTAAAACACATTTCCATTGTCTGATTCGCTAAACCGAAAAGATAGCTTTGACCATTTACACAAGAATTCTGTATTTTCCAGTAGGCAGCGCTTACCTCTACCCTACCACAGAATTTTTAGTTTCACCGATAAAGTAGTACTTCCTTTTACCTTACCCTTCTTTCAAGCAATCAGTAAACCTGTTTCTCTGGGGATAAAACACATGTGGAGACTATACTGCTCCTGAGAATTAAGGCCAAAGTTTCACAAGAAAACCGATCACTATTTCACTTACACACCTTTTATACGCAAAATGTCCCTATTATAACACAACCTGTGTTATTACCATAATTGAACTCAGACAGTGTACAATTCCATGTGACTTCTCTTGCCACACGTGTTCCACTTCCTACTTCCCGGAAGCGTGAAAACTTACATATAACATAACGCGACTCAACAAAAAGTGTTAGACATGAACTTATCAATAATCAATAATCACCAAACTAATCTATAGTAACCATAACTCTGCTACCAAGAAATCTGATCCAGCGCTAACAATAAAAATAATTCTCCTATATACTTCGGTCATCCAGGTGCAATTACTCCTTCAACACACACTCTATATCCATATGACGGTGGGGCCCATAACACCGCATATACATTCACCTACTCATTTGTTCCCTGGATTTCCTCCGTCAATAACCTAGGAGAAAAACGATTCGCTGGAAGGAGACGGGATACCTCTTTAACATGACATAATATTTCTCTTTGCTTTAAGGTATTCCGCTCATTGGTCGATGGACCAACTAGTAGGAATCAGTTGATGGTGATTAAGACCAGCTCAATCACAATAAACTCTTTAATATTTCATTTTAATCATTGAGCTAAAAAATCACTGAGTCACTTGTTTAAAGAATAATAAAGTTTATATAAAGTTTTGAATGCCGGAAATGAGGTTAAGCTTATTATTCAGATCATTACATTTATCATCAATATAAGATTAACTTGAAATTGCAATGCATTTTTATTAGACGGAAAAATAAGGTTATCATAGTAGGAACTCTTAAAGATCAATCTATCTATCTGGGGGAAACCTAATAGTTCTAAAATAAAAATCTATCAGGAAAATTCTCCTCAAGCAGTATCTTATACTCAACTGGAAAAGAAAAATAGCAGCAGCAGCATCAACTCGTCAGCATCAGCAACCGTAACTTCACTCATCTACAGCATCTAACTTCTCCAGCATCTACCGCAGCATCTCCCGCAGCAACTCCCGCAGCAACTAACCCCTCCCACCAAGAGTAGGTCTTCTTATACCCTAATTCTAGCTTACAGCATAAAATGTTTCTTCTTCATGGCGTGACTCTTTCTCATTGGTCAAAACTCAGGCCCATATACATTTTAATCAAACTTCCTGGTCTTAACCAGTTCCTTGTGGAATGTCCATGCAAGCATCGTTTCCCACAGTTCATGCATTTGCTCATCCGTTTCGATCAGTCCAAATTGTATCTTTTTCTGCTACATTTTGGGTTTAACAGTTCCGTCTATTGATTCAGTTGGACTTCTCACGCTTCTTGCTGATCATCTTGGCACACATCTGCTCAGAAAGGTCACTACAGCCTTGACCATACTTCCATCTTAGCCTCTCAGCATCAGCACGTGATCATCCCTTTTCCACAGCCTCTCTCCTCTATCACATGGTCCCCCGCTCATGGGTACTCTAGCAACTGGCGGCCATTTTATATCACTGCTCGACAGGCCTAAGCGCACTGTTTCAAAGATAAACAAAATATTGTTAAAACAAAGAAATATAAACCCTTTCGTTTCCCTCCCGTCTTTCTACGTACCCCAATTAGGTATTACCTAGCAAAAAGCAACATATAAAGCTGTCCCTTACTTACCATCGCTTATTTTGCAACCACACGTTTTATTTAAAAGCACAGATCATGCATTTATTATGTAATTAGTACGCAAATATTATGTTATGTTAGACACGTAAACAATTATAAGTTGATTATTTTGCACACGGAATAGCGTGTTACCTTTAACCCTTAACATGTAACATACATTGTTGGTTATTTACTTAAACGAACATGTTTATTTATTATTTTACGAAAATATTAGGAGGTTAAACTTTTTTCATTTACCCTGCTCCATCACTAGTTTTGGGGTATCACCTCTAATCAGACAGGCTAGTTTGATTCCAGTCACGCAGAGAGCAAGCGACCCTTGTCTAGGCATACCCTTAGCGACTTTGGACGCTCATAGCAACATCACTTAAAAAAACTGAAGGACAGAGTGTTGAAACTTTTCAAACACTCACCTCCAGAGAAAGATCTAGGTTGAATCCATCTTTATTTTGCTCGCCACGTCACCCCAGTTCTGGACCCAGCCATATGTAAATCAGTCTTGACCCTGCTCCCCATGGGAACAGTCCAGCCTGAACTGCCAAGCTAGGTCCTCCCCGGACTGGAAACAAGTATTCTGGGACTAGTTTCGGGGTATCACCCCTCATCAGCCAGGCAAGCTTGAATCCAGTGGTGCAGCAAGCAAGGGACCCACGTCAAGGCATACCCTTATCCACTCAGGGTACACATAGCAACATCATAAAATAAAATGATGGACAGTGTTGAAACTTTTCAAACACTCACCTCCAGTCAGAGATCTGTGTGTTATACACTGCTATTTTTCTCGCCACATCACCCCAGTTTACCCCAGCCCGAAGTGCCAAGCAAGGTCCTCCCTTGACTGGAAACAAGCATCCTGGGACCTATTTTGGGGTATCATCCCTTATCAGCCAGGCTAGCTTGCATCCAGTGGCGCAGCGAGGATCTTCACAAAATAACATGATGGACAGAGTATTGAAACATTTCAAACACTCACCTCGAGTCACAGATCTGGTTTTAATCCATCGTTATTTTCCCTGGTACGTCACCCCAGTTTGGACAAAGCCATATGCAAATCAGTCTTGACCCTGCTCCCCATGGAAACAGTATAGCCCGAACTGCCAAGCTAGGTCCTCCCTGGACTGGAAACAAGTATTCTGGGACTGGTTTTGGGGTATCACCCCTCATCAGCCAGGCTAGCTTGAATCCAGTGGTGCAGCAAAAAAGGGACCCACGTCTAGGCATACCGTTATCCACTTAGGGCGCACATAGCAACTTCACAAAATAAAATGATGGACAGTGTTGAAACTTTTCAAACACTCACCCCCAGTCAGAGATCTGGGTTTTATACACTGTTATTTTTCTCGCCACATCAATCACCCCAGTTTACCCCAGCCTGAAGTACCAAGCCAGGTCCTCCTTGGACTGGAAACAAGCATCCTGGGACCTATTTCAGGATATCATCCTCATCAGCCAGGCTAGCTTGCATCCAGTGGTGCAGCGAGCAAGGGACCCGTGTCTAGGCATACCCTTAGCCACTTAGGGTGCACATAGCAACATCAGGAAATAAAATGATTGACGAAGTGTTGACATTTTTCAAACTTTCACCCCCCAGTCAGAAATCCTGGCTTAATCTATTGATATTTTGCTTGCTACGTAACCCATTTTTGCACTCAGCCATATGCAAATCAGTCTTCACCCTACTCCCCATGGGAACAGTCCAGCCGAACTGCCAAGCTAGGTCCTCCCTGGACTGGAAACAAGTATTCTGGGACTGGTTTTGGGGTATCACCCCTCATCAGCCAGGGTAGCTTGAATCCAGTGGTGCAGCATGCAAGGGACCCACGTCTAGGCATACCCTTATCCACTTAAGGCGCACAAAGCAACTTCACAAAAAAAATGTTGGACAGTGCTGAAACTTTTCAAACACTCACCCCCAATCACAGATCTGGATTTTATACACTGTTATTTTTCTCACCACATCACCCCAGTTTACCCCAGCCCGAAGTGCCAAGCGAGGTCCTCCCTGGACTGGAAACAAGCATCCTGGGACCAATTTCGGGGTATCATCCCTCATCAGCAAGGCTAGCGTGCATCCAGTGGCGCAGCGAGCAAGGGACCCTGTCTAGGCATACCCTTAGCCACTTAGGGTGCACATAGCAACATCATAAAATAACATGATGGACAGAGTGTTGAAACGTTTCAAACACTCCTCTCCAGTCACAGACCTGGGTTTAATCCATCGTTATTTTCCCTGGTACATCACCCCAGTTTGGACCCAGCTATATGCAAATCAGTCTTGACCCTGCTCCCCATGGGAACAGTCCAGCCCGAACTGCAAAGCTAGGTCCTCCCTGGAGTGGATACAAGTATTCTGGGACTAGTTTCAGGGTATCACCACTTCATCAGCAAGGCTAGCTTCAATCCAGTGGTGCAGCGAGACAGATACCCATGTCTAGGCATACCCTTATCCACTTAGGGCGCACATAGCAACTTCACAAAATAACATGATGGACAGAGTGTTGAAACGTTTCAAACACTCCCCTCCAGCCACAGACCTGGGTTTAATCCATCGTTATTTTCCCTGGTACATCACCCCAGTTTGGACCCAGCTATATCCAAATTAGTGTTGACCCTGCTCCCCATGGGAACAGTCCAGCCCGAACTGCCAAGCTAGGTCCTCCCCGGACTGGAAACAAGTATTCTGGGACTGGTTTCGGGGTATCACCCCTCATCAGCCAGGCTAGCTTGAATCCAGTGGTGCAGCAAGCAAGGGACCCACGTCAAGGCATACCCTTATCCACTCAGGGTACACATAGCAACATCATAAAATAAAATGATGGACAGTGTTGAAACTTTTCAAACACTCACCTCCAGTCAGAGATCTGTGTGTTATACACTGCTATTTTTCTCGCCACATCACCCCAGTTTACCCCAGCCCAAAGTGCCAAGCAAGGTCCTCCCTTGACTGGAAACAAGCATCCTGGGACCGATTTTGGGGTATCATCCCTTATCAGCCAGGCTAGCTTGCATCCAGTGGCGCAGCGAGGAACTTCACAAAATAACATGATGGACAGAGTGTTGAAACATTTCAAACACTCACCTCGAGTCACAGATCTGGTTTTAATCCATCGTTATTTTCCCTGGTACGTCACCCCAGTTTGAACCAAGCCATATGCAAATCAGTCTTGACCCTGCTCCCCATGGAAACAGTATAGCCCGAACTGCCAAGCTAGGTCCTCCCTGGACTGGAAACAAGTATTCTGCGACTGGTTTTGGGTATCACCCCTCATCAGCCAGGCTAGCTTGAGTCCAGTGGTGCAGCAAAAAAGGGACCCACGTCTAGGCATACCGTTATCCACTTAGGGCGCACATAGCAACTTCACAAAATAAAATGATGGACAGTGTTGAAACTTTTCAAACACTTACCCCCAGTCAGAGATCTGGGTTTTATACACTGTTATTTTTCTCGCCACATCAATCACCCCAGTTTACCCCAGCCTGAAGTACCAAGCCAGGTCATCCTTGGACTGGAAACAAGCATCCTGGGACCTATTTCAGGATATCATCCTCATCAGCCAGGCTAGCTTGCATACAGTGGTGCAGCGAGCAAGGGACCCGTGTCTAGGCATAGCCTTAGCCACTTAGGGTGCACATAGCAACATCAGGAAATAAAATGATTGACGAAGTGTTGACATTTTTCAAACTTTCACCCCCCAGTCAGAAAACCTGGCTTAATCTATTGATATTTTGCTTGCTACGTAACCCATTTTTGGACTCAGCCATATGCAAATCAGTCTTCACCCTACTCCCCATGGGAACAGTCCAGCTGAACTGCCAAGCTAGGTCCTCCCTGGACTGGAAACAAGTATTCTGGGACTGGTTTTGGGGTATCACCCCATATCAGCTAGGGTAGCTTGAATCCAGTGGTGCAGCACGCAAGGGACCCACGTCTAGGCATACCCTTATCCACTTAAGGCGCACAAAGCAACTTCTACAAAAAAAATGTTGGACAGTGCTGAAACTTTTCAAACACTCACCCCCAATCACAGATCTGGATTTTATACACTGTTATTTTTCTCACCACATCACCCCAGTTTACCCCAGCCCGAAGTGCCAAGCGAGGTCTTCCCTGGACTGGAAACAAGCATCCTGGGACCAATTTCGGGGTATCATCCTCATCAGCAAGGCTAGCGTGCATCCAGTGGCTGCAGCGAGCAAGGGACCCTGTCTAGGCATACCCTTAGCCACTTAGGGTGCACATATAGCAACATCATAAAATAACATGATGGACAGAGTGTTGAAACGCTTTCAAACACTCCTCTCCAGTCACAGACCTGGGTTTAATCCATCGTTATTTTCCCTGGTACTATCACCCCAGTTTGGACCCAGCTATATGCAAATCAGTCTTGACCCTGCTCCCCATGGGAACAGTCCAGCCCGAACTGCAAAGCTAGGTCCTCCCTGGAGTGGATACAAGTATTCTGGGACTAGTTTCAGGGTATCACCACTTCATCAGCAAGGCTAGCTTCAATCCAGTGGTGCAGCGAGACAGATACCCATGTCTAGGCATACCCTTATCCACTTAGGGCGCACATAGCAACTTCACAAAATAACATGATGGACAGAGTGTTGAAACGTTTCAAACACTCCCCTCCAGCCACAGACCTGGGTTTAATCCATCGTTATTTTCCCTGGTACATCACCCCAGTTTGGACCCAGCTATATCCAAATTAGTGTTGACCCTGCTCCCCATGGGAACAGTCCAGCCCGAACTGCCAAGCTAGGTCCCTCCCGGACTGGAAACAAGTATTCTGGGACTGGTTCGGGCATCACCCTCATCAGCCAGGCTAGCTTGAATCCAGTGGTGCAGCAAGCAAGGGACCCACGTGCAAGGCATACCCTTATCCACTCAGGGTACACATAGCAACATCATAAAATAAAATGATGGACAGTGTTGAAACTTTTCAAACACTCACCTCCAGTCAGAGATCTGTGTGTTATACACTGCTATTTTTCTCGCCACATCACCCCAGTTTACCTCCAGCCCGAAGTGCCAAGCAAGCTCCTCCCTTGACTGGAAACAAGCATCCTGGGACCGATTTTGGGGTATCATCCCTTATCAGCCAGGCTAGCTTGCATCCAGTGGCGCAGCGAGGAACTTCACAAAATAACATGATGGACAGAGTGTTGAAACATTTCAAACACTCACCTCGAGTCACAGATCTGGTTTTAATCCATCGTTATTTTCCCTGGTACGTCACCCCAGTTTGGACCAAGCCATATGCAAATCAGTCTTGACCCTGCTCCCCATGGAAACAGTATAGCCCGAACTGCCAAGCTAGGTCCTCCCTGGACTGGAAACAAGTATTCTGCGACTGGTTTTGGGGTATCACCCTCATCAGCCAGGCTAGCTTGAATCCAGTGGTGCAGCAAAAAGGGACCCACGTCTAGGCATACCGTTATCCACTTAGGGCGCACATAGCAACTTAACAAAATAAAATGATGGACAGTGTTGAAACTTTTCAAACACTCACCCCCAGTCAGAGATCTGGGTTTTATACACTGTTATTTTTCTCGCCACATCAATCACCCCAGTTTACCCCAGCCTGAAGTACCAAGCCAGGTCCTCCCTTGGACTGGAAACAAGCATCCTGGGACCTATTTCAGGATATCATCCTCATCAGCCAGGCTAGCTTGCATCCAGTGGTGCAGCGAGCAAGGGACCCGTGTCTAGGCATACCCTTAGCCACTTAGGGTGCACATAGCAACATCAGGAAATAAAATGATTGACGAAGTGTTGACATTTTTCAAACTTTCACCCCCAGTCAGAAAACCTGGCTTAATCTATTGATATTGTGCTTGCTACCGTAACCCATTTTTGGACTCAGCCATATGCAAATCAGTCTTCACCCTACTCCCCATGGGAACAGTCGAGCCGAACTGCCAAGCTAGGTCCTCCCTGGACTGGAAACAAGTATTCTGGGACTGGTTTCAGGGTATCACCCTTCATCAGCCAGGCAAGCTTCAATCCAGTGGTGCAGCGAGCAAGGACCCACGTCTAGGCACACCCTTATCCACTTAGGACGCACATAGCAACATACACTAAAATAACATGATGGACAGTGTTGAAACGTTTCAAACACTCACCTCCAGTCACAGATCTTGGTTTAATCCATCATTATTTTCCTCGCTACGTCACCCCAGTTTGGACCCAGCCATATGCAAATCAGTCTTGACCCTGCTCCCCATGGAAACAGTATAGCCCGAACTGCCAAGCTAGGTCCTCCCTGGACTGGAAACAAGTATTCTGCTACTGGTTTTGGGGTATCACCCCTCATCAGCCAGGCTAGCTTGAATCCAGTGGTGCAGCAAAAAAGGGACCCACGTCTAGGCATACCCTTATCCACTTAGGGCGCACATAGCAACTTCACAAAATAAAATGATGGACAGTGTTGAAACTTTTCAAACACTCACCCCCAGTCAGAGATCTGGGTTTTATACACTGTTATTTTTCTCGCCACATCACCCCAGTTTACCCCAGCCTGAAGTACCAAGCCAGGTCCTCCTTGGACTGGAAACAAGCATCCTGGGACCTATTTCAGGATATCATCCCTCATCAGCCAGGCTAGCTTGCATCCAGTGGCGCAGCGAGCAAGGGACCCGTGTCTAGGCATACCCTTAGCCACTTAGGGTGCACATAGCAACATCAGGAAATAAAATGATTGACGAAGTGTTGACATTTTTCAAACTTTCACCCCCCAGTCAGAAATCCTGGCTTAATCTATTGATATTTTGCTTGCTACGTAGCCCATTTTTGGACTCAGCCATATGCAAATCAGTCTTCACCCTACTCCCCATGGGAACAGTCCAGCCGAACTGCCAAGCTAGGTCCTCCCTGGACTGGAAATAGGCATCCTGAGACTGGTTTTGGGGTATCACCTCTAATCAGCCAGGCTAGCTTCATTCCAGTCGGGCAGAGAGCAAACGACCCTTGTCTAGGCATACCCTTAGCGACTTTGGACGCTCATAGCAACATCACTAAAAAAAACTGAAGGACGGAGTGTTGAAACTTTTCAAACACTCACCTCCAGTCAAAGATCTGGGATTAATCCATTCTTTATTTTGCTCGCCACATCACCCCAGTTCTGGACCCAGCCATATGTAAATCAATCTTGACCCTGCTCCCCATGGGAACAGTCCAGCCCGAACTGCCAAGCTAGGTCCTCCCAGGACTGCAAACAAGTATTCTGGGACTGGTTTCAGGGTATCACCCTTCATCAGCCGGGCAAGCTTCAATCCAGTGGTGCAGCGAGCAAGGGACCCACGTCTAGGCACACCCTTATCCACTTAGGGCGCACATAGGAACTTCACAAAATAACATGATGGACAGTGTTGAAACGTTTCAAACACTCACCTCCAGTCACAGATCTTCGTTTAATCCATCATTATTTTCCCTGGTACGTCACCCCAGTTTGGACCCAGCTATATGCAAATCAGTCTTGACCCTGCTCCCCATGGGAACAGTCCAGCCCGAACTGCAAAACTAGGTCCTCCCTGGAGTGGATACAAGTATTCTGGGACTAGTTTCAGGGTATCACCACTTCATCAGCAAGGCTAGCTTCAATCCAGTGGTGCAGCGAGCAAGGGGCCGACGTCTAGGCATACCCTTATCCACTTAGGGCGCATGTAGCAACTTCACAAAATAAAATGATGGACAGTGTTGAAACTTTTCAAACACTCACCCCCAGTCAGAGATCTGGGTATTATACACTGTTATTTTTCTCGCCACATCACACCACTTTACCCCAGCCCGAAGTGCCAAGCCAGATCCTCCCTAGACTGGAAAAAAGCATCCCGGGACCTATTTAGGGGTATCATCCCTCATCAGCCAGCCTAGCTTGCATCAAGTGGCGCAGTGAGCAAGGGACCCAAGTCTAGGCTTACCCTTAGCCACTTAGGGTGCACATAGCAACATCAGGAAATAAAATGATGGACGAAGTGTGGCAACTTTTCAAACACTCACCCCCCAGTCAGAAATCCTGCCTGAATCCATCGATATTTTGCTTGATACGTCACCCCAGTTTGGACTCAGCCATATGCAAATCAGTCTTCACCCTACCCCCACTGGGAACAGTCCAGCCGAACTGCCAAGTTAGGTCCTCCCTGGGCTGGAAATAGGCATCCTGAGACTGGTTTTGGGGTATCACCTCTAATCAGCCAGGCTAGCTTGATTCCAGTCGCGCAGAGAGGAAACGACCCTTCTATAGGCAAACCCTTAGCCACTTTGGATGCGCATAGCAACATCACTAAACAAAACTGAAGCACGGAGTGTTGAAACTTTTCAAACACTCACATCCAGTCAAAGATCTGGGTTTAATCCATCTTTATTTAGCTCGCCACGTCACCCCAGTTCTGGACCCAGCCATATGTAAATCAGTCTTGACCCTGCTCCCCATGGGAACAGTCCAGCCCGAACTGCCAAGTTTGGTCCTCCCTGGACTGGAAACAAGTATTCTGGGACTGGTTTTGGGGTATCACCCCTCATCAGCCAGGCTAGCTTGAATCCAGTGGTGCAGCGAGCAAGGGACCAACGTCTAGGCATGCCCTTATCCACTCAGGGACACAAAGCAACTTCACAAAATAAAATGTTGGACAGTGCTGAAACTTTTCAAACACTCACCCCCAATCAGAGATCTGGATTTTATACACTGTTATTTTTCTCACCACATCACCCCAGTTTACCCCAGCCTGAAGTGCCAAGCCAGGTCCTCCTTGGACTGGAAACAAGCATCCTGGGACCTATTTCAGGGTATCATCCCTCATCAGCCAGGCTAGCGTCCATCCAGTGGCGCAGCGAGCAAGGGACCCTGTCTAGGCATACCCTTAGCCACGTAGGGTGCACATAGCAACATCATGAAATAACATGATGGACAGAGTGTTGACACGTTTCAAACACTCCTCTCTCAGTCACAGACCTGGGTTTAATCTATCGATATTTTCCTTGGTACGTAACCCCATGTTTGGACTCAGCCATATGCAAATCAGTCTTGACCCTGCTCCCCATGGGAACAGTCCAGCCCGAACTGCCAAGCTAGGTCCTCCCTGGACTGGAAACAAGTATTCTGGGACTGGTTTCGGGGTATCACCACCTCATCAGCCAGGCTAGCTTGAATCCAGTGGTGCAGCAAACAAGGGACCCACGTCTAGGCATACCGTTATCCACTTAGGGCGCACATAGCAACTTCACAAAATAACATGATGGACAGTGTTGAAACTTTTCAAACACTCACCTCCAGTCAGAGATCTGGGTTTAATACATCTGTTATTTTCTCTACGCCACCCCAGTTCGGACCGTATCCAAATCAGTCTTGACCCCAGCTCCCATGGAACAGTCAGCCGAACTGCCAGCTAGGTCCTCCTTGGACTGGAAACAAGCATCCTGGGACCTAGTTTCAGGATATCACCCCTCATCAGCCAGGCTAGCTTGAATCCAGTGGTGCAGCGAGCAAGGGACCCACGTCTAGGCTATACCCTTAGCCACTTAGGGTGCACATAGCAACATCACGAAAATAAAATGATGGACGAAGTGTTGAACACTTTTCAAACACTCACCCCCAGTCAGAGATCTGGGCTTAATCTATTGATATTGCTTGCTACGTAACCCATTTTGGACTCAGCCATATGCAAATCAGTTTCACCCTACTCCCCATGGAACAGTCCAGCCGAACTGCCAAGCTAGGTCCTCCCTGGACTGGAAATAGGCATCCTGGGACTGGTTTTGGGGATATCACCCCTCATCAGCCAGGCTAGCTTGCATTCCAGTCGGTGCAGAGAGCAAACGACCCTTGTCTAGGCATACCCTTAGCGACTTTGGACGCTCATAGCAACATCACTAAAAAAAACTGAAGGACGGAGTGTTGCAACTTTTCAAACACTCACCTCCAGTCAAAGATCTGGGATTAATCCATCTTTATTTTGCTCGCCACATCACCCCAGTTCTGGACCCAGCCATATGTAAATCAGTCTTCACCCTACTCCCCATGGGAACAGTCCAGCCGAACTGCCATGCTAGGTCCTCCCCGGACTGGAAATAAGCATCCTGAGACTGGTTTTGGGGTATCACCTCTAATCAGCCAGGCTAGTTTGATTCCAGTCGCGCAGAGAGGAAACAACCCTTGACTAGGCATACCCTTAGCCACTTTGGACGTGCATTGCAACATCACTAAAAAAAACTGAAGGACGGAGTGTTGAAACTTTTCAAACACTCACCTCCAGTCAAAGATCTGGGTTTAATCCATCTTTATTTAGCTCGCCACGTCACCCCAGTTCTGGACCCAGCCATATGTAAATCAGTCTTGACCCTGCTCCCCATGGGAACAGTCAAGCCCGAACTGCCAAGCTTGGTCCTCCCTGGACTGGAAACAAGTATTCTGGGACTGGTTTCAGGGTATCACCCCTCATCAGCCAGGCTAGCTTGAATCCATCCAGTGGTGCAGCAAGCAAGGGACCCACGTCTAGGCATACCCTTATCCACTTCGTGCGCACATAGCAACTTCACAAAATAACATGATGGACAGAGTGTTGAAACGTTTCAAACACTCTTCTCCAGTCACAGATCTGGGTTTAATCAATCGTTATTTTCCCTGGTACATCACCCCAGTTTGGACCCAGCTATATGCAAATCAGTCTTGACCCTGCTCCCCATGGGAACAGTCCAGCCTGAACTGCCAAGCTAGGTCTTCCCTGGACTGGAAACAAGTATTCTGGGACTGGTTTTGGGGTATCACCCCTCATCAGCCAGGCTAGCTTGAATCCAGTGGTGCAGCGAGCAAGGGACCAATGTCTAGGCATGCCCTTATCTACTCAGGGCACACATAGCAACATCATAAAATAAAATGATGGACAGTGTTGAGACTTTTCAAACACTCACCCCCAGTCAGAGATCTGGGTTTTATACACTGTTATTTTTCTCGCCACATCACCCCAGTTTACCCCAGCCTGAAGTACCAAGCCAGGTCCTCCTTGGACTGGAAACAAGCATCCTGGGACCTATTTCAGGATATCATCCCTCATCAGCCAGGCTAGCTTGCATCCAGTGGCGCAGCGAGCAAGGGACCCGTGTCTAGGCATACCCTTAGCCACGTAGGGTGCACATAGCAACATCAAGAAATAAAATGATTGACGAAGTGTTGACATTTTTCAAACTTTCACCGCCCAGTCAGAAATCCTGGCTTAATCTATTGATATTTTGCTTGCTACGTAACCCATGTTTGGACTCAGCCATATGCAAATCAGTCTTCACCCTACTCCCCATGGGAACAGTCCAGCCGAACTGCCAAGCTAGGTCCTCCCTGGACTGGAAACAAGTATTCTGGGACTGGTTTCGGGGTATCATCCCTCATCAGCCAGGCTAGCTTGAATCCAGTGGTGCAGCGAGCAAGGGACCCACGTCTAAGCATACCCTTATCCACTTAGGGTGCACATAGGAACTTCACAAAATAACATGATGGACAGAGTGTTGAAACATTTCAAACACTCACCTCGAGTCACAGATCTGGTTTTAATCCATCGTTATTTTCCCTGGTACGTCACCCCAGTTTGGACCAAGCCATATGCAAATCAGTCTTGACCCTGCTCCACATGGAAACAGTATAGCCCGAACTGCCAAGCTAGGTCCTCCCTGGACTGGAAACAAGTATTCTGCGACTGGTTTTGGGGTATCACCCCTCATCAGCCAGGCTAGATTGAATCCAGTGGTGCAGCAAAAAAGGGACCCACGTCTAGGCATACCGTTATCCACTTAGGGCGCACATTGAAACTTCACAAAATAAAATGATGGACAGTGTTGAAACTTTTCAAACACTCACCCCCAGTCAGAGATCTGGGTTTAAAACACTGTTATTTTTCTCGCCACATCACCCCAGTTTACCCCAGCCTGAAGTACCAAGCCAGGTCCTCCTTGGACTGGAAACAAGCATCCTGGGACCTATTTCAGGATATCATCCCTCATCAGCCAGGCTAGCTTGCATCCAGAGGTGCAGCGAGCAAGGGACCTGTGTCTAGGCATACCCTTAGCCACGTAGGGTGCACATAGCAACATCAGGAAATAAAATGATTGACGAAGTGTTGAAATTTTTCAAACTTTCACCCCCCAGTCAGAAATCCTGGCTTAATCCCTCAATATTTTGCTTGCTACGTCACCCCAGTTTGGACTCAGCCATATGCAAATCAGTCTTCACCCTACTCCCCATGGGAACAGTCCAGCCGAACTGCCATAGCTAGGTCCTCCCTGGACTGGAAATAAGCATCCTGGAGACTGGTTTGGGGTATCACCTCTAATCAGCCAGGCTAGTTTGA